>CM031244.1:409874496-411074496 GCA_018340775.1 Taxus wallichiana var. yunnanensis
TAGTGGTCCCCATGGAGGTAGGACCAACATGTCACGACACAACGCTCCATGTCCTTGACTTGGACCTTCTGTACAACATTCTCTTAGGACGCCCATGGATCCATGCCATGCAAGCTATTCCATCAATGTTTCATCAGTGCATTAAGTTATATCATGAAGGGTAGGTGGTTACTATTTTGGGTGACCTAGAACCTTTCACACATTGTAGGGCTTTGCACAGTTTTTCTCGTGTAGCTTATGAATGTCCTTATGGATGTTGTTGTCCCTTTACAAACAGAGGCCATGAAGAGTCGGTAGATTCAGAATCTCTCACGCCTTTCAATCAAGATTTTCCCTCGCTGGTCAATCCATTTGCTTCATGGGAGGCCACATCAACAAAAAATATGGCCCAAGTAGGCATTCACTCTTGAGTAAGCTCTGTTGATGATATCGGACCTATCGGTATCCCCAGAAAAGAGGTAAACCTTATTTTCAGTTCAAGAGCACCCGCAAGCAATGTCCTAAACCTTTGGAAAAATTTGTCCATAGTGGCCTTTGTATGAGGAGAAAATGTTAGAAGACCCTACCAGCAGAGTACCAGAAGGCACCATGGCTTCATATAATCAAGCGCCTCAATACATCAAAGGTCCTCGCATGATGTTTGTCATGGGATATGACGGGTTTGGATGTGGCATTAATGCACAAGGCCGGTTAGGAGCCTATCCCTATCCCTCATTTCAAAACTAATAAACATGGCCTTAGAATAAGGCCCCATGGTGCTCTACCTTTTGAGAACAATGCTACTTCTTCTGAAAGTGAGGAAGTTTTGCCTCATTCCGATAGTGACGCAGATTCCCAATGTAGCCTTTATGAAGATCTTGCCTCCATGAACCTATTCCCAGATTCTTCGGTCCTTACCTTATCCAAATCCATCCCCCTAGATAAATATCCAATAGCCCTTATATACCCTGAGCTTATAGATTGGGATCAACAACTTCATGTGCCATTGGATTTCTTTGAAAATGATGAGGCATTCATGGAGTTCATGGGACTCAGGGACTTTATTTTCACTTGAGACCACAGGAAAGGATTTAAGATTCAACTAAACGCTTGTGCCTATTTTGGGGAGGAAGCAGAGATGTGCGGATGGTTGAATAAAAAGGTTGTAACTAAAGGTATACCTACCTCTAAGAAACCGAGCAAGAAGGCTCAACGGAAATCCCATAGTGATAAAATCTTTGGTGAGCTCATAGACAAACAAAATGAAGAGTCTAAAGATGAAGTGATTTATCCATTAAAATATGATCATGAACTATCACAGGAGGTTGATCTTACTCTTCCCCCGATCCTACATGGATGGAAGATGCTTCTAAAATGCTTATTGAGGAAATAATCGGTGTCAACATTGGCTTAGAGGGAAACCTAGAATAGTCAAGTTGGGAGCTTCACTCTCAGCTTAGGAAAAAAACCTTTGTAGAACTCTTAAAAGAATACGTGGACATATTTGCATGGACATATGTAGATATGTTGGGTTTAGACCCTGAGCTAGTTGTGCATGACCTCATTGTGCACCCAAATGCCAAACCAATCAAACAAAAATCAAGAAAGATGCATCCTAAAGTGGCACTCTTGGTCAAAGAAGAATTAGAAAAGTTGTTAGTTATTGATTTCATAAAACCTATTGACTATTTAGAATGGATCTCTAACATAGTCCCAAAGATTTAAAAACTTGTTGGAATAAGGATCTACACAGATTTCTATGACATCAACAAAGCATGTCCAAAAGATGATTTTCCCTACCTAACATCGACATGATAGTCAATTCAACAGTTGGCTATGAAATGTTGTCCTTGATGGATGGTTTTTCAGGTTATAACCAGATACGAATTGTAGAGGAAGATCAACATAAGACAACATTCATCACCCCTTGGGGAACATTCTACTACAAAGTCATGCCCTTTGGGCTTAAAAATGTTGGGGCTACTTATCAGCGGGCCATGACGGTTATCTTCCATGATATGATAAGTGACATCATGGAGGATTATGTTGATGATATCCTAGCAAAATCCAAGAGTAGAAAAGAACACCCTGAAGTGTTGAGGTGTATCTTTCAGCGTCTAAGAGACTATAAGGTTCACTTGAACCCTAAGAAATGTGTCTTCAGTGTCTTATCAGGAAAACTCCTAGGGTTCATTGTCTCAAAAAGAGGGATTGAAGTGAATCCTACAGAGGTTACAACTATCACAGAAATTCCACCACCTACCACTCTCAAGCAGCTAAAGAGTCTACAAGGAAAGATTCAGGAAATCCGTCGCTTTATCTCACGACTTGGGATAAATTCCACCCCTTTACTCATTTGCTCAAGAAAGATGTCACATTCAATTGGGGACCTGATTGTCAAAAATATTTGCGTTACTCAAATAGTACTTGTCCAACCCACCCGTGTTTAATGCCACCTATCCCCGGTGAACCCCTCATCTTATACATTTCCACTACCCAGCTTTTCCATTGTGCATCACTTTCCCAATATGACTTAGCCCATAAAGAGAGAGAATTTACTATCTTACCCGCACCTTGATCGCATACGAGTTGAATTATCCTCAAATAGAAAAGGCCTACTTGGCGGTTGTATTCACATTTCAAAAGCTTCGCCATTATCTCCTGAATAATAAGACCAAGCTCATATCCAAAGTCGACCCTCTCAAGTACCTTTTATCCAAACCCACCCTCACAGGCCGAATGGCTAATTGGATCATTCTCTTGAGTGAGTTTGACATTGAGTTTGTAAATCAGAAGTCTTTAAAAGGATAGGTATTGGCTGATCAGTTGGTAGAAGCTCCTCTCCCAGAATGGAACCTTTGTGCTTAGATTTACCAGATGCATCTATGATGTATATTGAAGAGTCCGTAGAATGGTAGGTTCATTTTGATGGATCTTTTACCTTCCATGGATCTGGAGCAAGAGTGGTCCTCATCACTCCAAATGGAGATGTCATACCATGAGCATTCTAGTTGGGGTTCCCGTGTACAAATAACATTGCAGAGTACGAAGCACTCATCGCCGGCCTCAGGCTAGCTATTACATGGAATATCAGACAACTACGAGTCATTGGGGACTCTCAACTTATCATAAAACAAGTTAATGATGAGTATAAGGTTAAAGATGAGAAGCTTATTCCATATAAGAAGATGGTTGAAACTTTGAAGGAATATTTCACACAAGTCATATTTGAACAAAAACCAAGGTCGCATAATAGATCCGTGAATGTTATGGCTATTATTGGGTCTCTCTTGCACATAGCACCTGAAGAAAGAAAATTCCTTTCTTCATGGAACATCTACAAGTACTTGCATATGATATGTCTGAGTCATGTTTTTCATGTGAAGTTGTTGGTCCTTTATCCCCTTGGTATGACCCTATCTTCCAATACCTATAAGATGGCACCTTTCCCCCTGACATCACCAATTCTGAAAAGAAAGCCCTTATTCGCCACATATCCCATTATACCCTCTTGGGAGGCACCCTTTATCGTCGTGGCTACGACGGGAATTTGCTTCACTATTTGGATGTTGTTGATTCTATCCACACAATTAAGGAAGTACATAGTGGTATTTGTGGAGCACATACTAGTGGCATGGTCTTAGCTAAAAAGCTATTGAGAGTAGGCTATTATTAGCCTACCATGGAATCTGACTGTTGTAACTTCACAAAGAAGTGTGAACTATGCTAGAAGTATGGGAATTTAATACATGCATCGGCGCAAGCCTTACAACCTATTGCAACGCCTTGGCCATTCTCTAAATGGGGCTTGAATCTCATAGGGAAGCTCCATCCTTCATCGATGGTCATACTCATATCATCACTACCACCGAATACTTTACCAAATGGGTAGAGGTTGTCCCTCTTACCTATGTCACCGGTGCGCAAATTTCAAAATTCATCATGAATCATCTCATATGCCGTTACGGAATCCCCTCGACCATTATCATTGATAATGGTAAATCTTTCAAAAATAAAATGGTTAAAACATTGTGTCAACACTTCCATATCCAACTTAAGTGGTCTACCCCTTATTACCCTCAAGGTAATGGACAGTAAAGCCACCAATAAAACCCTTGTGCGGATTATGGAGAAAATGGTCAGTAAAACCGGCCGTAATTGGCATCTACAGATACATCCCGCCCTCTGGGCCTATTATACTTCCATCCACACTCCTACTGGTGTGACCCCTTATTCACTTGTCTATGGCACTGAAGCCATCATACCTTTGGAAGTGGAGCTTCCCTCCCTGAGAATATCTCTCAGAGACTATCTTGATAAAGATGAAGACTACAGAGTTGCTCACCTAGCAGAGTTAGAACTATTAGATGAAAGGTGTATTAGAGTGTTCAATCACCTAAAATTTTATCAGAACAGAGTGTCTAGAGGATATAATAAATGCATCATTCATCGAATTTGATGTAGGGGATCTAGTTCTCAAAGAAAATCAAAAGAACACCGTTAAAGATAGAGAAAAGAAAGGAAAGTTCGAGGCTAACTGGTTAGGTCCTTATGTTGTAATTACAAAATATGGATCAGGGGCCTACAAACTTGCATATTCAAATGGTGAAGAGCTTCTGAAACCCATGAACACCATGCACTTAAAGTGGTTCTACGCTTAGGCATGATGGGAATATCAAATAAGAACTAAAAATTGGAAAACAAAGAAAAAAACAAGCAAAAAATGGAAAAATGAGAAAATAGTAAAGAAAAAGCAGGTTGTCCTCATGTGAAAACCACGCAATTGTGGCACAGGGGTAGGTCTTTGAGTGAAAACTAGTTTTGGCACTCAAGGTATTCACCGACACAAGTTACTCTTACGGAAGGGTGGGTAATCGTTACCACTTCTTTAGATATGGCTTTCTCTGCTAGGTCTAGGAACCCTACTAGGATCACCTTTGCCTTGCCATGATCTAGTTTGTTTGCTCTTATATCTACATGAAGGACATTACCTTTTGTATATGCCTATCTAACATTGAGCATGAAAATCCCTTTACCATCTTCCTGCACATATGCGCATGGCATTCTACCCTTTGTATATTCCCACATCATGGTGGGGGCATCCACGCTTCATCATTCTTGTACATTGCTTTCAAAACATGACCTTGAAAATACAAAAACGTTCGGAAAACAATACACAAAATCTAAACATTTGGAAAAATCCCCTTTCCAGGGATAAAGCTACATTCGTCTCACAACGCTATCTTTGGCCAATCTAGACAAAGTAGTGACAAACGTAGCCGTGAAAACTTATCCCCTAGGATAAACCCAAAAACATTAGAAAATTTGTCAATGTTGTCCCACAAAAACAAAGTAGTGTTTTAATTACTTTTAGTTGATGGTTTGTATAGTTTTGGTGTACTTAGTCTCTTAATTGTTAGTTCTTTAAAATGGATCATTTTCTTATCGAAAGTTGAATCTTGTTTGATTTAAATTGAGCATTGCATTACATACATTTGAAGGCTATCATGTTTGTGAACAGTTGTTGTAGGTTTCTTTGTTTGTTAGTGTGCTTCCTTTTAGGGTTATTTTTTTGCTTACTTAGATTATATTTCATTTTATCTCTTGTTAGAGGTTTGTGCATGTGTTTGTTCAAGTAGTAGTATGTGTATATTTGTTTAGTTTTTTTAACTTTTGCTTGTGTGTTCTTGCACAGTTGTTTGTTATCACATCTATCATATATCATCCCATCACATTTATAACATCATCCACTACATCATATATATACAAAAATGCTAAGTATTACATCATGCATGTATGTTAAGATAATCATCAAATATCATATCATCAATGGGGGCAAGAGGGGTTGCGCATAATCACTAATCTATCCCCCCCACACCAATATCATCTAGTATCATCCCAAGTGCTAACATAAAAACTCATAACTAAATCATGAATCTAATACCTTGAGGTGCCATCTGCAGATACATCATCAAATATGAAAGCAGGAAGTATACACATTTCTGAATCTAAAATATGCCACATACATGAAAGAAAGAACAAACATACATCATGAATCCATCATATAAATGATATATCAAAAATTTCCATATATACATGTATAATTGTCCAGTCAGTGGTCAAAATAATACATCATCATACAATATGTCATCAAAAAGGGGCATGCATCAAAAAAAAATCGGGCCTTCATCACGAGGCATCATCAAAATGAATAAATATACAAAGCTATACAACAAAATCAGCCTTCATCAGAGGCATGTATAAAGAATATCTATACAAGAAGAAAGTGGAGCTCAACCACAGCTCTCACCCGTTAGGGCTCCCAGGTCTGTCACCTAGTCGACGGAACAATGGTGGTTGGGGAGGACCTACACTAGATGGACCACCAGGCTGACTAGATGGTCCCTGTCCAACCATTTCGCTTCTGGCATGGGTTTCTAACTAATCTCGATAAATGGCCTAATATCTCGTGACCTGACCTCTATCGTGCTCGTCCCGACTATCGGGGAGTACCACTCGCTACTCTGGGGGAGCTACCCTAAAGTAGGTAGTCCGGTAGAATAATGCCTCACCATCGAGCCTCGTGGCATCACGGATCAAGTCAGCGTCTCCTGAAGTGAGGGCTTTTGAAGGGCAACATCTCGCTCACTTATCACTCTGCCTAAATCAGCCTCAGCTTGTCTCGAAGAGGCGGCCTCTCGATCTCGCTCTCGCCATGTAATAGTCTCACTGTGCTCGTGCTCGGGCCTCATCCTCTCTGTATCTTTAGGAGACTCTCGTGACTGTCTATATACATGGCTCCTCCGGGCCACAACCATCTCGTACTGATTCGAGAATGGTGTAGGAGGATCAATATCTCGAGCCCCCGTGCGGCCATCTCTTGCACTCCGACTATGCCATGCAACACTATCGCGCCTGAGTGGCCTATGCCTAGGCTTGATCTCTCTCGATGTCAAAATCAGATCTATACATGCCCAAGCTTGGTCTCGCTCTAATGTGAGGGCTTGTACTGGTCCTCATCTTGTATCTCTCTCTCTTGCCACCCACCTGTGAATCGAACATCGATGGCTACTCTGCTAATTTTGCTTTGAAGAGCAGCTCATTTGTCCACTCGCGCTTCTACTCTCCAGTATCAAAAGGAGGCCCTGTGTTAGGTAGTACCTACTTGAAGAGGGGTATAAATCCCCATTGGAATGCCCACTGGGGCAACTCTATGTCCACGGCCCTGTATATCTATCTCGGCCTGGACCTAGGGCCCTGTCCCTGTGGCTGCTATGGAAGGGGACCCTATCCCCTACCTCTAACATGCTAGGGTGCGACGGGCCCACCCTCATCATCATCACAGTCATCTCTACCCTCGCCACCACTAGGAGGCCCCACTGGAGGAGGCCTCAAGTCGGCATCGTATGTTACTCTAGGAATGCTCAAACGACGCGGGAGCACACCATGGTACCATGGCCCATACTCCAACGTAGTACCCGGATCTCTGATCTACCTAAGTGACACCCAAATAGCGGATGCCACCAGCAAAGCTAGCCAATGCTTTGTCACGGAAATCTGTGACCCATATCAAAGTGCTCTCTGGCTTTGTGAGCTTACCATCTATCGAGCCCAGGAACATCCTGGGTGAGGCCGACCTATCGCTGACATCAATCCACTCTGTATAACTCTCGCATATAGTTGTGGCTGCCCAAAATAAAATGCTCAACTATGGCGGTGTTGAGCTCTAGACCATCCTCTAGCCATTGAAAATGTTTGTATGTAAGGCCTTCAGGAATGGAAGCCTGGAGTAGCTCATCTAGCTCACACCTGTAATGGTATGTAAAACCCATGAAGGGTCACACATCGTCCCCTGTCATGACCCAACCCATAGTAGAAGGCTCGTTGGGAGCCCGAACCTCTCAACACACCTAGGGGGCGACCAATAGCAATGTGGTCCCATGCCCAAATCTGTAATAAACGAGCAGGTCCTATCGTCTTCTGACGGTAGTAGGTGATCAAATGGAGATCCCAACACAAATGTACTAATATGCACTAACCCCAGCAGTAGGTATGTCCCTCCACCAGCCCGAATCACTCCCAGGAGTCCCAGCGGAAATGAAGCACTAGTCTTGTTAGGGAGTAGAACTCCACCAACGATAGCCATCATGTAGACCACTACGCGGTCTAACTCTAGATCATCTATGCATCGGGATAGTCGATAGACATCTCGTGCCATGGTATGGTAGAACGCCAAACAAATGTGTGATGTGATGCCGAATGTCACTCCAGGTGGCTCGTCGTCTCGATAAATTGTCCTAGATCGAGACTCGCATGATGCACCATACATCCTCTAATGTAATGGTAATCTCCCCGGTCGGGAGGCGAAAGCACTGGCTCTCGTTGTGCCACCGCTCTGCTATGGCCGTTAGGAGGCCGTGATCTAAAGTAATCTGGGGTATCTCGGTCATATAAGATAGTCTCATCACGTGTAAAAGGCTCACCAGGGTCGCTCTATCCTCATCATCGAACTGTGCCTCTATCACAGCCAAGCGGCCATAGCATTCGCGAGTCTGAAGAACATGTAACATACGTTGCAAAATCAACACAAGTGTTAGGCGTCTAACATTTCTATAATATTTTTCTAAGGAAGAATAAAGCTTTTAACACATCTAATCTACTAACTATTATTTTCTTCTAACGTAATCTCACATTTTTCTTCTATAACTTAGCTATTTTCTAGCCAGTTGTCTTTTTCTCACATGCTTCTAGTGCATACATGCCTCATTTGGCACCTGTGCGCCCTAACCAATGCATACACACCCCTGGGGATGCATACGCGCACTAAATTTCTCCTCTCTTTTGGTACAAGCCGATGTAGGCCTACGCGCCCTCCATACGCCTATGCACCGCTTTTGATGCACACGCGTGCGCGTGTCCGTCCCAACCCTAGCCGACGTACTTGCGTGCCCCTTTTGTCTTTTTTATAAGTACGCATGTGTGCACCCATCTTTCCCAATGGATACGCGTGCACGTACTCGCTTCGCCGAACCAAATGGTACATGTACGCATCCTTTCCCCCACGAATAGATGCACATGCGCATCCGTTTCAATTTTGACACATGCGCGTGTGCATACCCATTAATCTGACGCATACGCCTACGCACATGCATCAAAATTCCTCCTACCTACCCTAAAAAAACCTAAAAAGTGTAATTAATGCATAATTAATGGGGGTTAGGGCACTCACGAATGGTCCATCCGCCGAGTCCCGCATGTACTCCCGGATGCGATCCACGTGCCTCATCCTCCTCTGGTATCCTCACCATCTCACTCCGTGGCTCTCAATTTCACTTGCGATAAAAATTTACAGAGGCTCTGGTCAAAATGAATTGGTCATGATTGTTTTACCGACCCTGGGTGAGTATATTAACCCATCGTGATGCCCCTGGGGCATATTTTCCCCACCGTGATCATTCTAACCTTCTTTTATCCGCCGTGATAATTATTTTTGTATTAAAATAATTATTTTTACTCATTTTCACATGATGGGGCACTTCGTGTCGTCCAACGGTCCCTTCTTCATCGTCTTTGAGATAATTTACAAACCTTTCAAGCACCTTTTCCTGCCTTTTTCCTCTATTTTTCATCTATTTTTCCCCATCATGATAATTATTTACTAATTTATTTTAAATAAATTATTCTCAACCCGTCTTTCTTCTTGTGGGCGCATATTCTAAGCTTTTTGACAGCTTGGCCTCCCCACTACCACCTATGCATGTGTTTTTGGAAGATCTTTGATCTTTTAAAAATTCTTCCTCGACCGATCAAAAACCAATATATATATATTTAAAAAACCACAAAAATATTGGAAAATAGCAAAATGGCTTAAAATTGGTTAAACCAATCATCTACGGCTAAAATCTATGTCTATTACATGGCATTCATCCCAGATCTTGTTGACCTTCTCAACATCATTTGAAACAATGACTCACACATCACCAAAATCTTCAATCACCTAAACAAGCTATGTTGCTTACTTCATCTGCACTCTGGGGCACTATCAATTGCCTGATATTGTTTTCGTCGTGCACATTGCTTTTTCATAGGACTGGAAGTGTCCTCCATCTTCCCCCTTGCATAATACACCTTGCTTGGGAATCATTCTTCACCCTAGTCATTTATCAAAACATTTGGGACTTCATCTCGATAACAAAATATTTGTGCAACTATCTTGAACGTTGTTGGTTTAAGTGTGTGTGAATGTACTTATTTCCCTGTCGGATGATTCGGTTTATTTCTCGTATTGCATTACATTTGTGTATGTTGCATGGAGTTGGTTGTTTTGGCAGAGGACGGTTGTTTGTATCTTGGCTTTTAATGTCATTGTACGCTTCCGTCACATGCTCACATTTTAATAAGGACCCATGAGGAGGATTATAAGCATTATGATGATTAAAATATTGTTAGCAATTGATTTGTGGATGGCTCAATATCCCTTTTCTTCTAGTTTCTCATCTTCTCTGAACACTTTTCTCTCTATTTGTTTCTTTTTCGACCGTCGATCGAGTTTCTTCATCACCCCATCGACACTCGAGGGGCATTCGTCATCCTACACCCTATTAATTTTTCTTCTACCCTTCAAAAAATTCTACTTGCTTGTTTTTGTCTACTTTCTTTGAAGTGGCATCACTTACGTCACCTCAAAGAGGGGCAAATGTAGACACCTGTAGTTTGATCAATACACTATTATTTCTAATAATGTACTAACACTTCTTCCTTTTGCAAATTGATGACACACCGCCAGTTAGGCCTATCTAACTCCCTTCCTACGACACCCCTTTTGGTCGTGTTTCCTCTTATAAACCATTTAAACAAGCAATTATAGCCTCGTTATAACTACATTAGCTTCTTATTCACTTCTAGCTCACCTCTATTAGCTCCCTAGAAGATCAATCCACTTTGTTGGATTGAGTAAGCCCTTCAGAACCCTTCCAGAACCCTAATTACTCTCTAAGAGAGATTAATTAGTCTAACCTAGGTTAATTACCCTCTAACATAGTCAAATCACACTTTGACTTGCTAAAGTGCTTTTTGGACTTTAGCCTTTGTCCCATATGCACCCAAATTTCCCTTTTCTTCCAAACCAAAAACTATAAATAGGGCCATACGCCTCTCCCTCATTTCCTAAGAATCCTCTCTTCTTCCTAGCACAAATTATAGCAATTTGATTAGGCTTTAGTTTGTATTTCATCTTCTTTCACTTGAGCTAAAAGCATTTAATATTGTATTTCATAGCATCAACATAGAGTAAAAGGGAAGATCCATTGGCCTTGAAGCCATTAATGGGGAGACCTTTTTCTCTTAACACATAAACTCGAATGCTTAGATCCTCTTAGGTTCATTATTTCAAGCTTTTAAAGAATAGAGATTAACTTCATTTGCTTAGTTTGCATGTTTATTTCAAATAATGTATGCAAAGAAGGAAAACTTGCTCATTTCTTATCACATGGTCCATTGATCAAATTGTTAAAAGCCTTTGGGGTTTCTTTAGAGATTCTTACCCCAAATCCATGGCTTTTACAACTTTTCATTGAACACATTTGACACACCTTGGGACACTTATGTCCACCCTCGATTAATGGAGGTCTTTTAGGTTTTTCAAAGCTTATTTTCAAGTTTTTTTATTAATCGTGGGCCTTTAAGTTCACTAAATGGAGGAATCCCGAGGAAGCTTGGTCCGAAAAGAGGTAGATCTTTCTTTTCTTAAAGTTTTTGGTTCGAATCTTTTCTCGCATGTCGATAAGGAAAATAGAAAAAGTTGGATGCAAAATCCAAGAGATGTACTTTCATTGGTTATGGATCTGGTGATTTCGGTTTCCATTTTTGGGATTTAGAAAATTCTAAAATTATTAGGAGTCATGATGTTGAATGGAATGAAAAGATAATGTACAGGGATCAAATTTTGGTACCCAAGGATGAACCGGTTGAGAAGTTTATGAATGAAAATGAACTCTCAGATTTAAAAGAATTATCGACAGGGTTACACAGTAATCGGTGTCGGTTGACCCCTGACCGACACCGGTCAGACGAACCGGTATCGGTTACAAAAGATCCAAATCGGCATCGGTTAGAGGTGATCGACGTTCGTCACTGTCAGATTTGGATAGGAATGTCCAAGAGGTCTAGATTGAGCCTCTGGTACCCCAAACTCCTATGAGAAGGTCATAAAGGGTAAGTAAACCTCTAGAAAGATTTACACCTTCTCTATTTTATTTATTATTGACTGATAATGGTGAACTAGAGAGCTTTGAAGAAGCAATGTAGGATAAGACCCACGTCCAATGGGAGCATGGCATGGATGAGGAGATGGACTCCTTGGAACAGAACCAAACTTGGGATTTGGTTAAGTTGCCAGTAGGTAAGAGAACATTGTAGAACAAGTGGGTTTACAGGATCAAGGAAGAAGAGGGTGGACATAAAAGGTACAAGGAAAGGCTTGTAGTAAAGGGATTTACATAGAAAGTAGGTATTGACTTTGGTGAAATATTTTCTCTTGTTGTTAAGATGACTTCTATTCATACTGTATTGAGCTTAGTTGTAGTAGAAGATTTGTATTTAGAGCAACTAGATGTGAAGATGAATTTCCTTCATGGTGATTTGGATGAAGAGATTTATATGCAAAGCAATCACTTGGGTATGAAGTCAAGGGTAAGGAGAAATTAGTGTGCAGGTTGAAAAAGAGTCTATATGGGCTCAAACAAGCTCCAAGGCAATGGTACATGAAGTTTGATAGTTTTATGCATGAGCATGGTTACTTGAGATGTGAATTTGACCATTGTGTTTATTTCAAGAAGCTTGAAAATGGGAGCTATATTATTTTGTTACTATATGTGGATGATATGATTATTACAGGATCTAGTATGTAGGAGATTGGTGAGCATAAGAGAAAGCTATCTCACACATTTACTATGAAGGATTTATGAGCTACAAAAAGAATCCTTGCATGAAAATACACAGAGACATGAAAAATAAGAAATTGTATTTGTCTCAGGATCATTATATCTATAAGGTGTTAGAAAGGTTCAATATGTAGAATGAAAAACTTATTAGCACACCTATGGTTGGACACTTCAAATTAAGCAAAGATCAATGTCCATCATCATATGAGGAGATCAAATACATGACACGAGTACCATATGCTTCAGCAGTTGGAAGTCTTATGTATGTCATGGTTTGTACTAGACCAGACATTGCACAGGCAGTGGGAGTTGTGAGCAGGTTTATGGCTAATCCAGGTAAAAAGCATTGGAAAGTAGTCCAATGGATACTCAGGTATTTGAAAGGGACATCTAGCATGCAATTATATTATGGAGGTTGAGATATTTCATTATGTGGCTATGTTGATTCGGATATGGCTGGAGATTTGGATGGTAATAAGGAGCACTACACGGTTATATTTTCACATGAGGTGGGATGAAAATTAGTTGGATTTCAAGATTGCAGAAGGTTGTGGCTTTGTCTACTACAAAGGTAGAGTATGTTGCAGCTACAAAGGCTAGCAAGGAGATGATATGGATGAGTAGGTTCATGGAAGAGTTGAGAAAGGAGCAAAGTAATTGTAAATTGTTCAGTGGTCATAGTGCAATTCATTTGGCAAAGAACTTAGTGTTTCATTTGAGAACGAAACACATTTAGTTGAGGTATCACTTCATACGGCAGGTATTGGAGGATGGACAATTGAATCTAGAAAAGATTCATATGAGCAAGAACCCTACAGATATGCTAATGAAGCCATTAGCAAAGGAGAAGTTGGAGCTACACTCCACTTTTGTTGGTCTTCAAGTTTGAGACTTGAAGAGGAAGAAACAAAGCTAAGGAAGGATCCAAGAATGATGTTATATAGGTATGGTGCAGTAATTAATCTCCAAGTGGGATATTGTTGAGTTGTGGAGCTTAATTACTTCAGTTTAGCATGCAATGGAAACTTGTTGGAAAATACAATAACTGTCATCGGTCAAGGGGGAACCGACATCGGTCACCTAGGACCGGCATCGATCAAGAAGGACCGGCATTGGTCAAGCAAGGGAAGAACCGACATCAGCTGCCTGTGCGAGGATGTTTTAATTAACTCTCGGGAATTAGATCTATTTTTAGCATTAAAGTATATCTATTGATTGTAATTGCATGGCTAAGTGCCCTAAGTCTATACACGACTATATAAGCATAAAAGCTAGGGTTTAGAAGTGTGGATGACTAATAATAATTAGAAAGAACTTGAAAAGGTTGGTGATAGAGATAATTCTCGGTGATGAAGCAAAAATCTCAAGGAAAGAAAGTAATGTACATCTGAGAGGTGTGGAAGATTGTAAATCTTCATTTTATATCTTGTCAAAGCTTTGGATAATAGATTGGCTTGTTTCTTGGTGGATGTAGCCCACACTGGGTGAACCATGTTAAATTTGGTGTTGATTTATGTCTCTTGTTTTATATATTTCTTCTGGTAGAATATCCACTTTTATTTGCATGTATGCTTAGATTTAATATATTGTCTATACAACCGTGTGCTAACCCCAACAATATATAGGTAGTCTTTCTGGCGGTTTATTTTAATCATTATTGCTTGGTATTGATTATATAATCATTTTGAATAATCTCTTAATACCTCCAGATAATATTGAAATGACATATATCCATACTCATTTTTTAATAATCTACCTTGGGCGCCACACCCTCTACTTCATGTCTCATTAGCTTAATTTCCACACATAGTTTTATCGAATCACCTTGATTTACCATCTCTGCTCATCCCTAACTTTTTCTAAATCTTAAATTCTCATCTCTGCGAACTAAACAAAATATTCTTCATTTCATGGGAAATATTGCATCAAATCAGAACATATGTTTCCTTCTCATTATAAAATTTGGCTCAATTTCATTATCATTATGCCTTTCCCTTCTTATTCTGAGTATAAGGAATTTTAAAGAGAATAACGAAGGTGCTCGTAACTCACAGCCTAAAGGAGATTTCTTTAGAGGACTTAAATCAGATTTTTGATTTAAGCGGTCCTAATGAAGCTTTTGTCATGGCTCTGTTTGAGATAGAATGTGCGGGTGACACTAAAGGGCCCCTAACATACCGGTAAGTCGGATTAGTGTTTCTTACAAGGCTGATCGGGATCAATCTTATGTTTGCATCCTTCCAAGTTATGTATTTCCATCTTTTTATATGGGAGCATATGAAAAATCCCAAAGACTTGAAAAAATATTGGGTTGAGAGAAGACCCCAGTCTCTGGGCAAACCAATTTTCAATGTCCCTTTTTGTGTGATGAGGAATTTGTATTGAAAGATTCCTAAGGAATCATATGTGTTGTATGATAAATCCTCCATTGACACAATGTCTTCTATCTCCCAAAAATAGAAGAGTTAGAGAAAAGGATCAACTTCTTGGAGAAAAAACAAGTAGAGATTGTCCCTTCACAATCAATTTCAGCACCAGGGTCATCTTCAAGGAAAAGTAAAGGTGAACCACCATCACAACCTCCAATTGTTATCTCAGATGGGGAAGAAGACCAATCATTATCTGCTCACCATTCAAGGGTAGCCATTTCCTCCGCTCGAGACAACATAGGGAGATTTACTGTTCGATCATCCACCCACCTAATGCATTGTGCTCCTCAGGAAGAGCATGAATTATTGGGCCCTCAACCAATTCCTTCCCCGAAAGGACAATCCACCTTTTACATGAAAATGGGAGGTTGGGTCAAGTTCGAGGCCTCGTAATCATCCCAATCAACAACATATAGTACCTGCCCCTCCAACCACTTCAAGTGTCCCCTCTCAAGCAACTCCCAACATGTTGATTCCACACAAAGGGAAAGATAGACGGATTTCTTCACAAGAGGTCTAGATCTTTTAGATTGGGTTTCATCTCAACAGAAGAAAGTTGAACTAGAGAAAATCATGAATCATCCTAGAATGACTCTAGAGGCGTTAATGGATATGGGAATGTCCCGAGACCTGGCAGGGTCAATCATTTTCATTCAAACAACACAAGGCTCAAGTGAGTTTGTGTCAAGGAAAAAGAATCCTCTGAGCAATCTCCCCTTGCTCGGAGGAAGTTATGAAGTAGGGCTGAAGAATGCCTAAATGTTGTCTTCTTTTCACTGTTTCTCTTTCTGGCATGTACATATTTTTCTTTGTCATGGGTAGGGGCCCCTATAGAACCCCATTTTGTTCCTTATCCAGAGTGCAAAAAACATAGCAACATCAATCATTTACATGTTTACCTAAATGTATGTTAATTTCATCAAAGTAAATATGGCATTACTACATTCTTCCATTTTTCAATTGAAATAAAGGAAAGATAAAATTCAGAAAACAATTACTTCCAATGCAATAGAAGTGTCATTTTAAAACATTAGTTTAAAAAGGATGAATATGAAAAGAGAATACAATTCAAGGAACAACTATCTAAGCATGTTCTGGATCTTGTTCTTTTGGTAGCCTCGCCACATATGCATCATATCTTTTGAATAATTCATTAACCTCATCCTCATCTGGTCCAGTATGATGCTGGAAAATCAATGCCTATCTAGATATTGCATCAATGCAATGGCCCATTTTTTGCTTGTATTCCAGTGGCCTTGCCTTCAACTCTGTAATTCTATTTTCTATATTTCTCATGGTCTTAATGACTTCATAGGAGAAGTCATTCCTTAGAACATTCTTTTCAAAAGATTCAAGTAAAAAATCAATCTTCATGTCCCCATAACTCTTCTTGAACTTATCAATAACCATATCCTCCAACTTTAAGTCAATAACATTGAGAGTATCATCAACCCAATTTCTGTTGACTTCAAGTTTTCCTTTGATTCCATTTAAGGTCTCAACTCTAACTTTTGACAACTCCTCGAGGGCATGTTGGCTTCCTTTAAATTTAGTTGGTACAATGTCCTCCTCCTCAACCAACTCATCACCGAGTTGGGTAATGCGTGATCCAATTTGGGAAGAATACCTTAAAAATAGAAAATCTCATTGTCACATTGTTCAATTATCTCATCAATTTCATTAATTTTGTTTTTGAGATCTTCATACTTCGATCTGGATTCTGTAATTACTTCTTTTCCCCTCTTGGTCAAGTTCTCAATCCATGTGTCTCTTTGCTTGAACCTTATTGAAATCCTTTTTACCTTATTCATTCCTTCAGGGTGTTTATATAAGCACTTGCTTGTGTTTGAATAGTCTTCCTTGTCAACTATTGTAAACAAGAACTCAAGGCCTTAACTTGCTCCTTTAATTACCTTTTTGTCAATCCATCTTCATCAAAATTTTGTAGAAGGTCACTTACTGCCTCAAATACCCCTTGCTTCAATTGTTCCCTTGAGGTTTTTTCCAAAGGGATAATCTAAATGTTATAATCATCAGTTGTTATGTATTTTCTTATTTTACCCTCAAAAGGGGTTATTATTTCCAAGGTTCTTGCTCGAGAATGAATCGGTGTGGCTTTTGTGATGGTCTGCCCCCTTTTGGCGCTTACTTACCTTTGGAAAAGAAAAAGCATAAGGTCAACAATTTGCTGCATGAGGAGAACCTCTTTTTCTTCATTTGAAATCAACTCAATGATCCATCCGTTTTCTAAGCTTGTTATAGCTCTTGTTTCTTGTGATTCTTGCTGGAGTTTCTCAGGAACAACTAACATTTACTTGGATATTTATTGTTCAATTTTCACCAATGATTGTGTATATTCCTAATAACTTATTTCAATGGTCTCTACGCCAATCTCACCCTGTGCTACTGATTCTTTTAGATGCTCTTTTTCATGGTCTGGAACTTCAAATTGATCATCACCATTCAAGGGATACTCCTTCCTTGCTTCTTCAGTTGAAGCCATAGTGGAATTAACTTCTTCTATAACACTTTCTTACACCAAAATTTGGGTTGTGGGACCCTTCTCTCCCGAAGTCTGCTAAGTTGCAACCTTACCCTTTTCATGCTCCAACGATGTATTTTGTAATGCCATGGTAGGTTGTTCCTCTAGAAACAACTCTACATTTCCCACTAAAGGTTGTAAATTCTTACCAATGATGATTTCTGCATCAGCAATTACATCTTGTGTTATTTTCAATCTCTCTTCAAAAACAAATTTTCCCTCTTGAGGAAAGTTATCAGTTTTGGTCACCTTAGTAGAAATAGATATAACCTCTTTCATTAATAACTCAACATTAGTGTCCTTTTCAACAAACAACTCTGGTTTACCCAATTCCAAGTCATTTTTCCTAGGGAAAGCTTTTCAGTTGCTTGGGTCCTCTCTTCAGTAGTTGATACATGAATATCTTTTTCCAATTCTTTTCTTGCTTGAATGTTATCCACTAGTGTTAGTATTGGTTCATCTATAGATAAATTAAGTGCATCCAACATTGAAAATCCTTGATAGTATCAACATCAATTACATCAGTTTGGCATCTTGCAAATTCATGATTGTTTTTGGATTGGAGGCACATTTATATCCTTGGCAAGCAAAGTTTTAGAGATTTTCATGCCTTCTCCTCTTGGTAACAAATCGATTGTCTCTTTGGAATAACTGCGGTACTTCCTTGGGAAACTAGAATCTGAGTGCATTCCATTGTTTTTTCCATAACAGACAGAGATGGGATCAAAGGATCTGATTGCTCCAAATGTGGCAATGATGCATCATGTTGCTTTTGGACATCATCACTCCTTTCAAACTCTGGGGGATCAATTACCACATCCCGGTGCTTGAAATTTGTAGGTGTATGGGCTCCTACTCTTACCAAGACTGGTTTGGTGAATAACCTTGTGTTTTTTGTGTGTTCTCTCAAACCTTTTTAAATATGGTGTTGCCCTTCTTTCATCCTTGTGTGGCTTAGACTGAATGTGGCCACTTGCAATGGCCCCACTCATTAACTTTTCATCACTATGTTGCTTTAGCGAAACACTTGGATGCAGACCACATGTGATGCCAAACCTTTTCCCTTTACTTGAATTGGTACTGCAAAAAAGTGATAGGGGCATTCTCCATAGATTTTAAAAGCATCTCTTTAGTCTTTTGCTTGAGAACTAACATAGAAGTTCCAGTTCCACTAGTGGTTGATGTCCACTCATCAATGAATTCAGAAGTAGGTCTTTTGGATGGAAATTGAGGAGCCTTTCCTCCTAGTGGGTCCATTTTATCTGCATCCTCCTCGGTAGAATATCCTCACTCAGGTTTCCCAAACTTCTTGAAATTGTTAGGATTTTTGTATTCTAGAGTGAGTGATCAATATTAGTTTGGGTCAACTAGTTTACAGTCCTCCTCATTACATTAGTTGTTCTTAAATAAGGATCATCGATTCTACCACATTCCGGTCTGGAGGAGATACAGGCTGATCCCCCCCACCTTGATCAATATAAAATATGCTCACTTGTGTGTGGATCATCCATAATCCCCTGCAGGATAACCACACTTTTGTTGTCTCTTATCTATTCTGTGAGTCATTTTGGAAAAATCCCTTAACCCGACTTCTTCCTCATCCCTACAGTTCATCCAGTAATCCTCAAAATGGGGCTCATGCTCAAAGGTGTTTGTAATGTTTTTAAACACCCATCCGATGTCATAATTAGGCTTGGCCTCAAACTTCTCCATACCAAATTTCTGCATTTCCTCTTCAATTAATCTAGCCTTTATCATGGAAGGACATGAATACCTTCCAATTCAAATAAGAAATTTGATATTTGTTTTATGCCTCCCAGAAATTATTTTATGCACATGTGTCAGTTGTCTTACTAGTTCCCATAAAATCAATTTATCATCTACATACCTAGGAAGTTTATATGGCCCTCCCTCAAAACCACTAACTCTTATGTACGTAAACCTTTTATACTAGATGAAGCAACACCCATATTCCAAAATTACTTGTCTAGCTTGTTCAGACATCCTATATTGTCCCCACTCTGGCTTAAAAAGACAAATGATTGGGGCAAAGAATGGGTCATTAACAAACCTTACATTCCCACTCCAGTTGATCAATTACGTTGGGAAATATCTCGTGCATTTGACATTGCTTAAAATCTACACATGGTGACAAACTTGGGAAACTTTTGTGCCCTACAACATTATAAATGAGATATGTCATCATATAAAATTCAAGGTCTGATATCTCCCATTTCAATTTTTGTTGCTAGAGTGACCATGTGATCATGGAGTGCGTCTGCAATAAAGGTGGCCCAACAAATGTTCCCTTTTTTCTCGATAATAATCCATATGTATGTATTCATCCATTTTTGAATTCATTTGTTGTTTCTAAACTTGTCATTCGACTTAGCAACACGATGACATCCTCAACTTCCTCTACAAAATGTGCCCTAACCAAATTCTTAGGGATTCTAGCCATTGTCCTCTTCATGATAAGTCAATTTGTATTTATCATCTTGACATAGTCCTTCTTCTTTGTTTCATAATCCTTCAGATCCAACTTGATGCCAATGGTAATTGGGTTTGCGACTATAGGAAATTTTAACATTATTCTAATGGCCACTAGTGTTAGTGTTAATACTGCATCCCCACTCCCGTCTAACACCTCCCTCTTTTCTGGATCATAGTTCATAACACAATGCCACACTAATTTAGGGCAATGAACAGAGGGTGGGATGGCACTAGCTAGAGAAATAAAACTTTCCTAAATTGCTTTTAAGGATTCATTCTGATGGGGAATTTTTAACCTTTGGAGGAAGTCATCTAGATCAACGCCCATTAAGTCTATGTCTGTAATCTTATCTAGATCACTTGTGATTCTTGACATGAACGAGAACGAGGATGGCATAGTCTTCATTGTTCAAAAACCATAACTTTCCTTTTAAACCAAACTTGCAACTAAAAGAGAAATAAAGGATTTTGAAGCTCTTACCAGTCAATCCACAAGTGCCTGCAAAATTTTTAACCCAAATCAACAACTCCTTAGATCCTCAGGTTCGCAATTTGAGCTCCACAACTAAGGACATGATAATTCTTCACGCAAATCACAAAGGCAACAATAAAAATCAATCAAATTGGTAAATAAAGTTGAAAGCATTCACAAGCTTTAAATGTCCTTGATTTGCGTAAGCAACATTAATGTCGATAGAAATAAATGCATTGCATCGAGACCATTCAATCCGTCGTTCACAATTTTAAAAATGAACCGTCCACGTGGAATAAAGCTTTTCACTATCATGGGATCAGGGGCACCTTTTGTAATTTTGTAACTTTAAAGACTTTGCATACTTTTGGCAAACTTGACCCACCCATCCGCCTTTTGCTTTTCAATATTGGCTCGACACATGGTCGCATTTGAGTGTTAGCGGGGTTACGGCTTCTTTTTGCAATTTTACTCCTTTTCCAATTAAAACCAAAAGTATCAAAAATGTCCGATGACCCATTTCCCCACTTCCTTTATAAACAAATACCATGTGTCCTTTTGCGGGCATCGGGGACCCTTTTACACTTTTAACACCTTTTAGCTTTAAAGCGCACAAATACAATTATGCATCACTTTCGTATCCACTCATCTTGAGACATGTGTACACCTTTGGGATGAAAAGAAAAACTACTTGTGTTGCTTTATGGTCACGAATATTCGAGGAATATTCGTCGGGTCGCGGAACTAATTTTTAATTTGTGAATGCCATAGAAAAATACAAGTTTACGAATTAGACCCGCCATACATAACCAATTTAAAGTTTCCACGTACCAACATGTGAAGGGAGATAAAATGCACATACAAACATGATCCTCGACCGAAAAAGAGGAAAGACCAGACTATACACAAAAAAACCACAGAGTTGACTCACACCTCAAGAGGGAAAATAGAAAAATATAGTAGACAACAATGGCAAAGCTTAACCAATAAGGGAAAGATTAATTCAAGCACCAACATAGTGTTCCAGTCAGTTTTAGAGTCCTATTAAGCTATTTCCCCATTTTTTATGCCTTGGATGTCTCAAGTCTTCCTAGCAGGAAGATTAACCCTGGTGGGTCCATTTCAAGTCACCATGGTAAAGAATTGGTCAAAATTTGTATCCGATTTTTAGGTGACTTAATCTAACCCCATAACCCATTAATTCATGAAAAATTTGAAATTTTTGGAAGTGAGTCAATGCAAAGCTTAAATATTTGTCAAATAGGTCACAAGAGGCTTTGGGCTCACATAAATCACCAATATGACCCGACAAATATGCAATATGGGAGTTAATGGGATACTCGGTGGTGATCGAGTCAATCATTCAGTCACCCAAGGGAATCGAGCTACGTCAAGTGATGACGAGTTGGTATTTGGTGTCCTGGAATCAACTTACAAAGTCGACAGGATGAAATTTGGTATGTACTTCTAAGGAGAGTGGTTAGACATGGTAAAGCTCAGATCAAGCTAGGGATTTGGTGAGTCACTCATTGTTTCGTTGGTGGAGAGGTTTCATGTTTATCTAAACATGAAGGAGATATCTCAATAGTTGTGTACTTGAGGTAGGTTCTTTTGCATGGATGTAAACTCAACAAAGTGCTCAAGTATGAGCTCAAAGGTGTTTGGAAATAGTCGCAAGGGGCTAAGCTATTAGACTGACTCAAGTTTGTAAGAAGTACGTGAACTCGGTGGCTTCCTTCACACGGTGACTTGGAAGTTGAGCTAAGCTTAGGACAGAGAATAGGAGCAGGTGACCAAGTTGTTGATCCATGCAAATTGTATTAAGCAAGGTCTAAGTTAAGCGAGACATGGCTCGGTCTAGAGCTCAGCCTCACCGAGTCACGAGCTAAAAAGTAGGTCCATGAAGGGGTGAGCTAATACCAAGCTCAAAGGAGATGAAAGAAATTTTGGAGGGGCTTGAGATGATAAGCCATAAGGTGCTCAATTCAGCCATGGAATAAAGACATAGAGCTTGTCATAGAGGGAAACTACCATGGTGAGTCATGAAGATAGGTGCGGGGACTTGATGAGTTCAACATCAAGCTCATGCATTGGTGAAAAAAGGAATATGAGGTGCAACGGGAGTATAGAATGCGACGAAGACAATGATGTGAATGACTAAGCTCAGTCTTGAGAAAATAGGTCACAAAGATCAAGCGTGGTGAGTTCGTGGTTACTTGTAGTGAAAGGAGCAAAGTCGACATAGACATGGGAGGACAAGCTCAGATCTTGACTCACAAATGGGCTCAGTGAAATAAGTTCAAGGTAAAGCCGAGTTGGGGTTTTTGAGATGGCGAGATGAGAAAAATTTTCCACGTTTGGGGAGTTTTGAAGATCAGTGGCCAATGGGAGAGTTGATGCCATTTGTCCAAGCAACATAATGTGGGATCAAGGAACCTTCGGGTCCCAATGTACAAAAACCACTTTGCGGGGATCATGAGAAGCATTGCCATGTGGAATTTTGTTGATGGAAAACCAAGATAAAGGTTCCACATCGAGGTAAATTGGGAAAGGTAGTCATAGGGAAAAATCATTCAATGGAAAATAACAGGGATATTCCACCATGATTGGCCAACCGACACCTAGTTTCCCATGTCAAGGAGTTAAGGCTTGGGAAAGAAATGAGGTAAAGGTTGAATGCATGCGTTGTGTCGAGTGGGCAATGAGTGCTCTCCATATTAGAAGTGAGTCGTGCATGAAGTGGAAAATAGAGACAAGCTCAACTCCTTATTTAATGTATGATCGTGCCAAGATTCATGACATAGGAAGCTCGTCGTGGGAAGTTACGCAATGAGCCATTAAAGCAATTTAAAACCTCCACGTAACTATCTTGATCAATACATGTCAAGTGTCAAGTTGTTCATTGAGGTTCCTTTAGTCGAAAAGACTAGGATGAAAATATGTACATAGCACATAGGAGACTAAGTTTGACTGTATCAAGTGAAATGCACGCATGTCACTGGAGAGAAGTTGTTGGTAGATTTGAAATGGAGAATTTGTCACAGGCTCGCTCACTAGGAATTAATAACGAAATGTGAAGATCACTCGGTTAAGCCAAGTCACGTCATGACCGAGTTATGGAGCCAGATTACCCGGTTGATTTGTGGGACTCGGCGTATGTGGAGCTCATAAAATCGAGCCATGCAGAGAAATAGAGAAGGGCCAAATTGGTCGAGGCATGGTAAGATATATCGATCCAAGTGAGTAGTCTGAGGAGTTACAGAGACGAGCTCAAATATTTGAAAGAAGAGGTTACTCATTATATAATGCTCAACATGGAAATGGAGCTCGAATCAATCACGTGATTGTAGTGATTAAGGGTAATTGAGTCCGATAGAAAGCTTGTTTTGATCAAACCATGAAAAACCACACTTCAAGGGGAGCTCGTTGAAGCGAGTGAGTCATTACGTAACATGTTGGGAGACAAGGTTCTTCGAAGAGAGTTGATGGTGAGGAGCTCACAGTGGCACGGACATGAGCCAAGTTGTGTTTTGGCATAAAACTTAGATATGGTCCACAATACGAAGATGAGCTTAGGACAAAGTTGGGAGCGAGTGATCGAGTCATCAATCCATTCAAGTACTAACTCGCAAGATCCGAGCTAATAAATAGATCAACCACTTGAATTGGTGAGCTCAACAGATCATGGAACCAAGTTGGGAGGAGAACTCACCTACATTAAGCTTACAAGAATGGATTTAGAATATCTTATAGAAGATAAGTCGTGGCACTAGCCGAGATATCAAGCAACTCACCGGGTCAGTAGATTGAGCGAGGTGATAAGGAAGACATGATGTTCGGGCTCGCGAAGGACTCACTATTGCGGTGGATGGTTGTAATGAGCTCATGATGAGCTCGATTGATATGGAGCTAGTTTAGTTTTGAGTTATGAATGGCTCAACGAGGCATTCGAGTATGAGCTCGGTGGGGGTCTGTGGAACCGATAAGGTGAGTTCACCCGAGGCAAACCAACACAACGTGCATGGTGGAGCTCGAGCCAAGGTGAGGATCGATCTAAGACCTCAACACTCGATATTGATGTTACAACATTAGGAGAGCTTGAAATTGGTTGGTAGGAAATGATCAAATGTTAGCTGCGCCATGTTCAAATCAAGGAGCTCTTTAACTAACTCGGTGAGGTAGGCAGGTGAGCCAATCATTGAGTTGACATTTCCTTTAAGGGATTCACCTTTGAGTGTAAACCAACCGTGGGGGACCCACTTGAAATATAATCAAATTTTTATTTTTATTAAATATTTTAATAAAATGATATTTTTATTATATTTTATTTAAATATTCTTTTAATTAGATAAATGAATAAGTCAAACCTTGCATTAAAGTCACATGATGGAATGTTCTTAAGTGGTTCAACCAATTCTGTAATTTATGTTGACCATCATGTGCCTTCATTTTAGGGAGGAATTTACGACTTATCCTCTCTTCTCTCTCAAATTTCTTCTATAAATGTAAGTTGGAAGCTCATTCGAAGGGGTTAGACACTAGTTACAGAAGTTAGATGTGTGACGCAAGTTGGACAAGTTAGACATCTTAGACTAGTGCATGTTTTTCAAGAATCCCCTCTCTTCTTCAAGTTAGCTTTGTGGATTAGGGAACTTTTAAGCCTCCTTTCCAAGGTTATAATGACAACGATTACCTATTTTGAATGTAATGATGCATTGTGCATGTTGTTGAAGCAGTAAAAGTGTATGTTTTGTGACTACCATTAGTCATTTTCATCATTCCACATACTTTTTTGTGCCTTTCTCATGCTTACAGATAAATTGTGCAAGTTTAACTTTCTATTGCAGGTTCTTGGAGTTTTGTGCTTATCAAGTGGTGGATTTATGCATGTAGTTGAGTTGTGGTGCTTGTTCGCCCTTCTCAGTTTCATCCTCCTTTGGTGGAATACAGAAAGATTGTTTGTCTAGTTGAATTTAACAAAGGGAACACACGCTTCTTAGTTTGTGCTTATTTTTTAACCCTTTCCAAATTGCAGTAGGTGAAGTTTATTTGTGGTGCACAGCACCCTCTTCAAAACAACCTTCGCAAAGTCTAGTAATACCCTTCATTTGGTGCATCACCATCCCTAGTATAGTTTTAGTTGTTGTAAATCTCTTTCCCTAAAGCCCGTGAAAATGTTTTTTTTTCTTGATAATTTAACGCTTTTGACCGGAACTTTAAACTGGGGTTAGGCCCCCACCATACAAGAGAGAAGAAGAAGAAAAGGAGAGAAAACAATAGGAAGAAAGAAGGAAGAAGGAAGGAGAGAGGAAAAAAGGTGACTGCCCACACCGCAAACATTGAACCAAAAACCCGCGCATCGTAAAACCAAACCATCACCAGAGGGACCCAACACCTCAACCAAAGCCAGTGCCAGCATGGTGGTTGGCCTCCCTCAGAAGGAGGTGATATACGCATCACGCACCCTATCCCTTAATTCATTCCATTGATCAATTGCAAAGTTGACAGGGAAGCCAACAACCTCAATGTCCACCGCAGTAGGAGACGATGATCGAGTCGGCCCAACGAGAAGAGGGTGTCAACACTTTGTGTATGGTGAAGGAGAGCTCTGTACTATCCACATATCCACTGAATTCCACACCCGAGATCCGACTGCAAGCTCGTCGACCTCTTCAATCCAAAGGAGAGGATCCGACAGGGAGAAGTCGGCTAATTCCTCCCCAGTCCCACGTGATGAATGACACGAATGACATAGTTACACAGGAACTCGACAATGATCAGATCCTCCTCCAAAAGCAAGCAGAAGGAGACAAAAGCAACCACTATGTCCACATTGGAGCATGCACGACAGACTAAAACACATAAAGAATCACCCAACACAGTTTCAATGGCCTCGCTTCTTGATCCGAGGAGAAAAGGAAGATCTCCGAAAGGTGAGAGCGATCAATCACCAAATTTGTGGCGATGTCTGGCACAGAGCTTTGCAAATAACAAATGGGAAGCCAAGAAACGCCATTGTGCTGCTCTGATAGACAAACAACGAAAGAGCCAAAACAGGGAAACACAAAGCAAACAAAGGACCACATCCCCCATAAAAGGGGCGAAACACGCGCAAGAAGCCACATCAGACCTGAGAGCATTAGTTGTGCTGCTCACTTGAGATTATTCTTGGGAGTCCTTGCCACGCCTCAACTGTATCGAAATGACACTCGGCAGGTGATCGATTGCGAAGTTCACCAATAGATCAACGGCATAATTAGTTTCTGGTAATTGTGCATGATTTGCCAAGTACCAATCTTACCCAGCCAAAAGAAAATATGTGGTATGAAAGAGTTGATTTTCCACGAGGGGGAAGATCCTCTAGATATGGCGTGGATAATTAATTGTGAGTCACCTTCAATAAAAAGTTGAGAGCAACCTAAAGAAACAACCATCTTCACCCCTTCTAAAAGCGCTTGGGCTTCTGCAACATTGCACGAACCATCCCGGAGGGGAAATGATCCAGCCTTAATAAGAGATCCTGAATCATCTCTAAGAATACATCCAGCCCCTGATTTACCTAGATTTCCTCTAGAAGCACCATCGAAATTAAGTTTCCACATACCCTTCGGGGGTCTCCACCTGGCCCTTTTCCGTCGAATTAGTTTTTCAACCTGAGAGAGACCTTTTTTAATGATAGAACCCGGCAAGGCAACTTGATGAGAGGCCAAGAATTAGAGATTTCAACATCTCTGGATGAGAAATTGGAGTTTGACAGACTGTTGATACTAACTTTTTCTGATATGGCCACTTCCAACTTGTTGAGGAAAACATGTTGCTCGGCCTTTTGATCCCGGAAGAGCCGAAGATTGCGCTCCCACCAAATATGCCAAAGGAGGAAGAATGGAGCAATGGACCAAATAGAACAAAAAGAGCTTTTGAAATTGAATTTCGGCCATGAGAGGAGGGTTTCACTGATATTTTTGCATGGAACCCAAGCAAGATTTAATTTACAAAGAAGCCAATCCCAACATCTGGAAGCGAAAGGACAAAAAAGAAAAAGGTGGTCCAGGTCTTCCTCATCAGCTCCACAAAGCACACACTTTGTGGGACCCTCATATCCCCAAGACCTTCTCCTCGCTTGTGTCAAAATTTTCTTTTTCAAAACCAACCACCCGAAGATGGCCACTTTGGGGGAAATACTATTGTGCCAACAACCAAAAGAACTAGGAAGGCCCTGGCCGGACCAAGAGAAGAGAAGATCATAACCCACTTTCACGGTGAAGGAGCCCATGTCATCCCCCAGCCATAGCAATTGGTCCTCGCTACCAAGGAAATGAGGATTTCTGACATGAATGGCTTCCTTATAAAGTGCAGATTCTTGAACGAGGGCACAAAATGGAAAGATCTTTCCAATTCCAAGAAGGTGACCCGTTCTGATGTTGGTCTCCATATGCAGCAACCAAAGAGCCCCATGAAAATTTGGTCTCGTTCATAACTCTGTTAAGTTCAGGCTTTAGATTAATAGGAGGTAACCCGTTCCAGCTGTCCTCCCAAAAGTTGGCACGTTGTCCATTATTGATTTTCCAAGAGACCAAGTCTTACAATCAGGGATCTAGAATTACAAAAAAAGTTCCAAACATGTGAACCTTTGGGAAGCTCGGAACTTGATAGCAAGAGCTTGGGACAACCACCCTCAAGATACTTATGAGAAAGAACTTGAAAGGCAAGCCTTTTAGCATCTGAAATAAAGTTCCATACAAGTTTAGCCCCGAGTGTTGAGTTCTGAATAGCAAGATCCATAATACCCAGTCCACCCAAACGTTTGGGCAACTTGACCGTGTCCCATTTAACCAAGTGGAATTTTCGTTCTTCATTGTTCCCTTGCCATAAGAATGTTCTGACAATCTTCTCAATTTTGTGAAGCACTATCTTGGGGATTTTCAGGACAGACAACATATATATAGGAATGGCTAGAAGAACAAAGTTTATCAACATGGCCCTCCCTGCCAGGGATAGCCATTTACCTCTCCAAGAGAGCAATCTGGAGCAGAGAGAATTAGTGAGCCCATCCCATAACACAACTTTACCATGCCCAGAGAAAAGAGGTATGCCAAGATATTTGGATGGGAGGACACCCACGGTAAAGCCAAGAATAGCTTTGATCCTGCGTTGAATTCTGGGAGCAACATTAAAAAAGAAAATGACAGATTTGTGGAAGTTGATTACCTGTCCCGTCGCTAAAGAATAAGAATTCAGAAGAGAAGAGAAGCATCTTGCTTCAGGAATAGATGCTTGACCAAATAAGAATGTATCATCAGTGAATTGTTGGTGCGAGAGAGGTGGGAGATTGGAAGTTATACGAATACCTTTGAGGGAGCCATCCAGTAAAGCAAGTTTGATGCTTCGATTGAGAGCTTCTGTGACTAGAATAAAGAGAAAAGAGGAAAGAGGGTCACCTTGTCTCAGTCCCCTGTTGTTGCTGAAAAAACCTTCTGCCGAACCATTGACCAAGACTGAGAAATGTGGTGAGGCAATGTAGTTAAAAATCTAGTTGCAGAAGTGCCAACTAAATCCCATCGCATGAAGTGACTTAATAAGGAATCTCCAGTTGATACGGTCATAGGCTTTACTAAAGTCCAGTTTCAACATCATGCCAGCTCTAGAGGAGGAGTGAAGAGTATGAATCAATTCATGCGAGATAATGATCCCATCAGTAATAGACCTCCCTGGAATGAATCCACTTTGTTCATGTGCCACTAATTTAGAAAGCAGAGGGCTTATTCTTGTGGCAATGGCTTTTGAGATAATTTTGTAGGTAGTGTTACATAGAGAAATCGGTCTAAATCATCTAAAGAATCTACCGAGACTTTTTAGGAAACATGCAAATGAGAGTATGATTTAGTGCGCCCAAAAGCTTACCTGTATGCCGGGATTCTTCAACAGCATGCCAGACTGTATCACCAATAACTTCCCAAAAGTCCTGAAAGAAGGAGGCGGGAAGCCATCGGGACCAGTGCTTTGTCCCTTTTCATTGAAAAAACTATTTTGTGGACTTCCTCCTTGGAAAAGGGGGCAAGAAGCTTTGTATTGTCATCGTCATCTACCAAAGAAGGAATCTGTTGAAAGAAGGGGAGTTGAGAGTCCAAGGGGGAGGCTGAATCACCATTCAACAACTTTTGGAAGAACGACACCGACTCCGATTTGATTCTGCTTTGGGTGGACACCACAGAGTTATCTTCCAAATGAAGGGAAGAAATATAATTGGAATTTCTTCTAGCTTTCACCGACGCATGAAAGAACTTAGTATTTTTATCGCCATCAGCCAACCAGACTTCCCTCGATTTTTGTCTCCAGTAAGTTTCCTCTTTTAGGAGGAGATCACCAAGCTCCCTTAACAACAATTTTTCTTTAAGAAAGTCAGCCTGAAGCATCCCATGTGAGAAAATAGAGTCATTAAGAATACGAAGCTCTTTTTCCACTCTGATTTTCTCTTGAAAGATGTTTTTGAAATAGGAGGCATTCCAGGCTCTCAAATTGTCTTTCAACAATGAGAGTTTTTTGGAGAGAATATACATCCACGTCCCTTCGACCATGAAGGAATCCCACCAAGATTTAATCAGCGGTCTAAGAGAAGAATCCTGCAGCCACATATTTTCAAACTTGAAGGGCGATCGTCGAGGGGGAAGATCAAAGGAGATGATTAAAGAAATAGGAAAATGATCGGATCCAGAAAGTGGAAGAACAAAGCTTTTCAAGAGAATGTTGTGATGCAGCCAATCTTCAGAGATCAGAAATCTATCAAGACGCACTGCCATTGAACTGAACCCAAGCCTCCGATTATTCCACGTAAACCAACCCGAGCACGGCTCCACGTCCACAAGATTGGTGGAAGACACAAAGGAAATGAAATCAGCTTGAGAACGAGGCTGCCATTGAATACCTCCCCATTTATCATTATCAGATAGGGTTGCATTAAAATCACCTGCAACAACGATCTTGGAGTTTGCAACCGAAGCCAGGGTGGCAGAAGAGTATTCCAGAGCATTCTTTTCTTTTGCGGAATAGAGGGACCATAAACATTACACAAGAAGTAGGACTCATCAGAATGTTTAATGCTAACCTTGCACCAAATGAAATTCGGGTCAACCAGGATAGGTTCGAGATTGCAACAACTGGATTTCCACAGAACACCCAAGCCACCCGAGGCGCCCAATGAGTCCGAGAAGCAACCTTCCCATCCTTTCCATTTTCGAAACCAACCATTCTTACAACCAACTAAGGACATCTTAGTTTCTTGAATCAAACACACATCAGCTAAAGAATCAGTGACATAATGTCTTAAAAGATGTTGTTTGTTAGGGGCATTCAAGCCCCTAACATTCCAGGAGAAGAGGATCATTTGATCTTCAGAGAGGACCCACCTCTCTTACTTAAGGAAGGAAAAAGGAGCGTAGCTGAAGCTGCTTACCTGCAACAATTTCTTTGAGGGAGATGTTGCTCTTGGAGGGATGACCTTGAGAACCCTTCAGCCCAAGATCCAAGCCAAGAATCGCCAGAGTAGTAAGAAGCGATTGCTTTTGCGGGTTGTCCATTGTCTCATCCCCGAGGACTTCATCCTGAGAACCACAATGATCACCATCAATAGAGAGGATTAATTCATCCTTCTCGTTCACCCATTTCTCCAGAGAGTCAACATTCCCACCGAGACCAAGAGAGCAATGCCTTCATGAAATAAGGATAAAATCCTAGAAGAGTCCTTAACCACTGAGGTAGTTTCCTTAACAAGAGAGATGGTACTCAGGTCCAGGCCAGGGAATCAAGTGCAGGAAGCGATTTATTAATGTCCGCTTTAGGAGGTGACTCATTTTCAGCAGGAGGAGAAGTTGGATGAGAAGGAGCCTGGATAGGAAAAGTTTTCTTTCTCCACACCATTTGACTGTGAACCTGGGGCTTCTTGCAAGATTTTTGAAAGTGGCCTGGTTTTTTACAAATGAAACAACTGTTGAAATCCCTTCATACTCCACTTTCTGTTCCCATTTCCCGAGGGGGAAGTGATGATTATGTGATCTCAGCTTTTTGTTAGGGTCAATGGAAATGCAAATCCTTGCGAAGGATGAAAGGGTGCCTTCCAGAGTGATAGAGTCTATGTGAACAACACGCCCAAGGCTGGAACAGATCTTGTGGAGAGTGGTTGCCGACCAAAACTCGCTAGGAAGTGAATAAAGCCTTACCCACACTTGGAAGCCTTCCATTTCCGCTTTTGCTGGATCAAAATGTGCCTCCCACTTGCAAATGTCTAAGCCTAAATTCGCTTGAAGAAAGTCTTTTCTCTCCATGGTGTCGTTCCTTTGAGCAGAGCTCCGAAAGATTACAAGAAAGAAACCTCTTTCCAAAAATGGATTTTGAGGCCGCTACCCCACTGAACATCACACCAGTTTTGAATGCCTTCCAAAGAGAGCCGACGACCAACAAAGTTTGCTATGATTGCTCTGCTTTCGAGAAGATTAAGTTGGGCCGCTAGATCATCCGAATCTTCCAGGATACCGAGATGAAATCAACAAGGCCCGAGCAATGACTTGGCTAACCATGCTCACTGTTTTCAATGGTTGCTCTGACCGGAGAGGAGCATCTAGGGCCCAGGCATTTTTGTAATGCCTCCGACAAGCCCTAGCCCACGGGAGGCTCCATCTCAGCCTCACGGGGAGAGGCACCCAACAGACTATTGCAAAGGCCGATTTTTGAAAAAAATGACCATTCTGGTCTGAAACACCCCTGATGCCCTTTCATCATCCCAAAAAATCAACTATCCAAAGCCCGTGAAAATGTTAATATAGGTCTAGATAACCATTTTATTACACTAGGAGTAGTAAAACACTTAGTTTAGGAAGAGGAAGTCGGCCTTCTCCGAGGTTCACCTCGAGCCCAAGTCCCATAGCTTGAGAGGTGATCCCATGTTACCCAATCACACCAAATGTTTTGTTCACTTTCTAGCCATTCAGAGGGTGTAGTGATTTGGTGATAACAGTTTTTGGCATGCCTGGTGGGACAAGAGTTAGTACTTCTCTTCATACTTACATGAATCAAAGTACTCGATGACTCCATATTTCTTCCATGTGTTAACATATGCAAAGAATTCAGATAAGAGATTCTATGAGATGAGAAGGAAATTATCAACATATTGAGTTATCCTTGTCTCCTCTAAGAAGAATAAGAGGCATTTCAACATCACCAATTACAATGTCACCACCATGTAGAGGTCATTTAACTCCTCCTTATGGAAGGTTCCCTCCACACTAGGAACAATCAACCTATTGGTAGAATGACAATGAATCAAGTGTTTCCCGCATTCAATGTAGATAACCCTCTTTAATTAGCCCAACGAGATCCTATACTTGTTGTTACACTCAAAAGTTTACCCTTTTACATAGGGGAAAATCATATTACTCTTTCGGAACATATTCTTGATGTGGCCAACATTTGCGCGAAGACATGATGTTATAGCAAACAACGTTGTGGTCATACTCATTATTGCTTCCTTCAAGGGAAAAGCACTTCAGTGGTTTCATGGGTTAGAGGTTGGTACTATAACCACTTGGGATGAGTTGGGGAGAAGCTCTGCAAACAATTCAAGACAATAGTGACCACCTATCACTCATGGAACAACTCACTACCATAAAGAGAGCTCCTCAAGAGTACATGAGTGATATCAACTTCCGATTCCAAAAGACTTGGAATAGGATTATGAAACTCATAAAGCCTTCTCTAAATAATGCATTCTTGTACTATTTGTGAGCCTTGAATAATGATGTAGCAGTTATGATCCAGTCCATGGGAGGGACTACACTACCTGATTCTTATGAAGTTGCCATAAGAGCAGATAATTCCTTGATTTAGGCTAGAAAGATAGCTCCACGACCGCTAATGCCATTGTCTCCGAATCTTATAAACACTCAGCCTATCATTGCTCCTATTCCAATAGCTTCCAAATAACCGATTCGATCTACTCCGCCCCTTCAAATGATCTATTTGAAGTCAAGTCACTACTACAAACTTTTAGGAATGAGCTCATTGCACTCAAGAGGCAACAATTTCAATATAACCATCCATACTAGCCACAAAATCAGCAATATCAAGCTAACCATCTTCTTTTTCAAGGGAACAATCAGCCTCAAATCAAACTACAAGCCAAGTTATGAATGTCGGCCTTTGAACTTTCGAACCTTCTTATTGCTAGCTCATCTAAAGCTATATAGTACCTATCAAGAATAATCTAGTTCAAGACTACGAATGGTGTTATCCCTGTGCTCACCCTCACAACTAAAATATTTTCCCCAATGGAGTTCTTAGCCAAGTCCTTATGGTTCAAAGTGTATCTACTCCACCAAAATCAACAAAAAGTTCATCTACACAGGAAATGTAGATCAACCAGAGGCACATGAAGAAACCACTTTATTAAATTGACAAGTGGAATATTTTTGCGGGTTGAACACAAATTCTTCATTCATAGTAGCAAATACTCACTCCAAGAAAATGGTAATGGAATCCCAACCCTCCAAAGTTGATCAAGCATCCACTTCATAGCCTCAGCCACAAGTGGTGGTTTCCAACAAAGACGAGGGAAAAAAGTTAATAGAAACGCTTATTGGTCAAGTTGCAAGGAAGGAAGGTTCTTCAGCATCACAATACCCATAAGAACTTTCCAAAAGAGTATTCTAATGCCCAAAGAAACATAAGTAAAGTAGGAGCAATTCCCTTCAGTATCATGGAACAAATGAAGAAGACCAACCTGAGCATTACCATGTGGGACGCACTTTCAATTCCTTCTCAAAGGACCACTGTTACAAGAGGCTCTGAAAAGATTTGGTACAACCGACGGATCATCGGGTCATGGGGCAGCAAGTGCTACAAGTTTGTGTCAACTAGAAGGGAAACATATTCCTAAGGCAAACAAACCACCACCATTTTATATTCCCCTGATCATTAGTGATCATTTGGTACATAATTGCATGATTGATTCTAGTGATAGTAGCTCGATCATGCCCAAATAGATTGCAGATGTATTGGGCATACAATATATGCTAGTTATAAGAGGATTTGTTCAGTTGGATGGCATAACCATTCAAACCATTGGATTTATCAAAGGACTCCATCTTACTATCCATGCATGTCCCAATTTTTTGTTCACATAAGACATATCATTCATCGATCTTCCTCCTCTCTTCACCATTTTCCTATCACAAGATTTCACTGCCAAGATGGGTGGTTACCTGTAAGCTAATTGGTCACATATGATCCTTAGGACTCGATACGGAACTAAAGTGACTATAAGGGGAACCAATTTGTCATAATCATGTGGAGCCCTACACTACCAGTCCCATAAATGGGAATTATACCATCTGTGATCCAAAAGAAGAAGATGTTGATCATGAACCAACCACTCTTGTGGAAGAAGTCCCGATACGGTGCTAGATGAAGTGAGTGGAGATCATCAGTACGGTCCCTATGCTAATGTATTAGCATAGGAAGAAGTTGGTTTGTTGCTTTTGGAGGAGACGAGATTGGGTACATACTACATTCACGAAGAAGGTGTGATCATACCACAACTTGTTAAGACCCAAAACAACTCTGAAGGAATGTGACAACTATTTTTTTATGGTTTAAGGAGTAAGAATGGAGTAGGTGTTGGTGTCGTATTAGTTTCTCTAGAAGGGGATAAGTAATTCTCATATTTTCGACTGCAATTTAGTTACACCAACAATGTTGTTGAATATGAATCTCTCGTTAAGGAATTCAATTGGCTCAAAAGAAGGGAATCAAAGCCCTGATTATTTTTGTGATGATAGTGAATTGGTTGTACATCAAGTAAGAGTGCATAACACATCCAAAAATGATTTGCTAAGATCTTACAAGAACCGAGTATGGGATCTGATTGAAGATTTTGAGGCTTTCAGGATTCATGTTATTCCTAAAAATCAAAATCAAGATGCTGATAGGATTGCTATAGTTGGATCACAATATGATATACTTGTTGATATCATGAAAGAAGGGTGGAAATATGTCAAAATGGTGGTTCAACCTGCAATTCCTAATAATGTGAGTAGCTGGCAAGTGTTCGATAGTGACAAACAAATTGTTTTGTTTTTACAAGAGGAGGTAGAGTTTGCTACGAAAGGTCAAGAAAATTTGCAAAAAGCATATGGTGATCAAATCATACAATTGAAAAGCAACAAGCTACCAAAAGGTTTAGTTACTCTGGAATCCATCTTCAATTTAGATGATCAAGCCAAAAGACAAAGCTCTAACATGGTGGTCAAAGAAGAATTTGAGGAAGTCGAGGTAACAAATGAAAAGTTTTGAAGATCAACAAAGTATGCACTCCCAAAGAGAAAGAATCTTTCATCAAACTTTGTCAAGAGTATCATGACATTTTTGCATGGAGCTACAAAGACCTACATGGTTTTGATCCAAGTCTAGCACAACATACCATCGAACTGGATCATAATGCTAAGCCAGTTTGTCAATAACAGAGGCCAATTAATCCCAAAATTGAGCCACTAATGAGGAAGAAGCTAACCAAACTCATCGAGGCTTGTATAATTTTTCCTATAAAGCATTCCTCTTGGGTAGCCAATCCGGTCCCTGTAAGGAAGAAGAAGCAGAAATTTGACTATGTGTGACTTCAAGGATTTGAATCGTGCCTCGTTAAAAGATCACTATCCCCTTCCATCGATGGAGAAAATCCTTCAAACAGTGGCATGAGCTCAAATATTTTCTTTTCTCGATGGATATTCGGGTTATAATCAAATTCTAGTCCAAGAATCCGATTAATTCAAAATGGCTTTCACTACCAAATGGGGCACATACGCTTACAACAAAATGCCATTCAAATTGTCTAATGCCATGGATACTCTCCAAAGAGCCATGGACATGACATTTAAGGGACTAATCAATGACATCATCCCGTGTACCTGACGATATAAATGTATACTCTAAGCATGTAAAAGACCAAATCACGTATCTAAGGAAGGTTTTCAAAGATGTAGAGAGTTTAGAGTTTCACTTAACCCCAAGAAATGTATTTTTGCAGTACATGAAGGAAAGTTGTTGGGGCATGTTGTTTTAGTGGAAGGATTGTTAATTGATCCAACCAAGGTTTCCTTTAATTATGTCCTTATCTCTCCCAAGTCACAAGAAGGGTCTCCAGAGTTTTCTGGGAACCATAAATTTTGTGCAGAGATTCATCCCTCGATTTGTAGCATTGGCTAAACCACTGAGAACCATGTTGAAGAAGAATATGACATTCTCATGGACAAAGGAAGGAAGGGAGAGCTTTGAAGCTATCAAAGTGACCATTTCTCAAGCTCCCACACTGGTGAAACCCAAGTTTGATAAAGATTTTATTTTTATGTTTTTGCGAGTCAATAAAGCATTTCAGGATCCTCACCCAAAAAAATGACGATCTTATGGAGCAACCAATTGCTTTCTTTAGTTAATACCTCAAAGACTATGAGCTCAAATATTCATTCGTTGAAAAATAAGTCTTTGTGGTTATTTGAGCTTTGAAGAACTTCAAGCACATGTTATCCAACAACAAAATTCATCTGATGATGTCTCATCTAGGTGTCAAGGACTTTTTGGTGAACAAGGAGATGAATGAAAAGCATTTTGGATGGATCACGAAGGTGATGGAGTATGACATACATATCAAAGTTACCAAAATTGTCATAGGTAAAGGTTTGTGTCAACAACTTGCTGCAGACCTAGAATCAAAAGGTGATGAGGACGCGACACTCCTAAACACTGATGAAGGTGATGATTAGGTTGATTGGTTATCCAAAATGAAGAGTTTCCTTTTCTCAGGAGCATATCCTGTTGACATGGATAAAACTCAAAGGTAGAATTTCCATCTTCAGTCTATTCCATATGTTCTAGTAGATAATGTTCTCTTTTGAAGGGATTTGAATGGTGTTCTCCTTCGGTGCGTGAGAGAAAACAGTAAGTAAGATACTAGAAGAGTTTCACAATGGCCTATCTAGAGGACATTATTCTGCATGAACAACTGCTACCAAGATCATGTGAGTTGGTTACTATTGGTTAGATTTGTTCAAATATGCCCATCTCTAGGGTAAGGAAGTGCAAAAATGTGCCTTTTTCATTGAAAAGCAAAAGTTGGCGGCTCTTCCACTACATCCAATTCAAGTGGATCAACCCTTTATTCAATGGGGGTTGGATTTCATCGAATGATTAATCCTCCATCTAGTGATGGACATAAATGGGTCCTTACTACAATGGACTATTTTACTCGATGGACAGAGGTGGTAGCATTGAAGGAGAGCAATGAGAAGGTAATTTTTGATTTCTTAGAAGGTATAATGACAAGGTTTAGTGTTCCATTTACAGTCATTTTAGACAACACAATGGATTTTCTTGGTCTAAAGTTGAGTGAATGGGTTGTTAAGAATGGAGTTTATCTCCAAACTTCATCTAATTACTATCCGCAAGGAAACATATTAGCCGATTCTAACAACAAGAACCTTACAAGAATTATAAAGCGCACTATGGAAACCAACAAGAGGACTTGCACACACATAGCTTAAGACTACTTTATGGGTAGATCGGATCACACCTAAAAGGGCCATCAAAAATTCCCCTTTCACACTTGTATATGGAAGAGAAGCAAAACTTCCACTCTCCTTGGAATTACCTTCTTTGGAGTTAGCTCATCAACTTGATGTTATGGAGAGTGATCCTCTAACAAATACATTTGTTGAACTCACAGAGTTAGAAGAAGTACGGAACAAGGCTATGAAGACTTTGGAGCAACATCAGGCTCAGGGTAAGAAATATTTTGACAAGAAGGCGTCCGACAGGAATTTTCAAGAGGGAGATTTAGTTCTCAAATGGGATGAAGATAGAGCTAAACCAGACACGCATTCATGTGAGAAGAACTACCCATTCATGTGAACAAGATACATCTACAAGCTTATTTTTGAGATCATTCCACCCCATGTACAATTTATTTTGTTGTTTTCCTCTAAGTGCTTTTGCACATTGTCATGTGTTGTTGTTGCTTTTGCTTTCCTTATTGTCGCGTGTTTTGTTGTTCTTACACATTGTATCATCATTGAAGGTTTTTAAGGAGAAAGAAGGGTCAAAGTTTCAAAATGCTTTCAGTATTTCCCAATTCCTCCAATATTTTATTCTAATTCCATAGTTCTTTGTAGGTGTCAAATGTTTTTCAGATTCAATACTTTCCTTGCTTGCTATTGTTGGAAAGTTCAAGATCATGTCTAAGGCTACTGGAATCATGCCCAATGGATGACTTGAGGCTACTATCGGGATAGAGCATAGGAATAGGTGACCGAGTTGTCGATGCATGCAAATTGTATCTGGCAAGGGCCGAGTTAAGTGAGACATGGCTCGGTCTAGAGCTTGTCCTCATCGAGTCACGAGCTAAAAATTAGGTCCACGAAGGGGTGAGTTAATACCAAGCTCAAAGGAGATGAAAGACATTTTGGAGGGGCTCGAGATGATAAGCCATAAGGTGCTCAATTCATCCATGAAATACAAACATAGAGCTCGACATAGAGGGAACTCAACATGACAAGTTATAAAGATAGGTGCAGGAACTTGATGAGCTCAACATCAAGCTTAGACATTGGGTCGAACAAGGAATATGAGGTACAACAAGAGTATAGAATGTGGCAAAGATAATGATGTGAATGACCGAGCTCGGTCTTGAGAAAATAGGTCACAGAGAGCAAGTGTGGTGAGTTCACGGTGAGTTGTAGTGAAGGAGCAAGTTGACATAGACATGGGAGGACAAGCTCAAATCTTGACTCCCAAATGAGCTTGGTGAAAGAAGTTCACGGTAAAATTGAGTTAGGGTTTTCAAGATGGCGAGATAAGAAAAATGTTCCACATTCGAGGAATTTTGAAGATCAGTGGCAAATGGGAGAGTTGATGTCATTCATTCAAGCAACATAACGTGGGATCAAGGGAGCTTTCGGGTCCCAAGGTCCAAAAAAACACTTTGTGGGGATCATGAAGAAGCATTGCCATGTGGAATTTTTTGATTGCAAACCAAGAAAGAGGTTTCACATCGGGGAAATTTGGGAAAGGTAGCCATAGGGAAAAATCGTTCAATGGCAAAATAACAGGGAGATTCCACCGTGATTGGCCAACCGACACCTAGTTTCCCATGTCAAGGAGTCAAGGATCGGGAAAGAAATGAGGTAAAGGCTGAATCTGTCATCGGGTAAAGTGGGAAATGAGTGCTCTCTATATTAAAAGCGAGTCATGCATGGAGTGGCAGATACAAATGAGCTCAACTCCTTATTTAATGCATGATCATGCTAATATTTTGGTGGAGGAAGCTCATCACGGGGTGTTGGGCATGAGGAGCCATTAAGGCAATTTAAAACCTCTACGTAACTATCTTGATCAATATATGCCAAGTGCCAAGTTGTTCTTTGAGGTTCCCCGAGTCAAGAAAAGACTAAGTCGAAACATGTACGTGACACACATGAGACTAAGTTTGACTATATCAAGCGGAATGCACACGCATGTCACTAGAGAGAAGTTTCGTCAGCAGATTCAAAAGGGAGAATTCGTCACAGGCTCATTAGGAAGTAATAATGAAATATGGAGCTCACTTGGTTAAGCCAAGTCACGCCATGCTTGAGTTATGGAGCCGAACTACCTCGGCTAAGTTGCGTAAGACTTAGCGTATGTGGAGCTTGTAAAATCGAGCCATGTAGAGAAACAAAGAAGGGCCGAATTGGCCAAGGCATGGTAAGATATCTCGGTCCAAACGAGTGGTTTGAGGAGTTACAGAGACGAGCTCGGTCGTTTGAAAGGGGAGGTTACTCACTATATAATGCTCAACATGGCAATAAGGAGGAGCTCAACTCAATCACGTGATTATAATGATGAAGGGTAATTGAGTCCTGACAAATCTTGTTTTGAGTGAATCATGAAAACCACACTTCAAAGGGAGCTCGTCGGAGTGAGTAAGTCATCAGCATAAAGCGTGTTGGGAGATAGGGTTCTTCAAAGTGAGTTGATGGCGAGGAGCTCATAGTGGCACGACCATGAGCTAAGTTGTGTTTTGGCATAATATTGAGATATGGTCCACAACACGAAGATGAGCTCAGGACAAAGTTGGGAGCGAGTGATCGATTCGTCAATCCATTTAAGTAGCAACTCGACAAGAACTGAGCCAATAAATAGATTGACCACAGGAATCGGTGAGCTCAACGAGATCATCGAACTAAGCTTGGGAGGACAACTCACCTACATTAAGCTTACAAGAATGAATTTAGAAGAGCTTGTAGAATACAAGCCAAAAGACTAGCCAAGCTATCAAGAAACTCGTCGGGGTCGAGTAGATTGAGTGAGGTGATAAGGAAGACATGATGTTCGGCCTTGCAGAGGAGTTACTTTTGCGGTGGATGGTTGTAATGAGCTCATGACGAGCTCGATTGATATGAAGCTAGTTTGGTTTTGAGCTATGAATGGCTCAACGAGGCATTCGAGTATGAGCTCGGTGGGGGTCTGTGGAACCGACAAGATGAGTTCACCCTAGGCAAACCAACTCATCGTGGAGGATCTCGAGCCAAGGTGAGAATCGATCTAAGAGCTCACCACTCGACATTGATGTTGCGACATTAGGGGAGCTCAAAGTTGGTTCATGGGAAATGGTCAGACGTTAGCCCGCCATGTTCAAACTAAGAAGCTCTTTAACCAACTTGGTGAGGTGGCAGGCGAGCCAATCACCGAGTTGGCCTTTCTTTTAAGGGATTCCCCTTTGAGTGTAAACCAACCGTGGGGGTCCCACTTGAAATATAATAAATTTATTTTTTTATTAAAATATTTTAATAAAATGATATTTATTTATTTATTTATAAATATTTTATTTAAATATTCTTTTAATTAGATAAATGAATAAGTCAAACCTTGCATTAAAGGCACATGATGGAATGTTCTTAAGTGGTTCAACCAATTTTGTAATTAATGTTAACCATCACGTGCCTTCATTTTAGGGAGGAATTTATGACTTCTCCTATATTCTCTCACAGAGTTCTATAAATGTAAGTTGGAAGCTCATTCCTAGGGGTTAGACATTGGTTACAAAAGTTAGACATGTGACGCAAGTTGGACAAGTTAGACATCTTAGATAAGTGCATATTTTTCAAGAATCCCTCTTTCTTCAAGTTAGCTTGTGGATTGGGGAGCTTTTAAGCCTCCTTTCCAAGACTGTAATGACAACCATTGCCTATTCTGAATGTAATGATGCATTGTGCACGTTGTTGAAGCAATAAAAGTGTATGTTTTGTGACTACCATTAGTCATTTTCATCATTCCACATACTTTTTTGTGCCTTTCTCATGTTTATAGATACATTGTGCAAGTTTAAGTTTCTATTGCAGGTTCTTGGAGTTATGTGCTTATCAAGTGGTGGAGTTCTACATGCAGTTGAGTTGTGGTGCTTATTCACCCTTCTCAATTTCATCCTTCTTCATTGGAAGACCGAAATATTGTTTGTCTAGTTGAGTTTAACAAAGGGAACACACACTTATTAGTTTTGTAGTATTTTGTTTACCCTTTCCAAGTTGCAGTAGGTGAAGTTTATTTGTGGTGCACAACACCCTCTTCAAAACAACCTTCCCAAAGTCTAGCAACACCCTTCATTTGGTGCATCACCATCCCTAGTATATTTTATTTGTTGCAAATATCTTTCCCTAAAGCCCATGAAAATGTTAGTATAGGTCTAGATAACCATTTTATTGCACTAGGAGTAGTACAAAACTTAGTTTAGGAAGAGGAAGCCATCCTTCTGAGGTTCACCTCGAGCCCAAGTCCCACAACTTGAGAGGTGATCCCATGTTACCCAATCACACCGAACATCCTATTCACATTCTGGCCATTTAGAGGGTGCAGTGATTTGGCGATAACATATACATACACGTTTAAATTCACACACACACAAGTATATATGGCTCAAATAGAAATTATCTTGTTTTAGTAGTAAAATAGGAAATTTTGACAAACATTGACATTTAAAATAGGAAATGGATCATAAGCCCAATGAAGATTTAAAAATCCTCACCTTATATGTCAAAACTCATAACATGGCGGTGATAGTTATTGGCATTGCATCCACATATAGACATTATGAAGTTTTACAGAGTCGAAATGTTTTACGAAGTCTAAGCATATTGCAGAGTCAAAGCTCACATAAATGAATACCTTGTCAACAATGCTAGAAAATTTTCAAAACAAAGCAGTGATAGTTATTGACATTGGGTCCTCAAATAAACATTATAGTATTTTACAGAGTCTTAGTGTATTATAGAGTCGAAGCTCAAAAAAACCAATACGTTATCGACAATTTTAAAAAGTGGAGGAGAAAAAGTAAAAGATGAACTCATTTACTATAAGTGTCTACACTTACACCCACATTTAAGGCATTATAGATGAAAATTAATACACTTGCCACCTTTTAATGTATAGTTTAACGACCATAATTAGATGCCAAACATTTTATTTTGAAAGATATAAAACTAGCAATCGCATGTGCACAATGCAATGTGAAAGTCGAACGATATATGTTATTTGATTTAGAGGAATAGTTATTACTTTTGTAGTTGATGTTGATAAGGGGTGTGATTGATTTTGTATGTGTAGGAATATAGATGAAACATTACATTAAAAGGTTCCATGTGTATATTTCAAATTTGTTACAAATTTGTACATATACATTTACAAATCTTATATCATAAGATTTGAACTGAACAAGAATACATGAAGACCTCCGTACATTTGCAAATTTTATATCAAAGTAGAGGGTAGTATTTACTACGGGTTGTTTTGGTTGAGTGATAGTAGTCTTGACTTCTCCTTTCTTCTTGTTCCAAGTGGTGGTACGTGCACCATTTTTTAGTAGCTTTCATGCGGTGTGAAACGACCAAGGACTACGAGGATATCGAGAGGACCCTGTAGATGTAAATCACTCAGACTTCTCGTACATGACCATGCCTTGAATATGTGTCCCAACTCCCAAAAATCCCAAATCATTATTTTCTCATTAAATGTTGGAAATAGAATTACCTACACAATACTTACCCCTTTACTTAAATCTCTTGTATCATGATCAGGCTTCACAAATTTTGGTGTTCTTTGCGCATCACGAGTATGTTGTGGTATTTTTTCAATACGCTTATTAAGATGTCAATTACTATTTTTAAGAACCTAGCAAAGTAGTCCCGCCTATTATAGTTGAAAAAGGTATTCATTTTACATTAAAAGAAATGCAATTAAGCAACCAACTGTCGAACCTTATACAATTAGAGAGGCAACAACATAAGAGTGTACTACTGCTAGTATCAGAAGTGGATTGATTTAACTTTGTCAAAACGTTCCTCTTGGGCAAGTGGAAAAGGAACAAAATGCCCAAAAGCCAATTTTGCCCTTTAAAAAGAAATTCAAGAGCCATTGTTACAAAATTCAAGAGGCAACATGCAAACTTAGAAAAGCTTAGAGGACAACATATTCCATAAATCCATCACACACGAGCCCTTAGTGCATGTTATTGCATCTAAATGCTAAGCAATGAAAGATGGTGTCTAGATAACTAACAATTCTGATTCTCTATTAAAGCCAAAAGTTAAAACAAATGTTGTCACTTATAAGTACCACAGTCCAATCAACTGACACATATCGGGATAGATTTCCCACTAAGAAATTGTTGTGTAAACCTCTAAATTTACCCATTCAAAATGAAACCCTGACTTAGTTTGTACATAAGACACAAAAGTGGAAGAAATAACAAACAAGGGAAAATAATAAGATACACAGAAAGGATCTAGAGTGTTACAAATATTGCAAAACTTCATTCCAATAGATAAGCCTAGGAATGTCTCCGCTTAGTTGATTCTGGGCCAAATCCTGAAAGAAAAAATACATATCTTTGTCAGGATCATTTCAATCTTATCAAATAAATAGGATAAAAAGCCAACACAAAGGGACTTGTAATATCATGATATTATTTTCCAACTTACAAAATCTTTAAGTTTGGAATCTGTGACAACATTGAGGGTATAGGCCCATTAACTGATTATTCTTTATAATTGTAAAAATGAATAAACAAACTGAGACTATATAATTGCATCCCTAATTTGAATAACAATGTATATTTTTGCATCTTTAGTTTAAATTGGTAGAGAATAGTTTGTTACCTTCTTTCTTTGAGGCCTCTATCACGACTTTCTCATACCATGCATCCCCAACCTTAGGTTCCGTCATGGAATTTTTCTTCCAACTCAACTTCAAATTCATGCAAGCTTTGTGGGTAGTAGTATCAGATAATATGTTTATAACGATTGGCTTACAATTCGTTAGAACACATTTATAAACAATGCTTGTAGCACCATAGCCAATTATATATTTCTTGTTTAGATTTTCTGTGTTTCCCTGTTTGCCTACAAATTTTCAAACATTAGATCTAATTCAACATAAAATTAGCTTGCATGTATAATTTTTAATATTATTCTAATATTCGAAAGAGCATGGCTCAGTTTCAAATCCAGTGACTTCCTAAATCCATAGAATTCTTGCATTTGAATGACATTGGGCATGGGTGGGTAAACTGGAAAAATTACCAAAGGGTTTGTTGAATTCAATTACCATTTCAGCTCTCCATTTTTGCTTTACGACATAATAACTTACACCAAAAATGGCAAAGATCACCAAAGCAGAAGCAACCACTATGCCTATGATTGTGCCTGTGGTTAATCTGTACAGACTTCCCCCTGCAATCCATAACACAAAGTTACAAGAACAAAAAACAACTCTCAATATCTATGTTATTGAGTAGCTAAAAAGTAGGAGGGCCCAAATTCTAGAGGAGCTCTGAACATTTGCTTGCTCAGAGCAAAACCGATCCATTGGACATATTTTCGCTTGAAGTATTTGCCCCTAGGTGGGAATATTTGCAAAATGAAAGCAACAAATGAAGACATAACCTGCGGGGAGGGTAAGATTGCACCATATGGAAGTCTCTAGATGTTAGAACCTCGATTCATTTGATAAATCTGAGAATGACGGGACACAAACATTAATTCACTGAAAATGGCACTTGACATTCACAAGTTGCAGAGGTTGAGTTTCTCATAAGGAGTGTGGCATGATTTTGTGTTGCACTTTGATAAAGAAGTGATGTAGGAAGCATCCATTTTTCTTGGATGACATATTTTGTTGCTTGACAAGGAACTGCTCTCGCAAGCTGGGTTCCCCAATAATCTGCAATTCCCATTGTTAATGTCTTCCTCCGGGCTAATTCAAAAAATCCATTATAACAAAGGACTTACAATAGAATTCTTCTATAATTCGTTCGCATGTCGACGTCTCAAATATCGTTGTACTCAAGATCCACATATTGAAGCTACGGACCAATCCTGGCACCAATGTTGAGGGTCATGTTGAAAGCGTTGTTTCAAAGTTTTCTGCTCTAGACAGACACAACAAACATTACTTATACTAATGGAAAACAAAGCTCAGAGTTATATAATTCTTGATACCTACATTGATTAAAGTTGTGGTGAGCTAAAAAGATTGGGGAAACTTGTCCTTCCAAATTCACATTTTCCATCACTCTATGAAACCAAAACAATATTATGAAAGGTTAAAATACAGAAAAGTCAGATTTCACAAATTGTTTAACCCGTTGGGAATGGATCTCGTAAAAGCACATCCCATTTGGATCCTGAACAAAGAGCCGATCAAATGTGTTTCTCAATTTTGAAGTGAGATGCTAAACCCATGAAAAAAGATTAAATTTTATAGGCTTACAATGTATCGAGGTGAAGCAATTGGCCGATGGAGTTTGGGATTTGGCCAGTTAACTCTTTTTTGTAGGATAAATCTCTGTGTCACAAAACATAGTAGATAATAATACTCATACACAACTAAACAATGCATGGAAACAAAACGACATGTAAAATTCATGACTTACAGTGATTGGAGGTCACTTAGATAGCCTATATCACTTGGGAAGAGTTCCTTTCAGATTCATAGTTGATAAGCTCTTGCACTAGTACATAATAATAAATACTGTATACTGATGCACCTAATTTTATGATTACGAGAGAGAAGCGTGAGATGTATACAAAGAGGTAACTTTGGAGCCGAAGCGGTAACCCCTTCCTAATTAGAACCACAAGGATCTACACCTTTCCAATTTGGGGGATTCGTGGGTGAAAATACGCCGCTTCCATTGTATTGTGCAACTAAAAAGGCTACTAGAGTTCTTCATGCAATTGGAGTTCTTCCCTCGAATCTTGTTAAAAATAGCAAAAGCAAAATTGTTAAAAATAGCAAAAGCAAAATTGTTAAAAATAGCAAAAGCAAAATTGTTAAAAATAGCAAAACCGTCATTTAGGCCATCAAATTTGACACAGTCCCATAAATGTTCGCAAAGCCTTTTCCCATGGGGTAACGCCTTTAGGCGTAATAAAAAGATAAAATAGATAGTTATTTAAACAATAAAATTAAACAATTTAATTTATTCAATTATGAAATTAATATTTTCAAAAATCAAACTACTCTAATTTTGTTAAAAAGAGTATTTTGTTATACTGAAATTAAGGGTCTGAATTAGTAGTGCCCTTCCTGTGATACGGCATACGTTTTGAAGATTTGAAATTGTGACAAGATTCCCGCCCTTATCTATCACAGTCGTGGATTTCTTCTCACCATGCCAAAGAGCAGGGGCCAACTCTGTACAAAAGCAGAGCCGACCTCAGAAAAAGACCAAGCTACAGCTAAAACTATACATCTAACATTCAGCTGGGAGGACTGATTTCAAGTGCTGGCGGGGTTTTTGGTCATTCCAACGCCTACAGTAACAGATGGAAGGCGGGACAGTTGATTGATTTGACACGGACGTACAGGGCGCTCACCTCTGCCCTCGGCAGCATGGAGGACCGCTTGGGAGTCGCGTACGGCAAGCATTCGAGCCGAAAACAGTGAAAATAGCGCGCATTTCTGCTGCATGTGCGCGAGTCTTCTGTACAAAAGCAGAGCCGACCTCAGAAAAACCAAGCTACAGCTAAAACATTCGAATTCCTCCCGTTTTACCAAAAATATCAATGGAAGCGGAAGCAGACGCCATTATTTACAAAGCGGAAGGCTCTGATGTGGCCGGACTGTACAGCGAGGTAAGAAGCTATCTTCAGCCTCTTCACGGGCTGTTAGGGTTTGAAAGTAAAGATAATAAGCTAAAGACCACAGCACAAATCCACGGGCTCGCCAAGCGGTACGTTTCCTTTTTGGGCTGTTTATTGAAAGTTTCCTGCAACAATTTAACCAAGGGAATTTCAACTTCAGAAACGCAGCAGGATAGAGCCGATGAATTGTTCAAAACCCTAAAACTAGCCCTAGATTGCTTCGATGCCCTACGGCCGTGCCTTGTAGGGTCTCCCCATGAAATAGAGGTCCAGAGATATTGGATGGTGCGGCGTTTAATGACCTGGAAAAGATTTACTGAAGCAAGGGAGGAATGCTGGGTTACACTCCATAGTTTGAAGTTCAATGTCTTCTGTAAGGAGGAAAAAGGGAAAAAGAGGTCGCGGTTTCTGCCAGGAAAGGTACGGCAAGAAAAAAGGAAGTCGGGGCTTCTTCCGTGAGGAAAAAGGATGCTGCATCTTCTGTGAGGAAAATCAAGGAGAGCGAAAATGATAAGGATGGGGCTAATTTGTATGGGGAACAGGCAGGGGGTGCAGATTCAGGGCTTGTGGGTTTGGTGCTTGGTCTGGTTACAGATTTGGTCATTTGCACCGGCGAAAGCAAGCTCAGGGAGGCTAAGGAATACCGCAAGGTCTTGGTGCTCATCGATCAGCTTGCACCGTGGCAGAGGTAAAATGCTTAAGCATTGACTTTTTCATGTGTGCTTTGAAACAGGAGAAAAAAATTTCGATCTGTGATAGAACCACTGTTTTGACTTTGGGTCTATAGATATGTGCCTTATTATATGGGGGAAGGTTGTTTCATGTGAAATGTTTGTCTTGTGCCAAAGTGTTGTGCTGAACTCATATAATTGCCCGAATTCGTTTTTAGTTCAATTGAAACGCCACTTATGTTGGTTCAAACTTCAAAGGACACGCAATGAACAAAATGAGTTTAATTTAATTTCACAAGAATGATCCATTGGACCAAAAAAGAGTACATAACTGAAAGGGGTACAATGTGAGTTCGTAGGGCACCTCCAATAAAGCGAGTCAAAGCTCAAGAAGTACAAGATTATCAAACAACAGCAAACACTAAAGAGAAAAAAATAATAAGCAGGAGACAAAATGCCTTGAAATCCAAAGCTATGTTAGGCAACTATTTTCCTGACATTGGAAGTTAAGAGGTGATGGGTGTTATGTAAGGAAATATACTTCCTGTTAAAGCAACACATGGGTTTTTTTCCTAGCAGACAATGAATCTATATCTCCACAGCCTGCTTAAAAATCTTAATCCACCTAAGCCGAGTCATCCAGGTACCCTTTGTTATTATAGTTTGTTCTTTTATTCTTACAGTTTGTGCAAGCATCATACCTGTTTTTTTTTTGACTGAAATCCATCCCAATTATCCTTGGTATATCAATTACTACGTTGTTTTAGTCTCATGCCCCCCGACTGCGAATCTATTCTGTTAGGACAAATATATGGACAACTGAGCCTGTATCACTGCTGTTTGGTGTTGGGGATTTTATTCAAGAAGTAGTTATGTCTGATAGTGATCTCGTCACTGCAAACCTGCATAATGTTTTGTATCTCTAAAACCATTTGAAGATGTCCTTTTATAAAGACTGAAAGTTATTGCTTGTAGTCACCATATTCGAACTTTTAAACTTAAAACTGGGCCCCAATATTCAGGCGAGACATGACCAAAAAAAATGTCCACAAAATATAGGAATACTAAGAAAACACGGGGACGAGCCTGGCCAAGTCTGACCAAGAGATTTGGAGGGTTGCTTTTTCCTTACTCTGCCCAAATCAGCCAAGTCTTGGAAAACATGCTGGCTTGGCTCTTTTTGCCTGATTCAGCTCAGATCTATGAGTCCTGATGACTCCTAGTCACATGACTACGATTCCACATGCTCACTACATATCATATTTGGAAGGTGGGAAAATGATTGGTTATTTGATTCTTTATATTGAAAGCATATGCTTTGCTTATCCTTTTCTAAATGTTTCGAGGTTTGCTTGTAATAGTCTTTAAAAATTGTGAATAATTTTTTTTTCCAATTAAGGTGGGTCCTTGATTGTGGTACTATTTAGGTTTTCAAGATGTTATGTGAAGTTCCATTTTTCCCAGACAGAGGATGTTCTTAATGACAAATAATTTGTATTGGCTGTGTCCAATTTTTCCTTGTTTGTTTTGACAAATCTTGTTATCTGAGTGGTATGAAAAAATCGATGGCAGATGAAAAAATATTGAGGATAAATTAAATGCTTATATAATCTCTCCCGTCTCCATTAAATATAGAGGTGAAATGTTGCAGCTGGTTTTGCTTTGTTTTAGAAGTGGTTCGTTACTTTCTCTATATTATTTTTTGAGTTTTAGAGCTCATTAATTTTGTTGAATCATGCGTTTACTAACACTGAGGTAGGCAATTGCCAAAGTGCATATAATGTATGGTGTGCTTGATACAAAGGTGTCCCTTCAATGATTACCAATCTTTAGACAAAGATCCTTGTGTTGTATAATTCTTTTCTTATAATAGATGATCATTATTAGAATGAAGTTACCAATCTAGCTATACCTTTCTTAAACTACTCCTAGAAAGAACAAGTAAAATAAGTGCCAAACATAAAATCTACAACCCCTCATCGATTTGATTGCTATATTTCAGGTGCATGTTTTGTGATGTGTTTTTTTGATAGGTAAATGAGGGGTTTAATTTTCGACCCTCATCCAGAGAAAAAATAAAAATAAAAATATACTAAGCAGAATCTATCTGTGGCTGGGAATATACATGCCTACTCAATTACAAATTTACAAGTGTAGCCACAAATAAAATTTGGGAAAACAAAACAACTGCACCTAAAAATCTGATCAGCAGGTCCAAATTATACCTACCCAGCAAAGATTCTATTCCCCAACACCAAAATTCATTAAGCCCATTGTCAAACAATTGGTGTGCTTTCTGTAAACTGCTGTAGCATTATGCATAAATGGCGATGAATCAATAGTCAATGGTACTGGTAGGGAAGATACTCCAAGACAGCAAACTCTAATTTTGCATATCGAGCAAGGTTTCATCACATGAAACCACAAGCCAATAGGGCCCTACCATCCCATGCTTCATGTTTGTTTTGTTCTAAGCCGTTCCAAGTTGACGAAACAAATTCTGTCTATCCAGCCTTTAAAATTTCATTAATCCCAATCGATACACTCTGCACACAATTCTCATGATTTTGGGCTTAAATTGGCTAACAGATGTTTGAATTAAACTCCATTTTATTCACCTGCAACTGTATCATAGGCAGTCACAATTACATTTGAAAACATTCGCATTAGCTTGGGATTTGGAGTAACTCCATACCTAGTTTTAAAGCACCATTTGGAAGGATGCTGACAAAGATTGCTGAGTTTATCTTTAGAACAGTGGACAAGGCTTTTTCAGGAAGCCCATCATGCGTATTATTCAGCTGCAGCTTCTGTCCATGAGATCAATCTCATGCTTTGCCTCTCAAATCATGTGCTGCAGTTTCTGTCCATGAAATCAAATTCATGCTTTGTCCCTCAAATCATGTGCTAAAATTTACTTATTTTGATGCCTGTTCCATTGGGAATTCAAAGCCTTTGAGGACCATTTATGCTGCATATATTCTGTGAAATTTTTGCTGGACTTTACATCAGCAATGTCAAAAGAAGGCCACTGATCAGAAGATCAAGTTCTTGATCATTGAATGTTGATATAAGATGCCTTGTTTTAAATAATCCCTTTTGACATGTCCAAGAGGAAGTTGGCTCCGAGTTTTGTGATTAGAGTTACATCAGTTAGCTGCATCTTCAAAACATCTCGAGGCCTTTTTGACATGCCTGTTTTGTGCATATTTATCATTGATTATTGTCCATAAGACAAGGTCGAAGTGGTATGCCACTATGCCTGCATTGATAGCTATATGACCTCCACTTTCTAGGCTAAGTCACAAGGTTGGGCTAATTTTTCACTTGAAGTTTGGAATTTGCCTAACTTGTGACGTGGGATAAAAATGCGGTCAAGTTTGCTAGAGTTTGCCTTGAGAAAAGAACAGGTAAAAATCCAAATTTGTTGAGGATGAGTCAAGTTAGGCAAATGTGAGTGGTGGATTAGGCGAAGATAAGTGCAGCCTACATGGAGCTAAGGTGTAGAAATCTTGTGCAGATTGGGAGGAGGTAAGTGAAGAATACCTGTGCAGACAAATGCGGTGGCTCTATGTGGATGGTGGATATGTTAGAGGCTATGAGAGAGGGGAGTTGAGCGTAGACTGTTTCTGCGGAGCTGCGAAGTAGATTGTTGCTGACGAGTCAAGGAGTAGGTAGCTATTTTATTTTTTTATAATATTTTAATTTTTTTGCAATGTTTTCTAATGTTGTTTATTAATTGCGATCTTGTTTTTTGATAATGTTTTTATTTTTATTGGTATTTTTAGTGTTTTTTATTTTTATGATGTTATTATTTTTTTGTTATTTTTAATAATGTTTTTTAATTTATATATTTTTGTGTTTTTCTATCATTTGAACTTAATGGATTTTTTTCGAGTTGTATCCATCGGGCAAACTTGAATCGAATGGTATCCTCGTTGAACTTGAACCTTGTAACTTAGCCTCTAGGAAGCCACATCTCAAAGGGTGTTTGTCAAACAAATCTCATGCCTTCTGTGAATTGTGCACCTCCGCTTGGTTATGGGTGGTCCTATCCCCCTCCTAAACATTGGCAAGGCCTTTCAAATTGGATTATAGATGACTGAATAACAAATTAACTAGCTTGTGATCATCTTCTGTCTTTGCTAGCAGATCATCTGCTTTATAATCTATTATGTAGAGTTAGATTTCTAAATATTCTTAAGAATTGCTCTTTATTAAAATATTTGACTTGAGTTTGCCAGAAACGCCTAACTCTTGTCCACAATGAATTACCTCTAACACTATAACTCGTTATGTTTTTACTAAAACAAGTAGAGACTATTATTAGGGTTGGAGAGTAGTTAGCTTGTAAAGCAAGTTTGCTTTAATCCATTTATACAAATTGTTAATAGTTGCTTTAATCTATTAATAGTGGAAATCAAGAAAGTCAATAATTTGATTGTTACTCTTCTCTATAAATAAAATAAGCATTATAGTACAATTAAATATTATAAGTGCATTTTAATCACATACAATAGTGCTAAGTCACTAGGTTTGTGTTCATGTTCGTGTTCGGCGAGGATGAAATTCAAAACAAGTTCGGCAGCCAATAAAATTCGGGAAAAAATCATCAATAAGTTCAAATTATATAAATGTGCATTTTTATTATTTTATTTTCAAATAAATAATAAATGTACAATAATGTCAAAATATATAAATATTATTAAATAGCCTTTAAAACTTTGAAAAAGATTGCCAAAATGAAACATATGCATCATGATAAGCTGATCAAGATAGAACATTACACATGTGAAATCACAATTTTAAAGAGGGTTTCTGTTTTCAAAAGTTAATCTAGATTCTAAAGCATCTAAGTTCTAAGATTGTTTTCAAACTTTTAGATTTCTCCTTGCTTTTTACATCATATAAGCTCAAAATCATCAAGAGCACTTGGCTGAGATGGTTCAATATCATCATCATCAGATTCACCATTGAATTCATCTTGTGAAAGCAAGTCAGGATCATCTGCATCTGCTATGTCTTTTGAAATGGGTTGGAGTTGTGAAGACAAAGTAGATGAGTCTTTTGTTGCTTTCTTCATACACAATTGCAAATTGTTGCGAATATAAACAAGATCTCCCAACCTCCCAAACAACAACTTGTTCTGCTTCTTTGACTGAATGTGGTCAAAGCAACTCCAATTTCTTTCACATGCTGATGAACTTGCTCCTTGACTCAATACTCTAACAACAAAGCATTGTAGCTCACAAGTATCTGCTCCAAAGTTACTCCACCACCTATATCCTTCAACATCTGGGCGTGACATGTCATACTTGGCTGCTGGTATTCCAAACATCTTTTCTTCTAACTTGTATGCCCAACATTGATCCCTGATTTTACTTGCAACTTGTGGATCTGGTTCAAACCTTCTTATGGCTTCGTGAAGCCCACTCATGATTTCACTGTCACTCTATCTGTCTATATGGAAGAGTTTTGGCTCCAAATAACAAGTTGTTGCATGCAAGGGGGTGTGCATCATTTTCCACCTTGAGTCAATTGTTTCCCATATCTCAATATAGTCTCACTTCCACATGATTGAATGTTTTTGAATAGTTCCTTTGAACAATCCATGCTTTCATAAAGCATACCAAGACAAGGTTTATCACCATCAACCATACAAAGCACTTCAACAATCGGTTCACACACTTTTTAAACCTTTCTGCACTTTCCCAAAAATTGTTGTTTAGAATTATTTTCTCTATGTTCTTTCCTTTTACACTTTTAGAAAGCATTGAATTTTCCCAATCAACAAATAACTGACCTTAATGCTGATTTCTCTTCAACCACTCTTTTCAAAGTGATATAAAATGAGGCAAATCTTGTTTCACAAGGCCTCAACAACTCTCTGGATGCATGCTTGCCTATAAATGTTCAATGTGAGGCGATGGTTTCTTGATGAAATTTGCAATTGCTCTCCCTCTATGAATTGCTTCATGCACCCATGGAAATTTAGCCAAGTCATGAAGCAACAAATCAAGGCAATATACCCACTTCAAGAATGGCTTCCTCTAATATTTTGAAAATATACTCAGAGGTTTTCTTATGGTTCATGGCATCAACTACTTTCAAGAACACTACGCCTAGAGGGCAAGCCACCAAAACATTAATCAATGGCCTCTGACACATGTCTGACCATCCATCACTCAATATGGTGCAACCTGTTACACTCCAAGAGGCTTTGACCCATTGCCAATTTTTCGGTCACCCTTTCTTTTGATTTCTTCAAAAGAGTTGTTCGAAGAGCCTCTGAAATAGGAGGCGTATACCCTTTATCAAACTCTCAGAACTTTTTGAATTACATTCTAAAAATTCAGATTTCTGGCAACATTGAATGGAATTGCACTTGAATAAAACAAATCAGCAAGTGCATCATCCACATGTTGTTTCTCCACTGGTTTCCAAAGGCTGTTCAAAGTTCCACTCTTTGATCCCCTTGTTGCATCACCGGACGTGGGAATGTTTGAAGCAAAAGACATAAAATTTGTGGTGAACCTAGATATTTTTGCTTGAATTCTTTGCTTTTTTTGTGCTGATTTTTGCTTTCCAAAGGGACGAAGAGGCTTGTTCTTTCTCCAATGCAACTTTGATCTTTGGAGTAACATTTGGGCATGCATTAACGCCTCTCACACCAGATGAGATACCAAGTAGGTGGTTTGTTACTCATGTGACACTACCGACAAATGAATGACCACACAAATCACACGTGATATTATTGCCATCACGTGTTATGTGTTTCCATCCCTCAACATTTGATTTCGGGGGTGCCATTAATTTTTGTTATGAACCTACATGTTTTATAAAAGACGAGATTATAAGAAGAATATTAATGATAAAAAATATACATAAGGAAAAAACACTAAATATTATCACTAATTAAAATTAAATGAAACCCAAAACCTAATAAAATAAAAATTTAACGTAAGTGTTACTAATAAGTTTAAATAAGAATTAAAAATCTATATAAGTTTGGTACCAACTAAATATCCCCAAAAGTTAATAATCTAATTAAATGGTTAAAAACCTTCTAAAACACAATAATAAAAACTAAATAATAATTTAATTGTTAATGAAAAACTTCATATCAACATTTAGTCATGTAACACAATATATATCATAATAACATTCTTGCAATTTATATATTTAAGATTATATAAAATATTAAAATTAAATAATAAAAATAAATTACACTTCTAATTTTCATCAAATTAAAAATTTATAAATTATACTTAAGCTTTTAATAAACAATAAAAGCATATATTAAAAACTAAAATTAAATAATGGTAAAATTATTGACAATAAATTATACAAGTTTATATAACTAAGTTTAAAAGTTAAAACCAATATATTAAAAACCTAAATAATCGCTATTATTTATAAATAAATTATAATGTAAATTTATGACTCGCAAAATATTTATTTAAGTTTTTATTTGATTAGAAAATATAACCATAAGTTTAAGTTTTTAGTAAAAATAAATATAACTTATTAATTATAATAAACAATTGAATTACATAAGTCAGTATAAAGAGATATATACATATATATATATATTTTTATTTATTTATTGATTAAAAAATAAACTTTTAAAAAACTTAGTTTTTATTTAATAAAAAAATAATCGCAAGTTTAAGTTTTCATTAAAAATAAATATATAAATATAACTTAAAAATTTAAAATAGTAAACATTTGAAGTGACAAAGTGCATACAATATACATAAACAAATTATATATTCTATGCTACAAAATATTTAAAACTAAACTTAATTAATAATATATAAACAAGTGAACCACATGCAAATGCCACAATATAACAAATCCTAAACTCGGATATAAATATGTTATATTATAAATTTATAATTATAATCTATGACTTTATAGTCTACAAAGTTATAAATTTAACCTACTTGGAGGGCATTAACACAATTGAGTAAGGGTGTTGGAATGAATTTCTACGTGGAGAGAGATTTGCACTGGATGCACCATGCAGGGCAAATGAAGGATTTGTTGGCACCGATGCACCACACAGTGGCAAATGAAGGATGCACAACACAAGATAAGGAATAATTGTCACGCCACTCTGTATTCCTCCGCCGTTGTTCGACGCTCTCGCTTCTCGCCTTAGTTGCTTTTTGAAATAGCAAAGTGTAATGTCCCTTTTTGGGACTTCAACGGAAGAACAAGGAATTAGCACAAACCCCAATAATATTAATTCTGATTTTCAGACCAGCAGTTGAAAACTAAGACCAGTTGAGAACAACGATCATTTTTTTAGAGCAACAATATAGAAATGAAAGCAAAGCACTTGTAAACTCCGCAAATAACTTTGCCACATATATATACATACATACATATATATATATATATATATATATATATGTATACATATATATGTATATATATATATATATGTATACATATATATATATATATATATATATATATATATATATATATATATGTATGTATATATATATGTATGTATGTATGTATGTATTTTAGGAGTTATCCAAGCCACTTTCCAATATGAAATTTGATAGAAAACACTGCTGGAAAATTAATTATAATCAGCAGAAGTACAACTCCAAGAAAATTATGAAATGAGGGTTTTCAAACCCCAAACTCCACAAAGAATTATTGATTCTGGCTTTATAAATTATAGCAAATCTGATTATGAAAGAAAATATGAAGTATGTGCCCTAGAAGGCACCAAATGACACACTAGTGCAAGTCGCTCCAACTAGGAGAGGCTTGTCAATGCATGCAAAAATCTGAAAATGACTTCTTTTCTCCTTTAATGCCCAAATCTGCAATATGACTTCAAATCAATCAAGGATGGAGGGTTTTCGCCCCCAACCAGCCACAAGAAGGGTTTTCGTCCTTCTTGGAAAGAGCCACACACTTGGATTTTTGCCCAAGAGTGGAGAGAACTAAGAGCTCACAGCCCAAAGATCACTTTAGAGTAAATTCACAAAAGTAGATGCGTGCAAATGAAGTCCTTAATCTTCTTTTATAACCCAATCTTGGTGCCAAAGTCCAAACATGCATGACCGACCTCTATTAGGCTTAATTTAATCTTTTATTTGGCTTTTAAACATCACCAAGCTAGCCGACCTGCTAAAAAGAAGAAAACACTAAAAAGAAACATTAAAAATTAGAAAAGAAAGATGCAATGAGAGTTCAATTCCTTCCCAACTCATTCCACTTTGTTGCCATGGACAGGAAATCACAAGAAGTCCAAAATCAGGTTCCTAAGTTGGAAAAGGGGACATTACACAAAGGATGCACTTCTTAGTTGTGAGAAATCATATACACGAAGTGTGTATAAATAACAACTAAAACCCTAATCCTAATAGACGTGAAATGGAGAAATAATAATAAAAATGCCTTTGTAAGACTTTTCAACGATTTAATGTGTCACATTCACAATTTTAAGGGGTTTTAAATAAAATAATTAATTTTTCGAATATTCGAATTTTCTCATTTAATATGAACGAATTTTTGCTAGTGTTTTTTTACTTTGCCGAATTTCAAATTTTTAGGTTCAAAATCGGTGAGTTTTGTGACTTAGCAATAGTGTATGGTTTATTAAATACACTAACATCTCCTCCCAAGATGTACTCTATAAAAGGTGTAAAACTCAAAATTATATTAGTGAAGCTTGTGGATCCACTACTTGATTACAAAAATAATAGTCGTTTGGAATTCCAGCTTGGTTATATCGTCTCATGCTGAAAAATACAAAAGAATTCACCGAATAATAACATGTAGTAGATGGAAGCGATCACACCAAATGCCCTCAGAATGCTCAATGGGTAGAGAGATGAAAATCTCTATATGAATGGAGCCTATAGATCCACTTCTTAATCATCAATAACGACAAATGTCAGGGGCTACCACTTAGTTAGATTATCTTGTGTTGAAAATGCAAAAATTCTTATAGTGAATGTGTTGAAAAATACATGTCTAAAAAACTTGAAATATCTTGAGAATCGTAAGAGAAAAATTCTTGAATGTCATAATCTACCTACCTGAAAAAATCTATAGGACCTAATTATCTTTAAATTTTTGACACAATTTTTATGTTGCCAAAAGTACTGCACATGCCAATTTAAGCTCGACATAGAAGGACCATTTGATGTATAGACCAAGATCTACCTTCTCGTAAAATTTCAGGTCAAATAGAGCATTTTGACTTTTGCATGAATCCCAAGACGACCCAAAACTGCTAATTCAACATCTGATGCAAAAGGACAATTTGTTTAATAGCCTAAGATCTACTTTTGGTAAAATTTCAACTCAATTGAAGAACTTTGATTTTTTATGATTCTCGAGTGAACCAACATGTACGAGGTGAAGTTGTGATTTCTTTGATACCAAGTTAGATTTCTGAATATTCTCAAGAATTACTTTTTATTAAAAGATCTAGTTTGAGTTTGCAAGATACCCCTAACTCTTTTCTACAATGAATTACCTCTAACATTAGCTCTCTATGCTTTTATAAAAACAAGTAGAGACTATTATTAGTGTTGAGAGTAGTTAGCTTGTAAAGTAAGTTGTATAATTCATAGTTTCCTAAGACTCTAGAACAACAATTTTTTTTTGAAAATTTTGGGATGACGGGGTATAGTTATTAAAATAATATATAAAATTATAAATATTAAAAATATACAAATAAATTTTAAATTTTTTATGAATAACATTTGTGAAAGTCCACCATCCGCATTTATGGTTGAAATTTTTGTATTCATATATCACTCTTGATTCTTATTATGTCTTTGTAACACAATACAATCGGCTTATTGTTAACTAGTAAATGTTTTGATCTATGCCTTATTGCTTTTATCATCCACACAACCTTTCTCTTCCTACATAAATATACATATGGGATTTGTAAGTTTGTTAAGTAATTGGAGCTTCCAAAGTGAATCTTAATTAGATTTATACATAGACTTTTTTTCAAATAGAGAAATGAGTGGCTTCCAAAACAATCGTACACTACAAGAGTACAATAGGTTCTTCCCAAATGTATTTCATTTTCAAGTTCATTCAAGCCCAACACAATGTGCAGCTAGATTGAGGCCATCCATTACCATTACTAGACATCGGGAGATTTGTGGACAAGGTGAATCATCATCTGAAATAACAATATTAGCATTGCTTTTTAAAAATAAATAAAAAGTCAGCTTTTAAAGAGAAAACAACAAAGAAATTAAAAAAACTAGGCGATGTTGTTCCCCCAAGAGGGGGATGTTCCCGAGACGCCCCCGATATTTAGGACGCCCTTGTATTTTTCGTTGGCAAGAAATTTGAGGGACATTTCCTCACCGTCTTGGGGACGCCCCAAACATCTCGAATGTGCTAGTTTGAGGGGATGTGTCCTCGAGTAACATTGGTTTTAATCTATTAATAATTACTTTAACTTATCAAAAGTGGAAGTCAATTAAGTTATTAACTTGATTGCTACTCTTCTTTTACAATTAAATATTATAAGTGCATCTTAATCACATACAATAGTGTATGGTTAATGTCATGACTTGAAGCATTTTGTGTGAGTAATTTTTAGTAAGTAATTACATATGATAAACGTAAATAACATGTAAAACATTGTTAAAAAGAACAATAAACCACACATGTATATTTTCTATTAGACATGTATATTTTCTATTAGTTTTAGACCAAATAAGAGTATAATGCTCATCAAAGCATCTTAATATCATATCCACCTATGTAACAAAATCATCAACACACATATCATCCTCACCAACCTTCCCTAATGCTTTTGCTCATACCTTTGTTGTTGCTGCCCCTTCTGTTGCTTTCCTTACAAAATTTGTGATATTCTCCTCAGAAACGCAGGCTACACATCCTCAACAATCTAGTGAATTGATCATGATGCCATCTTGTATATCATCGCAATTTGCTATCGCAAACTCTATAAAACAAAGAAAAAAGTTTTAATTTAAAACCCCGCTACCTATCAAAGAAATAACAAATAATTTTATAAAAACCCTAGATCTAAAATGGAAAAATATTGAAATGAAAAAACTAAAATAAATGAAAATCTTGTGTAAACCTTATTTTTCACATGATAGACGGTAATGATGGCGAAGACAATGTGATGAGAAATAAAAGGAAACATGAAGATGACCTAATCATCTGGTGGGGTAAGATTCACATGGGGTTTGCCATAATGTAATGATAGTGAAGACAATATGATGAGAGATAAAAGGAAACATGAATGTGACTTGATCAATGGTGGGGTAAGATTCACATCGGGTTTAATCCTCTCTCTCTCTCTCTCTCTCTGCATATAGATTAGGATGTTAGTAGATGACTATTTTACAGCCAACACAAAGCAAAGATATAATCAAGTGGTGTAATCGTCTTGGATTTAGAATAGGTAATCCATACTCATAACGAAAGTATAGGGTTCCCAAGTCTCGTATCTAAGATATGGGGATGTATCTTTTATAATGCCAATGGTCAGTAAGCAAGAGAAAAGGTAATGAAAATCCTAAACTAAGGGTCAGAATGCCATTCGCAAAGTAAGCATGCGCTATCAAGAGAACAATAATGTAATAGACAAAGATATGTTGCAATATCATAGTCTTACTATAATGCTAAGGGTTATAAGCACGAGCTTAGGTAATAAAAAATCTAAACTAAGGGTCAGAATGCCATTGGTGGTAAGCATGCATCAGAAGGAGAACAATAATGTAAGAGACGAAGATATGCTACACTATCCTAGTCTAATATGTGGCACATCAATATAATCAATCAGCCAACATACAAGAAAGAGTTTAGGGTTAGAGATACCTAACTATGTGTGGATACTATTGGCGTATTAATCTCCCTCCTAGATCAGTAGCACTTTGTGAGAGATTGTTGTAGGCGGATTATAAGAGGGATAGGTAGTTGACCTAAGTGAACCAAAGTTGGGGACACCAAAAACTAAGGTAGACCTTGTCGGTAGTAGCTTATATTCTTGATGTTTGTAATAACCCACTGCTTTAACGACGACCTCCAAGTATAAGCTCCACCAAACTAGGGTTACAAGATATGGCATACCTATTGCTAGGGCGTGTGTATTTGTGTGTCAGATACAAATATGAGTGCAGTGCGTCTTGGATATAGTTCAGATCCTGTACCCAGCTGTATTCAAATATGAACCCATAGTTGGGCTGTATTAGATGCAACCAAATATGGTGTGCAAGCCAACTATAGCTGTATTTGATTTAAAACTTAAAAAATTAACCACCAAGACCCCTTAAAAATGCTAAAAATATCCTAAAAATTTGTTAATGACCATTTATAGTACAATTTATCACCAACAATTGAGGACATCGAAATGAGAGTAGTGAATGCTATTTTACTTTAAACTCTCACATTGACTTTGCTTAACCTGCAATTATTTTAATCTATTTCCTTTGGCCTAGTTTGTTTATTTTCTTTCATTTTGTTTATTTTTTATTGGCCTACACAACCTGCAATTTTTTAATCTATTGAATACCCAACTTCCTACCTTTCCCATGGATTGGCAACATAAGTTACGTATAATTTTAATCTCATTTTTAAAGTTGTGTATAATTTTTATTTGATTATTACTATATATATATATGTATGTATGTATGTATGTGTGTGTCTATATATATATGCTGTATCCATATCAGGGGTCCTTAAAAACCAGTCTCATCCATATCCACATTTGTATCCATATCCTTATCCACGCAACTCTGCACTAGACCCTAATCTTTAAGGTCAAGTTTGGTAGTGAAGGCAGAACAAATTATGTGATGATAACTTTGAGAAATGACAATAATGATGCCTATAAATAGGGGAACAAAACCTAAAGTTTCTATCTCACCAAGCCAATGACATTGACAATGGTCAATGTAGTTGACTAGAAATGGGTATTGGTTGGTAATAAACAATCTATAAAAGTTAGAAGAGAGGAGAGAATAGAGGTGGAGCAAGATATCTTGAGTAGGTGTGAAGGCAATCTAACGGTAACATGAGGTGCTAGTATGGTAGTACCGAGGGTATCAAATGTTTGTAAGGTGGTAGGAGGGCTAAGACACGCTAGGGAAAGCTAGGGCAAGTGCCATGACGATCTCTCATGAGGTACGACGAGCCAGCCCAAATTTTGCTCCTAGTGTGCCACCTAAGCCACACACTCGAGGGGATTAAGGTGACAACAACTTGCAAAGAAAAATCATTGCAAGTGTGAAAAAAGTGTATATAAATCTGACTCTTACCTCTTAAATCGCTAACAAAATTGTTCAACGTTGATGAAATCATGCAACAATAATTGTAAATGATAAAAAATGCTGTAGTGCTAAATCGCTGAAAAATCAATTGCAATCATAGTTACCCAAGTCTTGGGGACGAGGGAACAGGGGGATGGAGGGGCAAGGTTTTTGAGATGGCAAAAAAATCTCAAATTTTGGGGAAGGCTATTAAAATAATATATAAAAACTAATATTTGAATATTTTTAATTGTATTCAATGAAAATAGTGATTTAAACTGTGTTTAATGTATTTTAGGTACTTTCAAGATCATAATTTAATGCTTTTGGTAAAAATAAAATCATTTTGAAAGTAAAAACATCATAAAACTTTTGAAAGATTGTAAAAAAATAGGGGATGTCCCCTCTAAGTCCCCAAGTCCTTGAAACATTCGGGACGTCCACGATGTCACCAAAATCTAGGGGACGCGTCCCCGCGTAACACTAATTGCAATTAAAATTTATGTTTTTACTATTGCGACATGTATGTTCTATTAGTAACTGAAATCAGCTCAAAATCACGAGTACTTGTGAGTCCGAGCTGATTACTCAGCTTGCCAGTTACATGGAGATTGACAGTAGTTTTAAGGGCAATTTTCTGGGTATTATTTGTGAAAAATCACGAGTTTTAATACTATGGTTTGAAGCATATGCATTTGAATTTTTTTAACCAAAAGACGAGTTTCCTTCAGTGGATTGTTGAATGTCTAGGTTGGCAATTGTCCTTTGTGCATGCCCTATGTTGTAATCATGGAATCTCCTACATCCAATTGCCGAAAACCAAGGTTCTGATCATCCTAAGGCCCTTTACTAAAGCTCTAATTTCTGCTTCATTGTTCGTAGCTCTTGGGATGAAAGAGGAGGAAAACCCCAGAAGCTCACCCTTGTAGTCACGACTCACAAATATTCGGGATGTCTAGGATGTCAACAAAATCTAGGGGATGTGTCTCCGCATAACACTGAATTACCTAGAAGCTCCATCAAAATTTAGTTTCAACCTTTCTTCCTTGGAGGTATCCAGCATATGTACTTTCAAGCCATCCTTTTCTTCTTCCTTTCTTTGCCCTATGCTATTTCTTTCTGCAGCCACCAATTCAACCTAACAATGTCTATAGCATTAGGATTCTCTTTATGCTTAGCTCTAGAATTCACTAGCTTGGAAAGAGCTGTCTCTATCTGAGCTGTCACTTCCTCACAGTTTTTGAAGCTTCTGAAGTTGCATTCTTTCCAGAGGTTAAAAACAATTAGTGTAGGAGCTGCAATCCACAATGTTTTCAAGGGCCTAAACTTGCTCAAAATTGGTTTGATCACAATTTAAGGTTAGGTTTTATGCCTTTTGGAATCACCCAATTCCAATTCATCTTTCTCAGGAACCATGACCATAGGTTGATAGAAAACACGTAGTGGTGGAGGATATGATCAACATTCTCCATGCTGGAATTGTAGAGCAAACAACAAGAGGGATGTTGAAAATCATTCTTCCTTAACACACATACTACATTAACATGGAATTTGAGGATGACATCACATTATTACAGGGAGCATGTCTGTGGGCTGTCACAAGGTACGCCGAATTTTATAGAAAATGTTCGCGGAACTTTATCCCTGTCAAACATTTACTTAAATTTTATCCATTACTTTAACTTTGGAAGTTTCTGACATGGTTTTGTACTATTATATAAATGGGTATATACACATATACCAAGTAAAAACAGAGAATAGAAAGTTCTTTCTAATTTATTCCTTTGACAGATTTATGATTTTCTTAGAAAATTTAAATGATAATTTTTTTTTGTTCAAACTTACAGATGTTTTTTTTCGACTTAATGAATTGACAAATTTGAACTGAACTTTATCCTCGTCGAACAGGAACTCTAATTTGAACCTTGTGGCTTAGCCTGTGGGTTTGAACCCGGATCAGCTGGACTGCAGCCCCACACACTCTTGAAAATTGGATGTTATTACATCTTAAGTTATTAGCATTTGATGTAAGTTAGTTTTAGTGTATGACCTTGTCCTTGTTCACGATGCTCAGTATGTTCTCTTTTCTTTTGAACTAGCACTTCTAATTTTTGCAAAAGTGCCATTGCCTTCACAAATTTGAAAATTTCCATCTACTCTCACAATCTTCTATAACAAGATACTAGGCTCAAAATTGCCTTCTAGAATGTGTTACATTGTCAACCAAAACAGCTCAAGATCAATTGCTTCTAGCAGCGATCACAAAGAAGAACCTAAAAGCTGTAGGCTTCATGCAATTGGATATGGCTCTTGATACAGATGTTTTTTTGGTTCAATGTCTTTAAGAATTTAGGGAATTTTATGAATGATTTGAATTTCCTAGTTATGGTAAATGAATTCAAGAAACACAAATGTCTTGTCAATCGTCTGAAGCAAATTTTTTTGTTTATAATGTACTTATTCCTTAAAAGATAGCTACATGCGGTATAGACCAACTCTTTTTCATTTCTCTTTGCAATATGATATGTAGAATTATTACTTTGATGTTTGTGCCACGCTACAGCCACTACTCCCATGTCGCTTTTTTCTGTCTTGGTTCTATAGAATGTAGACAAATGTTGGAAGGTATTATTATTGCTTAAGAAATAATTTATTCAATTGCCTCTTCAAATAAGTATGGCATGTCAATCAGACGGGCCATGTCTAAAGCCTTCTACATATGCAATTGGTGATTTCTTGAAAATATTGTGGAACAATTTGGTCCCAGTCATAACTATGAGTTAGCCCTTGTATCATGACTCCCACTTTGGTGAATAAAACACCCATAGACCCCTTTTCTTTATCACGTTTCCTTCAATAGGGAGGCCCACACTCATCTTTCATTTTATCATTATAGAAGAATCTTCAAGAAAAGCTGTGCATGTAGTGCTAATCAGATAATATGACTCATAACATTGCCTTATACAGTATATACGCCTACTTGATCTCAGCTTTAGTTTAAAGACGGTTTTTTTGCTTCTACTTAATACCATGTGAATCCAGAATGCTAAATTATATTTTTGCAACTTATGAAATGTCATCAAGGCCTGGAGATTAATTAACCAAAATCACAACTTGTCTATAAATGGTACTGGAAGGAGGCGGCAACATGGGCATGAGTTCATTCTCAATTGCAAAAATTGCTCTACACTACCTCAGTATGCAGTTTGTGAATTGATGACATTTATCCAAGGCAGGTAGGCATTAAAGGGAATACTACGAAGAATACAGCTTTGAAAAAATAGGCGTCTTTTGTTGGCAGAAGATATCAACTACTCATATGTTTTTAGGGCAGTCCCTCATTACTAACCATCTTTGTTTTTTATGCCTGGACCTGTTTCAGATTGTTATGAAAAATTGCAGATGTCTGTCCCTTGGCAGGGTGTATCCCAGTTTTTTAATTTTTTCCCAATCTTGGCATAAAGTCAATAGGCCCATATAGTTTGAGTCCTCCAATTTATAACCTATCTGGAGTCCTGCAAAACAAGGAATCAAATTTCTTTAGTATAGTTGTTCTAGAAATTAGGGATTGACATATAGCTTTTTCTGGGAGGATAAATGTCAGCAAAACCCACATCTACCACATACTAGAATGGGAACTGATGATACCTGATCTTCAGTCACAAGGTATCAGATAGTCCATGATTCAATGCTAATGACAGATAAGCAAACATTTGAAAGTATTTTTATTTTTATTAACTGTGATTGGAATCAGAATAACTGTGCTTGTAATCTCTCATATATTAGGATTGCAGCTAAAATGCTAGTGCACGAACTTAGCAGCAGGTGTTTACATCATTTGCTTTATTGGGCATCCTACTCTTAGTGAAATCATCAAAGGAATTTAGACCATGGAGGTCTTAGGCCTAATATCACATTCATGCCTTCTCAATAAAGTTTCTTTCCTTATATTTTGTTTGAAATAGTTATTTTTGACAATAGATAAATTCTATTGTGCGGTATCTGTTATTTTGTTGTTCTTTGATCATGTTGTTTGAGTAGTTTAGATATGTTATCATAAACTCCAGATTTAGTCCAAACCGGAAGAAAATTAGATTCCAGCCTTCTGTATGACTCTTTAGATTCTAGTTGTTTTCAGAGGTAGTTCTGTTCAGTTAACATATCAGTGTTTATTTCAAAAGATGTAGTGGCATGTTCACTGTTAGTAGCATATTTTGGCATTCATATTCATATCTTTTAAGCCCTGATTTCCAGATTTTATGTTTAGATTTTTTCAACTATGGAAACCAGGTCTCTATCAAGAACACTTTTTTGCATTATAACATGAGAAAGAAAGAAAGAAATTATATTAATCTCTACAGAGACCAAAAGTAGGTGTTGGTGTCTACAGACTGACCAAAAGCTTTTCCCAAGTAGGTCAATGGGACTCAAGGATACAGCAATTAGCAATAGAAAGTTCTAGGAAGAATCCTAGAAGCAAACTAAAGAAATAAAGTACAATAGACAAAATAGAGCTGCATGCCACTAACACAAGTGATAAAGAAACCAATACAAATAATTATGGAGGGCGAACAAGAGCCCCAAAAGCTTGTGCCAAAGAAGACTGGAGGCAAATCTCATTGAATGTCTCTGTTTGTGCCTGAAGTGAAGGAGTCATCTGAGCCATAGTGAGAATAGACTGTACATCATTTTGTAAAATTAATTATTTGAGTGACTTTTATTTGGTAGCGAGAATGATTGCAATACATAAGTTTGATTTTTTCCTCAATACGTAATAACTATGATGATTGCTGTAAGGGAAGCTTTTTCTCAGGCTTTGTTGGAATGTTTTTTAATTCATTTTTCTGAACAATGCAAAAAATAGCTGATTCTATAACTTTAGCAAGGTAATCAAATCATATGTACTGTGTTAGGCTATTCTTGCTGTCTTCCAAACATGGACAAGACAATGAAAGAACAGATGGCCACTAAAGGTCATCTACCCCTAGCTTTGAAAGTGTTAAAAAATGAGCCCATCTCTACCAGTCATATAACAAGTAGCATGAGACTGCCAGTTGTGGCAGTGGTCCGTAATTGCTAATAATAATAAATTTTTAAGCTATCAACAGTATTAGCCAACATCGTAGCATCAGTGTTTATAAGTAGCATAAAACCTGCATGAGAAATACTAGAGGAAATTTTGAGCTTCTCTGGGGCTTGAACCACCCGCATTATCCTTTACATTACGTGCAAAAGAGCTACCACCAGGAGTAGCAGGGTCACAAGTTGGACCACCCCACCATTTCAGCAGTACAAACCTGTAACACCCCTGTGTCTCTAATTTCATTCAGCTGCAATTTTTTGTAGGTAAAATACAGCTGCATGATTGGCTTTATCCCTAAGTTGCTTATGGAAGTTAAAAATAGTTTTCTTTGATGCCCATCCTCAGCCCATGAAATCCACCAGACAACAGAAGGTCCACATAATAGCCTTCTGCACTCCCTCCTATATCCCTTGCAGAACAGCCAACTCATGCTTCAGATCATATACTATCTTCATGTGCAATTTGTCTCTGTTTTTCTGGTATAAGAGATAGTTTTTTCATAATGAAGCCCATCCCACCATCTCTCCCTTTCATGCCACACCTTGTGTGAAAATAGAAATGCATAAAGTTACCCTTGATTAGCTCACTCTTGGGTTTATCACCAGTCATTATGTGATTATAATATCTTAGAAACCTATTCAAAAGTACATAGCTTGCATTATTATCTTGGATCAAAGGGACCTTTTTGGATGGACACCTTTGGTCCCTAATCCTAACCTCAACATCATCTTTCGTGTTGTATAATGCCTTCAACAGGAGCTTCAACTACATCTAAAGTGCTGTGCCAATTAAGTTATCCCAAGTGTGCCGTGCTTATCCCGTTGAAGCTAGCTTGGCCGGGAAATCAACTGCTTTATTTATCTGATGTTATTAGTATTGAAGCACACAAATCTTGAAGGTTCCAACAATTTGATAAATATCTATCACCAACGATCTGAGTTGCCAACTCTCTGGCTCTTTCCCTTGACTATTTGTCAAAGGGGCCGAATTCTGGGAGGTCATTTCCACCACAAAATGGTGAACTTTACTCTCCCTTGCACACTGCATGTTGTACTACATTCCAAATGCTTATGCAACATTGTTAATATAATTCCCCAATCCATAGGTATATTAGATGGATTGCATTCATTATAATTGCATATGCCTCTGGCACCCAAAGCCCTTGGATTTCAGAGCGAAGCACAATCTGTGTTTTGGAAGACCCCTACACAGGGTTCCAATTCCACAGTTCTTTTTATAACTTTTATGTGCATTCCCTCGATTGATTTTAGGGTGCTTCTTTGGAAATTTATTGGAGATTGCTTTTGCCATTGAAAAATGAGAACGATAAATGTTTAGTTTTTTTTTTTTGACTTAATATTTGTTGTTGTAGGGTTTCAGACAAGAATACTATTGAAAAACATCGGAGCATGCTATTCAAAGGATTGCATAAGTGTGCTCTATTTATGGCAACCAAACCCAGTTACTTTGATCCAAAGTTGACAAGAACATTTGGGTTGCTAGCTCTTGATAATTGTTCTTGTTCTTCAGTGAAGGATCAATTTCTAAAGGTGGGTGTTGTTTATGTTTGTAGTATATATGATTTGCTTTATGAGGTTTTGCGGACATGATTTATTTTGGTTTTGACAATGGGAGAATGCAGGTAACTTGTGGAATTTGTCACCAACTTGTCTCTGGAGGGCCCGATCTGTCTTCCATAGTTGTTGACATATGTAAATTTTCTTTGAGCACTATTTTCAAGGATGCGCAGGTATCATTGAATTTATTATCTGCTTGTTGCAAACCTAGCAATCTATTTATGACACATTGGTATTATGTGCATTTGATTTCCATGCAAGATCATTATGTTTTTGTGGTAATTTGTTCCTGAATTTGGGTCTTGAGTTTATTTTCTGTGTGTGTCTATAGATGTTTTTGTGTTTGAATCTATAAATGAAGCTAAGATTTCTTACCCTTGCATTCTGTTTCTAGGATTTAGATTTGCATGAATATGCATAAGTGAAACCTGCTTTGAATGGATATAATAATATAATTGTTTTCCCATTTTATGTAATCGAACAGCACAACCTTTCTTTTCAAAGTATTACTTTGTGGTAAACAAACAATTTCAACAATTTTTTACTAGTCTTATAACAAAGAATAAACACAAGAAATGGTAATTGCTTATCTTAATTGCATTAAATTACACTCAACATTGATTTAACAAATCAACTTTTGCAATAGCAAATCAGCAGATGTAATGTCCCTTTTAGGGCTGAAAATGGAGAAAAGGGGTTTACCAACTATCCCCAATAAATCTGATCTGAAAACACCTTCAAGTACACACACAACAATTTGAAAGTAGCTAAGAATAACTTAGAATGATTAACCAATTCAAAATCAGCAGTCTCCTAGGGCAGTGAACTGCCTATGAGATTCGAGTCCACTTTTCACTATGCAAATCAATGTAGAATGCCACAAAATAATTTATCTAGCCACGACAATATTTATACATCACAAATACATCAAAAGATTGAAGAAATATCTGATTAGCACAACAGAAATTAATTATTTATAACAGCAACAGTCCCGCCAAACCGAGGGCTAGGAAAAATAGTAAATCTCCACCAAAATTCACCAAAGTTCAGATTATGGCCTTATAAAATATGGAGATTCAGAATATAAAATCAGATTTGAAATTTGTGCCCTAGAAAGCACCAAACCAACTTCAAACCCTAGTCGCTCCCCTAGGGAAGAGCTCCAAAAATGATGTAAAGCCTTTGCAATCCTTCTTCTTGATGTCTCCAACTCAAAATGGAGGGTTTCCGTCCTCCACCAAGCCACAAGGAAGGTTTCTGTCTTCCTTGGATGCCACACAAGAGGGTTTTCGTCCTCAAGTGGAAAGGTAGTGAGCAACTAGCCCAACAAACCAATTGTATATGAAAAATGCACCAAGATGATTGCAAATGAAGTCCTTAAGTCCCTTTTATATCCTTCCCTTGGTGCCAAAGGCCAAATAGAAGAGGACCGACCTCTTAAGCCTCACTTTATCTTTTAATTGCTTCTTTATTCTCTCCAAACCCAACCGACCTGTCTCCTAAAGGAAAACACTTAAAAGAAATTTTTAAATCTAATAATGGAAAACTGAAATGAAATGCAGCTCCTTTCCTTGTTCAATAATTCTTCTTTGCCATGAAAAGGGAATGGCAAGAAGTGCATAGTTAGGCCTCAATTCGAAAAAGGGGACATTATCGTCCTCCCTTCACGAAATTGCTTGTCACCAAGCAATTTCAAACTCATATGCCCAAGTATCATCATATCAAGGTAAAAGAACATGCTGTAGTGCTCTCATAATCTGGATCTTGTGCTTGTTAAATGAAGGAGCTTCCCAAACAAACTCATACCTCTACCACCCCTTTCCCCATAGAAATCTTCATCATCTTCTACTTCAAAAAAAACAATGACATCTCCTTTCTTTGCATGCTCAATTGTACTAAAATCCCTCCAAACTGATGTAGTTTCCATCATAAAGCAAGAAATAGATGCATAATCAATGTGACTAACTATCTCTCTTATTACAAAATGCAAATCAGATTGTGGAGGGGTTGAAAACAATTCACCACAGTCATATTTCACATGGAATCTTATCCAAATTGAGGCTACCAAATCTGATTGATTCCTTCCTATTAGTTGAAACCTTCTTCCCACATCAACCCACGATTGAATTCCCTTTGAACATGAAAGTTCACCGCTGCTAATGGCAGTCCCAATTCTGATTTTTGCAGATTCAGCCCTATAACCATGGCATGACAACTATAAAACTGAAATCTTATGGAAAAAAAGCTAGACTGTTTCGGTACAAGTACAGGTACGATATGCTGAAACAATTTTTTTAAAAACCCTCAGTGTACGGTACGTTGTGGGTACGTTTGTACAATATATTTTTAAAAAGTAAAAAATATAAATATATATTAAAATTTAATGAAAACAACAAGCTTGTCTTAGCAACCTATAAAATATTAGAAGCCAACAACAAGCTTATTATGAATCAGAAGCCATCTAAAGAAAGGTTTCTTTGACTGAATACAAGAAGACCGCAAAACATTAAATCTATGAGTCCATCTACTAATGGGCTCACAAACATTCCACTTATTGTGAAGGCCCAGGGAAAGGTTTGGGGATAAGGCAATCTTTTCATAGAGTTGTATGGAGGTAGCTTCTTGGAGAAGGGGCCCTTTAAGCCACCTCATAATATCCCAAAAGTCATTCTCATCCTCCATAATTAGTCCAGTAGAGGGAGTTGTGAAAGCATTTCTGAGCAATGTATACATCCTGAACTGAGATTGAGGAAGCTTATAAAAAGCTTTAAGGTATGTCCATTCCATCCACTTCCCAAATCTATACAAGTCATGAAATATTTTAATTCCTTTCTCAAACCAAAGGAGCGTAGAACAACCTCATGTCAAGGCAAGGATCTTGTCATTATATTTCAGATTCGACAAAATCGATTTGTAGGCTTGGCACCTAGTGTCAAAGGAAGAGAAGATAGGATGCCCAAACACCAAGTGCTTCACTTGTTCCCATGCCTTCCAAATTGATTGAAGAATAAAGGACCCATGAGAAGCAACAAGAAAGCCCCCAAATAGTAAGTCAACCAAATGAAGTCCTTTTCATCTCTCTTGACCCTTCAGCCTATTGGCAATATTGAATCTCACACAAACTTTCCAAGGTTCAATTCCGGTCAAAGCCCTGAAGTTTTATTTATTTTTTTGCACTTAAAAAAAACCATGTAGGGATGCTGTGGGTACGTACCCATAGGCCTCGGGTACATCCTGAGTATGGATTTCCGTAGCCGAGGCATACCCAAGGTTTTGTAGTTAAGTACCCACATCGTACCTGTACCCGTACTCGTACCCAGTACGTATGAGGCTTGGTACGGGGGGGTACTTGGCATTTCTGGGCAATCTAGAAAAAAACAAATTCAAGAGTAGCATAGGGACTGAAATTTGTTTTACATGGGTTGGAAAATGAAGATCAACAAGCCTATGTTTGAAATAAACAAACATATTAGCCTTTAACTCAACATTCTTGCATTCCTTCCTTGCCCCAACTTGGCGTGAAAAATGGCTTTCAATGATCCATAGGGATCCAAAATGACTCTACTTCATCAGATCAGTTAGCACGAAGAAGGAAAATAAATACACGGAGGTTCTCTCTTTTTAGTAACAGGACCGCCGCTTAGAGCGGCGGTTACACAACTGCCGCCCAACCAGGGCGGCGGTCCTGGGACCACCGGTTTGCATTGGGCGGTGGTCTTGGCTCTTTCAGACAGAAAACAAAAATATGAAATGACCAACCCAAAAATTTGAAAGGTTGTTCGTGTCTCTTCTCCTCCATGACTTTTCCCATTCTCCAGTGCACGGGAGGACATGAGAAAGGCTATAAATACATGTTTGTAGAAGAGAATAAGATCATCGAAGCATGAAAGCAAGTGAGCAAGAAGTTCTTAGTGCTGAAATTGTGTTTTGTAGAAGAAAGGAGTGTTGAGACAGAGCAAACAAGTAATTGGGAGGAAGTGCGAGATATTATCTACTTCTCTTTCATACTTATTGTAAATTTTGTACTTATTGTTTTGAATTGGCCAATAAAATTGGGAAGAAAGAGCAATTGCCGTTCCCGACTGGTTTTTCCTCCTCTGGAGGTTTCCAGGATAAAACTTGTTGGTGTTTATGAGTTTATATTATTTCCTTTCCTGCAATTGTGGATTCTAAGCATAAGCAAAATTCATTCACTAGCTATCTCTGTCATTTTCTAATAGAAAGTACAACACCATCGTTAATTTGTGATTCTGTGGATAATTCCAAAGTTGAAGAGTTTACATATCATTTTGGTATCAGAGCTAACAAGTATCCAGGATTGTGGTATTCGTTCTTGGATTTGTATGACAATGACGAGATCTAAAGGCGAAGAGGCTTTACCTTGCGATCCAGAAATCTCTACAAGGAAGTGGAAACAGAGAATTCGGGGACAAATGGAGGAAGAGAACTTGGTCCGTAGAATCGAGATGCTGGAGACCATGATGGATAGGATGTTTAGAAGGCAAGAAGAACTTGCAGATTTGTAGAAGACAACTTCTATCAAGCAAGACTCCATGGACTTGGTGGTTCGAGGCTTAGTTGAAAAGTTTGGCATAGGGAGGAGCCACCATGAGGAAAATTGTGGGGAAGAGCATGAAGAAGAGACTTCAAACGCAAGAGAAGAGGTAAAATCTGATCCTACTCCTTTTAAAGTTGAGACGAAAGTTGAGATTAAAAGCTTTGAAGGACAAGTAGATGCAGAGTTGCTTGATAAATGGTTAAAATAGTTAGAAGTCTACTTTAGTGTCCATAATGTCACTGAGGCACAGAGGATCACCTTTGCATGTCTCAAAATGGAGGGACACGCTCTGGTTTGGTGGGAAACCCATCTAACCACTTGTGAAAAGAAGAAGCGTCCTATTGTGAAATCTTGGCAAGAATTTAAAGAATTACTTAGAGCTAAATTTTATCCTATTGGCCACAAGATTGACCAAATGATTAAATGGCAATATTTTAGACAAGGCAGTGGTCAAAGTGTGCAGGACTATACTACGTAGTTTCGGAGGTAGGCCATGTTGCTAAACATGGACTTTGAGGACGAGGATATTCTGACTAAGTACTTGGGAGGACTTCACACTCACCTTCGAAGAAAAGTCATCTCCAGAAAGCCCAAAGATCTCAACGAAGCATGTGTGCAGGCATACTACATAGATGATGAAAAGAAGCAAGGAGAAACAAAGCCAAGGGAAAAACAATCGACAAATCAACAGAAAAAAGGCTATGGGCAAACAAGTAACAAGGGTAAGTGGAAAGGGAAAGGTAAACAAGTTTCCACTACTTTAAATACTTGTAAAGATCCCAATAATTTTTGTAAGAATTGTGATATCAATGGTCATACTGATGCTACATGTTGGAAGTTGCATCCGGAGTTACATCCGAAGAATCGAACCAAGGACTCAAAGAAGTCCATGACAGACTGTAAAAACAGAAGGGGAGGTGGAAATCAAAGATGACTCTGATGTAGACGAAAGGCTTGGATGCACGGCCACCAACATAGACAGCCAAGAAGAGGAGATGAGTAGACTATTCCAGATCAAAATCTAGATCAAGAGAACTAAGGTAAATGCTTTGGTTGATACTGGTTCTCAGTCTAACTTGATTTCTGAAGCAGTTGTAAAGAAGCTTGGTCTTGAGACTTACGAGCATCCACGCCCTTATCCTTTGGGTTGGGTGAAGAAGGGTGTTGAAATTCAGGTAACAAGAAGATGTAAGGTCAAGTTTGATCCCAGTATATTGATGTTTTGGAAGCTCACGTTATTCCACTTGATGCTTTTGATGTTGTATTTGGGAGTCCTTACTTGTATATCAGGGATGCTATATTTATGAGAAGGGAGAACCGGTACAGATGGGTGAAGGATCGGATCAACTACAACATCCGGGCACACCAGCGTAAGACACGGGTTACTATGGTGAGTGCTAACTAAGCAAAACGACTTATTCAGGCAAATCATAATCAGTTTTGTTTACTTTTGTTAAAGGATAAACAAGATGGGGTGGAAGTTTCAGAGATTTCTAACCAGGGAAAGCGTGATTTGGATAGTATTATTCAGTTTTTTCAGAAGTATTTCAGGCTCCCAGTGGGTTACCACCAAAACGGGAAGTAGAGCATGAGATTTAGCTATTGCCAGAGTCCCCTCTACCGAACATCGGGTTGTATAGGCAATCCTTGCTTGAGAGTATTGAAGTAAAGAAACAACTCCAGGAACTACTAGACCAAGGGGTGATACGTCCAAGCACCTCACCATGCGGTTCACCTATTGTGATGGTGCCAAAGAAGGATGGTTCTTGGAGAATGTGCATCGACTACCGCGCTTTGAACAAGATCACCATAAAGAACAAATATCCACTTTCCCACATAGATGATCTCTTGGACCAGCTTTCACATGCCAAATTCTTCACGAAGTTGGATCTCAAGTCAGGTTATCACCAAGTCAGAATGAAGGAGGATATAAGGAAGACTACCTTCAAAACAAAACAAGGTTTGTATGAATGGTTAGTACTTCCTTTTGGTTTATGCAATGCACCCGCTACATTTATGAGATTGATGAATGATGTATTGCCGGATTTCATAGATTCATGTGTTATTGTATATCTAGACGATATCTTGATTTTTAATGCCACATGGGAAGAACATCTAACTCATTTACAAGTCTTGCAAGCTCTCAGGGAGAAACAACTGCTTTGTAATATGAAGAAATGTGAATTTGCCAAACAACCACTTGTCTATCTTGGGCACGCGGTTGGAGGAGGAGAGCTACGAGTGGATCCAAAGAAGGTGGAAGCCATCACTAATTGGCCAACACCAACAGGAGCCACATAGACTAGGAGTTTTGTGGGAGCAGTACAGTACATGTAGAAGTTCATTTCGGGCTTCTTTGCGATTGCAACACCTCTACACACAGTGGCTGCAAAGAGTAAGGGTTTTGACTAGGGTAAAGAACAAGACAAATCCTTTGAGTTATTGAAATACAAGATTAGTCATACTCCGTTACTTGCTCTTCCTAATTTGCAGCAGCCTTTTGAAGTAGAGACAAATGTCAATGATTACGCTATGGGCGTAGTGTTGCTTCAAGGAGGTAAACCCGTATGCTATCATTCTGAAACTTTCACTTCAACAGTTAAAGGATATTCAGTATATGATAAAGAAATGTATGCACTAGTTCAGGCAATTAAAAAATGGAAGCATTATTTGTCGGGTAAAGAAACTATTGTGCACACTGACCACAAACCTCTCCAGTATTTGCAAGCACAGCTAAATTGCAGCGAGCAAGAAGGCACTACAAATGGATGGGGTTCCTTCAAATAGCGCTTCATCCGTGATCAAATACAAGAAGGGTAGTACAAATTTGGTGGCAGACATGTTGTCTAGGCCACCCACACAGCAGGAGTTTTCATGTTTGGCCACTATCTCTCAGATCAAGCCCTTCACGAAGGAAGCTTACGGAGAGGCATATGCCCAGGACAGAGACTTTGGGGTGACATTTCAGCAGTTGTAGTCCTAAGGGACCGAAAGGACTTGGATTGAAGGTTGTTATCTCAAGGACGGGCTGCTCTTCCGATGAGGGAAGCTTTGTGTGCCTAAAGAAGAAAGACTTTTATTGATGAGGGAAGCACATACCTCGAAAGTAGCGGGACATTTCGGTGTTGGTAAGACCCTAGCCCACTTGCAAAGGTACGTGTATTGGCCCAATATGCAAGAAGAAGTATCAAAATTTATATGTGGATGTAAACTTTGTTGTAATAGCAAGCCTAAGACTAGGAAGGAGGGTTTGTATATGCCTTTGCTAGTACCTACTCGTCCGTGGGACGACATTTCTATGGATTTTGTAGGAGGATTACCTATGTCTAAACACGGCCATAACTATCTCTATGTTGTTGTTGATAGATTCAGTAAGATGTGTATTCTTATGGCATGTAAAAAGACAGTAAAAACACATGAGGTAGCAGATCTTTTCTTTGCTAATGTATGTGTGCATTTTGGTTTGCCAAAGTCTATTGTTTCTGACAGGGATTCCAGGTTCTTGGGAAAGTTTTGGACTACTTTGTGAGACAAGATGGATACTAGGTTACAAAGGAGCACAACTTTCCATCCACGGACAGATGGACAAATAGAGGTAGTGAACAAGAATTTGGTACAACTAATCAGAGGGTATAACAACAAATACCTAAGGACTTGGGATGAGTCCTTAGCCTACATTCAACATTCCTATAACCGGGCAATACACATCCACTATGAAGTCACCATTTGAAGCATGCTTGGGATATCTACCTACAAATCCGCTGGACATAGCAGTTGGGCAGCAGGATGAGGATGAGACACGAGACACAGAGGTGACTAGAGCAAACAAATTCATTGAGAGGATCCGGCAAATCCATCTCAAAGTCAAAGAACAGCTAGAGAAATCTCAAGCCAAGTACAAAGCTAGGCACGATCAACATAGGAGGGAACATAAGCTTCATGTTGGAGATAGAGTTTGGCTTTACTTGAGCAAGGAGAGACTACAAGGTCAAGCACGAAAGCTTAAGCCACTACGATATGGGCCCTTCACCATTGGTGTCCCCAAATTTCATCCTGAAATCTGAGACTACCCTATCCGAAAAAATTTCGTACTTTTAAAATAATGGGTCGTTTTGTGTTTTTATTGCCAGAAAGTTCTTGTATTGTGTCAAGATATTTCCAAAGAGCCATAGTAGCCATTTTCGCCAAATACCCAGATGCCCAAAATTGTTTTATTCTATTGTTGGGGTTTGCTTGCGGGGAATTTGTATTTAATTATTTTAAACCTCGTTTGAGGCAATTTGTGCTCAGGTTTAACCCTGTTGTGATCATACATATCATTATTCCCATATACTAGTAGGGTTTTTAACCAGGAATGCATTATGGACTTTATTTGTAACTTCTAGCAACGTTTTGTGTTTTTTTGTTTTCCCGTTTTGTTTTCTGTGAAATTTCTCTGGATCAATTCCTTTGCCGGTTTGGCCTGATTCTTGGCCTGGAGTATCTGGAGATCACATATGCACGTTGTGCCAGAAGGAATTTGCCATCGAAGGTCTTGTTCTCTTGGAAAAGACGAAGTTGTGCACCAAAAAGCTTCTTCTGGGTTGGCCGCATTTTTGGAAAAAGAGGGTTTGAAGTGGATCAAAATTTGTAAGCAGCATTTTTGTGTTCCAGACTTTGTGCTGAAACCCTTGAGAGCCACTTGAAGCAAAGGAATATATAGGAGCAGATTTCCGGAGAACTTTGTGTCACGGTGTATTTTGTTTCTAGCTTTCTATCTTAGATCTTTGAATAAACTGTGTTATTTTAGATCTAGATCTAGAGCTGCCTTTGCTTATAATTTTGTGTCGATATCTATTGGTTTCTTCTATGTGCATGCAATCAACTCTGTTATCTATTGATTGGGATGCACATCTTCCCCATTTATTTCCTGTGTTTTACTATTTTCTTCCTCTATAAATATTTCCTTTCTTAAAACAGCTGCTTATTTGTTGCAGAATTGTACAACTACGGTTCATGAGCTGAACAGTTAAAGTAAAACCCCATATAGATACTAGCATATTTTAATTGACAAATCTGACATGGGAGCCTCACTGGTAAATGAGGGAGATTTATCTCATGATTGCCTGGGTTTTATGCTATGTAGAAAATCTAGCCAACAGTTTTTGGTGACTCCGTTGGGGAACAACTATCTTTGCAGATCAAAGCTTATCTTTTGAAGATCAGAGTGTTTTCCATACAAATCTCAACCTGGCTGAACGTCTATTCACCCAATCCGTGAAGGTGCAAGGAAGGACTGATCATTTCTTCAAACTGCAGGAGCAATTCAATTTCAATCATCCTCCTCAAGTTAGAAGCCGCAAATCTAGTCTCTCACTAGGAAGGATAGTGCACACCCATCAAGGTCCGGATCGTCTTCAGCACAATCTGGCAGCTGGAATTATTCACCAAGTCTACACAAGGAGAAGACGCGCCCCACTCATCATGGCAAATCAGAACCAAATAGTACTTGTCCCATGGGGAGCAACTTTTGGGCCACTGAACTTGGCTCCACCTATGCACGATCTGCCAAAAGGATCCAAAAAGAATTTTCCAAAATTCTTTGGAGATGGAAAGCAAAACCCGGACGATCATTTGGCAACCTTCTTCATATCTTGTGGTGTGCTTGCAGTGGAGCATGAAGATGTCTCGGTTAGACTCTTCATTGAGACTCTACATGACTTGGTTGGCAAATGGTTCTATCGGCTAGCTCCTGACACCATAACCAATTGGGCGACTATGCGTGAGCAATTTCTGAAAAGATTCAAGCCTGCAGAGGACGCTAGCACGTTGATCACTCAACTGACGCAGTTGAAGAAAGTGCCAAGTGAGAACATGCGGGACTTTATTGCAAGGTTCCAAAGGATTTTATATAAAATCCACACTTCTGTCAAATTGAGCGATGAAAATCAAAAAACGTGTTTTATAAAGGCTCTGTTGCCCGAAGTTGGATATCAGCTGAGAAGGGCAAGACCCGTGAATTTACTTGAAGCACAAAATGCTGTCGTAGAAGTTGAAGATGATTTGATCATGGTTGGAAAACTCAAACAACCATCTCACAAAGGTGATGGAGCTTCTTCAAGTACTTCAGATCCTTTGCTGCAAAGGTTGGCTAATGACATGCTGCAAATCAAGAAGCAATCTCTCAAGCAAGAAATGCGACCCCTTCAAAAATAGCTCCTGCTCGGACCTTTAATGGTCAAAATCAAAATCAAAATCGAAATAGACTTGCTGCTGCACCACAACGGTTGGCAATTGAAGCTGCTCCAAGGAATAACTCGGAAACTAATGAAGAAAATCTCGGCATTGACGAATCATTCGATGATGAAGACTTTGTGGATCCCGCTAGCGACTCCAATATTGGTTACCTGGACTACGAATCTAACGATGGCTATTATGAATCTTTTGAAGATTCTAATGGTCACACATTTGCGGTGTTCACAAGGTCTCAGACACGCCAAAATGCCGAAGCATCCACAAGCGGCCAAAGAAGAGAAAGAGAAGATCTTGGGCCAGATATTACTATCCTGAAAAGAGGTAGCCCTCTTCCTTCTTCATTAGCGCTCAAAGATAAATATTCAAATGTTTTCAATTCGCACAGAGGGCCAACACACATCCGGCTGAAGCAAGTCAACCTTTCGATATCATTGACCACATCAAGAAGACCAAGGTCCAAATGTCAGAAGCTGAGTATTTGAGGGCATTTCCTGATCAACTAAATAGATTGGTCAAGTATGTGCAAAGTAATGGTCCCAACCCTCCAACAAACAATACTTCACGGGGTATCTTGTCAAGTCCAAAGATTACTCCTTCAAATAATGCGGCTGCAAGTTCTTCTCCTTCTACTTCTTCTCCTGCTATATCGGAAAGGATCGAGCCATTCTATGTATCTTTGCTTATCAATGGATACAAATTAAGCAATTGCATCCTAGACTCTGGAGCTTCTGACAATGTCATGCCTGCCAAAGTTGCTGATGCCTTGGGTCTCACATTGACAAAAACCATCGGAAGATGCTATTCAATGGAAAGGCAAGTTCCTCTTGTTGGGAAAATCAAAGATGCGCAGGCAGTACTTGCTTCTTTTCGAGACAAAAGACTGAAAATGACTATTCTTGTAGCAGACATCCCAGTCTTTTATGGCATGCTGTTGAGTAGAAATTTCTGTAAAGAGCTGGGTGGAGAAGTCAAGATGGATTGGTCTTGTGCGCACATACCAATCAAAGGAGTTAATCAGAAGTTAGAACCTGAGAAGAAATCTAAGTACACAGTATGAAAATATGAGGATCCTAGATCTCAGATCTTGTTTCAGGAATCTGATCACGGAGTCTATTATCTAGAAATGGATAAAGAAGAAGTTCAACCTGTGATTCAAGAACCACATCAACTTGACAACAAGGTTTGGTCTTTGGAATTTGATTGCAGTTGTTCATTTGGTTTCGGTGTAGGCATTGTTCTTATCTCTCCTGAGGGAAAGGTGCATGCACATTCCTTCAAATTGATGTTCGAAAATACTAACAACACGGCACAGAGTATGAAGCACTGTTGTTAGGTATGGAGCAGGAAAGAACAATGGGAATCAAGCTCTTACACGCAAAGGGAGATGCTGAGCTGATTGTCAAGCAAATAAGAGGTCTCTATCAAGTAAAAAAGGACAAACTTCGGCATTATAGAGATCGAGTCTACTCTGCTATCCTGGATTTTTCAGCTTTCTTGGTATCTTACATTCCGAGAGAACAAAATTCTAGAGCTGATTCACTTGCAGTGACTGCAGCTTTGTTAAATCCATATCAGCCTCCCACATTTTTTAGACAGGGGGATTACAAAGTTGAGATGGTCTTCCGCCCAAAGTTCCTGACAACGTCCAACAATGGCAAGTTTTTAACGATGACAAGCAGATTGCTGCATTTCTCCAACAAAAGGACAACTTCGAAGAGATCTACTATGAGGGAAGCAACTCACCTCCGAGACAAACTACTGTGGGAGAAATGGATGCAGACATCTCAGGAAGTCAGGAGATTATCCAGCTCAAGGGAAATAAAATTCCCAAAGGCTTGGTATCTCTTGAGGAAATGTTCTACAAACATGATCAGATGCTTAAAAAAATGAAGAAAGTGGGGAAGGTTCTTCCTCCGATACACAGTTACTGAATTTAGGAGTCAACAATGACCCTAAATTAGTAAATCTGGGAAAGTGTTGTTCAGAGGCAGAAAGAGAAGCTTTTACATAGCTTCTTAAGAAATACATGGATGTTTGTGCCTGGTCCTACCAAGATCTAAAAACATATCAGCCTGCAGAAGTTCAACACTACATCCCATTAAAACCAGAATACAAGCCTTTCAAGAAGAAGCTGCGGCGGCATAATCCTACCATTTCCGGAACTATCTTCGCAGAGATCCAGAAGCTATTAGATGAAAAGATAATTTATCCCATACATCACTCCGAATGGTTAACCAACATAGTTCCTGTGAGAAAGAAGAGTGGCGAGATTAGGTTGTGCGTAGATTTTCGCAACCTCAATCAAGCCTCATTGAAAGATAACTACCCCATCCCCATCATGGATCACACTTCGCAGGTGGTCACTGGATTTGAGATGCTTTCCATGCTTGATGGTTTTTTCAGGTTACAATCAGGTCAAGGTAGCTGAAGAAGATCAATACAAAACAACATTCATTACACCTTGGGGAACTTTTGCTTACCAGAAAATACCGTTTGGTTTGATCAATGCTGGAGCTACATTTCAAAGAGCTATGGATTTAGCTTTTTCTCATCTCAAAGATATAAGCATAGTGGTGTACCTTGATGATCTGACAGTCTTTTCCAAGGACAGAAGCATGCACATTTCGAATCTGGAAGAGGTTTTCATACAATGCCGCAAACATGGTATTTCTCTGAACCCTATGAAATCTATCTTTGCTGTAACAGAAGGAAAGCTACTAGGGCACATTATCTCCAAGGAAGGAACCAAGATAGATCCGGAACGTGTCAAATCCATTCAGACTTTGCCATTGCTAACATCCAAAAAAGGAGTTCACTCTTTCTTTGGAAAAGTTAATTTTCTCAGGAGATTCATCCAACTTTCTTGGTGAGCCGAAATGACCCGTCATATCTCAAATCGATGAAGAAGACACAAGATTTCAAATGGAGCAGCGAAGGGAAAGAAGCTTTGAGAAGATTAAGGAGGCCCTCCAAAGCCCCATCTTGGTTTCACTCGACTTCGGTAAAGAATTTATTCTTTATTGTTATTCCTCTGAACACACCGTGTCGGCAATCTTGATGCAGAAGAATCAGGAGGATGTAGAAGCTTCATTGCTTTCATGAGCATGTCTCTCAAAGCTTATGAGTTGAAATATACTCCAATGGAAAAGCATGCATATGCGGTAGTGAAGGCGTGTAAAGCATTCAGGTATTATATTATTTCCTCACATACTCTTGGTTCCAGAGATCTTTGCAGTGAAATCTATCCACTCAACAAGAGTTAGGATTGTTAAGAGGCACATGGGTGACGAAAGTTCAAGAATATGACTCGATATCAAACCCTACAAAGCTGGTTCGAGGAAGAGGTGCGTGCCCAGTTAATGAGATGAAAGCAACAACAAAAGAGGTAGGATCAAGAAGAGGTAGATGAAGATTTGCCTCTGGTACTTTTTATAGATCTGGTGGAGTGGTACAGTAACATTGCCTATTTTCCGACGTATGGAGAATGCTCGGATCAACTTTCTCGAAAAGAGAAACGAACTATTAAACTAAAATCCAAAGACTTAGCTCTATGGGATAATGGTTTATACAAAAGAGGGATTGATGGCATATTTCTCCGATGCGTGGGTAAAGCTCAATCAACTAACAAAACAGCTTTCATGACATGGCTTGCGGTGGTCATTTCTCTGCTCGAGTCACTTGCACACAAGATCCTCGAGCAAGGTATTACTAGCCCACACTTTTTCAAGATAAGAAAGTGGGTAGCTAAGTGCATTCATGGGAGTGTAAAATTGCCTCGATTACCTTTAAAACCAATTGTAGTTGAAGAACCTTTCCAGCAGTGGGGAATGGATTTTATTGGTATGGTCAACCCAGCCTCTAGTGCCGGCCATCACTACATTCTAACAACTACTGATTATTTCAGTAAGTGGGTAGAAGCCATTCCTGTGAAGAACGCCACTTCCGCCGAGGTGTGCAATTTTAAAAAGAAAATATTGTTGTTAGGTTTGGCGTGCCCAATAAGATAGTAGCAGACAACGCTCCAAATCTATTTTCTGAGGAGCTGGTTGATTTTTGCTACACTCATGGGATCCAACTGGTACATTCCTCCAACTACTATCCACAAGGGAATGGCCAAGCTGAATCAAGTAACAAAAACTTGGTGACTATCGTGCGAAAGCTAGTAACGGAGAATCACAGAACTTGGCATAAGAAGTTGTTTGATGCATTATGGGCCGATAGAATTACACCAAAGAGGGCGATAGGCATGTCCCCTTTTCAGGCTATTATATGGTAGAGAACACGAGCTGCCTCTTGAAGTCGCCGCCCCTGACTTTCTAGAGCCCTTTCTACATTCACCGATGCTACAATAAAAGGATAATGTACTGAAATTGCAGGTGCATGAAAAGTTTGAGCATCAAAGGAAGGTGAAAGTCATCTTTGACAAAAAAGCCGGGAAAGAAAGTTTGAAGTCGATGACTTCATTCTTTTATGGGACAAAAAAGAGAAGCAAAAGGCATGCATGAAAGTTCGATTCATTATGGAAAGGGCCTTCTTTTAATGGGCAACATTTGAAGCTGTTCCAGACATGAAAAGCAGGATAAAACTTGTATGTACATAAATAAAACTTTGTTTTTCCTTGTTTTGTTTTTGTGTTGTGTTGTTTTTGTTTTCCTGACCCCGTGCCCAAAAGACAAGATATGAAACCAGAGATGTTGGGATCTCATCTTTTCCCTTGTCATTCTGACAGAGAAAAAGATGTCCACAGACAGAGCCGATTGGTGTCCCTAGATTTCATTCTGAAATCTGAGACTACCCTATCCGAAAAATTTTCGTACTTTTAAAATAATGGGTCGTTTTGTGTTTTTATTGCCAGATGGTTCTTGTATTGTGTCAAGATATTCCCAAAGAGCCATATTAGCCATTTTCGCCAAATACCCAGATGCCCAAAATTGTTTTATTCTGTCGCTCGGGTTTGCCTGCGGGGAATTTGTATTTAATTATTTTAAGCCCCGTTTGAGGCAATTTGTGCTCAGGTTTAACCCTGTTGTGATCGTACATATCATTATTCCCATATACCAGTGGGTTTTTTAACCAGGAATGCATTCTGGACTTTATTTGTAACTTCTGGCAACGTTTTGTGTTTTTGTGTTTTCTTGTTTCGTTTTCTGTGAAATTTCTCTGGATCAATTCCTTTTGCCGGTTTGGCCTGATTCTTGGCCTGGAGTATCTGGAGATCACATATGCATGTTGTGCCAGAAGGAATTTTCCATCGGAGGCCTGGTTCTCTTGGAAAAGACGAAGTCGTGCACCAAAAAGCTTCTTCTGGGTTGGCCGCATTTTTGGAAAAAGAGGGTTTGAAGTGGATCAAAATTGGTAAGCAACATTCTTGTGTTCCAGACTTTGTGCTGAAACCCTTGAGAGCCACTTGAAGCAAAGGAATATATAGGAGCAGATTTCTGAGAACTTTGTGTCACGGTGTATTTTGTTTCTAGCTTTCTATCTTAGATCTTTGAATAAACTTTGTGTTATTTTAGATCTAGATCTAGAGCTGCCTTTGCTTATAATTTTGTGTCGATATCTATTGGTTTCTTCTATGTGCATGCAATCAACTCTGTTATCTATTGATTGGGATGCACATCTTCCCCATTTCTTCCCTGTGTTTTACTATTTTCTTCTTCTATAAATATTTCCTTTCTTAAAACAGCTGCTTACTTGCTTAAATCATGCATGACTATGGTTCATGAGTCAAGAGTTAAAGTAAAATCCCATATAGATTCTAGCATATTTTAATTGACAAATCGACATACGGAGCCTCACCGGTAAATGAGGGAGATTTATCTTATGACTCGCCTAGGTTTTATGCTATGCAAAAATCTAGCCAACAACCATATTGGAGCAGGTTGGAGAAAATGCCTTTCGACTTGATTTACCGGCCTTTATGAGGATGTAATCTGTAGTAAACTATGAGAACTTGCACCTATATGAGCCATCCATGCTAAATGAAGATGAAGGACTACAATTGCTACCTTCCATTGAGGATTGCGTCTTGGACTCACGAGGCGAATTGGAGGAGGATGTAGTGCTGCAGCAGAAGGTTAGAGAGACTAGGAGAGGTCCGCAAGAGTCTTGGCAGATTGGACTGAAAGGAAAAACACCAAGGCAGGCCCGATGGTACTCAAAGGAGCAAGTGAGGGAATTATTTCCTCATCTACTCCCCCACTAAGCTTTTGTGGGACCAAAACCTCCTAAGATGGGGAGGTGTGATCCATAGGGATCCAAAATGACTCTACTTCATCAGATCAGTCAGCACAAAGAAGGAAAATAAATACACGGAGGTTCTGTCTTTTTAGTAACCAAACCGCCGCCCAATCGGGCGGGCGGTCTTGGCTCTTTCGGATAGAAAACAAAAATGTGAAACGAACAACCCCAAAATTTGAAAGTTTGTTCGTGTCTCTTCTCCTCCATGACCTTTCCCATTCTCCAATGCACGGGAGGATATGAGAAAGGCTATAAATACATGTTTGTAGAAGAGAATAAGATCATCGAAGCATGAAAGCAAGTGAGAAAGAAGTTCTTAGTGCTAGAATTGTGTTTTGTAGAAGAAAGGAGTGTTGAGACAGAGCAAACAAGTAATTGGGAGGAAGTGTGAGATATTATCTACTTCTCTTTCATACTTATTGTAAATTTTGTTCTTATTGTTTTGAATTGGCCAATATAAGTGGGAAGAAAGAGCAATTGCCGTTCCCGACTGGTTTTTCCTCCTTTGAGGTTTCCAGGATAAAACTTGTTGGTGTTTATGAGTTTATATTATTTCCTTTCCTGTAGTTGTGGATTCTAAGCATAAGCAAAATTCATTCACTAGCTATCTCTGTCATTTTCTAATAGAAAGTAGAACAACAACGTTAATTTGTGATTCTGTGGATAATTCCAAAGTTGAAGAGTTTACGGATCATTCAACAAGAAAGCTTCAATTTGCTCTTAATCCCTCAAGAGTTCCCCACATGGAGGTTATATTATGCATGCCCGGTACCAACCAAAAATTATCACCATGAAGCTTCTTACCCTTGCTAGCCTCTATGTATTGAATGCCCCAAAGATATGCTTCTTCCTTTTTCATGCTAGCCACGTTTGGAAGTATTGCCTTCTCTCCTTTATCATTGCATTTCAACATAAGATGTAAACAACACATACCAAAACTTATGCTCACCTCTTTTGGAAGGTTATTACCTTGCTGATTTGGGTTTTCAATTGTTGACTTGAAACTGCCCCACCAAATTTTCTCCCCATTGAGTTTGGATCGGTCCATAGAAGTGCGGATGAGTGGGTGTAGTGTCCAAGTACAACTCTAAATTCTTCTATAAGCAATGCCAAAGATGTGGGGATGTTGGCTTTGCTCAATCTCCATGTGTAAACCCTCTTACCCCTCATATTAAGAGGAAAGAGTGTCCCCAAATCTGCCTCTTTCTTGCTTCCCATGGAAGGTATGCACAACCCCATGCATAATTTTGAAGAGGACAGCCCATCATAGCTGTAGTCTAACTCAAAATTCTTGGATATTATTGACATAGGAAGGGTGCAACAGCTGTAATACTTGAAATCCCTTCCACACATCATATTAAACCCAAAAATTTTCATCAAAAATATCAACCTACAACTGTCCAAGGAGAGAACTATCCATCCACAATGCAAATTTAGGAAGAGCATTTTACCTTGGCTGTAGCATCGTGTTGTCTCATGCAAGATTGGCATGATGGTGGTGGAAGACCATCTTGTATCCCATGCAAACACTATATCCTCTACTGTGGATGAGAAATGCATTTTTCTTGTGATTGCCAATTTTCTTATGGCTGCCATAAGGATGTAGACAACAGTCATCAAATTTGTATCAACATCCTTCCAAAGGTTCCCTGGATCCTAAGCTTCTAGGTGCAAATAACCGGAAATTTGCAAGCAAGAATTTATGTGCCCCTTGTCCCTCACTATATTCTTCCTCTTAGGCTGTGGTTCCATGCAAGTGGCAAGGTAAAAATTTTGAGCAGTTGCGGGAGAGAAAAAATAGGATATTTTAGCATTAATAGGGTCCCACGATTTTTTATTTTTCTCGTGCTAAGACAAAATAAGAGTCTTTAGCATTAGCAAAAGTATGATCCCACGAATCTCAAATAAACTATTGGAAGGAATAATATGGAGGGAAGCTTAAACATAAATGCCAAGTGTCAAAAAAACTTCCTAAAATTTTAAGCAGTAGTGTTTTGTTTGTGCTCCCAATAGCTAGGAAGACCTATGAAGAAATGTTGGAATTGTGGTAAAACTGGGCATTCTAAGAAGCAGTGCAAATTCAAAAAGGTTGAAAAAGGTAAGGGATCTAATGATGCCCCTTCCACATAAACAAAAAACTTTTCTTAGGCATATGATGTATACTTGACATCTTCAAGTACATACTCATGTCATAATTCATGGTTGATTGACTTGGATTCTTCTATTCACATGACTCCCCACATGGAGCGGTTATCCAAATATGAAAGATAATTAAGGTGATTTTTTAAGAGACAACTCATCATATAAGATCATAGGACTTGGAAGGGTTAGGGCGGTGTGTAACGATTGAAGGGTTAAATTCCTCCACGGGGTTATGCATACTCTAGGGTTGGCTATAAATCTTGTATCTCTCAAGTAAAATGAGTGATGCGGGTGTGCGGGTAATTTTTAACAAAGACAACTGGAAGATGGTTCTAGGAACAATGGTATTAACAAGAGGAGTTTGCAATGGAACACTATTCAAGCTTGAGGCAAGCAATGCGAGTGACGAATGTAATAACTTTATTGATCTTGGGGTTAGCAGTGAAACAAAAAAAACCTCATATGACCCAAATTGGCTTGAAGGATGTCTTCCAAATGCCTTAGAGCTCCATCCAAACTTGGTGATAACTTGAGGCCAACATGAGCTTAGTGTAGTATTTGGAACTACAAAGCTAGTCTAGAAGGTCGTCAAAGTTGGGAAGTATGAATACGATTTTGTTGCGGTATAGAGTATAGACGATTTATATATAAGCGCCACCCATTATGCTCCTTCTTGGGCACTACTAGAGTAGAAGATTCTCAAGGAGAAGTATAGGATTGGACTTTTCTCTCTTTGAGCAGTGTGCAATTTAGCTCTCTATCTCAACACTCTTGATAGGTGTAGTGCAGTAAAGTAAGGAATTTGGAAAGTAAAATCTTGACACAAGACCAATGGAATGCTACTAAGTAGCTGATACGTTTTGGATACAGGTACGGGCATGGAGTATTTGATATGCGGATACGGCAAATTTTCTTTTGACCCCAGATATGGCGTTGGATACGATAGTATAAAAAATATATGAAAATTAAAAAATATATAAATTTTAGCCTTCTAAATAAGAATTAAATTATTACCCACATATTATGCATATGAAAGACAAGATACTAACATTATATGATTATTAATAATATCCGATTTTGGACAATATAGTGCATAATAAATAATAAAATATTAAAATGACATCATAAGAATATTAATTATAATACTATCATAACACTATAATTAATAATACTATTATTATATTATATTATTATTTATATATAGTACAAAATATTATATATAATATTAAGCAATTTAATAACCTTTTATTTATATATATATTATAATTTATTGTATATAATTAGAAATTTTATAAACTATTAGTATTTTCTAGATGCTATTTTAAAATATATAATAAATTAATAATATATAAAATCATTTACTATAGTCTATAATAAACTAAGTTGCCGCATTCGAATTCGTGTTCGAATTTGCCAAGATAAAATCGTAAAAGATTCGTTACTAAAAAAGTAACGATAAAATTCGTAATTAAATTCGACTATAAGAATATATTTTTAGATTAAATATTCTTAAAAAATAATAATTCGTAATTAAATTCGACTGTAAAAATATACTTTTAGATTAATAAGTATCATACATTTAAATTAAATATATGATTTAAAGAAAATTAAAAATATAACACATAAATTTGAATAAAACTTTGTAACTCATAAATTTCTTAAGAAAATATATATCTATATATATATATATATATATTATATTAAAAGACAATGATTTATAATAATTTTATTGTTTAGAGATACTTTTAGGGTTTAGATTAGAAGAATTTTATATTTTTTAAAGTTTAGTTGCTTTAAAAATAAGAAAAAGTTAAAAAACAAAAAAATCCGTATTTGGCTTTAAGAGCGCCAAGGGAGCGGCAAGGGTACGGTGCTGCCCCTGCGGAAACGTCTGGGTACGACTTTATGCCCTTTGTGGAAATGCCTGGGTATGGCTTAAGCCGTACCCGGACGTTTCCGCAAGGGCAGCACCGTACCTTGGCCGCTCCCCTATCGCTCCCGTCGTCGCTCTTGCTCCAGATATGTACCCAGCCTTCCGAGGGTGCTGTATCGGTATCCTAGGAATGCTATGATGGTTGCGGAGGAAGAATTACTTTAGGCTACTAAAAAATGTAAGAAGATTTTAAATACAAACTTGATGGCCAAGTTGATAGCTTGCCTCTAGAAGAGGAAAAAGATTCACAAAAAAGGAGTGTATGATAAGGTCAATACATCTTCCCATTACTTGAGGAAAGCAAAAAATATCTCGTGGCTATTCATGGAAGAACCCCCATTCTTCGATGCATGGTGATAGGAAACAAATGTGGCAAAAGATTGGCTGCACTTCGTAGGTCCTTTTAGTGCTTGGCTTCCATCCTAGTAGCAAGTTGGAATGCATCCTACAAGAAAGTGATGGTAAATAGTCATCAATTCCTCGTGGAGACGACCTTGAGACAAATTTGATCCAAAGGAAAGGCAATTAAACTCATCAATATATTGTTGGGTCAAATATTTGGATCCTTGAGAAAGATGGAGCTAGCATGGAACAACTCTTCATCGTACTAGAGCCAGCAAAAGAGATTTTGGATAACTTCTTTGGAAATTTTCCAACTTTTTATCGATAGGTGCTTTATTGTGGGTAGAAATTGGATGCAAGATTGTCACTAGGTAAGGGCTTGGTTGTTCATACGAACCTTGACTATCATTATTTGCTGTGACTTAATAATGTTCAACTACATGTTTAAGTACATCTACAAACTACAAATCCAAGTATCCAACTCATTCCCATTGATGGTGCCATTGAAATAGGATATGGATATCCATGTGACCAACTCGAAATAAAATCATACAATCCAAAGAGAAGTGTGAATATATATATGGTTTCTTGTTGACTCAAGAGTGAAGGTTTGATCTGAAATTGATTATGTTGTTTTGAGACCAAATCACCAATGTAGGTGATGTTATGGTGTCCCCAAGATTTCATCCTGAAATCGGAGACTAGCCCTTTTTAAATTTTTTGTTCTTTTTAAGTAACGGGTCGTTTTTGTGTTTTGTTTTGCCTACGGTTGCTCGCGTTGCTCAAAGGTATCCCCAGGAGTTATTAAGCCAAGTTCATCAAATACCCACATGCAAAAGCTCACTCAATTCCTTCACCAGACTTTGTCTGAAAGTGTTTTATTTATTTTTATATTAAATAAATAAAGTTCTTTTAAAAATAGGTTGAGCTAAAACTAAGAAATTTGGGTTATATTAAGCACTTCACCCCATCATTATTATCGCGGGAACATTCACCCTGGGGGCTCACAACTTCTTTCGGGTTTTTTTTTTTTTTTTTTTTTTTTTGGTTTGGTCTTTCTCCGCTTTCCCGTTTGGCAATCCCCGTAGCCTATTCTTTCTTCTTGCTAGACCTTTTCCCGGGCCTAGGGTTTTGAAAAGCTATCCAATATTTTTAAATTGCCAATTAATTTGTCTACCAAAGCTTGTTTTTGAAGGTGACCAAAGCTCAGGATTTTTGCCTTGTCTGAGGTTAAATTCAAGATAAATGATCGAGCAAATCATGGATCTGGAAAAGATTGTCTTCCGTTTGCAGAGCAACCATGGCCAAGGAAGAAAAAGCAACATTCTAGAGGATCATTCAACGGGCAAAATCACTCGAGGCAATTGCATCAAGGATCAAAGCAGAGTCTTCTGGTGCAAATTGTGGTTTTTCAATGCTAAGTCGTGGTGTCTGGCAGCCAAAGTCTTCTAATTTCAACGCAATTCTGTGTATTAGAAATACAAGGCAAAGATACCCAAGGCAAATCGTGGATTTGGAGCAATCATTTTTCCATGTTTTAGTGCAATTTTAATGGAGGTGCAATCACTTAAGGTTGTCGTGGAAATTAGAAGCAGTTGCTTCTTGTTTTAGCGCAATTTTCCAAGGGGCGATTACTTAATGCAAGTCGTAGTTTTTACAAGCTGCCTGCTGCCTCTAATTTTTACGCTGCCTTCCGCTTCTAATTTCTACGCAAACTCAAAGCAAAATCACTTAGCAAGTCGTGATTTTTAGAACTGCCCTCCACTTCTATTTTTCACGCTGCCTTCTCCTTTATGTTTTCACGCAAATATTAGAGGAAGTTTGCAATACAAGTCGTGAAGTTTAGCTGCCTTCCAACTCCAACTTTTACACAAAACTCAAGTGCAAGTCGTGATTATTGAAGCTGCCTTCCATGTCTTACTTTCATGCTGCCTTGACTTATGGATTTCCACGCAAGTGTTAGGAGAAAAAGCCCATGCAAGTCGTTGATGTTAGCTGCCCTTCCACATTGATTTCCATGCAAGCCTTTGGTAAGAACTTTAAGTTAAAATCGTGGAAATGATAGCTGCCCTCCATCTTCAATTTTCACGATGCCTTCATCTTCTAATTTCCACGCAAATTTTAGAAGAAGAAGTTTCCAAGTGCAAGTCGTGATTTCCAGCTGCCTTCTCCTCCAATTTCAACGCAATTTTTAAAGGGAGAACTCTAGAGCCAAATCGTGGATTCTTCATGTCTTATCTTCTATTTTGCAAAGCCTCTGCCCCTTTCTAAAATCCACGATGCTTTCCCTCATGAGTTTCAATGCCAGTCATTAAAGCCAAATTGCGTGGATTTGGAGGACTTTGTCTTTTATTTATAAGCTGCTTTCCCTTGTGAAAATCCACGAAATCTTTAGAAGCTGCTTGCCTTCATACATATCCACAAAGTCGCCCTTTCTAAAATCCACACAATTATTGTGAAGAGCTAAAGCAGAATCATTTAAGGCAAAATCCTCTTCCTTGAGTTTCAACGCAACTCGTGTAAATTACATGCAAAATCTCTTCTAAAGCACATGCATGAGCCCACATTGAATCTATTTATATTTGCCTTCACCCGGAGTGATTTCCAGAATTCAAAATTGCCCCTATGCAATTGAAAATAATAATAAAAGAGTGATGAGTTGAATGTTTTGTCTGAATTGTTTACGACAAACATTTCACTGGTGCACATACTTGAGAAGAACTACAAAAGCTTCAAGGATAAGAGGGGAAGACAAGTTAGAGGCAACACCCGCAAGGAAATCACGGTCAGCTGCTCCCAGATCCAGTTTGGTGAGAATCAAAGGAAAAGAGTCAACCGCATGTGGGAGAAAGAGCTTTTCAAATTCAAGGCAAAGGTATCATTCATATCATTCATGGGGCGGAAGTGCAATACAAGTTGGATCAGCATGCAGAGTATGGAAGAAGAACAAGACTGGGAGTGTTGCAACAAGAATAACTTCTTTTCCTTTTTCTTCTTCTTTCTCTTATTTTCTCCGACAAAGTAATTGAGTTATCAATTAAATTGTAAAACTTAAGTGATTGGTTTAAAATATGGTACTTCAAGTTACTAGAAGAAGTCAATTACTTGGAAATAGGTGGCAGACATGCAAAATAAAAGGTTATATTTTCAGTTGTAAGGCATGCATGTCATGCAAAGAGGAATTCTAGGGGAAATATTGCCAACTGTTTCCTTTACAGCTACCACATGTGGTAGTTCATTGAGAGTTTCCTATTTGTAATTGCCCTCTATGCATTATAAATAGAGGAAGAGCCTACGGGTTAAATTCAAAAAAGATCATGATCGAAAAGATCAAGGATCACAATTTGTTTATCATAATTTGTTTAGCAGAGCATTCTTGAGTTTTTAGTCTTTGTGTTGAAACCGTTAGTGTGGTTTCTGTGAAAGCTGGGGGATTGAATAAGAGGTGGATTCCCGGAGAACTTTGTGTCTACGGTGCTTTGCTCATCACTTCTATTTAAGGTTTTAGATAAACTTTGTGTTATCTTAGATCTAGGTTAGAAGTCTGTTTCTTTCCCTTACTGCTGAATGTTGTGATTTTTCTCTGTTTATTTAATTTGTGTGGATGAGACCAACTCTGATAGCTATTGGTTAAATTCAACATATCTTCCTTTTTTCTTTCCTTACTTTTGTTTTCCCGATTCTGTAAATATTCCATCACAACTGCTTACTTGCTGCAAAATTGCCCAACTATGGTTCACGAGCTGTGGGAATTAAAGTAAAACCCTTGGAAATAGTTATTAGGATTCACCCTTACCAAATTGATAAACATCTTACACGGAGCCTCATCGTTAAATGAGGAAGATTTATCTCATGACTGCCTAGGTTTTAAGCTATGCATAAAATCTAGCCAACATGTTAAAATATAACCAAAACTATGAAAAGATGGAACAAAGAAAATAAGTCAAAAGAATGATGAAGCAACATGTGGGGAATGTATGAAGCCAAATGGGGTCGCTGGTAGCTTATTCTCGAGATAAGGTGGCTCCCAGTAGTCTGTTATGGCTGAAAATCAGGAACATTATGTTTCCAGAAAGGTTGGTTACTACAAAAAAATGGCCAAGTAGGGTATGATGTAAAAAGGGTTGTGTTTGTGGTGGCATCACATCTGTCATCTTTTGAGGCCGTTTCCTGCACATCGATCTTACGTAAAGAGTATTGGATTTAACTGTTAACTTTTATGTATTTCTATCATGTTTGTTAATGAAGCTGCTTGCTTGGTACATCTCTATTAAGTTATTAGTTGCCAGGACTTGTCTGTTAGCCTATGACTACTGCACAATGTAATTTTTCTGATCTGCACATTAACACTTCCAGTTTGCCTCCCTTTTAGTGGCATAGAAGTAGGACGCTGTTGATGTGTTTATTTGATGCTTGATACATTTTATATTTTTGAGGCAATATTTGTGGTGCATTTAAGAAAGCAAAGAAATTTCTTTTCTTATCCTTCAAATTTCAATGTGAGAATTTAGGTACCATTTTTGCTTGTTATTTGAAAGTTTTCTCTTGTTATTGTCTAACACGTGATTGAATATTATGTGCAACAGTGGCAGATTTATGGTGAAAATGAAATCATTGATGTTGTTGAATTTTATTGCCGCCAATGTGAGACAAATTCCAAGCTCAGTAAGGATGCTAAGCAGTTTCTGAAAGCGATTGCTAGTACCAGTGGGCAAGTATGCTAATGCCTTCCTTCCATGAACTTCTAATCTGATCTGTATTATATGTTGGATTTTTCAAAACTCAATTTTGGTTTTTGTTATGCTGTTATTTTGAGCTGTGAATGATGTCTGTATTGTTCATTGTCTACCAGGGGTTATCATTCCATCTTCCTGCAGTTTTACATATTTATGGTATTGCCATGGGTTTTAAGGACATTGAAGTCTCAGGTCTATGCAATGATCGGGTTGTTTATATTGACTGTAAAATATCAGAGATGCAATCCTGTGCAGAAAATATTGATGAAGTACTTCTGTCTAATTTAGTTCGAACATTCCAGAATATGGTTGAGGTGGTTCAGAAAACATCTGGAGATTCAGAGTGTGAGAAAAATCAGGTGACATTTTGCAATACTAAATCCAATGCTCCTGATTTGAGCAACCATGATCACATTCGGACATGCAGATCATTGATCAGTATTTTCAGGGCTCTGGAATTCCTTTGGAAGGTATCTGCTCAATGTGTACAGCAGGAATGGGACATTTTTGTGGCAAACACTATAACCACTGGACCTTCTGCTTGGCTTTCTTCATTGGAACAAGCTTTTCTTCTTTTTCCCCGTGTCTTTGTTGCTGTACTTGGGTAATCTGCTAATGTGATTGTTATGATCCTTGGTTGTGATGTATCCTTTTTATATAAGTTCTAAAGTGATTCTACTGTTGACTGATGTTATAATGTTTCTTGCAGGTGCAACTTTGTTCCGTTGGAGGAAAAGAAGGTACTTCGTAGGAGCTGCCAGACGGTACTTCTTGCTGCAACGGCGGCTTTGAGGCTTTCTCTCATGCGTCTAGATTGTTCTAAGGTTAGGAAAATAAATCTGCTTTCCTCTATGCTAAATATAAATCTTTGAAATCTTGGAATGGTTAGAACATGCGTGGTATATGATAATTAGGCTAAGTTACCAATATGGATTCGGATATGTATACAGGGTTCAGGTAAGGGGATTTGCCCTTTATTGGGACCATGGGTATGCTTTGTAGCTTGGTGCATCTGTACAAAAATAGTAGATATGATTATTTATAGACAGGTAACGAAATTAGCCCTAATATCAACATTATATACATAAACAAAAACATAGCAAAGCACCAATGATAATTGATACATCAAAATAATAATGGGTCATGCCATATCATATTCCACATAGGTTCACATATGATTATCTGTTCAAAAAGGAAAATAGTCAATGTCCATAGTCAAACAGAGCTATGTGAACAAATCATATTGCTTTTTATTGGGAGCATCCAAATCAGCAATTGGTTCATTAGAATAAGATGCAGAAGGATTAGCAGCAGTTCAGTTAGTTGTCTTTTCTTATAATGGTTTTTTGCTTTTTAATATGACTGTTGTACCTAAACCAACAGTGTCTACTTATTGTGTTTTAGCTATGTCAGTTGCGTATCCTGGATAATAGAAGAACTCGGGAGGCACCTGGACTAGTACCAGTACCAGTACTGAAACTGTAGTGGTATGAGTATGGAGGCCTCCAGAAGTTCCCAGTAATGTAGTAATTAAGGATTAATAAAATATTATTGTGTGATTGTTCTTTGCAGGAGAGTTTTGAGATCATAAATACTCTTATTTCAGGAGGTTGGGTTCTGGGCCAGGAGTTAAAGTGGCTGATTTCCTGTACATACAATGTTGGCGTGCGGATGTTCAACAATAAACAATTTGATTTGGTAAGCAAATGGGTCTTGCTGAAGGTTATTTCTCTTTAGTGCCTTTGTTGTATTACATATTCTAATATTACAGCCTAAATACTTAATTGATTATTTTTACAACACTTAGAAGCATCATGGTCACTACATAAGAGTTGATCTATTGATTGCGAATAAAAAGATCACATTTATCATGTCATTTCGAAATTCAGAAGTACACATTCAATTTTTTTTGGTGATTTCATATGATTATCCAATCATTTGCAGGCATGCAATCCTCTAAAGCTGGCTTATATAGCTACATGGAAAAGAATTTCTTCTGTTTTGAGTGGATCTGTGGACGACCTTGTTGAACCTGAATGTGGCTCTAGTTCAAGTGAGAGCATATCTGAGTTGGTTTCTGATGCTTGTGCCAAAAGTGTCGCCTTAGTTGATGTTCTCCATAGGAGTGGGAGCCCAGAAGCAAGGGAAATAGTTACAGATTTTTTAACACAATGGTCCGGTGCTGATTCACGGTTGTCAAGCTCGAGTAGTCGGCATGCCCTTGTGAAGCATTGGGTCAAGGTATGATACTCCAGAAATGAAAGAGAGTAAATTGTAAGATTTTTATTTCTTAGTGCATCCTCTTAATTCAATGTATTTTTATCCAGATGGCCTTTGCAGATTGTAACGATACGAACACGGACGAAATTTCAGTTGAAGGCCTTACACTGTACAAGTTTTTGACTGACAGTTGTTGCTTGCTGCCTGCAGAAACGTTAGGGATACTGCTAGAGGAGGTGACCTATTCAACTTTGTGTTTATGATTCTCCTCAGTTCTTTTCTTGTATCATACTATTGTATTAAAATGTAGCTGTTTAAACTAGTGTGAGGTTTTTCCTTTACAGGAGCTCCTGGCTTATACTTACATAGAAACTGAGCTTTCAAGATTGGTACAAAAAAGAATAATTAAATTGCTTTTGGAGAATGTCTATATTACCAAGGAATTTTCATTAGAGCGATCAAAAGTTCTTTTGGAGCAGTGTAAGGCCGCTAGACTGATTGGAGCTGAAGGCTTAGACAGATGCATGGACTGCTTATCAAATGCCATATTGCTCTTGGTAAAAGTTTTCTGCATAGGTCTCCTCAATATTGCTAATGGCCGTGACATTCATTACTCAAACGAGTAAATTTCTGTCGTAGTAAATTACTGTTTTGACTATTATAACTGTAAATTATGGAACAGAGAAAAGATCTAGATGAAAACTATAGTCCTCCCGGCAAAAGTTATCACATGGATTGCGTGCGCCACCAGCTTGCTATTACTTACTGTGTTCACGCATTTTGTACCCAAGAGCTTAATGCAAACTCAGGGGTAACAACTATCCCAAAGATTGGCCGTACCATTGTTAAAGTTAAAATGGATGCTTCCATAATAATTACAGTAATAATATGTTCATCTGTGCTTGACAATTAACTGTGTATTTTGAAACTATTAGATAGTAATCTCTTTGTTATCTACATTTTGACATTTCTTCTGTTTGAATACTTTAGAATGTTCTCTGTTATTTTCAAACCTGATGCAGGTGATCCATGATGATATTAGCTCTGCTATGAAATTGTGGTCATGTATATATAGTTCTGAATGGCTGGACTTAAACAAAGAACAGAAGGATTGTTTATTTGATACATCAATTCCTTTATTGCTCAATATATCTCAATTGCTAGCTTTGAAGGTGAGTTATGCCAGTGCACCATTGTACTTATGTAGTTGGATTTTATGCTTCCATAAGCAGATGTATGTCTATTTTAATTCAAAGATCTATGAGCTTTACTGGTGTGGAGGGAGATATTAGTTTAGATAATTGATATTCATACTAATAAAAATACTTGGATATTTTCAGGGATTTATATATCTCCAGTGTGAGGTGCAAGAACTGATCCTGCATATTCTTAGTACTTTGAAGAAGATGGGACCTGAGGAATCTTGTGCTCTTCTATGGAGAGAGGGCAGGCTTAACCATACTTTTTGCTGCATGCCATTTTCTTCAAACATTCTTTCAACTTTAATGGACAAAGCTGGAATAGCTATCAACTCTATAAAATTCTGGGAAAACTCTCTGAGTGATCATTTTGGTTCTGTCCTAGAGTTTCAGCAAAAGATGATGTATGATATGTTTATTGAAGCTCAATCTGATAGAGATTTGACAACAAATTCATCCGTTACTTCTGTCAGTTTGGTTGAACTTTTGAAGGAGAGGGTGGTAGCCCTTGCTTCAAATGTGAGATATTTATCATTTAGCTAAGAGGTGTTTGTAGTGTAATTAAGAATACTTTTCTGCTTAGGAGCATACATGTGGGGTTCAGTAATACATTTTTGTGTCTTATTGTGTTCTTATTTTTCCTCTTACAGAGTCAGAAAACAACTCAGTCTACTTTTATCGCATCAAATCTGTTATATACATTGTCTGAAAAGTACCGTAGACATGGAAAGCTTTCAGAGGTAAACTTTTTCAATGACAGTTCTCACATTTTTTCTATTAATTGTTTGTGTCTGCTGAGAAGTCAAAATGTACCATTGCTTGGTTGATTCAAAATAAAACGTCTGAGAATTTTTTTCACTTGTAAGTTCTAATTTCATTGTAGGTTGGAGATGTGTAAAGTTAATTAAAATTTAAAGAAACCATCAGTCTGATGTAACGTTGTTGGTGAGCAGTTCAGCAAAGGGACTGATTAAGAAGGAACTTTGTTAGAGTGTGCCTTTAAACCTTAATCTTACTGCGTGCTTAATTACTGAATCCAGCTAAATTCTTTTTGGAAAATTAGAACATTCTGGTTATGATCTGCAGCCAACAGTTCATTTAGAAATGACAAATTGTTGTAAATGGGACCGTTGAGAGTTTTGAGTCTCCCCCCCATTGTTTCTTTCTTTCTGATGAAACTGTCAAAAAGCCTGTAACATGGTTGGTCCAGCAAGCTGAGACTCCCACAGCAAACAATACTGCATTCTGAAGGTTTCTGGGAAGCAAAGACATACTCTAGGAAACAACGCTGCATATTTATTAGATTTTCAACAATAATGCTTAGATCTATGCAGCTTAGACTCCACTGATGGCAGTGACAACTGTTCGGAGAAGCTATTGATGGCAGCAAGGTTATGTATGAGAGCTAATCGGCACCACAATATTTGTGTTAGAAATAGCTATGAATTTTCATGTGGAAAACGTAGATTACAGAAAAACTAACTTAATAGTTTAGGTTTTTGGTTCTAGCTTTGATATTGAGGTGCCTAAAAGGAGGTTCCTAGAAGTACCTCTAAAGTGTAGAAATGGATGCCAATACGAAAATAACATGTGGATGGGTACTGGAGACCAAGGAATGGTGATGCATCCCCATGGATCAAATATTTTTGGTATTGTTATATATTTTTGTGTATGCTATGCTATAATGACCCATAAAGGATCCCAAATTGAGAAAATTGCTGTTGGAAGGCCCTTGACCAAACTGTTACTTTCGGACCAAACTCTTTGACGATTTGGTCCAGGCAAGGAATGGGGGCTGTAACATTTTGTGCACGGCAATTGGGAAGAGTGGACTGCTTTGTACTGATGTAAGATTTTTTGTGAGTGATTGAGCAGTGCAATGAGGAGAGCAAGTCTTGCCATAGGACCAGGGATATATCAATTAGGCTCGGAATAGGTGCACAAGTCATGATTTAGGGATCAAGCCAATATTGACATTATCCAGTCATAAATTACCAATTTTGGGTATTTGTAGACACAAAAATGCTAGTTCAACTTGGATAATGCTACCTTAGCGTACTGTTGCACGCTTCTCTGAGATTAGATTACGAACTTAGTTGCAAAAATGAAAAAGAAATGCACACAAAAGGAAAGTAATCCCCATGTAAGAGAATTGAATATTGTTTTCATTGATGTTTGCTGCATGGACAATATAGATGCTGGTTCACTTGATACAATGTTTCATTACTCTATTGTTGCATGCCACGGCACGAAGACCACCCACATTTATTTGTATGCCACTACGAGCTTCTTGGAAATTACATATCAAAGGGAATGTGCAAATAGAAGATAAATGGAAAAAAAGGGAAGTATTAACACGAGAGAGAATTGAATATTGGATAATGAAATGCTTCTTCAGATGTTTATTTATTTCTATTGTCATTGTCACATTGATATATGTGTCAAATGATAAGAATCAACCTGAACATGGCCATCATTAGGTTGACAAAACCTTGCGTGCTTTTAAGTAAGCTACACAACCAGTACACAATACACTCTTACACACTCCTTGAATGTGTATTTGGGGGAAACATGACTGACACTTTGATAAATTACATTATCATCCCTGCTTCATTTTTTTGCGATTAAAATACAATTGATAATAGCAAGACCATGTTTTCAGCCTCTTGGATAGTAATTCTACCAGCAAATGGAAATAATGTGTTCAGTTTCAGTGGGTCACACTTCATGCTTGCTTTTGCAATCTGGTGTCAGTCTCATCCCATAACTTGTAGTTTAACCTCCGAGCCACAGAAATATGATCTTTGGGATGTATGGCTCCAAAAGATTTGGTGGAAGGCAAGTTGGAAGTTGAAATAAAATGATCATGCATGCACTCATACACGTGTCACAGAGTTTGATTTGACAGCTACTTTAGAAAAATTGATGTATAGCCGAAGAAACCAAATGATAGGATACTATGGAATTGATTATTAATATATTATTATTGTCTATTGTGCATCCTACATCCTTACTTGTTTGATGTCAGAATACATTGTATATCCACGCCATATGGCTTTTGTCCTTAACTGGTTCCCAATTCCATCTGTACCCAGTGTATCTCCATTTGCCAATTCGCACGTCACTATGGATTAGTCTTAGTAGTATTTAATCATTTAACTGAGTTGAAACATTCGTCTAAATATTATGCACTTCTATTTGACTTGCTTGCTTTTGTTTTACCTCATTCGGGCTGCTTTGCTGTGGCTGTTATTTAAGATATCCATTCTTCTAAATTAACTGCGTTTTTAACTTTTTCACTAAAACGAAGACTTGCATGCTTTGGTTTAATCACTTTCTCGATTGAGCTGTTTTGGTGACAATTTTCTTTGAGACATCAAATGACTTGATTATGTTTTGCTTTCTTTGGAGGGAATCATTCTGTTAAAGATGCATTTTTTCCTAATCTTACAATTTTTTTGATAAGGGTTTAGTTCAGGATCTATAGATTTGCCAGAGAACTATCCTTTCCTGTATGTAGTCTTCTCGTACAGGCTTTGGAGTTTTTCTTTCTAAAAAGTCACTTCCTGCAGGAATAGCCTAGAATCAATACAAATTATTAGAATAAGACAGATTGTGCAGTAAGTTAGTATTTCGAGTATGTGATGATTCAAAATAACAGGGCTTCAAAGAGAAATAACGGTACAAAGGTTTGATGGTTGATGTGATGGCCAACATGTTTTTCTCAACTATTTTTATTTTGTCGCGTTTTAACAAGGCATTTCAACTCGCAGTTATAATTATACAAATATTGGAGTTGCTCACTTGCTGTGTTTTCTATATTTTGATGTTGGTGATATTACTTCAGTTTTTGTTTATTACATGTAAGTATGTTATTTGCGATGTTAAAATGTGCTGTTTTGTCCATTATTACTATTTGAGTAAGAAGAAATAATTGATGAACTAGTATAAGTTCACGATTCTTGAAAAAATGTAACTCTATATTTTAGTGTGCTCATCCTTATCTATCCGTAGAGAAGGTTTACCTGACAGGACGTAGGGCTTATGTGTGCAAAATAACAATTGTTTCAATCCCTGAAGAGTATCCCCGGATGGTTTATCTCCTAGGATGTATGGTAATATGTGCCATGTGAAAATTGTTATCATGGTCTTCGGTGGACTATTTCCTTCAATTTGGGAGCATTTAAGATAAAAAAATTGCCCTTTAGAGAGCTGTGGTCCTAGTTCTGGTTGAGGTTGGTGCCTTTTCTGGGTAATATTGTATAGTGTATTGATTTCTAGCATTAGAATAGATTGATGAAATGAATTCTGTGTGGATAGGTGGCTTGCAATGTTGGTTCAGTATAAGGAAAAAGTTCCAGGTTTATGCATGTTTGCCTTTGAGTATTACCAAGATGGGAAGTCTTCCTGGAAGTACTGGTGATATGTGACATGAATTCAGGGTGAATAGGTGGTTTGCAGTGTTGGCTCAGAGTAAGATAAATTTCCAGGTCTATGCATGTTTTTCTTCGAGTATTACCAAGATGGGTAACCTTCCTGGAGGCTGGAAGTAGTGGTGATATATTACATGAATCAGATGCAGTACTTCAGCAGGTGGATTGTGCATCTAATGCCTGCAACTTATATCACAGATCATGAATAATGGGACAATTTTTTTGACCTTGTCATGTGAATAGTCTTTTGCAATTTCAAATACCTGATATTTTTTTGCTACTGTTTAATACTTTATTGAATTACTGTGCACAGTGTGGATGGAATGCATCCCCTCATATACCTTTGCAATCCTAAACATATTATGATATTGTAGCTTTATGGGAACAATTTAAGGCAACTGCACTGTGAAATAGTAATGGTAGTTTGTATACTGTGCTCTCTACCAAAGCTGGATATCTAGTAAAAACATAGATGGCTTCTTTAGGATGTTTTTAATTTGTAATTTACTTCTCTAATACAGTTGTTTGTGCAGTCTCCAAGTCTTCAAATGATATGCTGCACTTTTTTCTAAGGCAATGCTTTATGCAGGCTCTCAAATATTCCAAAGAAGCTCTTCTCATCAGAAGAAAACAATTGCAGAGAAGTTTCAAACTTTTGGAGAAGAAGGCAATTCGGTTTGCATGTAATAATGATGATGAGCAGACACGAGACTCAACTGAAAAAGAAGGCATTTCTTTGGAGGCCCTTGGATCAGTTGCGACAAATGTATGGTCAATTTTTTCCAATAGTAGGATGCAGCAGGAATATGGGGCGAGTCAATGGATTGTTCTTGGAAATTACTTGGAAAGTCTAATGCAGGTTGGAAAGTCTTTCATCTGTTAATCAACGAGTTGTTTCTGTGTTCGATGTTCTTAATAAAAAGTATGAAGGCATAAGTCTCTCAGTTTGCATACTCGTGCATTTTTTTCAGGATTGAGAACTTTATTCTATGCTGCATTTGATTTTAACTAAATGATAGGTGGGAGTTGTCTATGAAATGGCGGGGGCTGCAAATGAAGCTGAGTATATTTTTTTGGAAGGTTTGAATATTTCAAATGCACAGGATCTACCGCTTGGTCAGGCAGCTTTTGGATCGTGTTTAGGTATGTATTTGTCTGTTCTGATTTTGGACATATTATTGGAGGTTTCTAATATATCTCTATTTGGGTATGCGGAGAAGTATTGTGCAGTTTTGAAATGTTCTAATGGGTAAGTAATGTTTTTTCTAGGTGAAATATATCGGAAGTGTCACAAATGGGAGATAGCTGAAAAGACTTTTAAGAATGTGATGCAGGTGTTTTGTCGTTCAGACATGAAATGGATGTGTAAGCTTTGCAAAGTAACTGTAGAGGCTATGCTTGAAATGCGCATAGGAGATTTTGTACGCAGATGTCCGAAGGAACAGAAACATGTAATTTTTTATGATAATTTGTCTTCTGCTATTGAGTTTTACATGTCAGCAAAAGAAAAGCTGCACGATATTTCAAGAACATACCCTGATGATATGCCACATGATAGAAAGATGCATTTTGCGGAGGGCTGTTGCAGTAACTATGCCAGTGAGGAAGTGAATGCAGAATCTGATTCCAAACTGGGATCTTCTAGCAGAGTTCCAAGGAAAAAAATATTGCCTTTGGCTTTAGATTCCATTCTGTCAGAAGATGAATTTAGTCGAGATGTTGGTGAATTATGTAATGAAATGAGAAAATCAAACCTGGGAGAACCTGTTGTTTATGCTAGCAATGACACACCCAAAAATATAGGAGCTGACCAGAAAGCAAAAATTTCCTCTAGGAATGTGGACTTGGATGAGTCTAGGATCGGTATAAAGAATCATTTTAAGGGCTCTGAGAGTGCTTGTAGAAGGAAATGGTCTTATTCAAAATCCACAAGTAAGTTTTATTTAGCAACGAATGATATATAATCAGTGATTATTTAAAATTGCAGGACAATCAAACATATTCTTAACAGTAACTTCCAAGTGATGAAACTGATACAGATTTGTATTCAGATTGTACAGAAACACAGAAGTGTGAATTGGCTTCCTCTGATGCATCTAGAAATGGTTCTCGGGAACTATCGCACCGGAAAGAATGTTGTGATCCTTATGTAACAATAAAGGATAAAACAGAATCAATGCAGGAGCTTGTTGCTTTTACATTGGAATGTCATAGGAGAAGTCTAATGTCTAGACTGTTGCTTCAAATAGGTATTCCTTGCTTACTAAATTGATTTAAGATTAATTTCAATTAGAGTTGTTTTTATTCATTTATATGTTAGTGGGCTCTAAGACCAAAGTTTATGGTTTGTGCTAAACAGGCAAATTCCACGAGGCATCTGGGGAGTTTCTTAAGGCACATGAGATCTTTTTGCATAATATATCTCTCCTATTTTTCGTGACGATGGATTACCCTGTTTGTGCTTATTTGTTAATGGTCATCATTACCAGAAAATATGTTCTCGCAGAAGAATTCCCATAGATATATTACTCATCGAACGTGCAGCATTATTGTACCATATTAGTTGGTTTTCGTTACAGAAAAACCTACCTGCTCTGTCATGGTAAAAGTGCTGACTTTGAAGTGTGCGTTCTGCTGTATAATAGAGAAAACGATTTTATTGTGTATGCTCTAGTTCAAATATCTAAAGATAAGAACTTCTGTTGATGTTTAAGTTGGTTGTTTCTCACCTTCCACTTCTTCAGGACCCAGTGCGGCAGTTTTACTGAAAACCGAAGATCATTTGTGATTGGATGGTTGCATCATGCATTCTTTATTGGCAGTCAAGTGCCTGCACTTCTTCAAAAGGTCAGAGTGTTCTTTCACTTAGAATTTTTCTATGTCTTTTTTTTAATGTTTTTTTTTATTACATCTATAAGAGCATGGAAAAAGTTGTAGATTTTCAAAATTAATAAAATTGGAAATTGTTATGTTTTTTCCTTTCTGTAAAGGATAGAACCATTGCTTATATTTTTGATTTAGGCTCTCACTGAGAGAGCCTACATTTATAAAATTGTATAAATATCTATTTTGTATGCTGGAGGGGAAATAGATGAGAAGGAGTTAGCAAACAAGAAATATTTCGTCAAGTATTTCTTGGGTATTTTTTCAGGAGTTTGTGCAGTAAATTAAGGGGGATGTTCGGTATGGATTACACTACCTGTAAAGCTGTAGGACACAACCATGACATGCACTAGTGCAGGAATCTAGTCTGCATTTTGCTGGTTATTTACAGATTCTATTCTCGGAAGCTTGACATTCCACAAAAGGGAAATGGATGATTTCTTCTTATGGATGTATTTGCTCATTTAGCTAAAGATAAATCCACGCATTCACAGAAAAAATTTATCCTTGTATGTATATCTAATTGAATCGTTTCCTTTTGAATCCTTGCATGTAGTAGCTTTCAATAAAGGATGGTTTTGCAGCATACACTGGCTATGTGAATAGCTTCCTTTAGATATACTTTTGTATGTTGTTGTAGTTGGATGTGTAGATGTATTGCGAACACGCATTACATAATTTGACATATTTTGCAACTATTTGAATAGAAATATCATTACAAGTTACACCCCTAATCCATTTTATATCTTTATTTTCTATGTGGGGTTTTGGAGTATTCAATATGTGGGGCACATAACCTTATCATAAATTGATTAATTTTTACAGTCTCAGGTACTTAGGGTGATAATTGGATAATGGCACTTAGCATCTACTCATCCATTTCAATATAAACCAACCCATGGAGTACACAAGGGATTTTTTACGACCTTATCAAGCTGACTCTGCAGAGCTAAGTTGGTAAACCCCAGCTTCTTGAAGACGACATGTTGTGGGGACTTCACCTATTAGGAGCATTGGTATGTACAAGAAATTGAAGCAACACTTGGGATGTGAGGAGTGTCCAATCAAAATAGAATCTCGGAATTCATTCATGAAGAATTCAAATGATCACCCTTGACATTGAAAACCATTCATTGGGAGATAAGGCGTTATTGTTGGCTACTTTCTCCATAGGAGAGAAGGAATGGTGCTGGGATGAACAAAGTAATATGAAGCATTCCGTGATGAGGGAACAACAATGATGCCATGCTCTAGGGGAGAAAGATCATTGTATCATTTTTATGTGGAGATTGTCTAGTTGAAGAGGATTTTGTACACAGATATCTTGTTTCTCATGTGTGGTTTTTTTAATATTTTTTCCTTATTTATTTTCCTTTAATTATGGTATTTGAGAAGATGAAATATCCCTTGCTGGGATCTTACAACAACATGGGCAAAATACAGAAATTTGCAGCAAATGTAAAATCTGATTTTTATGCAGAAAATTACAGCTAGGGCAGCGAACAATAAAATATGAATAACTCTCACAATATCCGTTCAAAACACTTGAAATTTTAAATGGAACTAGATAATAATATAAAGAACACAAGGGAAATATTTTTGGAATTTTTCAGTCAATATAACGCTGCCAGAAATTTACAGCGTGCCTAAAATAGCCGGAAAACTTCAAAAATTAATATCTTTCCGAATACAAGTGCAAAAATGATGAAACTCGGGAAATAACATATATAAATATAGAAGATAACTTTCCAACCTTCAGATCTGAAAACGGCCAACTGGAAACCCTAGAAATTAGGGCTGCAATTTCCCAAACAAGTCGCCCCCTTTGGTAAATGGCCAAAACCCTTGTGAAACCCTCTGTAGATGATGCCGAATCCTTCCTCTATGGCTACCGTAGGTCTGATCCGAAAACCAGCTGAAAATCTCCACAAAAACCCTCAAACCCTAATTCTGAAAATCCTGAAAATACCTCTAAAAACAGCCACAAAATCCACTCCAAATGACAAGCTATGGTAGATCTTTCACTACCGAAGAATGCCCTGCTAGCTAGGGTTGGATCTTTCACCACCGAAGCTAGGGTTCTCGTGGGATCTTACTCCACAAGCTAAATAGTTGCAAACAGCAGTTGCACATGAAAAGAGAATAAGTGTATGCATGAGTGATCATCCTTTCACCCCTCACCTCCTTTTATAACCTTTTCATGCCAAAGAAACCCTAAAACCACTCAAGGCGCACTTTCCCAAAAAGAGGGCCTTATTAAAAATAACTTGAAGTTGCTTTTCCCTTCCTAGGCGCCTAGGCCCATAAAGTAACCTCAATGAAGAAATATAACATTTAATGCCATGCATGTCCTCTCAAGTCGCCAAAAAGGTACTTTAAGTGGCCCCAATGATGAAACATAACATCTAGTCCCTTTTTAAAAGTACTTTATGACCCAGTCAATAAAAAATAATAACAACTGGACTAGATGCCCATACCCAATAGCAAAATAGTGTCCGTAACCCCTTGGGCATGACTAGGGTTAGGGCACGCATTGGCCCTTAGGCCATGGGCGAGGGAAAAGGGACATTACAGTCCTCCCTTCCCAAAATTTGCTTGTCCCCAAGCAAATGCAAACTAGGATGCCGTAGAATCTGTTCTCCTTCCCAAGTAGCATCCTCAAGAGGCAAACCCTTCCATCGCACCAAATATTCTGTGATATCTCTGTTCCTGAGCTTCCTCTGTCTGACCTCAATAATAGAATCCGGTTCTAAAACCAGCTTCCCCTCCTCATCCAGTGGTGGCAACTCTGTAGAAGGTACAATGTGCTGTCCTAAGGCCTTCTTAAGGCATGATACATGGAAGACATTATGTATCTTGCTGTGCTCTGGAAGATCCAACTCATATGCAACCGCACCCACTCGCCTGACTATCCTGTATGGACCATAAAACCGGGTTTCAGCTTTTCCGCCCCCTTCTGCTTGAGTGATGACTGTCTGTACGGCTGTAGACGCAAGAACACCAAGTCTCCTGCCTCGAAGGACCTCTCTACCCTGTGTCGATCCGCATAAACCTTCTGCTGATTCTGCGCCTTCTGGAGATTCTCCTTAAGAGCTCGCAGGATATCTTGGTTCTCCTGTAACCAATCCCGAGCTTTGGGAGCTCGACTATCTGATAATACTAAATCAGCAAATGACATGGCATCGTATCCATACAAAGCTCTGAAAGGCGTCATGCCAATACTCATCTGATATGTGGTATTGTAGCAATACTCACCCATATGCAACCATCTGATCCATGCCTGCTGATGTCCGGTCACATAACTCCGCAAATAGCCCTCTATCCATTTGTTGACAATCTCCGTCGCCCGCCGTCGATCGAGGGTGGTAGCTCGTCTTGAGAGTCAACTCGGTGCCGTCAAGTCTGAAAATCTCCTGCCAAAAAGTGCTCATGAAGATCTTGTCCCTGTCGCTGATAATATTTTTAGGCAACCCATGTAGCCTAAAAATCCCTGTATAAAATACCTGAGCCACATCAGCTGCCTCATGCTTCTTGGGTAGAGAAAAGAAGTGCGCATACTTGGTCAATCGATCAACTACCACATAAATGCAATTGTGCCCATGCACCATAGGGAGTCCTGTGATGAAGTCCATCGATATGCTCTCCCACTTTTGCTCAGGGATGGGAAGAGGCTGAAGTAACCTGCAGGAAAAGAATGCTCTGATTTGGTTTGCTGGCAAACCATACACTCTCTGACATGATTAAGGACATCATCCTTCATCCCCTTCCAAGCGAATCTCTCCCTGATGTACCTGTATGTTTTGAAATATCCGGGGTGTCCAGCTAGTGGTGTGTCATGTACTGCACGAAGGATCTTGTCCTTCATCTTAGACCCCTGTACAAGGAAAATCCGATCCTTATAAAAAATGAGATCATCTACCACCCTGTATCGGTCATCCTTGATAATACCATCCATGATCTCGCATGCAAACTGATTCTTGGAGTACTCAACCAGTATGTGAGCCTTCCAATCTGCTGAAATCTCGGACATAGAACTCAACATAGTAGTAAGGTAAGGCTTCCTAGATAAAGCATCAGCAACAACATTATTCTTACCTCTAGTGTACTCTATATCAAAGTCATACGTTTGTACCTTGTTCACCCATCTCTGCTGGCGGTCGTTGAGATCCTTCTGTCCCAAAAAGAACCTCAAACTATTGTGATCTGTACGTACCACGAACCTGCTGCCCACAAGGTACTGTCTGAATTTGGCCAAAGCATGCATGATGGCCAACATCTCCTTGTCGTAGATCGAATACCCCCTCTCCACGGGGCTCAATTTCCGACTCTCGTAAGCAATGGGGTGCCTATCCTGCATAAGCACTGCTCCAACCCCCTCACCTGATGCATCACACTCTAGAACAAATGGACGAGCAAAATCTGGTAATGCCAAGACGGGGCATGAGCTCATCACCTCCTTGAGATGATCAAAAGTCTGTTGTGCCGCTTCTGACCAAGCGAAGGCTCCCTTCTTGGTCAAGTCTGTCAGTGGGGCAGTCAATCGTGAGAAATTCTTCACGAACCTCCTGTAATAGGTGCATAGTCCTAAGAATCCCCTCAAATGTGTCAACGTCCTGGGTGGAGGCCAATCCAAAATTGCCTGTATCTTCTCTCTGTCCACCTTGACTCCCCCTCCACCAATCACATATCCCAAGTACAACAACTCTGTCATGCCAAACTCACATTTAGAAGCCTTCGCATATAGCGAATTAGCTCCTAGTATTCCCAATATCTCGTCAAGGTGGCGGATATGACTCTCCCAAGTCCTGCTGTAAACCAATATATCATCAAAGAAGACCAAAACAAACTTCCGCAAGTGGCGGTTGAACACGTGGTTCATGCAAGACTGGAATGTGGCTGGTGCATTAGACAAACCAAAGGGCATCACCAAAAACTCAAAATGTCCATAATGACATCTGAAAGCGGTCTTATGCACATCCTGCTCCCTAACCTTGATCTGGTGATATCCCGATCGCAAATCTATTTTAGAAAAATAGATTGCTCCCTGTAGCTCATCTAGTAGCTCATCAATACGCGGCACTGGATATTTGTTCTTGATTGTCTTCTTATTCAATGCCCGATAATCAATGCACATCCGCATGGTCCCATCCTTCTTCACCAACACTACTGAAGAAGCAAAAGGACTAGAACTCGGCCTAATGTGTCCCATGTCGATAAGCTCGTGGATGGTCCTCTCAATCTCATCCTTAAACCGTTTGGGGTGACGGTAAGGAGTAGTAACCACTGGTCTAGTGTCCTCGAGCTCAATCACATGCTCAAATCCCCTCTCTGGCGGTACACCAGGTGGTATGTCGCTAAAAACTGTACTGTGCTTGTCCAATAGCCCCTGTATATCTACATGATACTCTGGCTGTCCATCCTCTGAGTTCTTGGTAGAAACCAAGCACTGTACTGCCCAATCAACCCCATTGTGTCTGTGAATCCTCTCGATCCTCTTTGCTGAAACAACTCTGGGTGCTTCTGAAGATAAACCTCTTAAGGTTACATTCTTTCCCTCGGACTTGAACTTGAGTTCCATGGTCTGAAAGTTAGTCCGAAATTCTCCAAGAGAATGGAGCCACTGTACACCGAGCACAAGGTTGGTCTCTCCAATACCAACCACATAGAAGTCATCGGTGACTGTATGGTTACCCATGGTGATACTCAACTGCGGAACTCGCTGCATGCATCTCATGGACTCACCATTGGCTACCACTACATTGAAACCCTCAAAGTCTTCTGCCTGCAGTCCCCGCTTCTCTACCAAAGATGCATCAATGAAATTGTGGGTGGCCCCACTATCAATGAGCACTACAACTCTCTGGCCCTGTAATGTTCCCCTAACTCTGAATGCCTTGTACCTCGGGGTACTCGACAAAGTAGCAATAGTCTCCTGGGGAAAAGTCTCCTCCTCCTGTTCAATCCCTGCACTATCCAATGCCTCCTCATCTTCATCTTCTAACTCCTGATGGTACCGCTCCTCCTCGTTCTCACTCTCCTCAAAGACCTCTATGAATTGGGCCCTTCCTTTCCCTCTACAATCATGTCCTGGAACCCATGGTGTGCGGCAATCGAAACAGAGTTTCTTTCGCCTCAACTCCTCCCGGTCCTCTCTCGATACAAATGGTCTCCTTGTGGTATCCTGCCTGGGTGGGGGCCCCTTTGGCTGTGAACCCTCAGTTTTCGAAGGAAAACCCTTAGGCTGATTTCGAGGGGGAAACCTCGATTTTGGAGTGGACAACTCCAAATCTCGTGCTCGCCTAATCGCCTCATGTAGGGAGGAAGGCTCAAATGCCTTCACAAATCCTGCTAAAGCGTCCGTCAAACCTGCCATGAAGAGTGAAGTCAACCTCATCTCTGAAACATCAGATACCATCACTGACAACCTCTGAAAATCTGCAATGTATTGATCCAGAGAACCTGTCTGCCTCAAGTGGGTCAATTCCCTGAAGTGCCTATCTGGGTCCCTCCTGTCAAACCTGCTCATCAATCTCTGTGTAAAATCTGCATATGTAGTGATATGCATGTGCCCCTGTGTGATCAATCCATGATGCCACCAGTCATGGGCATCTCCCTCGAGGTGTAGGATAGCAAACTTAATTGCATCTTCTTCGCGCATGGGATTCAAGTCGAAGTAAGTCTTCAACTTCTGAATCCAAGACTGGGCGGTACACTTCCTAGAGCCATCGAAGTGTGGAATAGAGATCTGCCCTAACCTCTTCTGAAACTCAGGTACCTGTGGCTGGTAATCTCTCCTAGGCCTGCTGCCAATCTTCATTTTGCAATACTCCTGAAATGGCATGTTGTCTCGGAAACCCTCGCTCAAAGTCCGGTACTTCTCCCAGCAAGATTCTTCATCCACAATGTCTGCGGGCTGTCGTGTCTGCGAAACTTCCGGATCCTTTAAGAATGAAGGCTCGTGGAGTCCCAATGGCCTGGTAGATGCATGAGGGGACCCTTGTCCCGAATGTCGACTCTCACTTCTATTACCATGTTGACCCATATTGCTGGCCTCTCCTTTCTCCGCATGAGTCTCGATCCTACCCTGTGCTAACCTCTCAGTAAGCTGGCTCAAATAGAGGTTGGTAGTCTCCTGCTGCTTCACCATGTTGGTGAACAGTTGTCTCATCAGATCTACTCCCATCTCTTCACTGTCTCTGTCTCTGTCTCCCATCTTTCAACCCTAACAGGCTGGAGGAACAACCGCTCTGATACCACTAAAATATCCCTTGCTGGGATCTTACAACAAAATGGGCAAAATACAGAAATTTGCAGCAAATGTAAAATCTGATTTTTATGCAGAAAATTACAGCTAGGGCAGCGAACAATAAAATATGAATAACTCTCACAATATCCGTTCAAAACACTTGAAATTTTAAATGGAACTAGATAATAATATAAAGAACACAAGGGAAATATTTTTGGAATTTTTCAGTCAATATAACGCTGCCAGAAATTTACAGCGTGCCTAAAATAGTCGGAAAACTTCAAAAATTAATATCTTTCCGAATACAAGTGCAAAAATGATGAAACTCGGGAAATAACATATATAAATATAGAAGATAACTTTCCAACCTTCAGATCTGAAAACGGCCAACTGGAAACCCTAGAAATTAGGGCTGCAATTTCCCAAACAAGTCGCCCCCTTTGGTAAATGGCCAAAACCCTTGTGAAACCCTCTGTAGATGATGCCGAATCCTTCCTCTATGGCTACCGTAGGTCCGATCTGAAAACCAGCTGAAAATCTCCACAAAAACTCTCAAAAACCCTCAAACCCTAATTCTGAAAATCCTGAAAATACCTCTGTAAAACAGCCCTGAAATCCACTCCAAATGACAAGCTAGGGTAGATCTTTCACTACCGAAGAATGCCCTGCTAGCTAGGGTTGGATCTTTCACCACCGAAGCTAGGGTTCCCGTGGGATCTTACTCCACAAGCTAAATAGTTGCAAACAGCAGTTGCACATGAAAAGAGAATAAGTGTATGCATGAATGATTATCCTTTCACCCCTCACCTCCTTTTATAACCTTTTCATGCCAAAGAAACCCTAAAACACTCAAGGCGCACTTTCCCAAAAAGAGGGCCTTATTAAAAATAACTTGAAGTTGCTTTTCCCTTCCTAGGCGCCTAGGCCCATAAAGTAACCTCAATGAAGAAATATAACATTTAATGCCATGAAGAAATATAACATTTAATGCCATGCATAAAAAAATAATAACAACTGTCCTCTCAAAATAGTGTCCATGCCAAAAGGGCACGGTACTTTTACAGAAGAGTAGAATGGCCCCAATGATGAAACATAACATCTAGTCCCTTTTTAAAAGTACTTTATGACCCAGTCAATAAAAAATAATAACTGGACTAGATGCCCATACCCAATAGCAAAATAGTGTCCGCAACCCCTTGGGCATGACTAGGGTTAGGGCACGCATTGGCCCTTAGGCCATGGGCGAGGGAAAAGGGACATTACGGAAGACACTCAATTTGTACATTTATAATGGTGGCTACATGTATTTTGTGTGGGGAATACTATGTTTAGTGCACACATTTGTAGGTGAGTTAGTTATGAATATGAGTGAGCAATCCTATTCCGAAAATAGTTTATATATGAGAATAAATGGAATAGATATTCTAGGAGACAGAATAGGGGTGTGAGAGAGTTTATGAAGGGATTTGTAATTGTGGAGTGATAAGCCTAAACTCAGTTTTAGGAAATGAGAGGCCTATATATTTGTAAATTTCATAACTGAATGCTATAACAAAGAATGAAGTGTTTTATTGTGACAAGCTCTACCAAATTTTTCATTTGGTATCAGAGCAGGCTATTGGGAGAGTGGATGAAAGCCAATAAAGATGTTCTGTGTATGTTAATTATAGTCAAGGGGCAGACTTTTAAAGATTTCTGTTGCCACCCACCTCCCCCCGCCCCCTATTTAAGCATTTCTATTTTAACCAAGTTTGTTTTCTTGGAGCTTGATTCCGTGCTTTTTAATTTAGAGTTATCTTATGTGAAGTAGTAGATAAGAAAAGCTTTCCATACTTATCCATTCACTTCACAGTTCTTTTGTCAAGTTAGCTACCACATCGTTATGTGCTCCTCCTTTCAGGAAATAAGTTCCCACAACCTCCTCTATTCAGGCATGGAGACAACTTGGATTTGCTAGCGTGTTGTCCTCAGGAGCTCTATTACTTTCAACTCTGGTTAAGTGTTAGCTCGCCCATGATCTATCTTGATCATAACTCGGCCTCAGTCATCTCCAGTGCAGAATCTGCATAAGTCTGGGTTGCTTGGATGCTCAACACACTCACAAGTGTCATTTACTGTCAAATGTGCACAGATCCGAATCATCTCTTTTCACTGCCAGTTTGTGAGCCAAGCCTGGAAATTAGTGCCTCTGCAGATCCGTGTTTTATGCTCATATTCTGCCATTGCCATGGCCATTGGGAAATGCGTAGAATATTCTCCATCAGACATACCGGAGAAAACCTTTGGGGCTGTATATATCAGTTGAGTTCTCCCTTGTATACGTGATTTCCCTCTACCAAAAGGATCAATGCCCACATGGTGATTGAGTCGGTTTTGTGTGACATGGAAGATAGGTAGATAGATAGAATATGTGTAACCTGTGAGAATACTTTTAACGCTGATTATAGGCTTCTGTGAACTGTTTCAAAGAGACCGGTCAAACTAGATCTCATGTAGATTTATCTTATTTTTGTGATCTTTTCCCAATAAAAGTGTTGAAAATATTTCAGGCTCTGGAAGAATTTGCACTGTACTGATCGAGTACAGCATTAATCTAAATGGCAGTCACTTCAATCTGTCAAGAAATGCATCTTGGTGTTGACTATTCTTGCCCATCTCAGTCGCCATATTAGTGCTCCTTAGTTTGTTTCTGAACAGTGGTTCAAATGTTTATTTAGACCGCGTTTAGCTTTTAATATAATTGGTTTTAATTTTGTTTGTTTATTAATGGTTGTTAGGTTTTTGGCTTAGGTTGATAAAATATAAAGGGTCTTGTGTTTTTAGGATTAGAATATATAGCTGTTTGTAATATTTGTAAATCATGCTAAGTAAAGACCAGGAGTCAACAGGTTAGTCAATGTATTTATAATGGTTAGTTTAATTTGTTTAAGTCAACAGTTTGTTGTTTAAGTGTCATTATAATAGTTTTAAAGCTATTCAAATTAATTTGGTAACAATTTAGAGTTTGTACAAGTAAGTCATTGTATGCCGTTACCATCCAAGTCACAAAATTTTACTCCTGTTGTTTTGGATGCATTTTCGAGGCACTCGACATCCTTAAATCAAATGTGTTAGTGTTATGGGGAGGTATTTGTTCATCAAAACGACATGTACTTAAGTTGCACAATGTGTTTTGTTGAGTAAGCAACAAATTTATGAGCTCAATCGGTGGCCTCATGTTTGCTGCCAATTACGGGGTTGCGTAACACAATAGCGGAAAATCGACAACGTCAAACTGACTAAAGTTGAGAACGGTGTTCAGTGGCAGTGAATATTGTTTATGCTGTTCATGATCAGGTGGCAGTGATTCTGAGCAGAGGTTGCAAACACAATTACAAGGACCCGATCTTCAAACATCTTATTTCTATTTATGTGTGGCGTGATATGTGTGTTGAATCTTGTTGTATCAGTGAGAAGCCCAACCACTCATTGAAAGTGAATAAATGTGTGTGGGTATAACAGTTCTTTTTTCCCAGATGTTGTACTTAATTGTGAACTAATGTGCATGCTTACACAGGTGTGGAGGATGAATAGATGTGTGTCCTTGTTCATACTTGGGTGGTTGATATGTCCATTCATGAAAGCCATCTGTGACAGATATGGAGGTTGAATAGATGTAGATTTTTTTTGTGGTTTCCATCGATAGGGTGGTTCATGAGAGGTAGATGGTTGTTTGCGGTTCCCTCTCTACCTTCATTTAGTTTGTAGCCACACGTTCCAATATTCGTACTAAGTGGGGAATGTTGAGAATACAATAATTAGTACTCACATTAGTAGGTGAGTTAGTTATGAGTGTGAGTGAGCAATTATATTGTGAGAATAGAGTATACGTAATAAAATGGAATATATATTCTAGGACAGAGAATAGGTGTGTGGGAGAGATTACGTGGGGATTTGTTGTTGTGAAGTGATAAGCCTAAACTCCTTATTTTTATGAGATGAAAGTCCGATATATTTGTGAATTTTATTATTGATTAATATAACGAAGAGTGTAGTGTTTTATTGTGATAAGCCCTACACAATTTTTCATTTTATTTATACAAAGCTTAGTTTTCAACAATATCAGTTGTAGTTTCATATATCTCAAGCATGTGGATGTGAATATCAATAAACAGCTGCAGTTTTCCATAATTTTCTGTTAAATACATGTTGCTTTAAATAGCAAGAGTATTAGATTCAAGAATTAACAAATAAAACATCTGGATGTGAATTCCCAACCTGTTAGTTATGCAATTATAAATAAGATTTGGAATATAATTTTATGGACCTTGTGGAGGGCTGGTCACAACCATGGAAAAAGCACATTTTCTTAAAAATTCTGGGCAAAAGTTTAACCTATCAAAATATTAAAAAGGATCGGCCGAAATGAGTCAAATAACCAGCCCCCTAATGGGAGCAGTTGGGCCGAAGGTACGCTGGCACGCGAACCGGCTGGATCGGCCGAAATGAGAACTTTCGATCGGGAAGTGCGGGCCAGACGAGTCGCGAACCGGCCGAACCGGCGAATCGGCCGAATTTGTCCCAAACGGTCCAAAAGCAAATGGGACGCGCGGGCCAAAAGTACGCGAACCGGCCGGTTCGGCCGAAATGGGAAATTCCAGCACTGTGCCAAGTGGGACAAAGGGACGCGCGGGATGTGAAAAGCCGAAGCGGCCGAAGGCAGAGGAGAAAAGTCAATGTTTGACCTGCGAAACTTCAAACGGCCATAACTTTTGACTCCGAGCTCCGATTTTCACAAAATTGGACTTTCTGGAACGAGCACGACGTCCTCTACGCCACAAAAACTGGATTTCTTAATTTTAATGAGGGTAGATATATTTAAATAAAAGAAACATATTCGGCTCCAGATCGATCGATGCTCATTCCCACAATGACGAAACGCTGCCAGCTGCCCAAAATAGCTGCCCGCACTCAGAAGACCATAACTTTTGCATTTCTCAATGAAATCACACAAAATTGGTACCGTTGGAATCGTGGTTCCTAGCCCGATGCACACGAAATCAAGAAATTCGGATTTGATCATAAATTGATTGAGATTTGTAAGAAAACGTGGCGGGTTGAGTTCGAATGTGTTTTATTTGGTAGCTTGGGTGTGCATTTAAGAGGCATGGTCATCATTCTTTCTCTCACAAATACAGGGGACAGATATGGGGAGCCTTTTGCAAGTAATTTATAATCATTTCACTCAATTTAATGCCTCTTACAGTGGTTGAAGGACAGATTTCGGGATTTCCATTTTCCCTTCTCTTCTCCTTCTCATTTTTTCTATAAATTGGAGTGCTGGGCTCATTGTAAAGCGGAGAGTTTTGGGTAGCAAAGCTCTGCCAAAATTGCTTTGTGAAGCCGGTGTGTTGCAGCCCTTGTAGTGGACTCCTTGCGTGGTGATCCGGGCCCTTATCTTGTAATAAGTGACTCGAACTATGCATACCAGGAAGCAATAAAATACAAGTTTGTGGATGTATCTTCCCCTGCTGTGTTTTCTTGCATTCTTCTTGCCCCTTTTTTTCTCTCCACAAGAATATTGTGTCTATTTATGTTATGTTCTTGCAGAATTCATTATCATTGTGTGTGCTTGGAATACTGCTGTGAATGCATTTTGCTAGATTATGGAGAACTGTCATCACCTCTTCTAGTGTGCACTTTGCCTTTGTATTTCACACATTTGGAGACTACTCTCACATCCTCCTTTTACTCGGTGTATCACCGCTTTAGTGTAGGCTTTCATTTTATGTATTCTCTTTCCCCTGGTCCCTTGAAATTTAGATTAAAGCAGTTAGCTTATCCCGCATTAGAGTAGATTGTGGCCGGCGGTTTAGGAGCAAGAACCGGCTTTCTCTGGAGGTCTATCTCAAGTAGCGAGTCCCACAACTTGGAGATAGTACCCATGTTATCCAATCACACTTTGTGAGTTCGGTATATGCACAGGGGTGTTGTGATTTGGTGATAACAAGTCTTATGATAATTTTCAACAAATTCTTGTTTGTATAGATTTTGCAAGCCCATTACCTTGTGGGTAATAATTTGTTGAAGTACTCAAATAAACACCATTTTGGACAGCCCACTTTGTAATTTTAGCACCAACAAAAGCAAGAGCATTATCTGAAATAATAGTAGCCGGAACTCCAAATCTAGTAACAATACTTTCATAGAAGTCAAGCACACTAGTCTCATTCGCTTCTTTTAACACAACTGCTTCCGTCCATCTTGTAAAATAATCAGTAGTTGTAAGAATCCACTTGTGTCCCAAACTTGATGGTGGATTGATCATACCAATGAAGTCCAAACCCCACTGCATAAAAGGTTGATCTATTGAAATAGGATGAAGAGGAAGGGCTGCAAGCTTTTCCTTACCCACGAAGAAAGCACACTTCTGACATCTTTTGACCCATGCATAACAATCTTTGAAAATACTTGGCCAATAATAACTTGCTTTCTTGATTTTGAGAGCAGTAGTCCTTGGAGAAAAACGACCACCTGATAAACCTTCATGAAATTCTTGCAACAATCTGTCAACTTGTGTAGGCTCTACACATCTCAGAGGAACACCATTAATATCCTTCTTAAATAAAATACCATCAATGAGTGCATAAGGAAAACCCTGTAACCGAAAATACCTCCTTTTAGTCTTATCCAAACCTTGGGCAATAATACACGCATGCAAGTACTGAATCATGTCATGAGTCCAACTCACAAAAGATGGTATTTCAGCTGCATGTGGTTGATTTATAAGTGCAAAACCAGCAGCTTTCTTTTCCTCAAATTTGAAACTAGGTGCTCACATAACCCTTTTCCACGTATCAACTTTGTCACGTTGAAGTCTACGTCATACTCCATGACCTTGGTGACCCAACCAACCCTCTTTTCGTTTAGATCCTTGCTCAACAAAAATTCTTTCACACTTGGGTGAGTAACCATAACATGAATTCTATTATTAGAGAGCATATATCCAATATTTTTAACCCTCTAATAAAAGAAAGGACTTGTTTTTCAACAAAGGTATACTTCACCTCGTAGTCATGCAATCCTTTGCTAAAGAAAGCAATAGGCTGCTCCAAATCATCATGATTTAGCTGAGTTAAGATAGCTGAGATAGTTTCAACTCCTGCAAATGCATACAATATGAAATCCTTTGAAAAATCCGGATTTGCAAGTTTTGGAGCTTGAGCAATAGCTTCTTTAATGGCTTCAAAACTGATTTTCCTTTCTTTTGTCCAATTGAAACTCATATTCTTCTTTAACATAACAGTTAGAGGCTTAGACATATTAGCAAAATCAACAATGAATCTTCTTACAAAATTGATTTTACCCAGAAAACTTTGAAGTGCTTTCTTGTGATGAGGCAAGGGCAAAGCTAGAATTGAACTTACTATTTCTGGATCTATAGTCAAACCTTTTTTTGAGACAATGTGGCCCAAAAGTTTTCCCTCATGCACTGAAAAGATACACTTCTTTGGGTTTAGGTAAACCCCATACTGTCTGCACCTTTCTAAAACTTGCCTCAGATGGCCCAAATGATCATTAACACATTTAGAAAATACAGTAATATCATCAAGATAAACCAAAACATTTACATTGATCAAACCTTGGAAAGCCATGTCCATAGCTCTCTGAAAAGTGGCTCTTGCATTAGATAACCCAAAAGGCATCCTTTTGTAAGCATATGTTCCCCACTTAGTAGTGAAAGCTGTCTTGTACCTATCCTCTTCTTTCACCAATATCTGGTTGTAACCACTATAACCATCTAGAAGAGAGAACCTTTTTGCACTTGATATAGTTCTTAGAATTTGATCCATTGATGGTAAAGGTTAATGATCCTTTAATGAAGCCCTGTTAAGATCCCTGAAATCAACACACAACCTTATTTCTCCATTCTTCTTCCTCATAGGCACAAGATTTGCAACCCATGAGGAAGGCTTAATAGGAAAAATTATACAAGAATCAATAAGCTTTGTTATTTCATTCCTCATCAAAATTTTAATCTTTTGATTAACAGGTCTTTGCTTTTGCCTTACCGGTTTGGAATGAGGCTCTAGCTCAATAGTATGTTGAGCTAATTTTGGATCAAACCCTTTCAAATCTTCATACTTCCAAGCAAAAACATTAATGAATTCATTGCATAGTTGAACAAAAGCTTGTTTCTCTTCCAAAGCACATAACGTACTATGCTTTAGAAACGTCCCTTCGCCAATTTCTGTCTCCATAGTTTTCTTGCTTGGTAGACATCCTGATTTTGTCTCTTTTTAGTTGATCATCACTGTTGAAAATACTCTGAAGGGTTACCAATCCTTAGGGCAACTTGTTGGTTTTTAATTGCAAGATCTGTTAACCATAATTTCTTGAAGAAAATTCAGCCTCTTCCTGAATAAAACGTATGATCTATTCATATTCTCAAACACTTGCCACTTAGTATCGTTATCAAAAATTGAAGGTCTTACTACCACCTTAATATGCTGCTGATTATTCTTTCCTTTCATCTCATTAGGAATGTCAAAATCAGTCCATATAACTGCCAATCTATCAGTTTGTTTATTCTCAGATCTAGGAATTGACTGAATATTGAAAGCATCAAAATCTTTTACAAAATCCTATACTCTATGCTTATATGACTTCATTGAAGGATTCTTTGTAATGTTTAGATTTCTCACTTGATTTGTAACCGACTCACTGTCACCAAATACCTTTAGATACTTAATTCTCTTCTTCTTAGCCCACTGTAAACCATGGATTAGTGCTTCATACTCAGTTGCATTGCATGAACAACTAAACTGAAAATGAATAGAAGAGAACTACTTTTGACCTTTTGGTGAAACCAAAACATTACCTCCACCTGATCCATTCTTGCTTCTAGAGCCATCAAAGTACAAACTCCATAACCCTGCATCAATCTCATCATTTTTGACTAACAATGGTAAAAGGTATCTTTCTGATGCATGCAATAAACTCCTAAACCAGCCTCTCTGATATATGTTTCTTCTGCATGCTTATAAGGATCAAATCATGATGATTAGTTCCCCACTCATCCAAGTGTAGATCTGGTAAATTCTCATAGTGGGGATTTGAATCATGATCATCTGGATGATCTCCTTGGTAAAAAAACAATACAATTCACATTGCATGTGTTAGGTACAAAAGGCTCAATATGAAATTTAGCAAGAGGCTCAGAATTGATTGTTACCTTTGTGCCATACCTTGTTTTGAAAAACAAATAAGACCAATCTGATGATAAATAACCTCCAATCTTAGTAGTAAAATCTCTAGATAAACACAAAGAAAAGTATGGAGGCAGATCCACAACCACAATATCTTGAAGGATTGGAAGGCTTGGACATGCATGTAAGCCCAACTTCTGATCTTTGATAATACCAACTGTTTTAGTGGTGTGCCATCTAACTGTAATACCCCTTGGGCATGTGGCTCATATTTGAGTCCTTGCTTATCTGCAATTTGCTTAGGCATAATTGTACTTGCTAGCACCACTGTCAACCATGCAATTATGAACCAAATATTCACCAATAATCAAAGAAAGGTAAAAAGGAGGAGGTTTACCAACTCTTTTAACATGAAAATCAGCCTTGGAAGGCTGATCCGTATTGGCAAGTATTGCATTAGATCTATCTGAATGACCCTTTGAAAGTGATAGCTTAGCCAACTCATCTTGTAACATGCCTTTTTGACCGGAATAGTCAACGTATCCCACATGGATATGTTCACGTGAGCCTTCTTCATCTGATCTACAATATTGAGAGAAGGGTTGCCCCCTTTTGCTTGTCTTTTTGCACACTTTTAGCCTCTTTCTCTTGAACCTTTTGTGTTTCCAAGCTGCCCTTATGAATCTGATTTTTCTGTACTTTTTCCACATTAGGGGCAGCAGTAAACTTGTTAGTATCATTAGAAAATAAAGGAGATGAATCATGCAAATTATTCACCTCCTTGGGCTCTTCTACTGCTCTTCTTTTATATACCCTTGTATGCTGATCCTCTTGTTGCCAATTTACTAAATTTGCCTCTGGTGGCTTTGGTGCTTCTGTAGTAGAATCCTCTTGAGGAGGAGCCTCAACTGCTGTAAGTGTGGAATCATCCCTTGTGCAATCAAAGCTTGATTTAACATTCCATTAGCACAAGAAAAATGATAACGCGAATGATTGCATGGTGCACACCAAAAGGATTCCTGAATAAGATTAGTCTGTACTGGAACAAAAGCTATAGATGTAGAATGAGCATTAAGATCTGCCTTAATGGTTGGAAGTCTGCTTGTAGGATATGCTGGATAGGAAGGTCTAGCAGATTGAAAAGGAGCCTGATATGGCCTATAAGGCTGAGCAAGTTGTCTCTCAATAGATACAAACTTATTTCCAAAAGCTTGCAAGATCCCTTTTATTTCACTTAACTCTGAAGGCTGATTTGGATTAGCAATTGTTGGGCTAGCTATTGCTGGAATTGAAGGTGTATTTGAAGTTGGTGGCTGAATAGTTGGAAAGATAGTGTTGGCTAGATTTTCTGCATAGCATCAAACCTAGGCAGTCATGAGATAAATCTCCCTCATTTAACCGGTGAGGCTCCCGTGTCAGATTTGTCAATATAAATGTGTTTTTATCTATCAGGGGTTTTACTTTAACAACTTAGTTCATGAACCATAACTAAGAAGTTCTGCAGCAAGTAAGCAGCTGTTTAAGAAAGGAAAATTATAGAAGAAGGAAGTAAAGGAATTACAGAGAAGAAATGAGGAAGATGTGCATCCCAATTAGTAGATTGCAGAGCTAATTGCATGCACATAGAAGAAACTCAAATAGATTTGAACACACAGAATTATAAAGCAAAGGCAGCTCTAGATCCAGATCTAAAATAACACAAAGTCTATTAAGAGATCTAAGATTTAGAAGCAAGAAACAAAATACACCGTGACACAAAGTTCTCCGGAAACCTGCTTCTTTGTATTCCTCTGCAACAAGTGGCTCTCAGGGGTTCAGCACAAAGTCTAGAACACAAGATTGCTTCTTACAAATTCTGATTGATTAATAACCCGGAGGTTCTTCTCCTACTTATAGAATGTAGGAGGGAAAGTACAAACAGAAGACTCAAACTGAACTAAAGTGTGAACAACAAGTAAAGATGACATTTGGCAATCATCCTCAACTAACTTCTTCTTAAGTGACACATGTATCACTTAACTAATAGAAAGGTTCCACATGACTTCAAGTAATGGTTGCAAAACCAATAACTTAGAAGTTTACAATTTCATCCGGGAACATAGAAAATAGAAGAAGAAAGAATAGAAGAAGTCGTGCCAGCTGTAGCATCTACATCTTCTTCTTGTTCTGATATCTGATATACTTGTCGAACACATAGTTTAGCATCCTTCCGTCTGTTTTAGCTACTGCTTCCTTCTCTGTTCTGAATTGCAGCAATCCTTCATTCAACACTTTGCTGCATGCTTCCACTTCTTCCAAACTTGGCCCAAATCTCGCAATATGCACTGCGGTGTCACCACCCTCGATAGAGTTCATCGTGAAAGGCTTGGTGGCTTTATCAATCCTCTTTTGCACCATCAGAAGAGAACCCTCCAGGGAATCATGCACCTCGTTAGAAACAATCCGCACGTATGAAGTAATACCTCCATCCACTCTTTCCTCAATGAAAGAAATAATCTTCCGTCCGCAAATCGATGTTCTACTCTCAGCGCTGCGTCCTCTTCAAGAAAACTCTGCAGATCTCCAAACGGAAAGATACTGCAAACTCTAGCTGCTTCCCCTTCTCGACTGATCCATCCGGTACAATTTGTTCTGCAACCAATACATCTCTCGGCAGCTTGTTGATCTCGGCCAAAATACTCAGGTTACTCTCTGCAACTGTATTCATTCCTTCTATGCTTTCTATCGATTGCTTTAGTTGATTTGCCGCATCGTTCATAACCTCGCAGCGGGTGGCACTTCCCCAAGTTGCACAGAAGCTTGACGAATAATTAGATCTTTCCATTCGTCAATAGCCTTTACTTGATTGCTTGCATCTTCCATTTCCTGCATAAGATGATCACTCACCTGCTCTGAAATGGGCTGAATGGAAGGTTTAGCAACCTTGGCTATGATCTCACATAATTGAGACACTTGCTTCTGCAGCTCTTCTTTCTCCGCCTTCTCTCTGTCAAGCCTAAGGAACAAAGCATCCAGCAACGTCTGCGTGTCCTGCTTCAATCCTTCAGTGGTAGCTTGACCGAGTGGTATTTTGGTCACCGTCACATCTTCTGCCGTGAGCTCCTCTTCTACCTTTCCTTCCGCCGGAATTGATATTTCAGCAAACTTCTCTCCCGAATCTTTGATGATCAACCTAGAAGTTGCTTTAGCAACTTTAGGCCTTCTGTCTCTTCTGCTCAGATCCTGAAGTAGCTGCAAGTCATGTTCCTCTAAGTTCATCTCTACTCTTGTTTCTGGAACCAACTGCAAAGCTAACCATTCCGAGAAATTACTTCTCGGAGAGTGTGAAGTTGCTGAATGCACTACCATTTCCCGCTCTGCATCCTCTCCATCAGAAAGTGCCACAGTATCATGGCTGCCATCTTCTGAAACGTCCAAGGACAAAGCTCTTTCGAACTCCGTCATCTGCAGCTTCAACATCTCCTCTGGAACGGGTGCTGAACGAAGTGGCTGCGGAGAGAAGATGAACGTTGCTGGTTTTAATGAAGGCATGGAAACATCCTGCTGCTGCGGTGCAATGGTTGGTGATCTTAAGGTCTTGGAGAAGTCGGAGTCAAAGCTATGGCCGTAGAAGTGGTCTTCTCTTTCTCTTGAGATCTTACGTGTACTTTCAACTTCTCGGACCTTCTGCTGCTTTCTTTTCATGCTTTCGCTTGAGGGAATCTCTGTGCGAGTTGCTGTGATTTGATTCATCAAGGCGATCCCTTCGCCCATTAGCACCACTCGAAGTACTCACCAACACAGCTCCGGATCTTTCTTCTATTGTGCTGCAGCTGCCATTGCTATCCTGCAGTAGAGCTTTATCTCCTCCCATTTGATGGTAAGTGTCAAGTACCACGTTCCCATCATCTTTAAGATCCGCAGGTATCCGCGCTAGTCCAAAGTCAAACACTTGCTTTGCCGATAGCTTTGCTGAAATCTTTCTTTCTGATCTCGTACTCACTTCTGCACTTCATCCAGAAATCTTCTAACGAAGGCACATGTGCGTACTCCTGGGAGATTGTCTTCCTGGCTATTCCGAATGGATCGAAATTAAGCCGTGCAGGGAAGAACTCTTGCTCATACTCGGACAACATTTGTGCTTCCATCCCTCGAGCTCTGTGAATGCTGATGCAACTGTAATATCCCATAGTGAGTGGGAAGAAGCCCGTAGGCTTTTGCCGCTTCGACTGAAGGTCGTGTAACTCCACAAGTTACTGCTCGGCTCCATAGGCGATCAATCTCACTTGGGTATCTCGGGCATCTTTACGGGTTCACTGAAAAGCTCGTAACCACGAGGTATGTGAAATCCGCAAACTGGATGAATACACTGCCAATCTTTGACACTGCTTCCCATGCTTCCTTGCTTACTCTGTGAGTCTTCAAGTCTTTATCTAACCTGCAGATGAAATCGTAGAAGAAGTCATCGTTGATCACTTTGAAGTATTTCTCACACGCAGTACATGTGAAGTCGTGGGTAGCACTCGAAAATGGGATCCTTGGAGAGAATACCACATCTATCCAGCTTTGAAAAGACACCCTGTGAAGCTGCAGCATACACCAAGTAGGAAGTCATCTTGAAGCTGAAGGTACGCTTCACGTTCCGCAGTTGCTCACCGATGTTGCTGCTAATAATTTCTGACCAATTGATTATAGAATCAACCTTGTTGATTTCAATGGTCCTGATGAAAGCATACATCCATGTCCGGAAAGTGTAGGCATTCGCTTCACCATTCATCCTGCAAAGCAATTTGACGATATCATCCGCTTCCTGCACCAAATTGGATCGTGGAAGAGTTCTCGGGAACTTGGAAGGGGATCTAGGCTTCTTCATGAACCGGCTATTCATGATGCTCACACAGTCAGCTCTATGCTTCTCCCATCTACTGTCAGCATCCTGAATGCTAATAGAAGTCACCACCTTTCTCACTGGAATCTTCAAACAATAATCGAAGAATTCTGCATCCAAACGAATTATTGTCTCTCCCACAACATCACGCACTGATCTGGATGAAGGATGATAGGATCTAGCACACTCCATCACAAACTCTGGCAATTGGGCTGTACATGGGAAAGCTGCAGCTCGAATAATTCCGCTACTTTTGACCGCACGCATGAGTGAAGTTTTTCCAGCTCTGGATCTATCTATCAAATCAGAAAGAGGTTCTGGGCCTCGATCCGTGTCTCCTATGTCTGTAAGCTTAGAAGCAATGCATGAATCCATCGTGCTCTCTTTTTCATCTCCTTTCGCCATAGCTTTATCAATCTTTATCTGAATAATTCTTTTCTTCTAATTTGGCGGATTTCTTCAATCTTTGGTGCGGATCTGGACAATTCTTCAGATTCGGAGGATATATGCAATGTATTGGACATTGATAAAAGCTCCTCTTCTTTTATAAAGCACCTGTAATGAATTCCTGCAATTTATTCAGACAAAAATGGCCACCGGGGTATGAATAGTGAATTTAAATTATAAAAATCTGCACTTTTCAAGCCTGCTGCCCCAAAAATTGGTGTTTAATTTGCACATAAAGAGAGCATGAATCCTTTCAATCAACACCTGAGCTCCTTTAACACCTGTGAAAACAATTGTGCAGACGAAGATGAACCTTCTCCAAAGCATGCGCCAAATCTGGAAGCTTTTAGCCTTTGTTAGCACTTTGTCTGTGCAAAATCCTTCCTCTAAAGGGGGCGCACTTTTTCTCCTTGCTGCAATTCTTTACCTGTGTGTTGAATAATAAATCCATATGGCTGCCCATGCTTATATAACCTTCACAATTCTATAATTAATAATTGCCCTAACAATTAAAGGCAATTAATTAATTAAAAATCATGCTTTTCTCTTTTAAAAATTGCATGTTTAAGGACAGCCATCCAATAAATTAAATTAATCCAATTTAATCCTTCACACAGCACTTAACTTTAGCCTCACAGTGTGCTTTGACCATAGCCACTGAAAATAGAAATTAATTTAATGATTTAATGCATTTAAAATCATTAAACAACTCCTAAATGGGGCGCACTTTTTCCAAGGAGAGGGGCAGCCACTAAATAAATTAAATTTAATTAATTTAATCCCTTTCTTTTATTTCTCCTTTGACTTTTTGACCTCCTCAAGCTTGGGCGCACTTTTTCCAAGGAGAAAGATTATTAAAAATAATCAATTTAATCACTTTAATCCTTCACCAAAGGGGGCGCACTTTTTTGCACATGTAATTCTATTTTTAAGAATTTTTCCATAATGGGATTCTTTACCCTGCCAGGCAGGCACCAAAATCCCATGATCCACTTAAGTGATTTGACTTTTGCAATGGGATTCTTTACCCTGCAAGGCAGGCACTAAAATCCCATGATTTCACTTAAGTCACTTTCCTTTTATAATATCATGGGAATTTTTACCCTGCAAGGCAGGCAATAAATTCCCACCTGCCTGCAGCCTCTATTTTTCCCATTGCAGCTTAAGTGACTTTTATAACATGGGAAAAAGTACCCTGCCAGGCAGGTATACAATTCCCATCCTGCCTGCGGCTTATATTTTTCCCACTGCAGCTTAAATCCTTTATTTTCCAAAAAGGCGCCCATCCCCGCAGGGGCTTTTCTGTGCATGACTTCGCTTTTTCCCAGTGATCCAGACCTCCGATGGCGACTTCCTCCGGGCAAAATGTGCATGTATGTTTTCCAGCTGCTCCAGGCCAAAAATCGGGCTTACCCGGCGAAGGAGTTGTTCCAGAGAAATTTTACAGAAAACAGAACGGGACACCACAAAAACACGAAAAATTGCCAAAAGTTACAAATAAAGCCCAAAACTTAAAATAAGTTAAAATCCTTCTGGTACATAGGAATAATAACATATTCGCTCATAACAGAGTTAAAACAGGCGCAAATAGCCTCATACGGGGCTCAAAATAATTAAATACAAATTTCCCGCAGACAAATCCCGATGACAGAATAAAACAATTTTGGGCATCTGGGTATTTGGCGAAAAGGGCTAATATGGCTCTTTAGGATTATCTTGGTGCAATACAGGAACTTTCAGGCAATAAAAACAACAAATGACCCATTATTTTAAAAGTACGAAAAATTTTCGGATAGGGTAGTCACAGATTTCAGGGTGAAATCTGAGTGACACCAGATAGACATAGGAGGTCTAGGTGCTAGTTTTCTAGCCTATATGAGGTTGTTTTCAGCTCTAATAGCTAGATTGAACTAGGACAATGATATCATTGTTCAAAGATCTCAAATAATACAAGAAAGCATGCTCTGTTGGAGGCTTGATCGTACGGGGAATTCTTTCCCAAGTTCTTTGGAACCTCAAATTAAAATCATCCATGAACTCCCGAGGGCTCTTTTGATTGTGCTCAATTGCTCAATCAGGGAAAGATGTTTAGATTTATTCTCAAATTGGTTACAAAAGGCTTTCCCTAATTCAGCCCAAGTACCAATAGAATTGACAGTCAGATTCGATACCATTGCAAGGCTTTATCTTTGAAGGAAGCTGCAAGAAGTCTCATAGCTACATTCTCTTGGGTAATATTATAGACAGAGCAAAGATTTTCAACATCTCTGATGTGCTCTATGGGAGTGGTTTGAGTTAAATCGGTAAAGAATGGTAAACTCTTTAATGCAGAAGCAATGATATCATTGTATACGACAATATTCAAGGGACTGCCATCATTAAAGGTCACAAAAGCTTCAACCCTAGGAACAACCATTAGGAAATTTAGGACGGAAACTCTGGGGTTTTAGGCAATTGCTTTGGCTTATCAGATCTGGAAAAATATGGAGTAGATCTATGAAATCTGCTTTTTCTGCAAGAATATAAAGGTAACTAAATAAAATCAAATGGTATACCTTTAGCTTTTGACCTGGTGGTCACCTTTGGCATTAGCCTTTACTAGTTTGTAACCGGTATGCCTATAGAAACCTTCAGAGTCGCCAGATGCTGAACCAATATCAATTCTTTGAATAATTTGTCCCACCGGTGTGCCAGAAACTGTTGTCACCTAGATAGAGAATGATTTGTGTACTCTCTCTCCTGTTGTCAAAATTGGAACACCTCAAGGTTGCGGGTAACCTATGCTTGATGTGAACCTTCAGAGTGAGCTGGTTGCTTTGTGAATCACCTAAAAACTAATAAAATTGACAAGGAAAAGGGAGAAGGAATGCGGAAAATATAAAATTGAGGTGATACACCAATGATTTGAAACACACATGTACTACTCTTTGCATACGAAAAATATAAAGATCCACACACATGCACAACTCTAGGCTAATCAAAAATTAATTCAAAGGTTTAGGTAAGGGACAACAATATAGGGAAGAAATTCCACAACAAAGCAATACTGATCCCCGATAAACACGATGAATACTCGAAAACCAGCGATATGAGAAGGCAAAAATGGAGCTTTTCTATTCAGAGATGCAAATGAAAGCTAGGATTGCTAGAGCAAAACAACTGGAAGAGTATGTGTATGATTTCAATAAAAAATCAGCCCATATATAGGCTATCCCTTGCTCAGAATAGACTGCTGCTATTTAATTATTTAATTTCTTTCTTTCCATGCATGCTGGACGACTGAAACGCCCTAGGGTCTGTACCAGCTGAAACGCGTCTTGGAAACTGATGAGTGCAGTACGGTATGTTGTGGGTACGGCTGGAAACGTACCCACAGGGATAGGGTACGGTCTGGGTACAGTTTTGCCGTACCCGGCCCGTACCTTGTCCCTATGGGTACGTTTCCAACCGTACCCGTCCAAAAAAAAACTTGCCAAAAACAACTCCACATTCCTTTTTTGACAATTCTTTCCTTTTTTGGATTTTTGGTAAAAAAATCACAAGCATAGAAAAAAATTTGCCATTTTTGGAAAGGGTCCGGGAAGATGTAGCAGCAAAAACTTGCATGTGCCATAACTTTCATTCTGTGACTCCGTTTCAGGTGCCGTTTTCTCTAAAAGTGTATATTTTCTCGAGCTCTACGCATTGATGGCAATATTTTTTTATTTTCATAAAATCCATTTTTGCACCTTTTTGGACGAAGCAACTTCTTGCAATCTTCTCGAAAGAATCATGAGCTTTGATCGCTTTGTAGACAGATTAGTAATTAAAAATACTTGGATAGCTTTCCAAAACTCAAAGTATTCTCTCGTGCTCGGACTAATCGTCCCACTTGCCACTTGGATCCATATTTTTCCCACATGTTTTGGGAAATATGTTAGCACAATACTATCGTCTTTGAGTGGATCAAGGAAGGTCACCATGAACAATCAAAACTCCTTGAGTCTTATCACCTGTCTTTAAGATAAATAATCATGATAGAGAAATAATAAATTTCAATAAGTATGCAAAAATGTATGCTTAAAATTTATAATTTATTTACATAATTTATATATTTATATTACATATATATAATTTATATACATGTATATATAAATATATATAGAAAACGTACCCAAAAGCGTACTGTACCCAAGATTTTTAATAATTTTCCGTATCGGCGTACGTACTGTTGACATGTATCCAAGCTTCTAGCATGCATGGGACAAAAAGTTTTGTCTTACACTTTGCCTTTTGTCTCATTTCCTTTTTCCTTTTGTCTTTTCCACACTTTATCCTTTTGTCTTTTTTGCTTTTGTCTTTTCCACACTTTATCCTTTTGTTCTTTCTGCTTTTGTCTTTTCAACTTTTTTCTTTTTTGCTTTGTCTTTTTTGCATTCGTCTTTTCCACACTTTATCCTTTTGTCTTTTCCACACTTTATCCTTTTTCTATTTCCATGGTGCAACCTTCTTTGATTGGGATCTTTGCTACAATCTTTGATTTGTTTATTTAATCCATTCTCCTTAATGCTTGCTAGCGCCAAAACTGGTTGGGATTGTTTGCTCTTATTCATTTTATTTATTCCTCATGTTGCTCCTGCTTGGTGCCATATTTGGAACAGCAGTTCCTTTTTTTTAAATTATTTTATCTTTATGCACTTTGGCGCCAATTCGGAGGCACCATGCAAGCAAAATATTCATCCCTTCATCCTTGTGTTTGGCACAAATTCCGAGGCATGAATTTGTGGTAACACGTCTCTCATCTTACTACGAGAAAATGCCAATGCTATAGTAGATGCTAAAGATTCCAAAGCTATTTTTATTTAAAAGTCAGCCTTCAATATACAACAAGGGAAATTATAAAAACAAGCCAAATGGGTGAAAATTCGCCGATGAAGACTACATATTTTAAAAAAGCCCAACACTTTGAAGACAAGAAAGAATCCAATTTAAGAAAAACTCGACATGCATGGCTGCCTAGATAGTTTGGGAGCTTGTGGATCTCGGGAATTAACCCTTACAAGGGTCATGAGGCAACTTGATGGAGCATTGTGGGAGTAGCTAAATATGGATGGTTGTCCAACAATTCGGGAAATTCTGTAATTTTGGAGGTCAAGGAGGTGGAATCCAGGAACTAGGGAATTGAACTACGGAACTACACCTTTACGAGGGTCAGAGAGGCAACTTGACGGAGTTCTACCTACTCAAAGCAGTATGTTCAGAGAGGAATCTTATAAAGAATGCGTGACTCGCTTAGCTCTATTATTTTAATCTTCATGTCATTGATGTTTGTTTTTGCTTTCTATAGTGTAAGCCTTAAGAGGGAGTGTAAGAATATAAGGCTTATCTTTAGCTGCAAATCAATATTAGTTAAGTATTAATTAATACTGTTGTAACCACTTAAACCATTTTTAACCACATCTCACACAATAAAACGATAGAGACGCATTGAACAATGTGTGCATTCTGCTTCCTCTTCATTATTTCTCTATTCACATCTTCTAACGATAAATGTGGCTATTTTGCATTGGGAAAGAGTAGGCTGGGCTGATTCAAACTAGGAATAGGACAAGAGGATGAAGAGGAAAAACTATTTCAAATTTTTGCATATTTTTCCATTTGTGAGTGCTCTTGGCCAATTGAACGTTTGTTACCACCTATTACAAGTGGGGTCAGATGACCACATTAGCTTTGTTCTTTAAAGGTGATGGAAAACAAGAAGCACTTATTTTCAAATATCATGTCCACTATAAGATTTAGGGAGGTATTAAAGTTTGTACAAAGATTCAAGAGGTTCCCTATTCACCTTCTTCAGTTATCTTAGGTAGAGATGGTTGACCCTTATCTGTTGTCGTGTTGTTGCTTTCAAGTAGAAGGCATTACAAGTGAATCCAACTAGGTACCTGTGTGGCTGCCATGAAGATCTCCTTCAGCTGAACCCTTCTTTCAACTTCTTTCATCAAAGATTTTCCCTCATTTTGTGCAAGCTTGCAACTGTCCTTAGCTGATAACAATAGTTTTGACACTCTGAAAATGTCATCACAACAACAAAATTGATCTTTTGCCCCAATCAAGGGTGTGAACCATGGAGCCGAAAATGATATTAGAAGTGCATCAGTGAGATAGAAGTACTGTAAAAGCTGATAATGCTTATGATAACAACGTTGAAATTGGGAATTTGATGCATGGCTGTCCCAATTATGTTCCTTCCGCTTTTCTGTTGGAGGATATCATCATCCCTTGTTCTCCTCATATGCATGCTACTCATTAGGATCACTTCTTCCCTTTGCTTCTCATACATATGAGCATGCTGACTGAACCACACTTATGTCTCTTCTTTTCTATCATCTCCATTTTTGGACCTGCACATAGAACAAGCATATTAATGAAATCAAGAGCTTCCACCAACATCTCGAAAAACTGTTCCATCATTCCCCATAAACATGTCGTTCAACTCTCTTCCAATGTTTGCATCTTCTTCATAATTTCCCTCTCATGCGATGGACTTCCAACGGCCCATTCTTGCTGTCCCACACATGGCTGTAGCTGTAGCATTGCATTTTGTTTCTCAAACAACATTGTAGTGGCCGGAAACTCTTTCATAACAGCAAAAAACAATCCCTCATTGATGGTAGGCAGAAAATCCTTTCACCTTGTGACTGAAAATACTTTTGTGACTGTTATAAAAAGTGTTAAGGGGCTGGTTTTGATGCAAGCAACAAAAAAAAATAGGACAACAGCTGTCGTACTTTAGATTATTTACAAAATTCAGAAATTACAGTGATATAGGGGCTCAGATCAATAATATAGTGACTGAAAATTCATCAACAACTGTAAACTGAAAATTTCTCAAGTGTATGACTGAAATTACTTGTATGGCTGCATAAACTGCTGAGCTGGCTGGAAATGAGGATGCCAACAGCTCTCCAACCTCAAATAGTGAAGCCTTTTTGAAGAAACATAGTCTCCTCGAGTTCCCCTTTGCACCATGTGACTGAAATTTCCTCAAAAATAGCCTCAAACTGAAAATTACTCACTTCAATGACTAAAACTACTTGCATGGCAGCAAGTACATAAAAATCATATGGCTTACTCGCTTTCCCTATCAAGCATCTCGCTGCCCTAACAATGGTGACTATCCTCATAGTCTTTCCCGTCTTTTATTTCCAAAGATCACCCAGATCCCAAACTTTCATGTACAAGCAATTTGCAACTTATATGAAAGATTTTATCTGCCCTTTGCTCAAAGGTTTCTTCACTCTATCACCATTTTCACTATGTTGTCCATGATGACCACAAAGTTTCCGTATATACCATGAAGCATCAACCTTGACATAAGATCATTGTTTTCAACATGTTGTTCATGATGACAACACATCTGAAATGACATAGTAGGAAACAACAACTCCACAACACTTTTATACCTTTGGTTGTCCACAACTTGCTCACCTTCCTTTTCCGGATGAAGAATGATTGAGATATCTTCAACACCTCCATCCTTGTGACTCAAACTTTTTGAGTTAGGATCAACATGCTCCTTCGTCTTAAACTCTTTACATTCAACAAGTGAAGCCCTTTCCACCTTGACTGAATCCATATTTTGTTGACACATGCATGGAGCATCTTCATGGTTCTTGCCAAAGTCTTGAACACCATCAACTTGCTTCTTATTGATTGTTGTTCTGAAAATTCTAGCAAGTTGAATATCAACATTATCATCCGACCATTGGGCTTTAACAAGAAAATTCTCCCCACAATCTTGCGAATATGACGTTCCTTCTTTCTTTGGCTCATGTTTCATGATTTCTCCCTCTTCCCTCATCGTCAAGGGAGAATTATTTGCCCTAATTTCTTGCAGGTGTTGTTTTGATTGAGCGGCTATCAACTTAGCTTCCTTTTCTCTTTTTAGCCATTTATCACACCTTTGTTGGGTCTTCATTACATCCTCTACTCTTGAAAATCTTAATTCCTTGTTCTCTTTAATGCCAACATTTTGTTCATTCGAATCCATATCGTTTCCTTTGGAGGACACTTCCTCTTCAACTTGCATGTTGGATTCCTCTACGAGTTGTTTGTTCTCAAACTCCAACAACTCTGATTGCTCTTTCTCGTCATGCTCCAACAACAAAATGTCTTCCTTAGTAGCTTGTTGTTTAGGTTTTGGTTCAATTCCAACTTGATCTTTCTTCAATCCCATGAAGTTGACAAGTGGTAGTTCTTTCCAAATCTCAACTGGAAATGCTCTATATTTATCATAGCTGACAACAATGCCATCCACTATGGAGGGTGGAGTTTCCCTCCCTAAGATGGTTTATTCTTTTGGAAGGAAAGTAGGCCTGTTGGCTAGATTTTCTGCATAGTACAAAACCTAGGCAGTCATGAGATAAATCTCCTTCATTTACCGGTGAGGCTCCCTTGTCAGATTTGTCAATTAAAGAATGCTAATATCTAAATGGGGTTTTACTTTAACTACTCAATTCATGAACCATAACTGAACAGTTTTGCAGCAAGTAAGCAGCTGTTTAAGAAAGGAAATATTTATAGAAGAAGGAAGTTATGTAATCACAGAGAAGAAATGGGGAAGATGTGCATCCCAATCAATAGATAGTAGAGTTGATTGTACGCACATAGAAGAAACCAATAGATATAAACACAGAATTCAAAGCAGAGGTAGCTCTAGATCTAGATCTAAAATAACACAAAGTTTATCAAGAGATCTAAGATAAAAAGCAAGAAACACAATCCACCGTGACACAAAGTTCTCCGGAAATATGCTCCTGTATATTCCTTTGCTTCAAGTGGCTCTCAAGGGTTTCAACACAAAGTTTGGAACACAAGGTTGCTGCTTACAAATTCTCATCATTAACCCAAAGGTTCTTCCTCTACTTATAGAATGTAGAGGGGCAATTACAAGTTGGAAGCTTTTAGTTGAACTGGCACATGTGGAAGTCGGAGGAAAGAAACAACTGGCAATCTCCATCCTGGAATTCCTCTTTGCATGACATGTATGATTTGCAACTGAAAATAGAACCTTCTATTTTGCACGTCCGCCACCTATCTCCAAGTAGTTGACTTCTTCAAGTAATGGCTTTTAAGCCAATCACTTAAGTTTTATAATTTAATTGATCGCTCAATTACTTTGTTGGAGGAAAGAAGGAAGAGGAAAGCTGCAGTCTTGTCCTTTTTCATGTCTGCATGTAGCTGATTCTTTTGCCTTTGATTCTCACCAAATGGATCTGGAGTAGTTGGATGCAAGCAATTTGGAATTGGAAACAAATTGGATTGGAAAATTGGAAATGAATTGAAATGATAAGTGGATCTGAAGCGAGCTGGATCTTGCCTTTGCCTTGTCTTCTCTTTTATCCTTGAAGCTTTTGCAGTTCTTCTCTAGTACATGCATCAATGCAATGTTTGCCGTAGATAACTCATCATCCTTATTTTTAATTGCATATGAGCAATTAAAAATTCTGGAAAGCACTCCGGATGAATGAAAATTCAATGAAGGCTTCAACTGGAAGATGGGAGCATTTGCACAAGATCTTGGAAGGAATTTTCCATGCATTGACTTCTTCACGGGCTGCATTCGAAACAAGAGGATGAAGCCTTTGTGCAAAAGCTTTTGCAACTATGAGATCTGGATCTGGATCTGCATATGGATTTGCATCTGCATCTGCATCTGATATGGATCTGCACCTGCATAACAAACTCTGGCAACTGGGTTGTGGATGGAAAATTTGCAGCTCGAATACTTCCATTGCTTTTAATCTGCATGCATGAGTGAAATTTTTCCTGCTCTGGATCTGTCTATCAATTCAGCAAGAGGTTCCGAGCATAGATCCGTGTCTCCAATATCTACAAATTGAAAAGTGATGCATGACTCCGTTGTGCTTTTTTTTCATCCCTCTTTACCATGGCTTTGTCTATCTTTGTCTGAATAATTCTTTTCTTCTTATTTGACTGGAATTCTTCAAAACTAGTGCAGATCTGGATAATCCTTCAGATTCGGAGGAAATATTCAATGTATTGGACATTGATATAAGTTCCTTTTCTTTATAAAAGCACCTGTATCTAACTCCTGCAATTAATTCAGACAAAGATGGCAACTAGAGCATGCACAATGAATTTTAATTATAAAAATCTGCACTTTTCAAGCCTGCTTCCCCAAAAATTGATGTTTTAATTGCATCCAAAGAGAGCATGAATTTTTCCAACTTCACCTGAGCACCTGTATCACTTCTACAAACAATTATGCAGACACAAATCAGCCTTCTTCAAAGCATGCGCCAAAACTAGAAGCTTTTAGCATCAAATCCACCTTTGTCTGAGCAAAAATCCTCTTCAAATGGGGCGCACTTTTCCTCCGGGCTGCACTTCTTTACCTGTGAATTAAATAATTCATCCTTATGGCAGCCCATGCTTATATAACCCTCATAATTCTATAATTAATAATTGCCCTTCCTATTCCTGGCAATTAATTAATTAAAAATCATGCTCTTCTCTTTAACTGGTGTGCTAAAATTGCATGATTAAGGACAACCATCCATTAAATTAAATTTAATCAATTTAATCATCCACTCTTCACTTCACTTAAGCTTCACAGTGTGCTTTGACCATAGCCACTGAAAATAGAATTTAATTTAATCAATTAATACTTTAAAAAGTATTATTTCCTTCTCAAAAGGGGCTGCACTTTTTTAAAAGGGGCTGCATTAAATAAATTAAATTTATTTAATTTTGGAATTCTATTTTTAAATTCTTTTTGTCCACTTCCCTTTGTTGACTTTTCCACAAGCTTGGGTGCCAAAATTGGGTGAATAAATATTAACAAATATTTATTTAATGCATTATTATTCACCCAAGGTGGGTCGCACTTTTTAGCATAATAGAATTCTATTTTTAAAAACACATGGCAATGGAATTTTTACCTGCAAGGCAGCCCTGAAAATCCCATGATCCACTTAAGTGATTTGACTTTGACAATGGGATTATTTACCCTGCATGGCAGGTAATAAAATCCCATGATTTCACTTAAGTCACTTTTCTTTTATTTCACCATGGGAATTTTTACCTGCAAGGCAGAAAATAAATTCCTTCTTGCTGCTTGACTCTAATTTTCCCACTACACTTAAGTGAATTTTCTATCATGGGAAAAAGTACCCTGCTAGGCAGGTACAAAATTCCACTTGCCTGCCTATTGCTTCTATTTTTCCCATTGCAGCTTAAATCCTTTGTTTTCCAAAAATGCACCCAACCCCGCAGGGGCTTTTTAGTGCACGACTTCGCTTTTTCCTAGTGATCCAGACCTCCGATGGTGACTTCCTCCGGGCATAATGTGCGTATATGTTCTCCAACTGCTCCAGGCCAAGAATCGGGCTTACCCGGCAAAGGAATTGTTCCAGAAAAATTTCACAGAAAACGAAACGGAAAAACACAAAAACACAAAAAATTGCCAAAAGTCACAAATAAAGCCCAAAACTTATTCCTAGTTAAAACCCTTATGGTATATAGGAATAATGATATGTTCGATCACAACAGGGTTAAATCGGAGTGCAAATTGCCTCAAACGGGGCTCAAAATAATTAAATACAAATTTCCCGCAGACAAATCTCGACGACAGAATATAACAATTTTGGGCATCTAGGTATTTGGCAAAAATGGCTAATATGGCTCTTTGGGAAAATCTTGACGCAATACAAGAACTTTCAGGCAATAAAAACACAAAACGACCCATTATTTTAAAAGTACGAAATTTTTTTCGGATAGGGTAGTCACAGATTTCAGGATGAAATCCGGGGATACCAAGGCCGAAATGACCTAGATGACTCATGGTTTTGGTGGTTGGATTTTATTGTTTGCTCTTGAAGAGCTTCCTTCACCATTTAGATGTTGTAAGGTATGGATCAACTGTGCCATCATATTAGCCATTCTCTGTTGCCCTTGGGCAAACCTCTCAAACCTAGCATCATAAAAAAATATGTCTACCATTTTATCTTCTCCTTTTGAATCACAAGTTGGTAAGATCAAGTTCTCTAATACCACTTTAATGCCTCTTTTAGGGCAGATTAGCACAATTTTGGAATTTAGTTGAAACCCTTATTCAAAATATAACAACAATATGATTTTTATGCAAACCCGTAAGACAAAAATGCAGCGATCTGAAATCTTCCTTTATTTATCAAATAATCACAATACAAAATACCCAAAAGGCCCAAAGCATCTAGAAACCCTCTTGGTACAATTAGATGATGAAAAATAATTTTTCCAACCAAAGTTTAAATTTATTTTTATTTATTTTCACACCATCAAACAAGAAAAATACCTGCATAAGATTACAACACTTTTCTCACAAAAGATGCTCCAGATGAGAAGAGGAGATCCAAGGAGACGCTACAAATTGAAACCAACCAATTCTGTCTGTTGTCGATGCCCTAAACAATGATTTGAAATCCAAAGAGGTGTAGATAGCCCTAGAAATGCACAGTAAATCATGCCCTAGGTGCGATGATATGAAATCATGCTCAAATGTGACCCTTGATTGAAGCCACCAAGTAGATATTGATGGTTTTCGTCCCCAAATTCCGATCATGAGGGTTTTCATTCTCAAGTGATGAATACTAAGCTGGTTTTCATCCTCAATAGCTGCAAGTAGAAGCACAAGTGCTCTACTTCATAATATCACCGTGTGATAGCTAGATGATATTTGCCCACAAATGAACTCCTCCATCTTCTTTTATATCCTTCCCTAACTTTTAATTTATAATTAAGTGTCGGCACACTCAAATTAGAAAAGTACTTTTATTTTAAAATTAATCATAAGTGGCCGATATAAAGTTGCTTTTTGGGCTCACTTAGTTTTAATCTTACCATGTTCCTCTTTCCTTCATTCGATTAGCTTGTGGGAAATAATAAAATATGCTAAGGGTCTTCGCTCTGCTTTAATTTCAAAAAGGGGACATTACAATATCCCATCCTCAATTCTCTTGCTCATATACTATACAATGTGATCTTTTTGTACTTGGCATCGAGGGCTATCTTGTTCTTTCGGGGTAAAACAAAGAGCATAATGACATTTGTGTAATCTATGGTAATTTTCAGCCACAGGTGTTGGGGGAGGTTCTATGAGAAGTACATCAATCCCTCTTTGAATTATTTAGCTTCCCCCTTTGTCATGATTGTGGATATCATCAAATAGTGTTTAGTCATTTTTAGTGGTTGATAATGATGCTTTAGTTCTTTTGCCCTATGTGTTGATAGAAATATGTGAAATGATGGTCGCCAACCTCAACCTCTAACTTTGGTCTGCATCTGCTCCTTGTTTCCCTTGAGTGGCCCTTCCATCATATGGCTGTTTTAGTGTGTTTGCCTCACATGGTTGGTTAGATTATCAATTTTGGTGGGATATTTACTCGTGTATGTTTAAGTTATCTCAAGATGACGACCATGAGTAGTCGCTAGCATTGTGTCATTGTTTTGTCATGTATTTTGGTTGTAATCACAAGGCAAGGGGACCCACTTAGCACACAAGCACCGTAAGCAATTGTTAGTAGGGGAGAGGAACAATGAATGTAATCCAACGATTTGGGTTTCTCACCCTCTAGCCTTTTCCTGGTTGGCAAAGCTTTTGGAGAGTATTGTTCCTTATATATGACGCCTCTCTCGCAATTATTACCAATGTGGGATTTACCCAATAACAACCCAATCATGTATTTATGTTAAATTGAAGGTTTTCACGAGAAATTTAGGTAGATTATTAATTTATGTGGAACTTTAACTCGTATTTCTTTAAGTCATCTCATGATGACCACGAAGTGTAGGCACTAACATAGTGACATTGTTTCTTATTGCATTTTTGGTTGTATTCACAAGACAACTTAGTACCCAAGCATTGTAAGCATTTGTTAGTTGGGGGTAGGAATAGTGAATGTATTCCATTGATTTGGGCTTCTTATCTTCTAGCCACTTTCCCCATTGGCAAAGCATTTGGTGAGTGTAATGCCTTATAGATCATTCTCATCTCATAATTATTACCAATGTGGAATTAATGTTAAGTCGAATGTTTTCACGAGCAATTTAATTAGATTATTAATTTTCATGGGATTTTTACTCATGTGTGTTTAAGTCATTTCAAGATGACCACCACGAGTAGTCAATAATATAGTGAAATAATTTCCTCATTTATTTTTGGTAATAACAATAAGGCAAAGGGGATCCACTTAGCAAACAAGCTTTATAAGCATTTGTTAGTAGAGGGGAGGAACGATGAATGCAATCCCCAGATTTGTGCTTCTCACCCTTTAGCCTTTTTCTCATTGACAAAAGTTCTGGAGAGGGTTGTGCCTTATATATCACCCTTGTCTTACAATTATTACTAATGTGGGATTAACACAATTATGACCAATGTGGTTAGTGTTTTTCTGCTTTAGGCTTACTTTGGGTCCCAATTACCTACTTTGGTCACACTTGGACATTAATATAACCTTCATTTTTGTTTTCTGAATAGTTTTTGCATTCTTTCACCTTATAACATTGTCTTTTTGTGTAATAAAGGAGAATATTTAATAAGAAGAAATTTCATAAATTTGAGATCTACATGTTGATCACAATTGAAACACTCTCTCATATGATTGACATATATTACTAGGGTATCAAGTCATTATCTTTTGGAAATTTTATTTGTGTTCTCCAAGAAGTATATTACAAAAATTATTTTGATTGAACATGTGTTATAGATACTCATGCATCATTATCATGAATCACAACACTTTGTTGGCAATTTTGTGTTTCTCTTTGTTATAGAGAGATATTTTTCCTTGGAAAATTGCTCACATGCGCTTTACCGTTTTCCTCTCTCTCGATGAATCTCAAGTCTGCCTTGTGCTAATCTCTCTGTGAGCTGGCTTAAATAGAGATTAGTAGTTTCTTGCTGTTTCACCATGTTAGTGAATAGTTGTTTCATCAAGTCCACACCCATGTCATCACTATCTCTGTAATGTCCCCTTTTTCGGGGCATTACTAAGGCGTCTCTTAGTAGTTAATGTGCACATAGGATAACAATTTCTTAATATTAAATTAAGAAAATAAATAAAGTGCACGTGGTCTTAGTTCATTAAATATTTTATTTTAATTATGTTTTAGTGAGAGTTCATTAAATAGCCGTCATTGGACATTACACCCCTTTATTCTATAAAAGGAGGTTGCATTTCCTTTAATGGGCATGTTGATGTATTATTCAAATTTACTCCATGCTTGGAGAATGTGATGTATGCCTTACGAATGTTGATTGCTCTCTCCTCCATTTTGAATTTTACATTTGCAACTCTAAGTAAAGTTGGTCTGGAATTTATTTGTGCAAATTTAAGTGTGATCTATGCTCTTTGCATTTTCCTTGTGCCAATCGTGGGTGATCATTGCTAATTCATAAGCTGGCTGTAGCGACTTGTTTTGATGAAGTATTTTATTAAATGATCCACTCGAACCCTAGCAAATACATGCTATTTACTTTGGCGACTGGTTTTGAGGGTAAATCTGTGTGTAAGGTCATATATTTGCAGCGAATTCATCTTAGTTAAATATTTTCCTTGTTGGCTGATATATTCCATGTTTGGCGAGCTGTAGATTGCATGATATTGTGGTGTTTGTAGCCTCTTGTTGCAGCGATCTGTGTGAGGGAGTTTAGATGAAATTTTAAGTGCTCTTTGGCAATGATTTCCATGCTTGATTGAATGGTGACCAGTGTTTATTGCAGCGATCTGTGTTTGTGGGATATAAATATGAGTTTTGAGTGCATTTGTTGATAACCTTTGGCAGCTAAAAAGTCCCCCATTAGCAGCGACTTGTCTTTAGTTTTGATTGGTAATTTGGTGATCATTTTCTAGGCCCAACAATCTGATTTATGTGTGGATCTGTGGCATACTGGTGCAACGACATGGGTAAAGGTGGTGACAGCAGGAGGTAACCCCCTTGCTTGGTCTTGAAAGGTGTAAAGGAACCTTGTGCTTGCCATGCACTAATAACTCAGCCCTAGTCGATTGATGTAGAAGTGTGTTCGAAGGTTTTGCACACATATTTGATGACTCATAAGGTTCTTAGTATCTGCTGATCCTTCCAAGGAATAGATCTTTATTTCCATCCCTCATATGGGTCTTCTTTGAATGCAATACCCATCTTGGAAAATTGTTCCATGATTGCAGCAGTTAAGGGTACTGATTTATATGTGATTCCATCAGCTATTTGTCCCTTGCTAACTGTCATAGAACTAAGAGCTGTCATATACCCTCTCAAGTGGTTTCTTCTTTTTTAGAAATGTTTTGTTGGTAATATGGGGATTGGTAGCAAGGATCTGTTTGCTGCAATATAATTTCAGTTTATTATCAGTTTGCATATTTTATTTCACACATATTGGTTGCTTCTCAACTTGTTCTAAGAGGGGACATTATAGTCTCTTGTCTCCCATCTTTCAACACAACAGGCTAGAGAAACAACCGCTCTAATACCACTGAAATATCCTTTGTGGTATACCACACAAAAGTACACAAAATATAGATAAATTGCAGCAAATAGAAAATCTGATTTTCTGCAGTAAATACTTAGCTAGGGCAGCGAACTGATTTTTATTTTTATTTCTCAAAATACTTGCCCAAACACATGAAAATTTGCAAGAAGCTTGCTATGATAATAAAGAACACTAGAACAATATTTTTGAATTTTTTGAATCACATATGATTGCGAGAAAATTACAAAAACCCTAGACAGATTAGAAAAACCTTAAAAATTCATATCTTCTCAAATACTTATGATAAAATTATGAAAATTTGGAAATAACATCTATTAATAATATGAATGAAATCCCAATTGCCAGACCTGGAAAAAACACTCTGAAAACCCTCCAAAAATCACTGTAAAATCCCAAAATGGGTCGCTCCACCTGAAAAGAGACCAAAAACCCTCCAAAATTCCTCCAGAAATGGCGCCAAAACCTGCTCTAATCGCTGCAATAAAACAGATCTGGAAACCCTCGATTTTTCTCCACAAAAGCCCAAAATTCCTCCAAAACCCTTCTCTGAAAACTTTAAAATTGATCTTTGAAAATCAGCCTGAATTAGTTCCAAATTGACAAGCTAGGGTGGATCTTCCACCACCGAAGAATGCCCTGCTAGCTAGGAATGGATCTCTCACCACCGAAGCTAGGGTTCCTTACTCCATAAGCTAGAAAAAGCAATCAACAGTTGCTCAATGGAAATCATAAGTGTGTATGCAAGAATGACCTCTCTTTCTCCTCCTAATCTCCTTTTATAATTTTCCCCAAGCAACATTGACCCCAATGAAAGAATATAACATCAAAGTGTTATTAGTCACCCCCCTCAACAACAAAACATAATGTTTGCCCCCACTAAACCACTTAACACCCATGCCAATGAAAAAATATAACAAATAAGCAAGGTGGAATAGCCAATAGCCTCTAAAGTCTTTAACCCCTTCGGTATGACCAAAGCTAAGACTAAATTTTGGCCCTTAGGCCCTCTGTGAAAGAAAGGGGACATTACAGTCCTCCCTTCTCGAAATTTGCTTTTACCCAAGCAAATGCAAACTAGGATGCTGTAAAATGTGTTCTCCCTCCTAAGTAACATCCTCAAGTGGCAATCCTCTCCACCATACCAAATACTCAGTGATCACCCTACTTGTGAGCCTCCTTTGTCTCACCTTAATAATAGATTCTGGTTCCAAGACCAACTTCCCCTCATCATCTAATGGTGGTAACTCCGGGGAGGGTACGATATGCTGTCCAAGTGCCCTTTGAAGGCATGAAACGCGAAAGACATTATGTATCTTAGTTTGCTCGGAAAGCTCCAACTCATATGTAACTGCCCCAACTCGTCGTGCTACTTGATATAGACCATAGAATTGTGGTTTCAGCTTCTCCGGACCCTTTTGCTTCAGTGAGGATTGTCTGTATGGCTACAAGCATAGAAAGTCTAAATCCCCCACCTCAAAAGACCTCTCTATCCTGTGCCTATTTGCATATATTTTCTGCTGATTTTGTGCCTTCTGAAGGTTCTCTTTGAGAGCTTTAAGAATATCTTGGTTCTCCTGTAACCAATCACGAGATTTGGGAACTCAGCTGTCTGAAAATACCAAATTTGCAAATGACATAACATCATACCCGTCTAAAGCTCGGAAAGGAGTTATGCGAATGCTCATCTGATAGGTGGTATTGTAACAATACTCACCCATGTGCAACTACCTAATCCAATCACGCTGATGACTTGTCACATAACTATGCAAATAGCCCTCTATCCACTTGTGAACTATTTTTGTTTGTCCATCATTCTATGGATGGTAGGTCGTGCCAAGGGTCAACTCAGTACCTGCAAGCCTGAAGATCTCCTACCAAAAAGTGCTCGTGAAGACCTTATCCATCACTGACAATATTTTTAGGCAATCCATGAAGCCTAAAAACACCTATATAGAATACCTGAGCCACATATGGTGCATCATGCCCCTTGGGTAGAGAAAAGAAATGAGCATACTTAGTCAACCGATCAACTACAACATATATGCAATCATGCCCATGTATCGAGGGGAGTCCTATAATAAAATCCATGGATATACTCTCCCACTTTTGCTCGGGAATAGGAAGAGGATGAAGTAATTTTGCTTTGGAAAAGAATGCTCGGCCTTGGTTTGCTAGCAAACCACACACTCTCTGATATGATTAATGACATCATCCTTCATCCCCTTCCATGCAAATCTCTTTGATATAGCTGTATGTTTTGAAGTATCTAGGATGCCTTGTTAATGTTGTATCGTGCACTTCCCGAAGGATCTTCTCCTTCATCTTGGATCCTGGTACAAGGACAATTCTATCCTTGTAGTTTATGAGATCATCCAAGACTCTGTACCTGTCATCCTTTATAATACCATCCATGACCTCACATGCAAACTGATTTTTGGAATACTCAACAAGTATGTGAGCCTTCCAATCTGCTGAAATCTCAGACATAGAACTAAGCATAGAGGTAAGGTAAGGTCTCCTAGATAAAGCATCAACAACAACATTATTCTTACCTTTGGTGTACTCTATGTCGAAGTCGTAGGTTTGTACCTTGTTCACCCATCTCTGCTGGCGATCGTTGAGATCCTTTTGCCCAGGAAAACCTCAAACTGTTGTGATCCGTACGAACCACAAATTTGTTGCCCACAAGGTATTGTCTGAATTTGGCCAAAGCATGCATGATGGCCAACATCTCCTTGTTGTAAATTGAGTACCCTTTCTCCACAGGGCTCAATTTCCGACTCTCATAAGCAATGGGGTGCTTATCTTGCATAAGAACTGATCCAATACCCTCTCCTGACGCATCACACTCAAGTACAAATGGGTGGGAGAAATCTGGCAATGCAAGAACGAGACATGAGCTCATCACCTCCTTGAGGTGATCAAAAACCTCTTCATCTTGCTTGGACCAAGAAAAATCCCCCTTCTTGGTCAAATTTGTCTATGGAGCAGTCAACTGAGAGAAGTTCTTCACAAATCTCCTATAATATGTGCATAGTCCCAAGAACCCTCTCAATTGTGTCAATGTCCTGGGTGGTGGCCAATCCAAAATTGCTTGTATCTTCTCCCTATCAACCTTCACTACCCCTCCACCAATCACATATCCCAAATATAATAGCTCTGTCATGCCAAACTCACACTTAGAAGCTTTCGCATATAGCGAATTAGCTTCTAATATCCCCAAGATCTCATCAAGGTGCCTCATGTGATCCTCCCAAGTCCTCTGTTGTAGACCAATATGTCGTCAAAGAAAACCAATACAAACTTCCGCAAGTGGCGGTTGAACACATGGTTCATATAAGATTGGAAAGTTCTTTGGTGTATTGGACAACCCGAATGGCATCACTAGAAACTCAAAGTGATCATAATGGCTTAAAAGCTGTCTTATGCACAAACTGCTCTCTAACCTTGATCTGGTGATATATCCAAATCGCAAATCTATTTTAGAAAAATAGATTGCCCCCTTGTAGCTCATTTAGCAACTCATCAATGCGTGGCATAGGATACTTATTTTTTATTGTCTTCTTGTTCACGGGATGGTAATCTATGCACATCCGCATGGTGCCATCCTTCTTCTTCACCAACACCACTGAAGAAGCAAAAGGTCGGAACTAGGTCTGATATGCCCCATCTCGATGAGCTCATGTATAGTCCTCTCAATCTCATCCTCGATCACATGTGACGATAAGGAGTAGTAAACACATCTAATAACCTCAAGCTCGATCACATGTTCAAATCCCCTATTTGGAGGTACACCTAGAGGTATGTCGCCAAAAACTGCACTATGCCTATCCAATAGACCTTGGATATCCACATGATACTTTGGCTGCCCATCCTCTGACTTCTTGGTTGAAACCAAGCACTAACTTGCCCAATCAACCCCATTGTGCTTGTGAATCCTCTCAATCCTCTTAGCTGTAACAACCCTGGGTGCATCTGTAGATAAACCTCTCAAAGTCACATTCCTCCCTTCGGACTTAAACTTCAGCTCCATCGTCTGAAAGTTAGTCCGAATTCCCCAAGGGAATGGAGCCACTTTGCACTCTAAGCACAAGGTTGGTCTCTCCAATACCAACAATATAGAAATCATCGGTAACCGTATAGTTACCCATCGTGATGCTCAACTGTGGAACTCGCTGTGTGCATCTCATAGACTCTCCATTGGCTACAACCATGTTGAAGCCCTCAAAATCCTCTACCTGTAATCCTCGCCTCTCCACCAATGATGCATCAATAAAGTTGTGGGTTGCCCCACTATCAATGAGTACCACTACTCGTTGACCCTGTAAAACTCTCCTAACTCTGAATGCCTTGTACCTCGGTTACTAGACAAAGTGGCAATAGACTCATGGGGGAAAGTCTCATCCTCCTGCTCCCACCCCAAGCACCGTCCAATGCCTCTTCGTCTCCATCCTCCAATCCCTGAGTATCCTCCTCATCACCATCACTCTCCTCGAAAACCTCTATAAATTGGGCCTTCCCTCTACCGCTGCAATCATGTCTTGGAACCCAAGGTGTGCGGCAATCAAAACATAATTTCTTTCGCCTAAACTCATCTCTGTCCTCTCTAGATATGAACGGTTTCTTCATTGCATCTTGCCTAGGTGGAGGCACCTTTGGTTGTGAGCCATCGTCTAGATGGAAGTACCTTAGGTTGTACTCGAGGTGGGAACCTTGACTTTGGAGTGGATAACTCCAAATCACGTGCTCTCCTAATAGCCTCATGCAAAGAAGAAGGCTCAAATGCCTTCACAAATCCAACATTCGTCAAACTTGCAATGAAAAGTGAGGTCAACCTCATCTTCGAAACATCGGGTACCATGATTGATAATCTCTAAAAATCTGCAATGTACTAATCTAAGGAACTGTTTGTCTCAAGTGAGTCAACTCCCTAAAATACCTGTCTAGGGTCCCTCCTATCAAATTTGCTCATCAACCTCTGTGTGAACTCTGCATAAGTATCAATATGTATGTGCCCCTGTGTAATCAGTCCATGATGCCACCAGTCATGTGCATCTCCCTCAAGATGTAGGATGGCAAACTTAATTGCATCCCCCTCGCGCATGGGATTCAAGTCAAAGTAGGTCTTCAACTTCTGAATCTAGGAATACGCTGTACATTTCTTAGAACTATTGATGTGTGGAATGGAGATTTGTCCCAATCTCCTCTGTAACTCAAGTACTTGTAGTTGATCTCTCTTGGGTTTGCTACCAATCTTCATTTTGTGAAAGGCATATTATCCCTGACGCCCTCGATCAATGATTGGTACCTTTCCCAAAAAGACTCCTCATCCAAATCATCTGTTGGTTGCCTTACCTGTGAAACTTTTGGATCCTTTAAAAAAGAAGGTTCGTGGAGTCCCAAGGTTTGGTAGAAGAGTGGGGAGACCGCTACCCTGGATTTTCATTTTCACCTCTTTGAGCCGTGTGTCCCCTATTGTTGTTTTCCCCTCTCTCAGTATGAGTCTCAAGTCTGTCTTGTGCTAATCTCTTTGTGAGCTGGCTTAAATAGAGATTAGTAGTTTCTTGCTGCTTCACCATGTTAGTGAATAATTGTTTCCTCAAGTTCACACCCATGTCTCTGTCTCCAATCTTTCAACCCAACATGCTAGAGGAACAACCACTCTGATACCACTGAAATATCCCTTGTGGGATACCATGCGAAAGTACACAACATATAGATAAATTGTAGCAAATAGAAAATCTGATTTTCTGCAGTAAATACCAGCTTAGGGAAGCAAACTGATTTTTATTTATATTTCTCAAAATACTTGCACAAACACATGAAAATTTACAAGAAACTTTCTATGATAATAAAGAACACTAGAACAATAATTTTTGAATTTTTCAAAATATATATCTCTGCCAAAAATCACAAAAAACCCTAGACAACTAGAAAACCTCAAAAATTGAATCTTTTCAAATACTTATGATAAAATTATGAAATTTTGGAAATAACATCTATTAATAGTATGAATGAAATCCCAATCGCCAAACCTAGAAAAAACACTCAGAAAACCCGCCAAAAATCATTGTAAAATCGCAAAATGGGTCGCTTCACCTGAAAAGAGACCAAAAACCCTTCAAAATTCCTCAAGAAATGGCGCCAAAACATGCTCTAATTGCTGCAATAAAACAGACCTAGGAACCCTTGATTTTTCACCACAAAAAGCCCAAAATTCCTCCAAAACCCATCTCTAAAAACTCTAAAATTGATCTCTGAAAATCAGCCCTGAATTAGTTCCAAATTGACAAGCTAGGGTGTAATATCCCCTTCCCATCGAAGACCTTTGGCCTATTTTGTCAACTTGATGGCCAAAGGAAAAATATATGGGTGACTTAAGTTCTATTACTTTATTATAAAGTTCTTAAAAAATAAAGAAAATGTTTTAAAAACACTTCTAATAATTTAATGAACTTAATAATAAAATAAAATATAGAAAAGACAAATACATGATAAAGCACTTGGTATAAATTGTATTTATTTAGGAGAAGTGCGACTTGCCTTAGGGGCAGTAAAAAATGGTTAGAAAATGTAAAAGCTCATGGGACAAATGTATTTCCCCTAGAAAAATGCAACTTGCGTTAGGAGGGAAAAAGTTGTTGGGAAAAACATTTAATATGAGAAAATATTAAATGAATGCATAGGGAAAATCATTGTAAGCTGATTGGATGATGGGGGAGGTTAGTTGAGCCATTTTCTCTATATAAACAAGTCGACTTGCTTAGGAGAGGATCACTTGTTTATCCTCTAAATTCAGATTTGTATGTGGAGCATTTTAGCTTGCATCTTCAATCTTCTAAGGACGAAAACCCTTAGAGATTCACTCTAGAGGATGAAAACCCTTTAAGAGCCCTAGTTGAAGGACGAAAACCCTTCCTCTAGTTTGTGAGGATTCTCTACACAAGGGTTTGCATTGAGCTTACATAGATCTTTGTTATTTCAACAGTTGTATGAAGAGTAATTCGCAGTATGGGTTTGAAGAATATAATTGTAGCAGTGTTGTTTTGTTAATTGTACAAGGTGGAGCGACCCACTTTTTGGTTGGTTTATGTTGCGAAAGAAGACACTCAGTATGAATATTCTAGCCATATATTGTACTGATTTTTGGGAATCAAATAAATTAATTTCATAATTTTTGGAGCTGATTTGATGCCTCAAATGTGTTGGGCGACCTACTTTTTATGGAAAAACTAGGGTTTCATGTTTGGTGTGCGAAAACTAATTTTGGAATATTATTCTTCATATTTTTGTGGCCCCAGATCCAAAGTTATGCTGCAGACAAGGTTTTTAAATAATTTCCAAAATTATTTTTGGTGATATTTGAAATGGATCTCAATCTATTTATTGCTGTTGCTGTCCATCTATTTTTATACAATTTATTTGAAGTATTTAACAACCATTAAACCCTTCATATTGGGTTTATTGAGTTGGGCCATTAAACCCTCACTCTAGGGTTTATTGAGCCAATTATAAGTTGTTTTCAGATCTGATTAGGACCAAAAAAATTTGCATTTTAGTTTGGAGTGAAAAGGGTTTTGGTTTCTTGCTGATTTTCATGATATTTCAGATCTTCCCTAGTCGCATTTCATTATAAATTCAGATTTGCCTAAAAATTTAGTGTTATATCTTTTATAACTTGCATTTGGGGTTTGAGATTTGCTAAGAATCCAACTGGGAGCAAATTATGTGCATTTGGGACATTACATAGGGTGGATCTTCCACCACCGAAGAATGCCCTAGCCAACTAGGAATGGATCTCTCACCACCGAAGCTAGGGTTCTTGTGGGATCTTACTTCACAAGCTAGAAAAAACAATCAGCAGTTACTCAATAGAAACCATAAGTGTGTATGCAAGAATGACCTCTCTTTCTCCTCGCAATCGCCTTTTATAATTTCCCCCAAGCAACAAGAGGCCCAAAAACCCTAAGGTGACCTCTAATAGGGAGGACCACAAAAAATAAAGTAATTTAAGTTTTCTTCCCACTAGTCGCCATAGGGACATAAGTGACCCCAACGAAAGAATATAACATTAAAGTGTTATTAGTCACCCCCCTTAACGACAAAACATAACGTTTGCCCCCACCAAGCCACTTAGCACCCATGCCAATGCAAAAATATAACAAATAAGCAAGGTGGAATACCCAATAGCCTCTAAAGTCTTTAGCCCCTTGGGTATGACCAAGGCTAAGACTAAATTTTGGCCCTTAGGCCCTTTGTGAAGGAAAGGGAACATTACAATGGTTCAATTACAATGCTTATCGTGCGTAAGTCTATTTGTCTTTTTCTCTTCATCAATCATGCCACCATCAATGGGGCTATTAGTAAAGATTCAAAAACATGACCATCCACGGAGCTGTTGGCCAAAGATTCATTGCCAATACCATCTTTGTCGGTATTGTTGGTCAAGAACTCAGAATAGATGTTCCAGTTAATGTCAAGTCCAAAAGTATGACATTAAAGATCTTTGCATTCAATATATTTTTTTAGTAGTTAAAGATGAAAATTAAATCTGCTGAGCTGTCAAATTGTTTCAACAAAACTCAACACTGGTACAGTAGGGTCAGTAGTGCAAAATCTGGCCAAAACAAGTTTAGGATGTCAATGCAACAGCATGTCCTCAATTTGAGTTGGTGAATGCAATAAAGATAACAATTATAATGGTTAAAATACTCAAATGTCAATGCTGCCTCAAAAGTCAATTATCAGGTCTGTGCTGAAGAGTTGGAGGAATGAAATTTTATGGATTGGTGGTCTATTGTGTTTCCATTTGACCTGTTTATATACATTTAATGCAAGTTTAATGGGGTTGAAACTTGACATCATGTAGGTCCACCCTAGTTATAAATTATAATGAGTTGAAAACTCTAGCATGCATACCAAGGGAGTTTAAGCAGGCTTATGAGGAGATTGAGATTAGTTTATGGCTTTGTGTAGTTTGACTTGTTTATAATTGGGAAGATGTGTTTAATTATGTAGCAAAAGGTTGACATGTGAGGTGATGTCATCCTGTCACTTTGTGTTTTGACCCAGATTTCTTTTTCTTGGTTTCTCTCTTGGGATTACCTTACAATTTTCTTGAAAATGTAGTTAATGGTCTCTTTGGGAAGTGAAGGATTATTCTAGGATGTAATAATTTCATTGCATGTTAACAAATATGGGTGGAATTTTCTTTTTCATCGAGGTATGGGAAGGCTGATTGTCACAAAAGTTCACTTGACAAAACTATAATAGCTCATTCTTTGGGAACAGTTTTGTAGCAACATGGGCAACCCAGGAGAATTTGATTGTAGCATCAACTGATACATGCATTGCATATGATTGTTACTAAATGAAAAGCATATAATCAATGATTGCAAAACAAGGTTGGGCATGGAAAAGTAAATTCCCAGTTCATCGATTACCGAGTATAAGAGTTTTGCTTTCCTCAATCATGAGAGGAATTGTTCTGCTTACAACTTCATCCATCTTGTCAAGAGCAAATTGCTAGCCTCTCAAGAGCGGAGAAGATTGTATGCAATCAATGCAATCTTCCTTTGCAGACAAAGAAGAGTTGAGTTCACCAAAAGATACGGGCATATTAGGTTATAAATTAAGATATTTCTTCACGGGGTGATGTGTAGCACATTGGTGTGCAATTTGGATAGGTTGTGTCATTTAATAGGATGTGATTAGGATGACATTGATAGTGTGCATACCAAATGTAAGAAGGTGATGGCATATCCAGTTCAGCTCGCTGAAGAGCTATGTTGCCAGGAAACGGAAACGGAAACGGAAACGGGTACGAAACGTGGAAACGACAATTTTGAAAAAACCTTGGATATTGAACGTTACGGGAATCGTCTGTACAATATATTATTAAAATATATGTGTGTGTATGTGTTTGTGTGTGTGTGTGCGTGTGCGCATAGTACTCATTTTAAAATTGTACTCCATACACCATAAGAGATGAGTATAACTGATAAAACACTCAAAATATTTTGTATTCATTGAAATAATACATTATTATCATGTATACTTATCTCTAGGAGACTAGGGCATTTCAAAGGACTTTCCATTTTGGAAACATTTCGGAAACGAAACAGGGGGGCCCTAAGCATTTCCTGGGAACAGAGCTGAAGAGGATTGAACACGTTCGATTTGAGTTACAATCCTTTTTTGGTTGTTCTAATATTTTACTCATATTCCTTTTTGTTTGTTTATGTGCCTATTTCTTTGTACTATTTCCTTTAGATATTTGCCATATCTATGCGAGTACAAGTAGACATGGATGCATCACCATTAAAACATAATTTATTTTTCATTTTCATTACCATTGAGATAGTTCGCGATCTATCCTTTATTCAAACTTAGTTTTTAGCTTATTCGAGAGACATATACCTAAGAGATTCATAATTGCCTCTTTAATTTAAATTCTAATAATTTTGATAGTGTGTTTTTAATGTTTGGGGTGCGGGAGATCTTCTTTTGTTATTACACTCCCATTCCTAGGATTGGATTCAGAATTGTTTTTCCCTCCTCTACTTGTTTGTATTTTGTCGGAAGCTTTGCATATCTCTTATAGGCTATGTTTCTGCTCCCACTCTCGTTTCACTTTTAACCTACACATATTAGTCACTGTGGTCTGTTAAACTTTATAGTTATATCTCTCCATTTTGATTCTGTTGGGTGTTACTAGGAGGCCACAAGGTTTGTTAACTGAAAACCATAGGAAAAGATCAACAATTCGGCAACTTCTGCAAATGGTATGAGATTAAGGAAATAAAATGTTTTAATCAATGCCCCGCTTGGTAGATGCATATCAAATTTTCTAATCAATGTCCTGTTTAACTGACACATGTTAGTCATCAAGGTCTGCTAAACTTTGTAGTTTTCTCTCTGTTTTGCTTCTGTAACCTGTTTGTTGTTACTAGCAGGCCTCAAGGTTTGTTGATTGAAAAGCCATAGGAAAAGATGAAAAATTCGGCAACTTCTGCAACTGGTATGACCTTAAGTAAAAAAAAAGTCTAATCAATGTCCTGCTTGGTGGATGCATATTACATTTTCTAGTCATCTGAGAAGAATCTCCTCATTCTCTAAGTGTTGTCTTGGGTTTCCATGAATGCTGGATGTAATTTTGTCTTTTATTTTCCCAGGTTTACTTGGTTGCATTGTACTATTATAATTTCATTAATATAATTCTTACAGAATCTTACTGTTTTTGAAGATTTTATGTGCTTTTCAGTGCGGTGCACTTCAATGCCTTACAAAAGTGTTTTAAACACGATTTGGGTTTAGTTAATATGGTGTTTGATTTTGTAGTAATTTTATTAAGTTGTCTCAAAGTAGATCAGTGTTTTGTTGGTGACAGTAGGCTGGGAATATGATCTGTGAACTTTATGATAATAGTTATCAACTGTGTCAGAATGTGTACAACTTGTGCATATGATCTGACCTAAGTCACAAGGTTCGAGTTCGAGTTCATGTTCAGCAAGAATAAAGTTCAGTTCAAGTTCGCCAATGGATAAAGTTCGAAAATGGAATGTCTTTAAGTTTGAACAAAATATATATATTTTTTATCATTTTAATTTTCTAAAAAAATGCATAAATATAAAATTTCCCATGAAAATAATGGATGAAGTTCGAGTTCATGCTCGGCAAGGATAAAATTTGGTGAAGTTATAACTTTTTGATAAAATTCGGCATACCTTGTGACATAGGATTTGACAGAGAAAACACTAGACTACTTATACCCAAGGTTGTCTGGGTGCTGAGACCCAACCATATTTGGGCTGCACTGGAGATGCACCCACACCCAAATTCACAGCCAAGAAAAACTAATGCACCCTGGTGCACTGGGTGTGTTTCCCTTAATTTCATATGCGCCTGGTGATGTGTACCTGCATCTTGCATACCCCCATACCTGCACACCCTGACAACCTTGCTTATTCTCACTGAAATACATTGAAATCAGAACCTAGAAAGGAAAACATGTTCTTTGCAAATGTTTTTGAACTGCCTTTCACTTTTATTTCTATCTTGCTCATATCACATAAATTTCTCTTACAGTAGTCTTGTAATTGTTTTTTAACATTCAAATATTAGAGACACAGATGTCATCAAAATATTTTGAGTTTTCATGAGTTAGTTTTTTCTAAATTTCCTGTGTTCTGCCAGGAATTGCATCATCTTAATTCAAGGGACTTGATAGAAAGAGTACAGCAAGTCCTCAGGTGATTAATTTGTGTATGTGCACAGTTTTGTAATAATATCATTTCTGGCTTATGTTTGAGCACTTTTCTGAGTACTTTCTAATTTTGTTGTCCAGACTGACCCCAGACAATCTGGATTCTCTTCAACACTTTGTTGCGGATTTCTTTAAAAGCATACCTCTTCCAACAATAGTCTGTATAAGTTTGTTGGATCATAGATATGCATCCATACTGGTGGAGCAGCCATTCATTTATTCCTCTTCAGCATGGATTTTTCTCACGCGATTTAATTCCAATGAACCACCAGTAGTCCTATTGTTGCCCATCCATTCTACTTTTGAAGGTTCGTGCTTTCTTACTTTGTTCTTGGGTGAACAATTATGTCTCTGCTAAATAATTTTCTAATGGTACCATGCATGATGCTGTAGTTAATATGTTTGCTCATATGAAAGAGCCTAAGGAGTTTTTATTTGTAAATTTGTAATGTTAGGGACAAGAAAAGATGCTGAGGGCAACAACCTATCCAGTCCATACACAGCTGTGAATCTGGAAGCTGATGATTTGGAAGGTAATGATTTTAGTAGCACTTCGGAGGTTAATAAGTGGACTGATAGTTCCTTGCAAATGGTGATGGATGTAGTTGCTGGAGAGTTCAGTTTGTTGCTCGAGGAAAGTCACCTTTCCACCTCTAATGCTCTGCCAGTTGCTACTAATGAGGAGAAAAACAAATGGTGGCAGTGGAGAATGCAACTTGACAATCGGCTTGGCAATCTTTTAAGGTGCATAATAATATCCGAAATGTGGCATTTTCTGCGAGCTACCTGTAGCATTTCAATCTGTTTCTAAACCAAAGCGGTTTTAATAGTAGTTCTTTGTAATAAAAGGGGGATTGAAGATTCTTGGCTTGGTCCATGGAAATGTCTCTTATTGGGAGAACCCTCAGAAGCAGCCTACTGTGATGCTTTACAAACACATATGCAGGATCTCAAATCAATGATTGATTCAACAGCACTAAATGTAGGAAAGGAGGATTTCTTTCCTGTTGATGCAGGCCTGTTGAAAGCTCTTTTGAGTGGTGTTTCTTCTTTATCAAGTAATGAAATTGAGAAGGGCATATGTTATTTGCTACAGTGGAAAACTTTTAAGCATCTGCAGAGCCCATCATTGGCTCAGATAACATCACTGGATTGCAGTCCCAAGCAAGACGGGAAAAAATCAATGCGGGATTCTTGTTTAACTCACAGTATCTATGAAGGATCTGAAAGTCAGAATATCATTGGCAAAGCTGCAAAAGAACTTAAAAATGCATTTCAAAGTGCAGCATTAAAGAAGAATGGTTATTATAAAATGTGTGATAAAGAACCAAGAAAATCATCTAGGCAAAAGAAGAAACAATTCAAGGAAGAAGATAGTACAGATAGCAGGTCATGCGAAAGTTATTTTCCTTGCAACTTGTTACATGATTTTGAAAATTCAAGTATGATGTGCATTCAAAGAGAACCAGTTGTGCTTGTACTTGATGCCAACTCACAGGTAAATTCATTAATGACGGCACAGCTATATCTTTCCAATTTTGATTAGCACTGATACACAGTATTAATATAGCATATTTTGGTAGTGCAGGTCCTTCCTTGGGAGAGTTTTCCAATACTTAGGAAACAAGAGGTTTATCGTATGCCTTCTGTGGGCAGCATTTCAGCACTTATGATATCCAGAGGCCACCTAGAAATGGTAGATTTGTTTGACGAAAAAGAAAAAAGAATATCGAAAGGGAAATGTTGTATATTTTTCCTCTCCGGCCCGACGCACAAAGACACGCGGGTTTTGGAGGCGAAAAAACGTGGCGGAGGAGCACGGCGAGAGAACATGTTGCAGGGGCCGCAAAACCCGACGCACCAGGGCAAAACGCGGGTTCGGGAAGCGGGGAATCATGGCGCAAGAACATGTTGCAAAGGCCGCAAAAACCCGACTGGAGTAGATCCGGCGGAAACCAGAGTCGGAAAGACACGGCAAAGGGACATGTCGGGGTTTCTTCCAAACCCGACAAAGAAGAAATATACATGCGGGTCTCCAAATCCCGCGCCAAAGCAAACGCGAATGGAGTCGGGTTTTCGGGGCGGAGAAGCATGGTGGAATAACATGTCGGGTGGTCTCCAAAACCCGACAGCAAAGAAAATGTGTCGGGGGGTCTCCAAAACCCGACGCAAAAGAAATCGGGTCTCGGCGTCGGGGAAGCACGTCGGAAAACATGGAAAAGAAGCATGTCGAGCACCCCTCCGAACCCGATGCGCATGCAGGTCCACCTTACGCCCCCAACGACAACGAAGGAAAGCTCGAATCACGTGGGAAACGGGTTTTGGGACAATGCAAGCATCGAACACATGCCGGGGCTTCTTCCAAACCCGATTCGAAGTACAGTCCGCCATAATGAGACGAGTTAGGTGCGGATGTGGAGGTGGTTGGAAGAAATTCCGAATTTCTCTTCTCCCTCATTTTTTCTCATATAAATGTAAGGAGGGGCTGTTTTAAAAGGTCGAACATTTTTGTTTTGTGCCTCCTCCCTTCTTCTCTTTGGCAGGTGGAGTTGTGGAGCTCAAACCTCCCATTTGAAACTGTAATGCACCTTTGCCTCTGGGCATTTTTTGCAGTGTATTGTATCAACCTTCGGAGCAAATAAATGCATGACTGTGGATGTTTCTCAACCCTCTATGTGTTTCATTTTGCATCCTCCTGATCTTTCACTGTGAATATGTTTATCTGTGCATGATATTGCATTGCATTTCTGTGGTCTGTGTTTAATTGGCAAAACATATGTTCTTCATTCCTCGGTGCATCACCTCCTTAGCTTAGGTTTATTTTTATGCATTTCTCTCTCCCTGTCTCCTTGGTAGTTAGATTAGGTTTTTTTGGGTAAACCTCTGCGTTTCATTGGTGCATCTGAACAGAGGAATAGGAGCCGGCCTTCATCCGGAGAGCTTTTCCGATTTCGCGAGGTCCCACACTTGGGAAAAGCTCCATGTTGTGCAATCGCACTGGGAGTCTCAAACGATCGCGTTGCGGAGTCCCAGGGGTGCTGTGATTCGACACCAACAGTTTTGGCACGCCCGGTGGGACCAAGAGGTCATTCCATCAAAAAATTTGAAGGAGTTTTCATGAAATTTGCACTAAAAATTTGCAAGTTTTTACAAATTTGGATTTTGCACCTCCTAGCCTGAACTCCGAAATCAATTTTCAAGGGTTTAACTTGCTCAAAACGAGTCAAAATTTCACCAGTTGGTAGATCCGACTGTAATCTTCAAAAGGGTATCTTTAGTTTTTGAGATTTTGATTTTCAAAATTTCATGGTTTTTACCATTTCGGGTTTTCGGGATCCGGGAGCATCAAAGCAGAAGAAGCAGCAATTCGGGTTTTGGGGGATGCATTACATGGTCCTATTCCCGACAACAAAGAAAATCGGGTTTTGAGGGGTGTCGGACATGTTCCAAGTTCCGACACATAGCAATTCGGGTTTTGTGAGTTGCATCGCATGACCTGAGTTCCGACTGTGCTTTTCGGGAATCCGCAGCTGCACAACATGACATGAGTTCCGAACTGAAGTTTGCATCCTCCGGGTCCTTCAAATTTGTAATCTCGTTTTCAATATTGCCAGGTTTGATGTGTAACTTGGCAACATCCAGCCTTTTAGAGGCATGTTCAAAAAACACATCTGGCGACTCCACCTGATCAGCAACCCATTTCTCTGAGTTACAGACCCGTTCCCATTCATTTCCACCCATCTTTCTTTCCATCTCTTTCATCCTTTTCCATTCCATGAAGTTGTGCAACCATGACTTCATTTCCATCATGGAATCCACATCAACAGCAGCAATATATCACACCTCCAACATGTTTTACAAATCCTCCAAATCAACATTTTGGTCAAGTTCAGGATCAACATGCATACCCATATGAGCAGCAATGCCAAAATCAGTTTGGCTATGGAGCTTTCCAAGAGCAAGGGTACGCATGCAATGAAGACAATGAAGAAGAAAATGCAGATCTGCTGGAGAAAATCCAAAAGATGGAGGTGAACATGGTGCAATCTAGGGCTCAGGCACAAATGAAAGCATTTGGAATTGGTTGCAGAGCACCTTGTCCATGGGTGGGACCTTTTCCAAGGCATTACAGCTCTCAAGAGAAGTTAGACTTCATGATTGCAACACTGCCATTACTTACAAGGTGGATTGAAGGAATAGAGGTGTATGAGAGAAGTATTCTGCAACCTTGTCAATGGGTAAGCACACCACCTCATACTCTTTCTTTTCCTCCTTCTCAATCTATATCATTTCAGCAGTGTCAAGTTTTAAACTCACCATCTGCTGCCCTAAATGTTGAATCCATCCCTCCACCCCCTAGTCTTCCATCCCATCTCAGTTTTTCTGCCCTCTTCTCTTCCAAATCCAAACCCCCTCCACAAGAGCTAAATGAAGTACCTTCCACTCCAAAGAAACAAGAGGTTTCACCGCCTCCACCACCACACAAAATTGTCAAATCAGTTGAGTTTCAACCTATCCCTCCTATTGCATCCCCTAATCCATGTTGGGAGGATGAAAATCAGAATGCCAGCCAAGGAAAACCACAGCAAAAAGAGAGTGCCAACAAAGAGGAAGAAATTCAAAGTCTGAAGAGTTGGGCTCTTAGATTTGGGATGACAAAGATCCCCTTGATGGTTAGGCCTACAGAAGAGGTTGGGGTTGGAGAACATACGGTGGTTAAAACTGATTTTGTGGCAGCAGAAAAAGAGCAAAAGGAAGAAAGCTCCGAAGAAGATCTTGCAGCCCCAACTTGTCCTCTAGAGCAGCAGATTGAAGAGTTTGACTTAAGAAAATTCATGCTGGAGGAGGAGCTCATTCAAGAGCAAGATTGCCTTCGAGTAATAGAGGAGGGAGAAGCTGCTCCAAAGGCAAAAGAAGAGGAGCACATCCTAGTTGTGGAGGAGAAAAGTGCAGATCCAAGGGCTTTGAGCACAAAGCAGGCTACAGGAGAACCTTTAGTTCTTCTTTCTACTTCACCTCTCCCGAGTTCTAGTACTGAAGAGGAGTTTGATCTCTCAAACTCAATATTGGAGAGTGAAGGAAACCATGGTGGTCAAGTTGCAGATCCAGAGGACACCATGGAGGAAGTTGAACACGAACAGCGGGACAGCAATGAGGCAGTTTACCTGTCAGATTTGGAGGACTGTTTTGATGGAGAAGAACCGGTTGAGTTTTCACCATTCTCTCTTTCATCATCCACATTCCAAACACCAGAGCCTGCTGTCATGGAGGAGAACGTTCATTTGCAGCAGCCTGCATCTTGCAGCAGCTCTTTGGAATCAAAATTGGAAGATTTTAATCTTCCATGTTCTTCATTGGAGGAAGAGAAAGGACAGAAGGATTCCACCATTTCTTCCACGTCATCCATCTCGGAGGGTCTGCAAGAGAACTCCATTTTTGGAGTTGAAAATCAGAGCTATGGGCATATCAAACGGATCAGACCTTGCCCAATCAGGTATTTGGCTTCATTCGAGCCAAAGGAGAAGCCACAACCGGTCATGCTTGCTTCTGAGCATGAGGGTGAGTTACAGAGTACCAAGGATCGGCTGCCATAGCTTTTCAATCCAAATGCAGAGCAACTAAAAGAGGTATTGGATTTGTTTTCAGCTGACACCTTGATGATTTGGGTGGAAGACCAGCTTCTCGTTGATTTCCCACTCATCCAAACAGCCGTGATCAGTGCCAAATCGATTGCATGGCTGCCAATTTTGAAGAAAGGAAGCTATTTTGCACAACCAGTTGCAGGGTTTGTTTAGCTCATCCTTGCTTCCAGTTAGAGTAGAGTAGGTAGGTTTGCTTTCAGCAGAAGAAGTGCTTGTGCACACTCTGCATGTTCCATTTGGGACATGTATGATTTCCAGTTTTGTACATAGTTTTTGTGGTGTTGGTTTTGCTCTGGCATGGTTCATTGCAGCGGTTTTTGGTGAGAACAACTCTTAAGTTCAGTGTGCTCTCAGAGAAGGAGTTGCGGTATCAGGTTCAGGATAAGATATCGGGTTGGTTCAGGTTACCGCTTATGACTCCATGCCCAATGGATGCTTCAGGCAACTGGTATCTTCATCTAGCAGGCAGATGACCCCGCTGAGTCGCCAAATTGTTGTATATTTTTCCTCTCCGGCCCGACGCACAAAGACACGCGGGTTTTGGAGGCGAAAAAACATGGCGGAGGAGCACGGCGAGAGAACATGTTGCGGGGGCCGCAAAACCCGATGCACCAGGCAAAACGCGGGTTCGGGAAGCGGGAATCATGGCGCGAGAACATGTTGCAAAGGCCGCAAAACCCGATCGGAGTAGATCCGGCGGAAACCGAGTCGGAAAGACACGGCAAAGGGACATGTCGGGGTTTCTTCCAAACCCGACAAAGAAGAAATATACATGCGGGTCTCCAAATCCCGCGCCAAAGCAAACGCGAATGGAGTCGGGTTTTCGGGCGGAGAAGCATGGTGGAATAACATGTCGGGTGGTCTCCAAAACCCGACAGCAAAGAAAATGTGTCGGGGGGTCTCCAAAACCCGACGCAAAAGAAATCGGGTCTCGGCGTCGGGGAAGCACGTCGGGAAAACATGGAAAAGAAGCATGTCGAGCACCCCTCCGAACCCGATGCGCATGCAAGTCCACCTTCCGCCCCCGACAACGAAGGAAAGCTCGGAATCACGTGGGAAACGGGTTTCGGGACAACGCAAGCATCGAACACATGCCGGGGCTTCTTCCAAACCCGATTCGAAGTACAGTCCGCCATAATGAGACGAGTTAGGTGCGGATGTGGAGGTGGTTGGAAGAAATTCCGAATTTCTCTTCTCCCTCATTTTTTCTCATATAAATGTAAGGAGAGGCTGTTTTAAAAAGGTCGAACATTTTTGTTTTGCGCCTCCTCCCTTCTTCTCTTTGGCAGGTGGAGTTGTGGAGCTCAAACCTCCCATTTGAAACTGTAATGCACCTTTGCCTCTGGGCATTTTTTGCAGTGTATTGTATCAACCTTCGAGCAAATAAATGCATGACTGTGGATGTTTCTCAACCCTCTATGTGTTTCATTTTGCATCCTCCTGATCTTTCACTGTGAATATGTTTATCTGTGCATGATATTGCATTGCATTTCTGTGGTCTGTGTTTAATTGGCAAAACATATGTTCTTCATTCCTCGGTGCATCACCTCCTTAGCTTAGGTTTATTTTTATGCATTTCTCTCTCCCTGTCTCCTTGGTAGTTAGATTAGGTTTTTGGGTAAACCTCTGCGTTTCATTGGTGCATCTGAACAGAGGAATAGGAGCCGGCCTTCATCCGGAGAGCTTTTCCGATTTCGCGAGGTCCCACACTTGGGAAAAGCTCCATGTTGTGCAATCGCACTGGGAGTCTCAAACGATCGCGTTGCGGAGTCCCAGGGGTGCTGTGATTCGACACCAATAGGAAAAACAATACAACGCAGGAAGTATCTGCAAGAAAAAATATACAATCTGTAGCTCTGGAACAGCCATCTAAGTTACCATTTGTGGACCCTTACAATGCATTCTATTTGTTAAATCCAAGTGGAGACCTCGGTACCACACAAGCTGCATTTGAGGATTGGTTCAAGAATCAACAAGGCTGGGAGGTAAGATATGTTAAGCAATCTTTCCTGATTTCATGTATGTTTTTAAATTTATACACGTATTCTTCCCTGACTTAAGTTTCTTTTGAACTTCTTCTAATATGTTTCTTGTGATTTATATTGTTTGTTAATATTTATTATATTTGTTATTATTTATTAATATTATAGGTTGATAAAATATAATTAGTAATAATTAAATAAATACCATTTAACTATTAACATTAAATGTTAATAAGTAAATAGTATTTATTTAATCATTAATCTCTTTACTTATTAAATTAATATTAATAAAATATTATTTATTATTATCATCAATTATTATTAATTAAATTATGTTTAATTAGTTATGTAAAAAAGAGGTTTATTTATTTATTTAATTTGTGAAGTTAATTTTCTAATTTTAATAAATAATTAAATTGTTCTTTAGTTTATGACATAATATGTTTATTTATAAAATTAATTTTTTTACTTTTTAGTTATTAATGTTATATAATGACGACTTAATATAATGTAATATATTATGAAGTTATTAATATAATAATAATTATTTTTTTAATAATTTTTAAAATTTTAAATTACTTTATATTTTAAGGAAATTATTTTTTTAATGTAAATAATATAATAAAAATTAGAGAAGGTTGATTATTTTATTTTTCATCATTTTTATAAATTTGAAATAATAATTAAAGAGTGTTGATGATGATGATAGATGAATACTTTTTGTATGATTTGTCTATATATAATAATATAAGTATACAATAATATAAATATATAATAATATAAGTATATATATTCCAAACCGGATTTTTCCGGATTTTTTAGGATTTTTTTTCGAGAACTTTGAATTCTCGGATTTTTTTGCCCTTCCGAACTTAATCGGATTTTCGAACCTGGTAACTATGGTGGCAGGACCCAAACTGTTTATGATCTGTCTCGTGACTATTTTCTCTTTTTATGCAAATGATGTCTTTATTCGGATTTCACATTGTCTGGGATATGTTTTTTCAATGGCAGTTTGGCGCAATTATTGAGGTCTAAATGTGAAGTGTTATGAATTACTTTATGTAGCATACTGAGCTGGGTATTGATAATACTAGCGTGTTATACTTTCAAGTCTCATTGACCTACTTTGATCATTTGTGGACGATTAACACAACTTTGTTTCGCTCCCGAGTTTTTTTATTGTTGGATCAGTGGTGTGACATCTTACATCTCTCTGTGCATACTTTGCATGGAACTCTTTCATTCTCAGGGAATGAATAGCTATTCTTAATTTCTGTGTTTTGGATTTCTACACTGTGCAGCCTGTTCTATTTTATTTCTGTTTGGTAGCTTAGATGGTCTCGCCCCTTCCATTTGCATGTTCATGTCACCACAACACAATATTTCTTCCACAATTGTTGTGGTCAACATATGTATTGGGATCCATAGAAGGGTCATGATAAAATAATACACCAGTTCAGGCATATGACCACGGTAATAAACAATTTTATAGAATTGTGAGGATGTAATGTAAACTCTCATGAGCATTGCATTCTGTGTCATATGAATAAATTAGTATGCTTCAGGTTTACTTTTATATTTTCCATTTAGTGCTTTTTGTATGTCATAGTCGATGTAGCACAATAGCCTTTTGTAGTGTGGTCTATGTTTTAATCAAAGAACATTGAACTACATGCTAGGGTGTATAAACTACTCGAGCTGTTTCATCTGTGACTAATAACTTATGTTTTAGGTGCTTTGTGCTCCGTTTGCTATTGCAGCAGGAAATTTCACACTTTTTCTTACAAACTGCCCTTCTCTAAACAATATTGAGAGGAAACCTCATTATTTCCTTATATTGTCCTATTCTAAATTCATCCATTCTCTTGCTCTTTTGCTAGTATCGTAGAAATTCAAAAATTACTTCTAAATATGTTGGGTAAGCATGCTATTTATGGTTTTTGTGATTGGGAAATTCTTATAAGATTATTTGATTGGTTTACTTCTAATCTCCTATCCTAATTCTTAATCCTCCGTGGCACCAGTGTTTGTCATTGAATATCTTTATGCAATTGAATTGGTTCCATAGTCATAAACTGTGCTTATTTGAAGCACAGTCTTACATTTCTGTTCCATGCCATTTTTAATTCTTCATTTACCTTGCAATTATTGTTTTCAGTTTCTCCTGTTTTTTTCTTCTTCTTTATACTTTTAAGTTATTCTAATGATTAATTTACCTAGTCATTTTGCCTCTCCTATTGAAGTGTACTGTTATTTCTGTTGTTAAGATTAATCCTCTAGACTTCTGTAAAATAATCTTAGTTTTTCGTACTTGTATGAGGATTTTGTGTCTGCTCGTGATTGGCAGCTACTTTGTGATCATTTTGCAATGTTTTGTTGTGCCATAATTGTTTCAACATGCTCCCTGCTTGGATTCTTTGTTTTCTTTTGTTGCATACCTGCGTCTGGTTTTAAATGTACAAATTTACTTATTATCATCCTGTTAGGCATTCTATTGCTTTCTGTGAATGCGGCCATATGTTTTTCTTGGTCCTATAAATTCTTTATTCATGTCGGTTGTTTCAAATGTCAAAGTCACAATTTTTTTGTAGAATGTTTATAAAATAATACTTGATATATTTGTTTGGTGCTGTTATCTGAGATCAAGTGTTGATAATGAATAAATAATAAATGTAATGGCCATAGGGACCTTAGTCTTTAGACCATACATCAAGAGGTTTTTTTCTTAATTATTCCAACATAGATAATAGTAGTTGCCGAAAATAGGTCATAGCATTTTGTCAAACACAGTTCCCAAAAGTAATACAAATATTTACATTTACAGAATGCAGAGAGACTTTTATATTGACGGATGGTTCTGGTTGATTGCGTATTTTCAGTTCTGCTTGCAATGCATCTAAACCTGCATCATGCCTGCACCTCTAATCACTCATTATTCTCTTAATTCTTAACACATTTATTTTTCTATAACAGTTACCAAATACCCTCAGTAGTTGGGCCATTTTAATAGTTTGGTTATTTAGTTCTTCCATCCTCCCTCTTTTTGAAGGTTGTATTGATACACTTGTTAATCAATTGGTATTATGTAAGAAAAAGAACATATAGATTTAGTCCAAGCGGGTGAGTTTGCATTTATAAAGTGCAGCCTCCTAGCTCATGTAGATCTCTATTCTGCTTCCTTTGATTTTGTTTTCCTAATAATGTTATGGAGACCTCTTAGTCTCTTTCATGTTTCTGGAATTTCTTGAGAAATATCTGGCCATTGAATAATAATGTACATGCATTTCCCTTTTCTGTGGACGTCACATTTCTGACGCATTGTAACTATTTGCCTATGACCAGGAGAACAATATATTCCTGAGAGGAATATCAAAAGACTAGATTATTGTGCGGCTGCAGTTCTAATGGGATGTAGCAGTGGCCGCCTTTCTTGTAGAGGGGATTATGAACCAGTTGGTGTTCCACTGTCATATTTGATGGCTGGCTGCCCTTCTATTATAGCCAACCTTTGGGATGTAACAGATGGTGATATTGATAGATTTAGCAAGGTTCTGCTCCACAGTTGGCTTGAAGCAAAGTCTAGATATTGCAGTGAACTGGAAGTGCTGGATGAACTTCAAAACCTTACAATAAGTAGTCACAATAGTGATAGAAAGGTGTTACGACCTAGGCAGAAAGGAAAGGGTGATAAAGATAAATTTCAGCAATTCCAACAGTCACTTCCTGAGAGTGCACTTGATAAATCCATAAGAATAAAAAGTACAATGGACACAGTACGAACAGGGTCTTGCATTGGCAAAGGCCGTAGCACATGTAAGCTTCCATACCTGATTGGAGCATCCCCTGTCTGTTATGGAGTACCTACTGCAATTAAACACAAATGGCCACAATAATCAGCTATTTCATGTTTGTAACTTGTGTTCTAAAATTCTTATATATCAAATAGAACATTGCCATTTTTTAACAACTTTTAAAGGAAGTTCAGTTTGATCCCAATTGCGAGAGCATCTGGCTTTTTCTTCTTGTGCTGAGAACTTTTAATTACCTTCCATTTGTAATATATTCAATTAATTATGGGAAATTTCAAAATTTCTCAACTATACCCCTGCAATTTTATTCAGGGTATTTAACTGCAGATATAGATTTGTTTGTGGAGTAAAGAGTGAGGGTTTCTTTCAAATCATCAATCACAATATTCATAATGAGGCCGGATGGACAAAAAATCTATTCCAAGAAATGTAGTACAGAAGCATTAAATTTCCTCGAGTTCTCCTGGTTGGATTGCATGATACCAATTTTGATTTCCAAATATTTTCCTATTACATCAATTTATTTTGAAATCTGAGTTGCATAGTTCTGTACTGTACAATTATGTGTCTCAAATGTTCATTTGTAAATATGTAGCTTGCCTCTATTTAGGGTCCTAGCTAAACTTTGCAAGAAGTAGCTGCTATTTGTTGAATAGTACATTGTAATGAAGAATAATGCTCAACATGTAGTCTAGATCAATTCATACGGAGCGATTTCTTTTTCAATGCTTAAAAAGGAAAAGATTCAATGTTCCATCTACAGTGATTTGACATATTGATTCATATTATAGAAAATAGATGGTACATAACTCAATGTAAGGAAACCGAGCAATGCATGGATTCATACATTCTTTGATTTCAGGGTTGATGGAGAAGATCAGTAGATTATACTTACGAATTAACATGTACAACTCAATGTGTATCCATCTCATCCTTCTCAAAATCCAACAACTGACCATATAACTGAGATCTGATTTATTATGAATCTGTACTAAGTGCGAACTGCCTTCTACTTAACTATTTCAACGCTTCAAACCATTTCTAACACTGTTGCATACATAATGTTTGCACTGTTAAAAATACATGAAAGTGGGATTTCACATTAGCAATAACTTAGCGACAAAATCTCCCTACCAACTCTTGTAAACATTTGGCTCATCACGGAGACAAGGTTGATTGGTTTTGATGCAATTTCCTCGTTCTAATGGATAAGGCAAATTAATCTGCAACATCGTTGTGTGTTTTTATGCAACTAGATCCTTGTTAGTATTGTTTGCGATCGAATTCTTATATTGGGATTTTGTTGAGGCTTACTTGTAAGGGTAAATGAAGGGTCATGTTCTGAAGAGTTGTTCCACGTCTTTTTTGTTTAGCCTGCACTTTTGGGCTGCTGTAGATTCTCCCAACAAGCTTAATGAATCCTAGTTGACTACATACACACGCAACTCCATGTCATTGCCAAGGATGGGGGAAATCATGAATGCAATCCCTTGAACCATATTATGATACACAACCACTATATTGTTGTTTTTGTCATTCCAGTAAGTTAGATTTTTGGAGCTTGTTCTATTGCATTTGTAATCTTTCTCGATAGATTTTTGGAGCTTGTTCTATTGCATTTGTAATCTTTCTCGAGATAGTAGCACGATACCTACATCTTGGAGGCTACACTTGAGGACATTTAGTCACCTTTTTTTTCCGACTTTGGTTTGTCATAGAGAGATTGATATTCAAAGGATTTGGGTTTGTTTATTTCATTTCTTGGTTTAGATTTTAATTACCGTTAGTCTGTTTCTTTCTTTTACCTTCACCATCTGCAACACTCTATCATAGTTGTCTTTCTTGTACAGTAATAAGATTTTGTGAAAGTTTGGATAAGGCTTCATTTTAGTCTCTATCGCACACTTAAGTCACAATAGTTACAGCTTTAACTAGAGTTCTATTCTTGTAGTTCGTATCTCTATGTGCACTCTTGTTACAATCCTCCCAATCTTTTTCCAATTGAAGGTTAGTGGAGGTTCAAACTTCACTTGCTTGTAGAGTCCGTCTCAAACTTCTTAGAAGCGGAACATTATCTTGAAGCAATCGAGATATTTTATGAATAGGTAGATGACACCCTGATACGCTTCTGTGCACAATTCAAGCACTTTGTCACACTGTCCAAATGCATAAGTTAGGTTCCTCAATCTAACCGTAAAACAATAATTGCGCTTTATTGATTTATCATTGGCAAAACTATAATTATATGCAAGAATAACATATTTTAGGTTTGTTACGATATTTGTCTTAGTTCTAAATTATCACTATTGTGTAGTATGTTAAACTAGCAACATCATCCATCGGTGATTGTGGAAGGCTGATAGGCATAAATTTATGGTGGAAAATAATTAATATAGAATTTTTTCATAAATATTTATCAAAATTATCAATGCAATGGGCTTGTAATATAAAGTTGTAATTGTATATATATTATAAAAATTAATATCACAACAAAAGATTTTGATTCTAATAAACAATGGGTTTATTTAATTTCATTCATAGAAATATAGATTTGTATGGTCTTAGTGAAGAATATTGGATCTTGAAGCATTATATAACAATTCACATGCAATCTATGCTTTCACCTTTTACAACACAATACAAAATCAAAATTTACTAAAATAAAACATGTCCACATCGTCAATATGTTATTAGTCTATTGATGATTTTGGTTGGTTCACAAAGAAACCACAAAGGATCAATTAGAAAAATGATGTTTAACCATCCGTCAATACACAAATTCACATAAATATTGCTCAATATTGATTACAAAAAAACATCGTTAGTACATAATTTATATTCACATTCAAATATTTACAATGTCTACGATTTTTTTTTAAAATCTTTGTGCACATACCAAACTTTGAACATTATCTACACATTTTTCCTATTTTATCTACGTGCAATCTTGAATATTTGATGTATGATGGTGCCAAAAAATTCCTTTTAACTTCCAATTTGTAATTATTGAATATCTAAATTGACATAAGGAAACTATATACAAAGATTTAAATTTTTCTTGTTCTTAATGAAGTAGACGATTTTAGAGAATGATAAGATCGAATGTCATCATTTTTGTAAATAAACTCTAGTTTCCTACATTTTTTGTCACTCTCATACATCTATTTAATATCCATTTTCCTTGTAATTCTTAAAAATAAATTAATTACAAATTGAAATCATGGACAAGATACACCCAAAGAACAAATTCTTGAAATCTTAATAGCAAGATAATTTGGTATGGGACGGACAAAAAACCCGTGCCCATTTAAGAACATTATATGTAAAAATATTGTACTCTTCGTATTCATTTTCTAGAGCATCAGTGGGTATGATTTTTTTTAATGATATGATGATACAAAACTCAAATCTATAGATCAGAAAATGAATTGTTTGAGCTTTCCTATATAATCGTATAATGATCTGCATGTGTTAAATATGCATAAATATTAAGTTTTTATGGAATTAGGGGAAAGAAACATATAGAGGGAATCCATTTCGTGACTATGTTTCCCTATAAATCCCTTTTACCCATAATAACTTCCAATTTGATATCATTTACCCTCTTATCAAATTCTAGACAAACCTTAAAGAAGGATCTTGCAACTTTCATAATTTGAAATGAATTTCTTAAATTAAATTATAGAATATTGTCTTATAACACTACGATGACCTCCAAAATCTAAAAAAACAATTATCAATAATATCGACATATATTGGCCTATCTACTAATAAAATAACAATGCAATTAAATTCAAATTTCAATGTAACCTTGGTTTATTGAAATCAGAAATTATATTAGGTTCCAATGACAATGAAAAATATATTTCATCTTTTGAAAATATGTAATTTGTAGAAAATAAATATACTCGTAATGCCATAATTTTTCATACTTAGGTATTCATCTCATGTCAAATGGGGCACTACAAGTTGTTTGGATTCAATAATTTCAAAATAACGCAATAAAAGAAGATGTGCTAGAAATGTTTCTATTGCTCATCTTCTCCTATTTTATAACCAACTTTGTAAAGATAGATTTTGAAGGAATCTCCAAAATTTTCAACTGAATCAAGTAGTACAAAATATTTATTTATTTATTTATTGTGTAATGTGATTTGTTAATTACTATAATAAATTTGTATTTAAAAAAACATATTTTACTTCGTAAGTTTATAGTTATGACGTTGTACATATGAAGCAAGTGTCATTTTCATAATGTTTTCAAAGAGAAAGGGGCTACATGGTGTAGGTAATTAAGGAAACACATATCAGAGATATCTTGAAAGTAACAAATCCTCAATGAATAATTCGAAGGCAAACTTACACATGTCTAAACTTTGAAGGTCAACATCAACAATAATACGCTATAACGGGTCCATTCATTTCAATATTTTGGAAAGAGAGGTGATGTGTAAATTTGCAGAACACAATATTGGTGTTATTTTTTAAAGATTAATAATAAAATGGTACATAATATTTCAAAATTGTATCAAACAAGAATTAATTATCACATGTGGATCTTCCCATTTTAAACTTGGTTTTGGCTAGATACACACTTTTAGGACTATATCTTTCAGATGGTATTGTAAATTTCTAAGCTTAGCATATCTATAGAGGGGTGAATTTATCCTTTGCCTTAAGTTTGGCATTTAGCATCAAATGAGTAGACAACACATGGACTAAATGCAATTTAGTCTACTGAAACTATTTTTGCAATAGACGGTCAATGCACATAACTATGATAAGATTTGGTGGGCCCCTGGAAAATCAAATTCATTTGAATGACATTAATACGACAAAAATTTATTATATATATGCTCAATTTTGTTATCTCAACCTCGCTCATATTATTAAGTGAGTGGAATTTTTACTTAATGAAAAAATAAAAACAAAGAAGATTCAATAGGTTCCAAGTTTGAAACCCAATTTCAATGTTGGCTTCTTGACTTCGTAGTGACACTTTTAAATTTTAAGCTCCACTAATTGTATGTTAACATGGGCTCAAATAATCAAATATAATTGAACCCATTCAACAAATGATCATATGAATGGTTATCGGTATGATGTCACATGAGGATGGTCCTGGGGTCATGTTCTAGGAATCATAGCCTGGTGCAACATATTGAACGACCTCAAACAATTTTATTGTCTTTGGAAGGAAAAGTAACACCATTCCGAATTCAAGATAATATGTAGTAAATACTTCTCAAATGGATATAAAAAACACGTGTATCATTTGCTTCTCTTAACCATTCGTATTGATATTTTCCATCTTTTAAGAAAGCTCCGTCAATGATGAGTTACCAACCTGCTAAATGTAGTGACTATCTGTTTACCCAATTTTTCATATTCCCGGTCCAAGTTCCTTTCAAAAAAGATACAATTTACACTTACACTGAAACCCCAACCTACCTCAACATGCGACTTTGAAATTAAGAGACTGCAATTTCATTCCCTGGGGAATTATTTTTGGAAGATATACTAAACATAAATTTTCCCATTACCATGCAATTAGCAATAGGGAAAGATAAATGGATGATGAAAGATACCAAAATCCCCATCCATCAAATGTAATTAATTGATCCCCCTAATGTCATCTCCATTATATGTGCCTTCTCCATCATCTTTCAGTTGCAACAAACACACTATTAGGTCGTGGAGCTCCAACGGTTGTAAGAGTTTCTCCAAGTCTATTTGTAAATTTTGCAAGTTTTTGAAGCAATTTAACAGAAATCATATGGTGAATAATTCTACAACACGAATTCACACAAGAAATAACCTGCAACACTATATCATGCTTCACCCGCTCAATATCCAAATTTCACCTCCTAAGCATCCTATTTGCTGCTATAACCAAAACTATTAAAATTTATTAGAATTTTTGGACTACTATGACAATGAAATGTCACTTACACAAGAAAGTTGTCTCTAGTAAGGTCTATAGACCAACTAGCAAAAACATCCATAAATATTTGTGGAAGGCCGATAGACACATACTATTGTTTAAATGAAAATTCTATGAAATATATTTCAAAATACTAAACTTAGATTAAAAAAAAACATTGAAAGGCTTCTTAATAATAGACTTGATGTCTATTTTACATTTACAATTCTAAAATATTAAATTTATCATCCATATTCTTCTTATATTTAGGAGAAAGTTTGCCACGTATCAAGAGTCAACCCACACTTTGTAAGCGGGTCTCCAGCACCTGAAATCTCAAGTAACTTTGAGATGTGATTCATGTTTTAATCCACAAAACTTTCCATTAATAATATTTCCACTTGTCAATACAGTCACTCCTCTAATTTCTAAATCAAATGAAGTGCCATTAAACATAACTAATGAACAAGGCCCATTCCACCATGAAAGAGTACCTTTCCTGACTCAATACAAGCAGAGGCCCCACGACAAGAGATGGCATGCAAGTAACTAATGTTATTACCTGCACTCAATCAAAAGAGTTCACCCTTTCACTACCATATGCCCAAGGATTAACAAATGGTATAAAATCAAGAAAGAGTAGTTTGTGCCAGGATGGTACTCGCAGACGCTCAACGAAAGGCCTTTCATAACCCCTTGCCTCAAAGGATTCCTCTTGGTAAGAGATCATAGAATAAGATTGCTCTTGCGGTGTGAGGCGACTCTCGGGGATATAAACAATTCTATAGGGGGCCACTATGGTACAGTACGAATCTTGAACTCACTACGGTGCCCTACAAAAAAACAACGAACATTGTGTACAAACATTGAGATCCCGTTTGTGTACGGCCCTCAATGTTTGCAAATACTCCAACGCATCCGCTTCCGGGGGAATTTGGTTCATCTCGACCAGATGAACCCCCCATAGATTTAGAGAATCTAGATAGGCAGCCACGCCAAGCAATAACGAAAGGGGAATCCGTAAAAACTTGGGATCTGACACCGTGGTGGAATACTACCCTCGTGATTAGACCACACAATCATCAAGATCACCTGAAATCAAAAATTTCATGCCCATAAAAAATATAACAAATGTTATCCACAATTGAAGCATGAAAATTACTATTTAATGTCAAAGCAAATATTAAGACTCTTGCAAAACAAAACCTTGAGTATAGTCATTTAAGCACAACCCAAACGGATGAGAGGGAGGATCTCAACCTGAAGGTCTATGTTCCTATGGACTAAGATAACTAGAAAGATCACCTAGTCCTTGGGTTGGATAATTTAAAATAAAATAACCTTATTAAGATTCTTCTTTCATCGTTATTTCCTATCTTCGAGTGCTTATTTAAACAACATGTAGAGGATTCTTGATGAATGAAAATATATTAGAATGACGTTCCTTTGGGTGATAGGAAAAATAATGCAAAGAGAAATCAGTTTTAGTTGGCTGGTCATATCTGCACATCCACTTAGCAAAGATTCCCTGTGATTTTTAAGGAATATACACACTTCGATGCGGCTTAATGATCAAGTGTTTACCAATTCACCAAATAAACAAAAAAAGAGAGTTAACTCAGAGAAAACCTAAAACTTAAAAACCAAAGAAATAATTTCTAAAATAGGTCATTATCATCAAAGGGACAAGATGTCAATACCATTACAAGCCATCAACCAGGATTCCAATCTTGGGGAAGTTCCCTAGCTTCAATGGAACTATAAAGTTGTGCCCAGTGTCGACGTGGAAAAACCTTGTGGAACAGATGCCTCCTGTAATGGATTCTAAGTGCAACCACTACAGAAATTTGATCATTTGGGGCAATCAATAATTTGTACATGGTTGAGCCTGTAGAATCAAGCTGTTGATAATTCTTCCCAACCAACAAAGATCCTTCAGAAGCATTTACAAAATTGGGTGTTGCCAATAATCATTCTGAAGAAGAACAAAAAACTGGTAGACTATATCCAAGGAGAGTTTTATGATGGAAAACATTTCTTTTCTATTTCAAGCTGATGAAGCTCAGAGCTCAAGTCCTAACCAACATATGTCAGGACATGCAAGGTTGAATTCCCCTGCAAAGAAATTCACTAGAAGGGAAACACACTAGTTACCATAAGACATGCAATCTTTGTGACTGAGAGATTGCAGCTAAATAAGAATTTTCAAGAGTCAACTGCGTAAAATTGTAAATGTCCAAACATTTATTACTTACTTTTATGCTACGAACAAACTAATCCAAAATTAGGATTATACCTAATGGGAGATGGAATCATCCCAGTCCTGTATGTGATAAAATCTGAAAAGTGTCATCTCTGTATCCCAGGCGAGTTATGCCCAATTGCAATATGTAATAGTTTAAGGGATAGCTAATTGCGTCTCCAAAAATGTATTGAGGTACATAGTTGTATTTAACAAATGTATTATATCTGAAACGAAAAACTGAAATGAGCTATATTGTTAAAGAGTGGAAATCAGGACCATGTAATAATTATACGAGCTTATGTGACACTTCTTATCGAGAATATTTGATAGGTTGTTGCATCACAAATCTACAAATCGCAGGATTACCAGTCAACTAACATTCAAAGGAAAAATTAGCTAAGTGGAGTACTGCTAATACTAAGAAAACACATAAATTACAGATATTTACATATAAATGCTATGAAGGAGAAAACACAGAGAAGAAAAACAATATTATCTCCAGGTATTTTGAAGCAATGTAAACAGGCTAGGTGAGATCATCCATTCACATCTATTATATAGAACGGACAACAGTAAAAATAACCTCCCTAGCTTTCATATGTTGAATCCTGTCATGGTTTCAGTCCCTCATGGGAGAATTCCTCCTTTATGAATCCTAGTTGATGGTTTTAAATGTCTCGCACACAGGATGACATCAATACGTGGGATTGCTGTCTATCCAGATCCACCTTGTTTTTGTTTTTGATGAGTGAGGCTTCATTTTAGTCGCGGGGTGGGAAATAATTTTGGACCTCCACATGTTCTAATCTAGAATTCTGTTACAGTTACCTATCAACAGTTTTCTTGATATAAAAATAATCATAAAATGGAATGGAGATTTGGTGGGATGCCCCAAATAAGAAACTGAAGCTTTATTGGAGGAGACGTTAAAATTGTTATTTTGGAGAAAATTCTAATTCACACAATGAAGCATTATGTTTTCTATGTAGATTTAACTCAGTTAAATACAATTAATTTAAAATATGGGAAAACAAGTATGACGAGGAAAACAATAGTTACCAAGAAAAATGAGTTTAGAAAGGCCTATCGGCCAATTATGTCTTAAAGCCTGATTTCGTATAACATTTAGGCGAACCCGCTTATGTATAAAACCATTTCAACCCCATAATGTGCATATTTTGATGCTCCTCTTATAGTGCCAAGGCAATATGGGTACCTTACTCCAACTAGGGGAAATGCTAGATTGATTGCATCTAAGTGCCTTTAGTTCCACATCATAATAAAAAACTGGACGAAAAATTTGATGTTAATACTTCTTTTATTCATGCTTGTTGATACACATGTTGATAATTCTATTCAATTTCATGGTGATACTATAAATACTAATGAGGCTACTGTTATTATTGAAAAAATATCGACCATGAGGGAGACCAATATGACCCAACCATGGACAACTTCCCATCACCCAACAAATCCCGTATAAAGTTCCAATTGATCAATTTAGCAAAGCGTCGATGGAGAAACCTAACATTGATGGAGTAGTAACTATGTTAATAGAAGCCCATAAGAAACATTGCACGTAAAACCTCGGGCTTGTGGGTGCCAATTTTAAACTTTTGGTTGATACAAATCCATCTTCGAGAGGCTCTCTTTCCACATTAGGGGCCTGTGTCCATGTGTCCACGTAAGTGTTGCTTACACCTAGTGTTCCTACTTTGGGGCGTCATAAGTTGCTTCCCAAGTCACAAGGTAACTTGCACGCTGCCACAAGTTCCATTGGGTTCTAGATAACCCATTGAAACCCAAAGTTCTTGGTTACACTTCATCTATAGGGTTTGTTTCACTCAAGTTCTCGTTAGATGATGGCAAGACCAACCCCAAGCAACATCTTTAAGCCTTTATCGCTTCATCATAGACTATGTAGGTAATGAGGCATTGTTGACCAAACTTTTCCCATGCAATTTTAAGGAGTATGCACTAGATTAATTCTACAGTCTCCGTCAATGTTTGTTACTCATTTCGACCTTTGGTTGATAGTTTCCTAGATCATTTCTCTATTAACATTAGCCAAAGAGTTTCCTTTGTGCAAATTTCCCAAATCAAGCAACAACCTAATGAGAAAGTCACACACTATATATTGTGATATAAGACCATGTTGTCTCAAGGAACCAAATACATCGATAATACAATGTTACAAAAGCTATTTATTGTTAGCCTAGTTCCATAGTTCAAGATAAAGGTCATTTGATAACTTCACATCCTTTGAAAACCTATGTTGAATAGTCAAGGTCTATAAGACTACTCTCCTCGCAATTGACATGCTCAAGTCTGTCACCAATACCCCTACTTTTAATGGAGCTTGGTTTCAAGGTAGACTACCATACAAGACTAGTACTAATGACATGAAAAAAGTTGTCGGTAAAATCATTAAAGTAGAACGAGTAGTTTCACCCCATGTTCTTTCTACTCTTCCACGAAGACAATGTACATGTTTGGAAGAACCCCTTGATAAATTGTTACAAAAGCTACCCGAATGAAATCTTTTAACTTTATCTCCACCTTTCCAAATTGATAATAGTAAGTAAGAAAATATAAAGATCGATAAAAAAGCATATTGCAACTTATTATGTTTGTGGAGCCTATTTTCATGTTAGAGTGTGGTACACCACCTATGTGTTACACTCGGGTATTTTTACGGCGGTCCCGCTCGCCGGTGAGCGGGTCAGGGGGGTTCAGGGGCGAGCCCCCGAAGCAAATTTTCATGGGTGGTTTATTAACCCATGGGTAATGGGTAACCATTATGGGCTGTTTTTGGGCACATGGTTTTTCGGCACCCATTGTTTTGTAAAACCGCCTCTTCGGCTACCCATAGGTTTATGGGACGGTTTTGTTTTTTGCCCATTGTTTGATACCCACGGTTTTGTAAAACTGCTTAAGTAGTTGTCTATTTATATGGTCTTATGCATATGATAGATAGACAAACAAATGTATTGTAGATGTGTTTTGAATTCGGGTGTGAATTCTGTAGAGTTTGTTGAGCATAGCTCCAAATGGATCTGGGTATTGTATTGAGAGAGTGGAGGCTTGTAATAAAATTTGAGCAAGTGATTCTTGGTGGACATAGCCCAAATTGGGTGAACCACATTAAATCTTGTCTCTCTATGTTGTGTTATTTATTCTGCACTTTTATTTGAGATCTGTAATATTTTATGCATATTAGTTTCTACTGTTGCGATTCTGTAAGGGATTATTCCACATATTTTATCTCTTATTTCCTAACAATTGGTATCAGAGCCTGGTTTGGTTTGCTGAAGTGTTGAATCGCAGGGAAAGTTTCTAGCTTCGGTGGGAGCTATGGTAGATGATGGAAGATCTAGGGTTGATAAATTCAACGGGTAGAATTTCAATCTTTGGAAGATGCAGATGGAAGATTACCTTTATCAGAAGGATCTTTATACTCCGTTGTCTAAGAAGGTGAACAAACCCTCGAGCATGACAGATGCGGAATGGGATTTTTTGGATCGGAAGGCACTTGGAACGATCCGGCTGTGTCTTACATCTTCGTTATTATTTAATGTTTCAAAGGAAAAGACTACAAAAGAACTGATGGATGCATTAGGGAAGTTGTATGAAAAACCCTCTGCCACTAATAAGATATTTTTAATGAAAAAATTGTTTAATATGAAGATGTCTGAGAATAGTTCAGTAGCAGATCATTTAAATGATTTCAATACGGTTGTGAATATGCTAGCTTCGGTTACAATAGAATTTGATGAAGAAGTTAGGGCTTTATTAATTATGTGCTCTTTACCTGAAAGTTGGAATAACTTGGTAATGGCGGTAAGCAACTCGGTTCCAACTAACTCGAAGTTGAAGTTTGAGGATGTTGTAGGGGTGATTCTAAGCGAGGAAATGCGAAGAAAAATCTCTGGAGAATCTTCTACTCCAGGGAATGCTTTGACAATGGAAACTAGAGGGAGACAGAAGAATAGAGGAAACCGTGGAAAATCAAAAGATTGGGCAAGGTCAAAATCCAAGAGCAAGATTGTATGTTGGAACTGTGGAAAGTCTGGGCATGCAAAGAAGGATTGTTGGGAGCTTCGGGACAAGAAGAAACAACAGGAAGAAAACAAGGAGGCAAATGTGGCATCGGGTAATGTATGTCAGGATGCTTTGATTCTTTCTTTGCATAATATTACTGAATCTTGGGTTTTAGATTCAGGGTCTTCTTTTCATGCTACTCCACATAGGCATTATTTTGTTGATTATGTTGAAGGGGATTTTGGGCATGTTATTCTTAGTGATGATGAGCCTTGCAGTATATTTGGAAAAGGTTCTGTTCAGGTTAAGATGCAGAATGGGAATACATGGCTATTGAAGGATGTCAGACATGTGCCTACATTAAGGAGAAATTTGATATCGATGGGGCAATTGGGAAGTGATGGTTGTACTGTGATATTTACAACTAACTCTTGGAAGGTTACCAAGGGTGCTCTTGTGGTGGCAAGAGGTAAGAAGGTTGGAACCTTGTATTTAACCACTGATAGTACTAATGATTGTAATCTTGTAGCTTCAGATGCAGATACAACATTATGGCACTATAGGCTCGGTCATATGAGCCATAAGGGCATGAACATCATAAAGAGAAGAATTTGCCTGGATATAAAAAAATAGGTTTGAATTTCGTGAGAACTACATATATATGGGAAACAAAAGTGAGTAAGGGCCACCCCAAAGAGGGGCAAATGTAGACACCTATAATTATGCCCAAGCAATTTAAATACTTAAATTGTGCTAATTATCCCCTTTCTCGCAAATCAACGACATATCGTCAAAGGCACTCATTTTCCCTCATATCATCATTAATTAATTACACTAAGCTAATTAATTAAGTTGCCTATCCAACAAATACCCTAATTAACGACCTTCCATTAATAAATCACCCCTTCTACCTAGACTAATTAATTATTATTAATTAATTAGCTTTCCCTTCCATTTAACCAATAAATCAATATTTAATTGATTTAATCCCCTTCTAATAGCCTAAATCACACTAATATTCCTCTAATTGGCTTCTATAAGCTTACACCTACCTATTAATTAATCACCTTTGATTAATTAAAATACCCCCAACTCCCATGACTTGCTAAACATGTATTAAACCCTTCTAAAGTAAGGTTACCTTTAATAAAGCAACCTTATCCATTCCTAATCATGTTTTACCTTTATCCCACATTCATGAGAATGTGTTGAATCCTTTATCCTTTGGGCTATATAAAGAGCCCTCCACCTACCTTTTTACTTACACCTAAACTTTCTAAGAGAGTAAATGCAAAGCATATAGCAAAGAGACTAAGAGCTTGCACCTTGCCCTTTTGAGAGTTCATCATCTTGAAGAGTTAAGCCTCTTTCTTAAAGTGCTTGGGTCATATGGGAGGTGTCAAAAGGGTCTTGTAGCCCAACTTTGATTAGCCCCCATTCCTAGGTTCTTGGAGCATTAAGGACAACTATTTTGATAGCCATGGAGCTTACTTAGGTCCATTCATTTATTTGTTGTTAGAGAATAGAGGAGTTTAGATATTTAGCATTGTTAGTTTCAAAGTTTGTATTGATGAATGCTAGCATCTAACCCTTGTTTAATTCTTATCATGATGGTGTTTATGCTTTGTTTTAGCTAAATTGTAGAACTATTTTAGGTGGTAGTTCTTACTTCATTTGATTTAGCATTAAGCAAAGTATACATGCACACATTTGGCACGCCCGGTGGGACTTACTCCATTGTCCTTTGCACTTAATTTCAAGTTTTTGTAGTTAAGTTTTATTTTTGGTTACTAACCCTCTTTTACACATGTTGATCTAACTTGTTTTTTTTAACATGTTTTGTTGAGTTTGCATGTGTTGGGTCTTCCTTGTAGGTATGAAGGAGGTGAAGTGCTGTCAAATTTGGAATTGAGGGGAAAATTTCAAGATTTCTCCATGTTTTCATTTTTAGAGCTTACTTTTTCAACATTCTACATGCTAGTTTTGTCAATTTCTTGAAGATTTTAAATTCTTGAGCATGTAGGTTAGTGTTTGATAGTGCTGAGTCTTCTATTTACATATTAATGTGGTGGGTTGCTGTCAAAATTTAATCTTGGTGAGAAAATTTCAAGATTTCATCATGTTTTCATTTTTTAAGCTTACTTTTTCAACATTTTACATGCTAGTTTTGTCAATTTCTTGAAAATTTTCAATTCTTGAGCATGTAGGTTAGTGTTTGATAGTGCTGAGTCTTATATTTACATATTAATGTGGTGGGTTGCTGTCAAAATTTAATGTTGGTGAGAAAATTTCAAGATTTCATCATGTTTTCATTTTTAGAGCTTACTTTTTCATCATTCTACATGCTAGTTTTGTCAATTTCTTGAAAATCTTAAATTCTTGAGCATGTATGTTAATGTTTGATAGCGTTGAGTCTTCTATTCATATATTAATGTGATGGGTTGTTGTCAAAATTGAATCTTGGTTGGAAAAATTTGCCCATTTTGCATATTAAGGGACGTTTTTTTTGACATTTTTTAAGTGCATGTCAAGTGCATACCCATGAGCATAAGAGCATATGCGTAACCCATCTTCCGAAGGCCATAACTTTTGCTCCCGACCTCGAAATGACTCCATTTTTTTTGCGTTGGAAAGGTATTGAAGTTAACTATGCAATGAAAACATAAATTCAGGATTTACAATTACAGAAGTTGCAGGTTTTTCTGTTATTTTAAAACTGGTCATTTTCTAACATGTCTAATGTTTTGATGAATGTTGTATTTCCATGCTTACTCGATTTAGATCAAAGCGTGTGTATGCTCTTCTCTTGCACCTTTTGGTGATCTTGAGAATCAAAAACAACTTTGATCTATATCTTTTTAACATTGGGATTAAACTTGGAAATTTAATTATTCATTTTGCTTAAGGGAATGAACCTTTTACAAAGCATTTTTCAACGGTCCTTTGATTTGAAGTTTTCCATTTCTATATAGTTGGGCTAAAGTTTGTGTATGCTCTTCTCTTGCACCTTAGGGTGATCTTGAGAATCAAAAGCAACTTTAGTCTTCATTTTATAACATTTGGTAAATTGGAAACTTCATCTTTCACTTTTGGTTTAAGGGAATGAACATTTATCAAAAATTTTGTATGGTTCATTGATTGAAAAGATTTTATTTACTTTTTAGTTGGATTATTTGTTGTGTATGCTCTTCTCTTGCATCCTTGGATGATCTTGAGAATCAAAAGCAACTTTTAATCCTCTTTTAAATAATGTGATTTTCTTGGAGAACTACTAACGCTTGAGTGCAGGACCTAAAAACGCTTGTCAAAGAAAGGAGGAATCAAAACGAAATCAAAAACTACTAATACAGTTGTTATACAGGTTGCCAAAAGGTGTTCAAGCAAACCACACCTAATTAAACAAGATAAAAAGAACAACATATTCAAAACACTGTATTGCAGGTTTCGGAAAAGGGTACGTCCCTCTCCGCTCAACTGGAACATAACCCCTTTGGCATAACGCCTTAAGCTACAACAATGGGGGTGGTTCCAGGAACCCCAAAGTAGTCCACGCAAGAGGGAACCTTGTGGACGAAACGGGAAGTGCTCCGCACTACCTACTTGACTAGTGATTCCTTTGTGAGATAGAGTTACAGGTTGTCCGTTGTGGCGACCCCAGTGATAGTACACGTAGACGCACTAGTTGCCTACTGTTCTTGAAGGGGGTAAAGTAAAGCCGAGATACTCCCAAACTAGTCAGTGCGACTTTTTGGGTAAATCGCGCTCGCTCGTGGCAACTTTGTAACACCTAGGGCGAGAGAACCACCTAGGAGAATATACTTTGGCCAGGAGCCCACTTTGACCACTTTAAAACAGTGTTGAGTTGTGAACCTTCTTTTTGAGAAACGTGTGACGTATTACTTTCGCCTAGTTTTTACTTGCCTTAGGGCGAGGCGAAACTCTGCCGAAGTAAGACTAGCATTTTTTGTCATTTTTTCTTGATTTATTTCCTTCATATTCTTTTGACACTTTGTTGATCAAAAGAGGTGTGATTACCTTTGTGTTGCCATTCGACTGTTTCTCTCACTTTTATGTCCGTTTACACCCATCCATGTTTGCGGCTGGGTTAGTTAAACGTCTAAAGTGAGTGGAGGCGTTTTCACGTCATTTGGTAGCCATTGTGATCTTGATACCCACGTCAAGATCGTCATTGTAGTTAGGCGTGGTTCATCACTGCGGACTTCCATAGAGGAGTTAGTTTGTTTGTCTCGTATCATTACAATTTCGATATTTACGTCTTGTTTCTTGTAAACTCGACATAAATACCTATATTGTACGGTTACGCTGCACACATTCTTAACTATTCCTAGCTATACTTTGAGCTTTTTTTGTTCAGTTTTATTATTACCTCGATTTCAAAAGGTGTTAGGAACTACCATTTGTGCGTGTTATATCAATAACACCTCGATATCAATACTCCACTTTCTTGCAAAGTGGGTTAACATATCTTGGTGATATTGTTGTGTCATTCGCAAATCGTAATTGACACTTTTTGAGATATAGGTCTTAATCAGACTTGAGCTTGCTCATCGTATATCTTGATTGGGAGATCGCATTTAACTTCATGTATTTACTTACGTTTTGTTCATTCCTTTGAACTTGGCATAAGTGGAGACATCTTGTTAATCATCTGGCGTCGTAAATTACTTTAAAACGTAATCTAGGAGGTACTTCATTTGATTAAGTTTTGATACCAAACGATTGTTTCATTGGTGACTTTATCATTCTATCACATTGGTATTCTCACACTGTTAATTTACTCTTAACACGTACATCTTGTGTTTCACTTAGGGGTAGTCATTGAATTTTGAACAAATCTACAACTTACCTTAGTGAAACTTATCACGAAAACATGGCTCCTAAGACGCGTCTAGGGTTAAAGAAACAAACATATGAGGAACAACAGGCGCAAGCTTGGGAAACCTCTAACAGACAAGGGTCAAACCCATTTATCGGACACGATCTAGGACCACTATTTTCTGCAGAAAAGGAAACAGAAGAGATGGTCGATCATAGTGGAAATGAATTAGAATCACCACACGCAAACTTTGATTTTGACCCCACTCTACTAGATGAGTTTCTCCTTAGAAACAAAGATAGAGTTTTGGCACGGGTCATGGAATTAGGGGCCAAATTGCCCATTGAGAAGGAACCAATACTACAAACAAATGACACTACTAAGGAGGAACACCCCCTTATCAATATGGAAGATATTTTAACAGGCGGACATGCTTCCACTTCTTATGTAGAAAATGATAAAGTGGTAGGGCATAGAATACCCCTCATCAAAGTGCCACGAAGAAACAAGATAGAACATGAGACAGGGGAAGAACCTCCACAATACGAAGAGGAGGAACCTTTAGAAGAAGAAGACACAAACCAAGTCACAATCCAACAACAACTCAGTAACTTAAGCCGACAACTAGCTTTGCTTACTTTCCAAGTACAGAAAGACACAAACAAGAATGTTCAAAAGTCAAAGCCTAAGTTTAGGATCCACGAACTCCATCGAGAAAACCAAGGAGAAGAAGACACAGGGTATCATCATGTACACATCCCCGTTTCTCCCACTAAAGAACAATTGCTCGCACAAGAAGTACAATCTATGAAAGCAACGCTTGCGAGCATACAAGAAAGCAATATAGGGAGTATTAGGAAATACCAATACGAAGAACTATGCCCCTATCCTTTTGACAAGACAATGACCCTTCAACCCTTTCCAAAGAAATTTGATATGCCAAAGTTCGACAAATACAAAGGAAAGGGAGACCCAAGGGATCATGTTAAAGATTTCTACATGGCATGTCAAGAGGTGTCTTATAGTGATAATTACCTCATCAGACTTTTTCCTAAGAGTCTCGGAGGTCAAGCATTAGAATGGTTTACGCGCTTGCCACGAGGATCAATTTTCACCTGGCCAGAATTGGCGGAAAGATTCGTGCGTCATTTCTCATATAACATAGAGAGTGACGTCACCATGGCAGACTTGTGCAAAGCACAAAACAACGCCCAAATGAGACCTTCGCGCCTTCCTCCAACGATGGAGAGGGATAGCTAGTCGCTTCCCTTGCGCTTTCCCTGAGAAGCAGCTAGTCAATATTTTCGTCCCTAATCTCAACCCAGATATAGCTTTCCACCTCCAAATGCATTGTGTCCGCACCTTTGAGGAGGTTATCGAGAAAGGGATTCAAATAGAAAAGGCTCTCATTGCCAAAGGCACCCTCAAAACCCAATCTAAAGACAACCAAAGTGTCAAACCCATTTGAAAAGCCAAAGATCTTTAACAAAAACAAAAACGTGGTGGGAGACGGAATCACTGATTCCAAACGTGTTCAAACGGTCCAAACCAGTCAACCTTTTAAACTGACCAAGGGCCCAATTCAACCACCACCAAAGCGAAGAACATTCACCTCCCTCAATGAGCCGTTGTCTGTCATACTAAAACAGTTGGATGCGGCCCACATGATGACCTATCCTACAACACAACCGTTCGATGACAACGCTCCTAAACCTTCATGGTATAAGGAGCATGAATACTGCGAAATGCATCGCGTTAAAGGTCATAAAACAGACAAATGTTTGCGACTTCGCCACTATATTCAAGACCTCATTGACAACGGGGAGATAGAGGTGGATAACCCTAGCCACATGCAAACACCTAACAAGAAAATGGGGATTTATAAGGAACCATTCCCCAAGCATGATAAGTCGGAAAAGGAAAAACCGGATCGGGGAGAGTCATCCCAAACCTATAAAGCCACGAATTACTTGTATACCAAGAGAGATAACAATCATTACGATTCACTTATCGGATGTATTCGCTCCCCTACTGACCGTGTCAATACCATCCGGATCAAGGGAAAGGACTGCGCTATGGTAAAGGCGTGCCCGCCTCGTGATTCCAGAACCCTCTCTGTTGACCCCGCAAACTGGTAAATATAACCTTTTAGAACAACTTGAGAAGACACCTGCTAAGATCTCGATCTTAGATCTTCTCAAGATATCCAATGTGCATAAGGAAATTTTGTATCAAACTCTTCAGGGGTCGGGAGTGCCTTTAGAAGTTGATCCTGCATACCTTCAAGCCGCGGTGGCAAATATTGCACCCAGTGAGCATCTCACTTTCAACCATAGGGAGGTCCCTACTGAGAATCCTACACATAATCTTCCCTTATACATTGAGGTAGTTGTCACCCGCAGGAAAATCAAACGGGTGCTTGTGGACAATGGATCAGGATTGAATATTTGCACGCTTAAGTTGGTCAAACAATTGGGACATACAGAGGTAGATCTTGAGTCCCATATCATCACTATCACCGCATACGACAACGCGGAAAGAGAGTCAGCAGGCACCATTACGCTGCCAATGGAGGTGGGCCCCACTTGCCATCAGACAAAGTTTCACGTCTTAGACTTGGAACTTCCATATAATATGCTTCTAGGCCGACCATGGATCCATGCCATGCAAGCAGTGCCATCAACATTTCATCAATGCATCAAGCTGAAGCATGAGGGACATACAATAACAATACCAGGAGACTCAGAGCCCTTTGCTCATTGTAGAGCTCTTAATAGCTTTGCATGAAAGGGTACATATGCATGTCCCTCCACAGATATAGTTGTCCCTCTTCATTCTGAGGCCATGGAATCTCGAGTAGATTCAAATTCTCTTCGTTCTTGCACTCATGGGGCATCTACTTCAACATCTCCATTTAATTCATGGGAGATGAAAATTCGGACTATGGTCATGGGGAGTATAATGTACAACAAGCGCTCTTGGTTTCTGACCTCTCCTTGTCGCCCAAGACTAGAGGTCGACCCAACTACCGCTTCAGGAGACCTAGAGAGGAACATACTATTGGGTCGTTCCTACCTGGAGGCTTGTTAGCTGAGGAAAAATTACTTGATCCACCTACTACTTGGGTCCCTGAGGACACTCAGCCATCTTGTTATCAAACCCCAAAATATGAAAAATCTAGCAGAATGATGTACTCCATGGGCTACAAAGGCCTAGGATGTGGGAGGAATGAACAAGGACAAAGAGAACCAGTCCCTCTTCCACATTTCAAAACAGAAAGATATGGCATTGGGATTCGCCCTTATGGAGCACACCCCAACGATCAAGATGCGACTTGTTCTGAGCATGAGGATAGCTCCGATTATCTAGACAACTGATACGGATTCCTGTTGTAGCCAATATGAGGATCTGGCCTCCACGAACCTTTTCATGAATAATGTTGTCCTAACCATCACCCCCAATGAACCAACCCTTGACCTTGTATACCCCTCCCTTGTTGAATGGGACCAACAACGTCACATGCCACTAGATTTATTCGAGAATGACGAGGCTATTGCAGAGTTCATGGGCATAAGGGATACAATTCCCATTGGAGATCACAAGAAGGGTTTCTTTATCGACTTAGACACCTGCGCCTACTTCGGCGAGGAGGCTGAACTTCGTGGTCAGCAAAATTTAAAGAAAAGCGAGGGCAAGAGTTCTAAAGAAAAGCCTCGGCAAAAATCAAAGTCCAAGTCACACAGTGAAAACCTCTTTGAGGCATTGGCTGACAAACAAATAAGAAAATCAAAGGACAAACAAAGTGACCACACCAGGGATGAAAATCTCGTAGAGACATCCTTGGATGAAGATCTCAACCTACCTCCCGATCCCACGCGTATGGAGGATTTATCAAAATTGTTAGTTGAAGAAACCATTGATGTCAATATTGGTACTGAAGAAGATCCCAAGATAGTAAAATTGGGAGCATCACTCTCAGCCAGAGAACAAAAGACGTTCACTATGCTACTGCGAGAGTTTATTGATGTGTTCGCATGGTCTTACAAAGACATGCCCGGCTTAGATCCAACTTTGGTCGTGCATAACTTGGTTGTGCATGCAGACGCTAAGCCTATCAAACAGAAGCTTCGAAAGATGCACCCAAGAGTGGCCTTGTTAGTTAAAGAAGAGTTGGAAAGGTTGCTTGCAGCAGGATTCATCAGGCCAATTGATTATTCTGAATGGATATCAAACATTGTTCCTGTCCAGAAGAAACCTATTGGTATCCGAATTTGCACAGATTTTAGGGACATCAATAAAGCTTGCCCTAAAGATGACTTTCCGTTGCCCAACATTGACATGATTGTTGACTCAACCGCAGGGTATGAAATGCTATCACTTATGGATGGCTTTTCGGGTTATAATCAAATTAAGATCGCTGAGGAAGACCAACACAAAACAGCTTTCACAACTCCTTGGGGCACCTTCTGTTATCAGGTGATGCCATTCGGCCTTAAGAATGCGGGAGCAACTTATCAGCGGGCCATGACAGTAATATTTCACGATATGATTCATGACATCATGGAAGACTATGTAGACGACATCCTGGGAAAGTCCAAAACAAGAGAGGAACATCCTATCATTTTGCGGCGTATCTTTGAACGCCTACGTGAATACAAAGTCAGGCTAAATCCAAAGAAGTGTGTCTTTGGTGTGCTATCTGGGAAACTATTAGGCTTCATTGTGTCAAGACGAGGTATTGAGGTAGACCCTGCTAAAGTATCTGCCATCACAGAAATGCCTCCACCTGAGAATATCAAGCAACTACGTAGCTTGCAAGGGAAAATTCAAGCCATTCGCCGCTTTATCTCCCAGCTTGCAGATAAATGTCACTCATTCACTCATTTGCTTAAGAAGGACATCACTTTCATTTGGGGACTTGAGCAACAACAAGCCTTTGCTTTGCTTAAACAGTACCTAGCTAATCCACCTGTCCTCATGCCTCCCACTCCGGGAGAACCACTTTTGCTCTATATTTCCGCTACGCAATATGCTATTGGTGCACTGCTCGCCCAATATGACCTTAGCCATAAAGAGAAAGCAGTGTACTATCTGAGTCGCACCCTCATCGCCTATGAATGTAATTATCCTCAGATTGAGAAGGCTTGCTTGGCTATTGTTTTTACCTTTCAGAAACTTCGCCATTACCTGCTAAATACTAAGACCAAGCTCATATCCAAGGTCGACCCACTCAAGTATTTGTTGTCCAAACCTGCCCTCACAGGTAGAATGGCTAATTGGATCATTCTACTCAGTGAGTTTGATATAGAATTTGTCCATCAAAAATCAATTAAAGGACAAGTACTTGTGACCAATAATAGCGGAAGCACCTTTGCAAAGCATAGAACCTTTGAGTCTGGATCTGCCAGATGCATCTTTGCTCTACATTGAAGAATCTATCGTATGGCAGATACATTTTGATGGATCTTTTACGTTTCATGGTTCAGGTGCAGGAGTGGTCCTTATTACTCCTTCAGGTGATCCTATACCACAGGCTTTCCGCCTGGCCTTCCCTTGCACAAACAACATTGCGGAATATGAAGCACTCATTGCAGGGATGAAGCTAGCCATCAAGTGGAATATTCAACATGTGAAGGTTGTAGGTGATTCACAGCTAATCATCAAACAGGTTAATGATGAGTATAAAGTTAAGGATGACAAGCTCATACCTTATAAGAAGTTGGTGGAAACTCTGAAGGAGTATTTTGTGCGCATTACCTTTGAGCAAATCCCAAGAGCGCAGAATAGATCGGCAGATGCTATGGCAACGGTGGGATCTATGCTTCGTATTCCGCCAGGGAACAATGATATGCCATTCTTCGTAGAAAATCTACGCCAGCCCGCGTATGACATGCCAGAATCTTGCTTGGCTTGTGAGGTTGTTGGTCCCCATTCACCATGGTATGAACCCATTTTCACCTATCTTAAGGACAGTACATTCCCTCCCGAAATCTCCCGCTCTGAAAAGCAGAGCCTAATTCGCCAGATAGCCTGTTACACCCTGTTAGGAGGTACACTTTATCGTCGTGGCTACGATGGGAATCTGTTACGTTGTCTGGATGTGCCGGAGTCAATCCAGGCAATTAAAGAAGTACACGAAGGAGTATGCGGAGCACATACAAACGGAATGGTCTTGGCTAAGAAACTGTTAAGAGTAGGTTACTATTGGCCCACCATGGAAACTGATTGTTGTAATTATGTTAGAAAATGTGTGCTATGCCAAAAGTATGGAAATTTCATCCATGCTCCATCGCAACCATTGCAACCAATCACTACCCCGTGGCCATTCTCCAAGTGGGGACTTGATCTAATAGGGAAGCTTACTCCTACCTCATCTGATGGTCATACACATATCATCACAGCTACAGAATACTTCACAAAATGGGTGGAGGTTGTCCCTTTAACCTATGTCACAGGAGCACAGATTTCTAAATTCATCATGAATCACATTATTTGCCGATATGGTATCCCTGCAGCCATTGTCACAGATAATGGGAAGTCATTTAAGAATAAAATCGTGAAAGGTCTTTGCCAACGGTTCCAAATCGAGATTGAAATGGTCCACGCCATATTACCCTCGGGGTAATGGACAAGGCGAGGCAACAAACAAGACTTTGGTAAGGATAATGGAGAAGATGGTTAGCAAAACTGGTCGAAACTGGCACCTACAAATCCACCCAGCCCTCTGGGCCTACCGAACATCAATTCGCACTCCTACGGGTGCGACGCCATATTCCCTCGTGTTCGGGACAGAATCTATCATCCCTTTAGAGATTGAAATCCCATCCCTGCGAATTTCTCTTCGGGACTATTTGAATAAGGATGAAGATTACCGAGTGGCAAGATTGGCTGAGTTAGAGCTCCTGGATGAGAGGCGCATTCGCGCTCTTAATCACCTGAAAGTATATCAACACAAAATCTCCCGCAACTACAACAAGAGAATCATCCCTCGCCAGTTTGAGGTGGGTGATTTAGTTATGAAGGAGAACCAGTTCAACACCAGAGCAGAGCGAGAAAAGAAAGGGAAGTTCGAACCACACTGGTTAGGACCCTATGTCATAGTTGCCAAGTATGGCACAGGGGCATACAAGTTGGCTCACCCCAATGGTGATGAGCTCCGGGAGCCCATGAATTCCATGCATCTTAAGAAGTTTTATGCCTAAACATGGCACAAGAAAGTCATAAAAATAAAATAAAAAATATATATAAAAAAAAAAGAGAAAGAAAAAAACAGGTCGTCCACTAGTGAAAACCACGCAATTGTGGCACTTTGGACAAGTCCTTGGGTGAAAACCGGTTTCCGGTGCCTCGGGAGGATTCGTTGTTCACAAGCATTCAGTATCAGAAGGGTAGTTGTCTTTGTCCCGACCTCGGTTCTACCTTCGAGTTTCCTTGTGCACACCATCTAGTCCACCTTGATCCGGCTTTCCTTCTTCTATTCGTGCTCTAAGGGGACGTGGTCTTTCGTTATTTCCCATCTTACGCTGGGGGCAACTCAACGAATTCACCTTCTTGTTCATAAGCGCGTGGCTTCTGCCCTTGTATATTCCCCACCTAACGCTGGGGGCATCCATGCTTTCTTGGTTACCTGCACATAGCTTTGGAAAACTGTTGAAAACACAAAAACAATAGAAAATTGTTTCACAAAACACAAAAACAATAGAAAATTGTTTCACAAAACACAAAAACAATAGAAAATTGTTTCACAAAACACAAAAACAATAGAACATTGTTTTGAGAAAACACAAAAACAATAGAAAATTGTTTCACCAAACACAAAAACAATAGAAAATTGTTTCACAAAACACAAAAACAATAGAAAATTGTTTCACAAAAAACAAAAACAATAGAACATTGTTTTGAGAAAACACAAAAACAATAGAAAATTGTTTCACCAAACACAAAAACAATAGAAAATTGTTTCAGACAACACAAAAACAATAGAACATTGTTTCGAGAAAAACACAAAAACAATAGAACATTGTTTCGAGAAAACAACAAAAACAATATATATATATCAAAAAAATCTAAAAAACAAGGCAAAAATTTTTCAAAAATTCCTAAAAAGTAAAACACCCTACACAATGGTAACTTGCTTCTTACGCTGAAACTTGTGTCTTCATGCGCATGTATTTTCTCCATATCCCGTTGGTTTGTCTCACATCTTCCCGATTAATACGACTCGCGGATCACTGGATTCACAACCATTCACAAAAGCTAGCTGCTTGCTTCGTCTGTACTCTGGGGCACTTTTGGTTGCACAGTCTTCATTTCGTTGCGCCTGCACAAATGCTTTTCATGGACCCCGTGTCCATTTTCATTTCCCCTTGCATGTATACTTGCTTGGGGCATCATTTTTTAACCCTTGTCAATCACGAACTTGTGGATCTCTTCAAAGACGATAACAAACCATTTGTACAACCTGCTTGACCGTTGTTGGGTTAGATATGTGCGTTTGTACTTGTTTTCCCCCAAGTTATATGAGCTTGTTTCCTTCTCGTATTGCATTGCATTATTGTATGTCATGGGAGTTGGTATTTTCAGCAATGGACAATTGTTCATAGTATGGCTTTTCATGTCATTCTACCTTTGTCGTATGCTTATATTTTTCATAAGGACCGATGATGTAGTTCCTATGGCTATATGATGACATCAAATTTGTTCCAAACAAATAAGCGGCTAGAGGTTAAGCTCTTCTCTCCCCTCATCCATATTTCTTCTACACCACTTCCCTTTCACCCCTAATTCTCCCTCTCCTCGGGGCATCCTGCCTCGTCCCCATTCTTCTGCCTACTTCTCACCTTTTTCGATCGTCGATCGAGTTCTTCTATCACCCCATCGACACTCGAGGGGGCATCTCTCCCTCCTACTAATTTTTCTTCCATCTCTTCAAAATCTCTTTTGTCTACTATCTTTGAAGTGGCATCACTTATGCCACCCCAAAGAGGGGCAAATGTAGACACCTATAATTACGCCCAAGCAATTTAAATACTTAAATTGTGCTAATTATCCCCTTTCTCGCAAATCAACGACATATCGTCAAAGGCACTCATTTTCCCTCATATCATCATTAATTAATTACACTAAGCTAATTAATTAAGTTGCTTATCCAACAAATACCCTAATTAACGACCTTCCATTAATAAATCACCCCTTCTACCTAGACTAATTAATTATTATTAATTAATTAGCTTTCCCTTCCATTTAACCAATAAATCAATATTTAATTGATTTAATCCCCTTATAATAGCCTAAATCACACTAATATTCCTCTAATTGGCTTCTATAAGCTTACACCTACCTATTAATTAATCACCTTTGATTAATTAAAATACCCCCAACTCCCATGACTTGCTAAACATGTATTAAACCCTTCTAAAGTAAGGTTACCTTTAATAAAGCAACCTTATCCATTCCTAATCATGTTTTACCTTTATCCCACATTCATGAGAATGTGTTGAATCCTTTATCCTTTGGGGCTATATAAAGAGCCCTCCACCTACCTTTTACTTACACCTAAAATTTCTAAGAGAGCAAATGCAAAGCATATAGCAAAGAGACTAAGAGCTTGCACCTTGTCCTTTTGAGAGTTCATCATCTTGAAGAGTTAAGCCTCTTTCTTAAAGTGCTTGGGTCATATGGGAGGTGTCAAAAGGGTCTTGTAGCTAACTTTGATTAGCCCCCATTCCTAGGTTCTTGGAGCATTAAGGACAACTATTTTGATAGCCATGGAGCTTACTTAGGTCCATTCATTTATTTGTTGTTAGAGAATAGAGGAGTTTAGATATTTAGCATTGTTAGTTTCAAAGTTTGTATTGATGAATGCTAGCATCTAACCCTTGTTTAATTCTTATCATGATGGTGTTTATGCTTTGTTTTAGCTAAATTATAGAACTATTTTAGGTGGTAGTTCTTGCTTCATTTGATTTAGCATTAAGCAAAGTATACATGCCCACAATTATGTTACTTTTATTGATGATGCAACAAGGAAAGTTTGGGTTTATTGTTTTAGAAACAAATATGATGTATTTGACACTTTTGTTAAATGAAAAGCCTTGGTAGAGAATGAAATAGGTCTTAAGCTAAAATGTCTCAGGTCAGATAATGGAGGGGAGTATTACAACAATAAATTTAATGATTACTGTTCTAAGAATGGAATCCGCAGGTAAAAGACGGTTCTAGGAACTCCGCAGCAGAATGGGGTATCAGAAAGGATGAACAAAACAATAATGGAACGTGCTATGAGCATGAGGTTACATGCAGGACTGCCTCTTTCTTTTTGGGCAGAAGCGGTGAGCACAACTGTGTACTTGATAAACAAAGGACCCTCAAGTGCCTTGGATGGAGGCATACCTGAGGAGGCATGGTATGGTAAGAAAGTTGATTATTCATTTCTTAGGGTCTTTGGATATGAGGTGCTTGTTCATATAGACAAGGATGATAGGACCAAGCTAGAAGCTAAATCAGAAAATGTACTTTCATTGGTTATGGTGATGACGACTTTGGATTTAAATGTTGGAGTATTAAGGACAAGAAAATCATTCGGTCTAGGGATGTGGTCTTTAATGAGAAAGTCATGTATAAGCAACAGTTGCAAGAAAATAGGGAAGAGTCCAAGAAAGAATATGCAGTGGTAAAGGATCTTCCAAATGGGAAAGTGACCCATGAATCAGTTCAGGAACCTACTCAATAGGAACCCCAAACTCCTACAGTGAGGAGGTCTTCTAGGGTAAGAAAAGAACCTGAACGTTTTTCTCCTTATCTTTATTATTTATTACTCATTGATAGTGGAGAGCCAAAGAGCTTTGATGAAGCAATGCAAGTAGATGCCACAAACAAGTGGGAGCAAGCCATGGATGAGGAGCATAAGTCTCTCATAGAGAACCAGGACTTGGGATTTGGTGAAGCTATCGGAAGGAAAAAGAGCATTATAGAACAAGTGGGTGTACGAGTTAAAGACGAAGAAGGAGGAAAGAAAAGATATAAGGCCCAGGTTGGTGGTCAAGGGATTTGCACACAAACAAGATATATATTTTGATGAGATATTTTCTCCTGTAGTAAAAATGACTTCTATTAGAACTGTTCTTGGAATAGTGGCAAGCATAAGACTTGCACTTAGAACAGCTTAGATGTAAAGACCGCATTTCTCCATGGCGATTTGGAGGAGGAACTATATATGTAGCAACCAGAGAGCTATGATGTCAAAGGTAAAGAGGAGATGGTGTGTAAATTGAAGAAGAGCTTGTATGGCTTGAAATAAGCTCCAAGTCAATGGTATAAGAAATTTGATAGCTTCATGATGTAAAGCAAGGTTATATTAGATGTCATTATGACCATTGCGTGTATATAAATAAATTTGAGGATGGAAGTTATATTATCTTGTGTTTGTATGTTGATGACATGTTGGTTGCAGGTAAAAACATGCAGGAAATAAAAGTACTCAAGAAACAACTAAGTGAATCCTTTGATATGAAGGATTTGGGGGTAGCCAGACAAATCCTTGGTATGAGGATAACTCGGGATAGGAAGGAACGAAAGTTGAATTTATCTCAGGAAGAGTACATTAAGAAGGTATTGGATAGGTTTAACATGCAGGATGCTAAACCGGTTGGGACTCCTTTGGCAAGCCATTTTAAGTTATCAAAGGAGCAGTGTCCCAAGATAGAGCAGGAAAGAAACCAGATGTCCAAGGTACCTTACTCATCAAAGAATTGGCGCTTTGATGTATGCTATGGTGTGCACTAGGCACGATATTTCCCATGCGGTGGTAGTTGTGAGTAGATTTATGAGTGATCCAGGTAAAGAGCATTGGCAAACAGTAAAGTGGATCCTTCGGTATTTGAGAGGGACCATGGGGATAGTTTTGTGCTACAATGGATCAAACACCACTTTACGTGGTTATGTAGATTCAGACATGGCTGGAGATGTAGATAGTAGGAGGAGCACGAAAGGTTATATTTACACTGTAGGTGGGACAGCAGTGAGCTGGATTTCACGACTACAGAAGTTGGTGGCTTTGTCAACCACGTAGGCTAAGTATGTTGCTGCCATAGAGGCAAGCAAAGAGATGATTTGGTTACAACAATTGCTTGAGGAGTTGGGGCATAAGCAGGAGGAATGTAAGCTGCATAGTGATAGTCAGAGTGCTATACACCTAGCTAAGAACTCTTCTTTCCACTCCAAGACGAAGCATATATAGTTGAGATATCACTTCATCAGGACATATTTGGAGGAAGATAAGTTGAAGTTGGAGAAGATTCATACCAATCAGAATCCTGTAGACATGATGACCAAGGTGGTCACAAGGGATAAACTAAAGCTATGTTCAACTTTGGTTGGCCTTCGCGGATGACAGTGAAGGGTTGAGAAGATTTCTCAGTGGAAATCAGTCTCCAAGTGGGAGATTGTTATGTTTGTGGAGCCTATTTTCATGTTAGAGTGTGGTACACCTTCTATGTGTTACACTCGGGTATTTTTACTGGCGGTCCCATAGTTTCTACTCTTCCACGAAGACAATGTACATGTTTGGAAGAACCCCTTGATAAATTGTTACAAAAGCTACCCGGATGAAATCTTTTAACTTTATCTCCACCTTTCCAAATTGATAATAGTAAGTAAGAAAATATAAAGATTAATAAAAAATCATATTGCAACTACCATTGATGTGTCAGACTTATAACCAATAGATTCGTACAGTTACAACACAAGATTCAAGAACTTATTGATAACAATACCATTTCAGTGGAAGACTTGATAAGAATACAAATACTATAGTGGCCCAACTTAATTCAAGCCTCAAGGTGTTTACTATAGGCACAAAATTATGCACTTATTACTATTACATTATGCCTCTAATATGTCATTATATGCATGATTCCTAAGTAAGAAAACTAGACATTGATAACACTTGTTTTGCTTTACATTGACATTATTTTACCTTTTCATGCTTTCATCCTCTAATTTTATGGAATTATCTTGTTACTTTTGGACATCACACAATGTATTACTCAACTGAGCATTTCTGATTTATCTTTGGAGATTTTTGGACATAAGCGCCCAGGAAGGAACATTAATGCCACTAATATTTTACCGTAGGCGCTTATGCCCCTTCACTTGTGTTCTTAAATTTTAAAATTACACAAAACTTGTTTATCTTTTCTAAACTTAAATTGATCACTTTGGGTCGGCTTCTCGTGTTGTTAATGTGGAAATTCAAGCAAAGGAATCATATATATACAGAACCTACTAACTACTCTAAGGGGTACAAGGCTATTATTCTCTAACTACTACTTGGAAAAAAAGAGCAACTTAAAAAATGCATTTGGGATGTATTATTCACTGCATATGAAGAGTAAATTATGAATTTCATGACACACATTATCTTGGAGAAAAGTAGTTGTAGCCCACTATCTTGGTGCAACTTGTAAAGGGTGACCTAGGTTCAATGGACACAATTTCTATCACACACACACACACACACCAGAACTACATTAAGCTTGAAATGTAGTTTACTGCTTGGTGACAATCACATTGGGGTGATCGTCGAGGTCAGTTTGAATAAAGCATATGCACATTTTATTTAGTCTAATGCGTGCTTTAGTGTTGTGTAGGTATTTAGGATTTATTTTGCAGGTACATGTGCGATAGGAAAACTCTACAATGAAGTGGATGTGACACAAAGCGAAGTTGATGCGACAAAGAGTGAAGTGAAGGAGACAATATTAGACACTGAAAGAACCAGATCTATACCCATCACTAGGACATTAGCACCCAAATCAAAAAATAATACCTAGATGATACTGTCCCCTTCCAGGTGGTACTGTCCAACATAAATTTTAGATCACTATTTTCCAAATGAAGCACATACAGTCTAGACTGAGCCTATTGCACCATCAGTGTATCACAGATCCAGTCTAGATAGCCAAATATCAACCAAGTCATTAATATCCTCTCATTGGTTGTACTTGCTCATCATTGTAAGTTGGATATTATATGTTTTTGATATATATTTTTTAATCTAGTCCTTTGATTAAGATTTAATTTTTTAAAATCATTTGGTGAACCCGACCTTAGACATGCATAAAATCCCTTTTCCATCTTCTTCTTCTTCTTTTGAGGGTATGACTAGTTTTTATTCTTTCATTCCCACTCGTGTCTATTCCCAAACATCAATTCAAGTTGAATATATACCAATTGTTACTCAATATCCACCTTGCTTCAATCCCACCTTTAAATATCCTACTATTAATGTTGTAACTACTCAGAAAAATAATTAACCTTTGGGAACTCCTACATCCCTCCCCCCTCCTATCAATATACCACTTGCTCAACCTGTTGATTCATCTAAAGATTATGATATCATTTTGATCTCCCGTGTAAGGCCCCTGATTGTCATCACATGCTAAAATCAACATTGATATATATTCAAATACAAAGTGATGACCCTCATGTAGCTTTTACGAATCTCATGGAATCTTATAAGAAAATCAACAATTTTATTACATTTATTGATGATGATATTCCACACACATCTTCTACTAATTATCCTCCTCTTCTTATTATGGATTGGGTTTAGGGTTTTCAAATTCAATGTGTGCTCATTGATAATGTTTTTGTATTCAATTTTTGTCCTTTATCATTACTAACATAATTAAGCATTCCTTCTAGTGCTATTGAACAATATACACTTGTTGTATGAGGATATGATACTACAAATCACACATACATTAGTGTTATAAAATTAGAATTGCAAGTTGACGTCGCAAGCTCATTAATCTCTTTTATGTTATAAATCCCCTTTACAATATAATATATTCCTTGGCCGATCAGAGATCTATGCCATGCATGTCACCCCCTCATGGTCCATCGCCATGTTAAGTTTATGTTGATAGATATGAGCATACTGCCTATCATTGATCTTACACTACAACATATTAGATCTTTTACCACAATTTTTCAACAATATTTTTGTGGTTATAGAGTGTTTCAAAAATTAAAATTGTGACATTAGACGTGTAGCTAATCCACATTTTGATGTACTTTTGTAGTTTTTCGACAATTCATTATACTGTGGATTGTCCACAATTCAAAAATTTATAGCTAACCTCCATTTTTAAAATTGTACACTTTCTACATTTTTTGATGTTTGTAACATTTCTACAATTTTTGTTTTTGTTAGTATTCTACAATTTTCACCAAAATGTAGTTTTTCTATAGATTCAATATTTGTAGAAATTCTATAATTTAAAATTTTGTACCTATCATCAATGTTATATTTGTGGAAATTTCAACAATCTTTTTCTACAATTGTCCTTACCACATAAAAATTGTAGGTGGAAGCTACAATTTGATTTCCACAATAATTAATTGTGAAATTATCTTTTAAAAATGTGGAAAAGTTACAATTAACAACCAATTTGACATTCATTTAAATAATTTTTTTATGTAGATTATCTACATTTAAAACATACACAAATATATAATTTTATTATCATACAAAAATATATTTTTAGGAAAAAATATTTTTCATTTTATATATATTATATTAAAATCTATAATCTAAATAAAAATATTTAGCAATCTAAATTATTTTTTTCCTTGACTCATTGGAATTGATGAAGAACTTAAGAATAGTTACAAGTTAGATGAGTTGTCCATAAGGCCAAAAGATGGCAAAGTTTTATTTGTAAATATACAAAACCTCCCTATATGTCATGTATAGTGATCATATCTAATGAAATAGACTTCAAACAATAGAAAAGTAAAATATTAAAAAGTTTCTTCTCAAATCTACCAAATTTGTATCTATAAATAAGATCCCGTAACATTATTGGTCCACAATTTGTGAATCTATGAAGAAGCAATCTATTCCTATAATTCATGGTATAATTTATCAATTCTCTTGAAAATACATCTATTTTATTGCTTGTAAAGGCAAGATCATACCTTGCAAATATTCAAATAACTACAACCACTATATATTTGATGAATAATCCATCACCTTATTCAAGAAGTGCATCTTCTTGAACATGTTACATAATCTACTAGTGAAAACATAGGCTAATATTAAACAATTTTAGAGAATGAGTATTCCCATGTGAAGGTAGGATATGACAGTGTAAACCTAAGATATTTTCAATCTCCATTCATCTTGATTCAACACACCATTTGATATAAAGGAAAGGAACATCTATGGATAGTAATGAAATATTATGCAGAACTGGATGTCAATACCCTCCTCATAATCAGAGCTACCTTCCTCAGAAAGCTCGATTTTTCACCTACGTTCAGCAGAGCTATAGGTGTGAATGAGAAGATCACGTGGTTCGTTTACATCGACATGTACAATTAGTACCTTGAAATTGATTCCTTTTTAATCGGATTTGAGTAGTGCCATTAAGAATTTCTAGTTTCCTCTGATATTTACCATCCTATAAAAGAGGCTCCTTTCCCAGTGTTTACTTGTTCAATCTATAATGAGATGGTGAGATTCCATGGTGAATGGATTCAAGACTTGAAGCTCTCTGTAGTTGATATCCCAAATCACCATATCCAAATTTCTCACCTTTCAATCCTCATGATATTCACTTTCAGGATCTTCAAATAAGTTCTTATGTTATCAATATGATGAACATCACTTTGTATTTTCTCAAATCTCAGGGACATCATATTCTAGTAGAACCACCAACAGGTGCAAATAAAACCTTTCTTCTAGCCAACGACAACTCTTACAACGCTAATACAAAATTCAATTACAAAGATTTTTCAACTCAGGTTGTTGGACAAGAGGAATTAGGGAATGCTTGGAAATTAAAGAACTATAGAGAACATTTGTGAGGAATCCTCCATACCTCGAAGGCTTTTTCAAAATTGACCACATCGATAAAGTGCAGATCTCGGGGTGTAAGAATCATATGGATTCCTCGGGTAAAGACCTTGTAATTTCCTACCAGGGCTTCAAGCTGCTCTGAGCTTTGAATATCATCGAGGAGGAGTAGAAATTTCTTTAACTTAAAGAGGAACTGCTAGCATATCCTTACCTCGATCAACATGGTCTACTTCACCTGTCAATTTTGAGAGATCCATGAGCATCTGGGTCTATAGTGTTACAAGGCGGCCATTTGCCACCCGCATCTCTCTCTTATACTCCAAACAAAACAAAACACATCAAATTGCTCGTAAACAAGCATGGGAGGGTAATTTTACCGATCCCGCTCATGCCATAGATGTTGAATTTTGCAATCTTATTATCACGATCCATTACATTTAATTATATGCTCCACGGACACATCCACACCAAAGCAATTAGGAATATCTAGATACACCTTTTTTAGGATTTTTGCAAAATACGTCAAGTAGATTGAATCAATTTTTTCTCCTGTAAAGATTTGAATCAATATTAAACGGATACTTGATATGTCAATCAAAGAGGGAAAATATACAATAGTGGATACTTACCTGGAAAATTTATCCTCACACAAGCCACCTGACTTGAAAAAATCTTTGTAATGCACTTTTGTATTCATTGAAAAAGGATTTGAAGATGATCGGAAATATCTCATATAAATCTGATCGCTTCAACTTGAACAATTCTTTGGCTATGATGGTATTTGCACGTGTATTACATGCCTATGTGGCACACAAAAAATGCATGTGGAACACCTAATTGTTTGAATTGGTCGTTCTATACATGCAAGTGAGATCCTAAAAATAATGAGAGAGTTAGACGTGTCCACGGTTTCAGAAGTGTTGGTTAAATTTATAATTTAAATCTTATCTACCCGTAAGTATATAATCTGCATGAAATTTGTAAATGTTTGAATTTATTTTGAGTACATAGAGAATTCTCTAAAAAAGAATTAAAATTAAAATTTTAAAGATACTTGTAGTTTTAAATGATTTTAGTAAAAATATTAAATTTTGATGTGTTATATGAATACTATCTAAAGTTTAGTTTTAATATTATTATATTATTTTTTTCAAATATTTTTTGAGTGTAAATATGATTTGTATTTTATTTTTATTTTTAAATTGTATAAATTTGTGGTAGATGTGAATTAGCTACAAAATAGTAACACTTGTATAAAATTGTAGAACATTCACAATATTTAAAACTAGAAAATTGAATAATATTGTGGATTTTCAATTAGAAAGTGTTGTATATATAAATTAACTAAAAAATATTAAGACTTACATAAAATTGTCAAAAATCCGAATATTTGAAAACGGAAAATTTGATTTATTATAGAAATACCATATATATTCTACATTTATTATTTATAAATCAATTAATAATTCTCTTAAAAAAGATTATTTATATTAATAAGAATAATAAAAACAAGAATTTTAATTATACATTTATTATTTATCAAAGAATGGGTTATATTTGAAACATTATTTATGATTACAAAAATAATAAAAAAATATTATAAAGATAAAAAAATATTATTCTTTTTAACATATTTTAATATATTTATATTTCCATCATATTTTAATTTTGATTTTCTATAAAAAAAAATTGTGTGTGTGTGTGTCTATATATATATTTCAAAATTATGTAATATTGAATTTTACCATTAATATAATTTTACAATCCATTTTAGTTCTATTTCTAAAATATGTGTAGTTTCTATGAAGAATGGCTCAATATGTGACTTTTCTATGAATTATTATCATTGTATGTAAATTGTAGGATATCCACAATACTTGAAATGACCAAACAAAATTTTCATAGAGATGCTACAAGTATTCTACAATTCTTCTAAATTGTGGCAATATTGTTGCATAATTGTGGTAAAAAAGCACATTTGTTGTAGTGTTAAACCATTCAAATATAGTTGCATGAATTCTACTACTTCTATGATTATTCTACCATCTCAAGTAATTCCCTTGCACTTTCTTGATACATATGATATTGGGGAGCCTAGAAACCCTACACACATTTCAACACCCCCCTACTTACTCTATTTAGACCAACACTAATGATCTTATTTCTCCTACCATATCTCCCTTTCCACTACCTTCCACATCTACTCAAAATCTCATAGAGACTACTACATAGCATTTCAATGTTGAGACTACACGATTCTCAAGATGATGTTGATACTATTTAACTTACTCGATGAATACTTACGTACTTTGGATTTTACTCCTGTGGAATTTGATGATTCTCTGTTTCATAGTCATTACATTTCTATTAGCCCCGTGAATACCAACTCAAATCTCATACTACACATACTACTACTACTTCTATGGTTCCTTATCATAATACTATGCATACCGTTGACTCTATTCCTCCTTCTACAACAATTCCTACACTTACCGATAATGGGTCTATTACTACTATTGGTTCTTCTCTTGTACCACTTACTTCTTTTGATAAATTCACTTGCACACTATACATTAATCAAGAGTATTAGAAACATGTGCCTTTTGATCCTACATGTCATGAAAACATATGCACATATGATGGTCTAACTCACTTAGGACTTACCCCTGCTGACATCATACCTTTACTTAAATCCCTTGGTGACTATCAAGGACACACATTCCTCCTAGAAAATTTTGGTATGAGGGTGTTTTACATGCAAGTTTGGGTTGCACTTGACCCCCACCATTCTCCACTTACACTAGGGAAATCTTGGCTAGACTAAATTGGTGGTATCATTGATATGCGTAATACTATTATTACTTATCCATTGGCTTGTAGGAGCACTAATATTCACAATGCTTCATTTCCTGACCACACACCAAATACAACATAATGGAATACACATAAGCACCCTGGTATGCCTTTTACTAAATAAGAATATGTCATGGGAATGTATTGAATTTTGCATTACGATATTATTTACGTATAAACCTAAGTATTTTGCATATTATGTATCGGGCGATTCCCGTTGATTATTAGTCGATTTAGAAGACTCTTTTGATGATATAACTTATCTTTCTATGACATTCATGTTTAGGGGGCATCTAATTCCCTCTTGCTACCCGATGATACACTCTTGTTCTAGGTTTACATACAATTGTTAAGGGCACAATTACATACATGAACCTCACTTTGCACACATACACATCGGGGGAAACCTTACTTACCTTCCCTAGTCATAGTATCTCATATTATAATAATAATAAAACATTCATATATTTGCAAAAATACAAAAACAATAGCTTAGATCTTGGTTGGATGTATCTTTGCTTACTTATATTATTCCATGTTTCTTTTTTCCTATCATGTTAGCTTGATTCATAGTATGTTCCAACCTTTTACATATACACATACACATTCGTATGGTAATTTGTGGTGAATGCAAGATATATACAAGTTATTACACCATGCATGATGCTCGACACATTTCTCGACCAGTCCATCTGAGGCTCCTGAGGGCATGTACCTTCCCTACCTTTCCACATTTAGGTGCTATCATTGTAATATCTTCTACTTTCATTTATTCATTCATATATACATCATGACATACTATTCATTATTCTAACATGATAACATGTGATTCATGTGTATAATTTGTCTTGCATGATTACTTCCAACCATGCTTATTTCCTTATACTATTTTCTCATGTCTTGTCTTCTATGATTGTGACTTGTTTTCCATTATTTACAGGATATGCCCTATGACTGATTTTTTTCTTGTATGGATTTGCAGGCCTTGAATGTCTTGTGACATCCTGAGTGGTATTCCATGTTTTACACCATTTCCTATGTTGTCCTCTTGATGTTATATTTCATGTTTGACTTGTTTCTATTACACTATGCCATGATTGTTTATCACTAACACTTCTTTTGATTTTCTCTCCATTGTGTTGCTGTGCCATGGTTGTTACCATGCACATACTCAATCCCCTTGCAAAGAATATTTCTTCATATGTGCACATCAGATTCAAATCCTCTCATTTGGGCCGCACTCGCATTGATCCATCTCACGCACCCCAAATGAGGGGGAAAACTCTGTCAATTGATTATTTCACCTTCTTAGTAGTTCGAATTCGAGAGATAAAATGGTACATATCATAATCGGACGAACAAAGACTTAGAAAATAGTTAAAAAATAACAAAGGAACATAAGTGCACATAACAAACATTAATGTTGGGAACTATTATCCCACATGAGAGTTTTTGTCTAGGGAGAAAAAATAGGCAGTTTGACAGTTGACACAATTTCTCAATGAAACTTTGCACATAATTGAGCAACATACATTCGATTCATCTTACTATCCTAACAAAGGAAAAATCAATAACATGTTTCATACTTTGGAAATGGAACTAACTGCTTTTCTTTCTCAGTTTGTATTTTTCCTACTTTCCTACTGGTATCTAAATAAGGAGTCACACCTAGGGCATATGCTGAGACAATAATATTTCTGGAATAAAGTGTCATCCGTGACTAGTTACTATTGGGTTGGTGACCATATGTATAGAACTTATCCATGGGTTTTAGAGAAGCGTCCATGGACGGAGGGAAAAGATAGTTGCTCTCCCAATACTCTTCCTTTGGTAGCGTGATACTTAAATTCTAAGAGTTTTCACATCAGTTCGAGAATTGATCACTCCTGACCCCTCTTACCATCTCCAAGGAAAATTTCTCCAAGGCTACAATACACAAGGACATTTTATCATCTCTCTCAACATTTAGCTATACTCTACCCTTGATTCACTAGTTAATTTTATACATTCCCATGCATAGAATTATATTTTTTCAAAGTCAAAGTTCAATTTCATATACTGTGAACATTGACTACACTTTGATTCTTTTACAGGTTCGTCCTCATATTGACAAAAGGAAAGACAAATGGAACAAGGAGTAATCTGAAGCACAAAATGCTCAGGAAAAGACAATATTCGACTACAAACGTAGGTATATTTTTCACTACATGCACAAGTTACCCCTAGAATTCTTACCCCCTCTTAGAATCAACGATACTCATCCTAAAATTTCCATTTGACACGTTATTGGTTATAATATTTTTTGGCTCTCCATAAGGTATGGTATTTGTATCTACTTTATGCTACCGAATATTCATTCGCCAACATAAAATGGGGCAAAATTCAAACACATAATTATGCACTTATACTATTACATTACGCCTCTAGTATGTCATTATATGCATCATTCTTAAGCAAGAAAACTAGACATTGAGTCATGATCCTATTTTTACAAGATGGAGATGCTTTGGACGAGAGAGTGCCGAGCCCTACTATGGAAAATCCAAAGGTAGAAGAGGAGGGTGTGCCATGGGATGATGACGACGATGTAGGAGTGGGAGTGGGGTAATCCGATTGGCATACTACAAAGAAGGGCACTTGTGTGGACGAGAAGGGAGGAGAGGAGGAGATAAAGGAGATGGAGATTGATGTCAAGATGGCTACCAAGGAGGTGAAGGCGATGGAGCAGGAGATATCTTGCCAGGTGACATGATTACATGTTGAGTTAGATCGATGAGGGTGGAGAGAGACCATACATGTTTAGAGTGAGACACAACTCTATAGCAACATGATGCGGTCACACAGGAGTGAGACTGAGTTATCCAGGATAGGGACCGCTACTAATGATAGAGGGAGGCCTACAAGGCCTGTTTTGGTGATTTGACTACTATTTTAGTGATAGAGTCAGTGAGTAGTTCCCAAGAAGCTCCAAAGGGGTCGGGAAAGGTAGCACCTTCCAACATGATTTCTACGGATAGATATAAAGCACTAGCTGCAAAGGCTAGATATTACGAGGGGATCTTATTCAAGAAGCTTCCAAAGACACTGCACTACTAGGAGAACCTACAGAGGACAACGATAGGAGGATCGGGTCGTATAGAGCGCAACGAGTGTGGCACAACCAAAATTAGTAGAGGGAGGCCACAAAGATGCCGGAGATGCGTAGGGATCAGGTGTTGTACCTTCTCATGGAGGAGAGGATTTAAATGTGTCGACATGTAGTTTACTAATTTTGATAGCATTTCGCTTTGACATTTCCCCTAGAGGGATGTGATGTATTGATACACTTTTTGATTTATGATATATGGTTTTTTCATGTATTATTATGTGATGTATTTAATTTGATGTGATGATGATGATTTTGTATTATGTCTCATGATGATGGGTTTTAGATTAGATGTGATGGTGATTTTAGATTATATTTTTAATTTATATTTGATGATGATGGTGAAATAAATGTATGATTAGATGGTTATTCTAAATGTGTATTTGTATGAATAGAACAACGATATAAATGTGTGATGTGTTAATGAGGATTAGGACTATATGTTTTGTGTTTAAATTTGATCATGACGATTGGAATGTATATGGGTAAGATGTGATGAAATTTTTTGAGAATGAATGTGATTAAATGATGAAAAATTAGGAGTAAATATGTTTCAAGATAGAAGGATAACATATGGAAAATTGAGATAAAGAAAGGTATGTGTTGTAACAAAGAAGGATAGGGATGAGAGATGGATACGATAGGATCAAGGATAGAACGTAACATGACAATGACGATGTATAGGTGTGAAAAAACTATGTAGTATCAAGGAAAAAATGATTTAAAATATTCCTCCAACTACATTGGAGGTAAACAAGAAGGGGATCCGGGAAATACAAGGTACATGTGACCAAAAAAAGTGTTAGGAGATAACCAACGATAGTTAGTCATTTCAAAGATCAAGAGGAAAAGATGGATAAAAAGAACTCATAAACCTAATGTTGACATCAAAAAGGGGTTTGAGATGTACTTTTACAAAGGGAAGAGGGTTCTCCGAAAGAAATGTTCCCTAAAACCATGCCCCAACTCGGGAAGGGGAAAGAAACCGATCTGCTACGCCCTTAACCTATTTGCTTGTATTAGGATATGAGTAGCCGACTTGTGGCTTACCATATCATTTTATTATATCATTTATACTTTCTCATGCTTAGTAGGTCGGCCTTGGTGATGGACATAACATAGGAATGGTATATATAGGGGATTATAGGTAGTAGATCATTCATCGGTGGAGCATTTGAGTCTATTTTATGGTTTGAGGTTGCCCTTCAAGTGGAAAAGCTATCCTAATTGTATATTGAGATTATTATTCTGAAATATTGTGTTATTTGGTGTTCTATTGCTGCTCATAATCTGAATTATACAAGTAATTTCATTACAAGTGGTATTAGAGTCGCGATCTCACAAAATTAGGCAAAACCCTAGTTTTTTTTTGCTTCCGCAATATATCATAACCGGAGATAATTGGTGGTATATATTTTTACCAAAGTTGTGAAACATTTCAAGTAACATTTTGATCGCTGAATTTGTCTTCAGGAGGCGCAACATTTTGATCGCTGACAAGAAGCGGACCTTGACCCAGATATTCGACGGCCATAACTTTTCACGGGAGCTCGGATTCATGCGAAGGTGGACTTTTCGAAAAGCTTATGAGGTCCTCTCATCCAACTACGATTGGATATCTTTAATTGGGTGGGAACAAGTTCTTAAAAATGAAAAATACAGTTTGCCACTTTTTTGGTTTGATAAGGTTCTCACCTACCGTCATAATGAAATGAATTAAATGCAATCTGGAGGTGGTTGGGGTAGATTTGGATTTCATCTCTCTTCCCTCTCTCATTCTTCCTATATATTGTAAGGAGGGGCTTATTTCTAAAGGTTGGATATTCTTGTTTTGCCCCTCCCTTCTTCTCTTTGCAGTGAATTTGTGGAGATCAAACCTTCCATTAAAAATCAATGTAACTTTGCCTCTTGGCGTTTTGCGGTGTATTGTATCAATCTTTGGAGCAAATAATGCATGTCTGTGGATGATTCTCAACCCTCTCTATGTTAATTTTCATCTTCCCGATCTTTCACCGCAATCATTATCTGTGTATGATCTTGCATTGCATTTTAATGGCTTGTGTTTGTTGGCAGGACAATTGTTTCTTCATTCCTTGGTGCATCACCTCTATTAGTTTAGGTTTTATTTTATGCATCTTCTCACCCCGTCTCCTTGGAAAGTTAGATTAGGTTTTTGAGTAAACCCTCTAATTCCAATGAACCACCCGTAGTCCTATTGTTGCCCATCCATTCTACTTTTGAAGGTTCGAGTTTTCTTACTTCATACTCTCTTACTTCGTACTTGGGTGAACAATTATGTCTCTGCTAAATAATTTTCTAATGGTACCATGCATGATGTCAGTAGTTAATATGTTTGCTCGTATGAAAGAGCCTAAGGAGTTTTTATTTGTAAATTTGTAATGTTAGGGACAAGAAAAGATGCTTTGAGGGCAACAACCTATCCAAATCCATACACACTTGTGAATCGGAAGTCGATGATTTGGAAGGTAATCACTACAACAAACTTGGCCTTTTGCCACAATTTTTCAACAATATTCTTGTGGTTATATGGTATTTTAAAAACTAAAATTGTGGAATTGGAATTGTAGCTAATCCACTTTTTGATATATTATTGTAGTTTTTCCACAATTCATTATACCATGGATAGTCCACAATTTATAAAATTTATAGATAATCTCCATTTTTAAATTGTATATTGTCCACATTTCTTAATATTTGTAACATTTCTACAATTTCTATATTTGTTAGTATTCCACAATCTTCATAGAAAATGTAGTTTCTCTATAAGTTTAATCTTCGTATAAGTTTAATTTTCGACTACCACAAAAAAAATGTAGGTGGAAGCTACAATTTGATTTCCACAATAATTAATTGTGAAATTATCTTTGTTAAAAATGTAGAAATGTTACTCTTATCAACCAATTCTTGATTTATTTTAATTGTTTGAAATACATTATAATCACAATGCCAAAAAACCAATTAAAACATTATAGATCAAAAATAATTTCTATTTATTACATAAATTATACAAATCATAAATTTTTACGGTTCCACAAAATTATCATCCACTTCAAGTTTAGTATATTTACTACATCTATAAAGTCTTGATCAGTGTAATCATTGAAGTATCAGTCCCAGGAGCAAATAGATCATGCTTGTTTACTAATAGAGACAAATACTAAGCTTTGGGTTCTTTTATATATTATTGCCCACTCGGTTGAAATCACCCAGTCTCAATCAATACCCGAATTTTGGAATTAAATAATTGTTTCACTATTAATTACGCCGGAGGCGTGGCTACAGTGCAGTAGACCTCCAACGACGACACTCTCCTGCTTGAGCCGCTTGGACCTGCCTGTCGTCGCGCAGCCAGCTATCGCCCAGTCTCGCCACTGCTGGTCTCTGTACACCTGTCATGGCATGCACTTTACCCGTTAAATATGGTTCGTATTCTAGTTTTTTGGTTTTTCTGTTCTTATCTGTTTGGAAATTGCTTGTGTGGCCCCTGCTTCGACCCTTCTGGACAGCGTCCCCACTACTGCCTAGGTTTGATTCTTACTGTCAGTTTTTACTCTCAGTTTTTATATTTTACTGCAATGTATTCGCAGTGGTAGTTTTGAAAAGGTAGGCCCTAAAAAACAAATACAGGAATTTAAGGTCTTTCTGTTTTATATGTTTTATGATTTAAATTGAAATGGAGTTATTTTGGTTTGGTGTTTTACAATACCAGCGATTATACGAAGATATTTTTTATTTGCATAGTTTTGACGGTAACCGTAGGGATCAGCCTCGTAGATTTATATGGGAAATTAGGCCATATTGCTGATGCACGTCAAGTGTTCGACAAAATGCCTGATTCACATGATGTTTTATGGAGCATAATGACGGAAGGTTTTGTATCCAGAGGGGAGTGATGTAACTGAACATATTAGTTCAAGTTTTCTAAGGGCATGCGCATTAGCACATCCTAATACCCCCAATGGAATCAACAATACAACGACACGTACATACAGACATCATCCAAAAATGATAATCTTCAGGGAAACATTCATTGAATGAAAAACAGGGAAATGTTTGTTTTCACAGAAGCAATCGTCTGGTGGAGGGGTTTTAGGGGATTTCGGGTGTGGGTTTTGTTGCTTATGGTGAAACAGTCTGACTGCCTTGTGAGGACAACCGTGTCTTCTGTATGCTGCAATAATTGTATTCCATGAGAAACTGTCCCTCCTTCAAGTTGTCCTCCTTATGTTTCATTTGTGAGCAATACATCATGCTGCAGGAGGCTAATATCTAGATTACTGTAAACCTTATTTATTTATGCTAAGTTGTCATTTTGATATCAATGAAACATGCCTTATTCGTTTTTTCCGTCCCTTGTGGAAATGATTGAACCTTAAGAAATCATCATGGTCGCTTAATTAGTGGTTACTCAAAAACTAGCATGGGTGATGCTTGTCAATCGTTTTCCCATTCCAATATTGATTTTTTGTTATTGTGCTGAGCAGTCATTTGTTTGGAACTGTTTTTTATGTTTTACCTTTTTGATCCTCCACCTTTTTCCATGTATATTTATTCATCCTTATTATTATTACTTTCCAGTTTGAGTTTTTAGAGGTTTGAGCCATTTCTAATATTCTACATATATCCATGACTTCTGGAGTGGCAGTAGATTCTATTTTTAGTTGGACTCACAGGTTGAGGATGTACTGGAAATTTCAAAACATTTGTCTTTTGTGAGTTTATTATAATTGATTTGTTATCAAAGAATCTATACTATTCTTTGCTTTATTCATTCTGATGTGGAAAAATCTGGAGTTGGTGAATTTCTCACATGAAAGGAACATTCTCAATGTACTTTTATGCATTGCAAAAGTGTTCACTATGCTTTCCTGTATTGCTGCATGCATTCTACTTACCGATTCAAAATTTTGAGTTAATGATTTCACCAACGTATGACAACAACCTCTCGATACTTGTATTGATTGCAAAGGTTAGCGGTAAAATTGGGATATTTGCTTATTTCTTCTACAAACAAACTGAAATGTGAAGAAGTATGACTAGACTTGTGAAGAAGTAAATCGTCTCAACCATTGAGAAATATGAGACAGGATAGGGTGATCAGATTTGATAATCTATTTGACAGGTGCATAATTTGTTATATATGTGCAGCTACATGGAGGGATGTCCAGGAAACTTGCTACAGTTGTGTATAATATGATGAAAATATTTCCAGCAGTAGAAGCAGCCCGTCCCAGGTGTCAGTCAGGCATACAGGCCTTGTGTGCATTGCATCTAGCACTTGAGAAGGCCAAAACCCTTCTCCAACACTGTGCGGATTGCAGGATACGCACAATATGAATTTATTGAAAATGCACGTGAACTGTTTGATAGAATGCCTCGAAGAGCTGTGATCTCAAGGAGTGCCATGATCGCAGGATATGCACAAAATGGATTTGTTGAAAAAGCCCATGAACAGCCAGACAGGGTGTGCGCATCCATAAGAGCATAATACAAAGGGGATTTTTGTCAGATGTCGTAGTTGCAAATGCCCTGCAAGACATGTATTAGACATGTATGCAAAATGTGGAAGAATACACAGGGCACATGAACTGTTTGACAAATTTCCTCAAAAAAAAGTGATTTCATGGAATGGGATGATTGATTGCTTGAAGGCTATTCTCGTGTAGAATAATGATGATACTTGTGCTCAATGCAAGTCTTCATTGTGTCAATCATGTCTTGTTTATATGCCACATGAAGGAGCCTGCTAAGGCAGTCCATGGCACCTAAGGGATGGTGGTCCCGAGAATGAGAATTACTCAGATTACTAGCTTGGATTGGGCTAGAAAACCCCACAAGATAGGTTAAGGCATTTTCGTGGCAAGCCTGGACATGCCATGGCGGCGAGTAGTTTTAACCGAGGCATCTATTTGAATTGTGAAAAAAGTATGTCAAATCAAGATAAAACAGGGGTGGAGGGGTTTTAGGGGATTTCGGGTGTGGGTTTTGTTGCTTATGGTGAAACAGTCTGCTGTAAATACATGGTTTCTGTCTGTGCCACTATTTGATATTTGTTGTGCCACCTATTTGATAAAATAACAAGTAAATTAAACAGTTTCTAAATTCTGCTTACAAATACAGTTAGGCTTTAGGATTTAATCCAGCCACGGTTGTTGAGCCCTAAAATTATCTGTATGAGCATACGATTCAATTAATTAAAAAACATACAACAAAATGCCTCATTCAGGGCGCTATCTTGCAATCCTTGCAATTTCGGAAAAGGGGTGGTACAGACGGGCTCCAGAGCAGATATTCAGCCTATAGATTGTACCCTTCAATGTCATATCCCAATTTCATAAGTTTTAGAGTTATGAATGCTGATATTGGTTACTAATAAATAAGATAAGTTTTTCTTCTAAATCTGATTCCTCTGTGAGGCGCAACTGTCTTGTAGAATGGTCATCTGAATTCTCCGCGGCGAGTAGTTTTAACCGAGGCATCTATTTGAATTGTGAAAAAAGTATGTCAAATCAAGATAAAACAGGGGTGGAGGGGTTTTAGGGGATTTCGGGTGTGGGTTTTGTTGCTTATGGTGAAACAGTCTGACTGCCTTGTGAGGACAACCGTGTCTTCTGTATGCTGCAATAATTGTACGTGATTTCTCTTTATACCCTGTAATTGATTTATAATCTGAGCTTTACATTCGAGTTGCTTTCAAGTATGCTGAGTTGGATTTCAAGTTTTTGTTTGAAAGCCATAGAGTTTCAAATAGATCCACAATGATAAAACAGAGCAGCTACAAGCATAATGCACCGCCCACGAGCTATGTTTAGAAGGAAATTATCAAGAAACTCAAATCTGAGTCAAGCCGTAATAAAACAAAAAAAGGTAGCTCACATAATGCAGAGCAAGGCCAAACTTAACAAAGGTAAATTCCAGTGAAATAATGACAGTTGGTATTCGGAAGTACTTATTTCTTCTCGAGCATTCTATAGAAAACAAAACTTCTGTTAATTTTTTGAGAAATCACTTAGCTGTTTTGTGTCCAACCACCATCAGATTGAAGTTGAGCTCAAAACATTAAGCTTATCACAGTCATTGATTGAGTGTGGAAAGCACAGTGCTCTGACTACGTTATTCAAGGTTAAAGCCACTATGGGAAGAGTTAAAATACAATCTACATTTTATTGCTCTAACATCAATAATCCTTTACAAATTGGCATACAACATTGTTCAAATCTGTAGGGAGACCCTCACCCAGATTTGGCATGAAGAATTTCCAACAATCCTGTAACTTGCCCTTCCAATCTCGCTTTATCTGAGCTTCCATCTTCAGCCCCATTACAGCAGTTCATATGAATCACATCTCCTAGATTACTACCAACTCTGATTGGATCAAACTTCATCAATCACCTAACAAATCAATTGTCTGCCGTACTAACCCTATGTGTTCCAATCAGAGTTAGTTTACATATTACAAACATTTGTTATTAAGAACAGTTACAAATAGAAAAGCATGTCAGTGAAACCCTAAACCCTGCCATAACATGTATGTTCATAAAATTCATTCACTTCACTCTAAGTAACAGCTATTTTCATTCAAACTTTTGCGTACATGCTCATTAAAATTCTCATGGTTGACTCTCTTTTCCAGGTTTTAAAAAAGTTATTGCCATTCTCATAGAACTTTTCACCATTGTATACGCCAAATTATTTTAATGCTATACGTATCGTAAATTGCTATACAAATTCTACAAGGCAATAACGGTGGATCAAGCTTCATCAATCACCTAACAAATCAATTGTCTGCTGTACTAACCCTGTGTGTTCCAATCAGAGTTAGTTTACATATTACAAACATTTGTTATTAAGGACAGTTACAAATAGAAAATCATGTCAGTATAAACCCCTAAACCTTGCCGTAACATATATGTCCATAAAATTCATTCACTTCACTCTAAGTAGCAGCTATTTTCATTCAAACTTTTGCGTACAAGCTCATTCAAATTTTCATGGTTGCCTCTCTTTTCTAGGTTTAAAAAAGTTTTTGCCATTCTCATAGAACTATTCACCATTGTATACGGTACTTATCTTTTACACACTTATGGCAGTGTCAACCAAAAAGTGCTAGGACTTGTCGGAAATGGCAAATACTACTCCAAGAAAAGCACTTGGCGCACCAACAACTATCAACAAGCTACATCCATATCATATGGCATGGATATTGGAAGGAAGAGTCATTCGCAAAGGAACAATACATAACTACAACAATGCAAAAGGAGAAGGCCAGATTCTCAATTTCAATGTAATTGACACTCTTGGTGATGACATAAACGTTACATGCTTTGGCAAAGCTGCAGCTTTTTACCATGCAAAAATCCAGGAAGGCACAGTTTACACAATTTCAAAGGGTACGCTCAAATATGTTAAGATAGGCTATAGGGATTCCAGCAGCCCATGGGAAATCATGCTAGAAATGGATTCTATTATGGAGATCTGTACAGACCCTACTGCGTACATACCAACAACTGCTTTCCACTTCACACCAATTAGTGCTATTCAAAAAATCCCTCTAGGAGCCACAGTGGATGTTTTAGGCGCAGTAACTTTTTGCTCTGGTATTTCTACAAGCACCCGACCAGATGGAAGTAGCACACAACATTCTACAATCACTATGAAGGACCACACCGGATATTGCATAACAATTACTCTATGGGGAGTTCTTTGTGACGAGGCAAACAACATCTTACAACCACAACAAGGTCAGCTTGCAGTCACAATGCCAATATTAGCTGTTAGAAAAGCTAAAACCACAGAGTTTAGGGGAAGAACACTAACGTCAGTTCCTTCCACCCAGCTGTTTGTAGCACCAGCAGTACCGGAGACAGAATCACTACAAATTTGGTTAACTACTACTGAGGCATCTACCAGCACAGCTCCGCTCACTACACAAGCAGCCGTGGAGAAAAACATTGCTGATATTCATGCTTGTACCAGCCCCAGTCCTAACCAACAAATTGCTACCGTTGCAACTATTATACATCTCAACATGGAAAACTATTGTTACCCTGCATGTTCACGGCTTGTTAATAATAAACAATGCCGAAAAAAGCTAATTTCCAGCCCAGATTCAACATGGCATTGCACCAAATGCAACTTGGCCACAACTACATGTGATTATAGATATGCTCTACACATGATGGTGGAAGACCGAACTGGGACCATATGGGTGACAGCCTTCGATGATGTAGCATTAACCCTGCTTGGGGTACCTGCTAATGCTCTGAAAGAGCCAACAAGGAGTACAGATGACCTGTGGAACATTATTAAACAGGTGTTGTTTCATACGTACAGGTTCATTTTCTTTGTGAGCCCATCTACCTATAAAGGAAAGGAACAACTCTCTTGCACAGTTCACAGCATGACGCCTGCCGAACAAGACATGGATCACGCAGAGCTCATAGCAGCATTTCTAGATGGCACAGAATGAAAAAAACAACCACAAAATTTTTGTATATATACGTGGATCACACAGAGCTGCTAGCAGCATTTCTAAATGGCACAAAATGAAAAAAACAACTGCAAATATTTTGTATATATACGCTTGTTAACAAAGCACTTCACTTGTTTGTAATATGTTGTACATATATGTATATATATGAAGACAAGTATTATGTGTACAATCCATCTTCTTATTGTTGTACAACTAATTCCAGCTAGATCTGGTTGCTGCTTATAAAACAAATTCTTATAACCATGCTTACAACATACTTAGTGTAACCATTTTAAAAGATACTTCCAATATTCACATCAACAAAAAAAACATCTTTGTATTTAATAAACTATAATTATCTAACAAATATTAAAGTTAGAATTATAATGACAAAGAAACTAAATCTCCTCCCCACTTTAGCTTGTGCCATTTTATCCTCTTTTTAAAATAACGATAAAGGAGAGTTTGCAAAAAATCCAAATTTCACAAACAAAACTAATCGCCCACATGAAAGAACTGTGATTTAGAAAATAAAAACCCCTTAAAATACCCTCTGGGATTTCCTTAAAAAAACAACTTACTTATGAATTTGTACATTTAAAGAAAAAGCCTACATTATGACATTCATTGCTTTGCTTTAAATACAACCTTGTGAAATAAATTACATCCTTTTGCATATCATTTTAGTCTCACATGTTCATGCTTTTCTTCTCGTACTTTAGAGCTTAATTTGCTAGGAAGTAGCTTCCATAAAAAATTGAACCAAAATTTGCAGATTTTAATCTTGAATCTAAAACAGACAGCCACAACCAGCCTCAAATCCAACCCAGCCAACATCAAATGCCCGGCGAGATATACACCTGGGTGGAACAAACATCTCATCAGCTGTTTTTCCAGAGATTATGCAATACTGGCATTTGAGATATATTTGTTATTCGTCAGTATAAACCCCTTAACCCTGCCATAACATATATGTACATAAAATTCATTCACTTCAACCTAAGTACGGACCTGTCCATAGGATAAGTTTGCAGTCAAAAGACTGTCTAAAAAACCTATTACATTGTTACTCTTATGTACATTGGTATCTGTTAACTAAGAAAATTCAATCAAGAATGGCCAACCCTATGTAACTCTAGGAAATTACCGGTATTGCCTATTGTTGCTGCTAGAAGACACATAACTAGGGTCAAGAAGGCCAGAATATGGAATTCAAAGAACGTATTCATCTCCATCTTATTGAATTGATCAAGCACATGTATTGAAAAATGAAAAACAGTGATGAAAACTTAAAACTCCTAATTATTGCTTGTACCTTTTTGTCTCTATCCAACTGAATGGACATGACATCAAATGGAAGGGAAAAATGTGCATCTTGTGCATCCCTTTCAGCTACATTGCTCTCATTTTGTTGTGGACGACCATGCATCTCTTTATTCTCCACATTTATCCTTTCTTGTCATTCGATACAGCTCAGCAGCTTCCTTTTTACTATTTTAACACATTTTGAAATCGTCAACATGAGTAGGGTTGCTTACACTGACAACGCCCATCAAATGTTTTCAAATTATGTGTCATCAAGGAGTTAATCACGTGCCCGATATCTGTAATTGTAGGAGAACCATATTAAAATCTATACCAACAACAACATTCTACTTTTACGCCTATATTATAAAGCAGTCTCTTATATTCATCAAGCAATATGTGAGTAATATCATGTCCAAATTCAGATTTTTCCCCAAGCTCCACAATATTCCTGTGTACGACTTGTACTATTTGGATCCTATCTTTTAGTAATTCACTCTAAAAAATAACTCCAGCTGTGGAGAACAACTAAGAAATGAATCTTGAAGATTAAGATTAACAAAGGTGAGAAAATGAAAGAATATAAGGCTGAACAGGCGTAGCAAGGTGTTTACCTAGGTAGGAGAGGTGGCCGAAGTGCTCTTGCAGACGAATACAATAACAAATTTTAAAAAGGGTTTTGCATTTGTTGGATTTCAACCACAGAAAAAGCAAAGCATGTTGTGGATAAACTGAAGAATGCTGCTGCCATTTGTTTTGCACCAGAGAAAACATTGTCTTTCATATCTTTCACTCTCATAAGTGACGTGTTCTTTCAGCTCTCTTATTTGGAGCTGCATTGTTAATATGTTGAGGAACACAGGTGAACTTTCATAAGCTGTATAGGCTATGTTTTTATAGATTGGAAATATGCTTAACACCAATTACTATTATTAAAAGTAAAATTACAACAAATGTAAAATAGCTTACAGAATCTTACATCCATGTTCTCTTATTGTAGGTATTACCTTAACACATCAAAAAAATGGAAAATGCTCAACGCCGCCTGCACTATAACCAAAATAAAGAAGCTCTAAATGCCGACGCCAAACTTACGCACTTCACAAAAACACCCTCAACACATCCCGCCGCAACAAACAACAACCCAACTTCATTCCCTTACCCCAACTTGCTGCCCTAGACGAACACCCTACTTTGCCTCCTTTCAACAACATTCAACACACATTCCGAGCCCACTTAGAATCTCTCCTACCTGGTGAAATTTGTTCAATTTGCAAGGAACACTACCCAGGAATGCAATCAAGACTTACCCCAAATGGAATTAGTTGTCGTAGGTGTTCCTACGAAAAAAAGGACACCGCTTCTCTTCGTGGAACAATATGGACCCCGGGCCCCAACCGATAGAGCTATCAATTTTAACCCAAGTAGAGGAAATGTTGATAGCTAGAGTAGCCCCACTATTACAAGTTACCCATGCCCGTGGAGGCCAATACATGTACACCGGCCACACCATTAGTTTTCCCCAAGATATTACATCCATACTACAGTACTTACCCCGCCGCCCCGAAACACTAGACATTTTAATCCTAAAAAGATTAGGCATGGAAGGAAAATCTTACGAATGTTTAGTTAGTAGAGCCCACATCCGCAATGCACTTTCCTACAAAATCCAACACGACCCATATTACAGCGATGTCATCATAGATGAAGCCGCCCTTTCAAGTTTACCAATACCAGCAACTAACATGTTTAACACCCTACCCCATATACTTGAGCAACCCAATTCCCCAGACCCCCCAGCAACTGACACAAATGAAGCTGAATCCAGTCTTTTAGACCCAACCCTTGTAACATCATTTGTTGCAAGCCTCCCACCTATTGATACAGAGGTTGCCCAAATTAGGGCCTACGCCCAACCCACCTCAAACCCATACCCATCATCAGTTAAATGGCCCCAAATCGCCTCGGGCCCATTAATGAATACACAACCGAGGGTTTATTCTCAATGGCCTTCCCAACTCTATTCCCATCGGGCGCAGCTATGTTTCTGCAAGCCCGCACCTCTGAGATTGAAATGCATGAATACGCGCTTCATCTGCTACGCTACCATGACAACCGATTTGGAAGCCATCCTCATTTCCGCTATTTCCTTCTTAATCTTATGATGCGCCATAGAAGCCAAGCCACTTCCACTGTTTTTGCAAAACAACAGATTGAAGACAACACACCCACAACAATAGAACATCTCCGCACATTGTTAGAAACCCTTCCGGATGAACAAATAGCCAACCGCCTTATGCGGTTTGGCTCCAACCTAAGAGGCACCCGTTCTTTTTGGACACAATGCAAGAACGAACTTAACGACATGATTTCCCAACTAGGAACACCAACCTTATTTTTCACTCTAAGCGCTGCAGATACTAAATGGCCAGACTTGCACCGCCTCATGCCAGGAGCTTGCCCCCCCACCCCTTCTGCTGCCCAAAAATGGAGAAACCACAACATTATTACATATCCGCACTTGATAGCTACATATATGGCTGCAAGGTTTGCAATATTCCGTGAAGAAATCTTAGAAAAACATCTACACACAAAAGACTTCTGGTACAGGTAAGATAATGTACCTTTCAAAGCTTAGCTTACAACTATTGTGGCCTCTTTTACCGTACATGTTTCATACTAACACTTACTATACCAGGTTCGAATGGCAACACAGAGGCTCCGCACATATTCATGGTTTCATATGGCTCACTGATAGTCCAAATATGGACACCCTAGACTGGGCAAACCCCAACGACGTAGAAGCTGCAAAATCATTCTTCGACAGGCAGGTCACAGCTTGGAACCCACTTCCAAGCTTTCAAGCTGCTTCTCGAACACCACATGCAATGACAGATGATCCATGTTTGCTACATTCATCAGAAATACTACTTGCACCTGCCAACGACGACTACATAGCTTTAGTCAACCGGGTTCAACGCCACACAAAATGTACTACAGCTACCTGCTTACGAAAGAAAGGCAACCAATTACAGTGTAGGTACAAATGCCCATGGCCAATACAAGCTGTATCAACACTATGCCTAGACACACTGGGACATGCAGTGTACACTCCAGCTCGTAACGATGATAGGTTAAACATCCACAACAAAGATATGCTAAGTGCTTGGCGAGCCAACATCGACTGCCAGCCCGTAGTTTCACGTCATGCTGTTTTGAAGTACATAGCAAAATATGCATCCAAAGCTGAGCACAAGTCCGAAACATACCACCATATGCTTGTCAGAATCTCAGCAACCACTGATCCTACGAAAAAAGTAAGCACAACGCATACAACAAGCTCCTTTCCGAAACAATTGCTGACCGGGATATAGGCGCACAAGAAACTTGCCACATGTTGCTGAAATTACCACTTACCGTATGCAGCCGAGTGTTTGTGACACTATCAGTGGGCAAAACCATCTACAGGCAAATTTCAAAGAGCAATTCTAGCAAAAATTGTACAACACCATTTATAGATGCCTACAGAGCCCGTCCGCTTGCCCTAGACAACTATTGTTTAATAGAAGCCGCTCGGTCATGGGCCTATGACAAGCGTAGGAAAGCGCAGCCATGGAAAGAACGCCAAAAACATGCAATAGTTAGAGTCTTTCCGCGAATAATAACCGTTCCTGCTGTTAGCTCACCTTCATACAACACTTTTTGCTTCACAGAGCTCCTTTTGTACAAAGATTTTCGTTGTATTCCATCCGACATTGGCACATGCCCAGAAACACTCCAGCTTCAATGGGCTGCATTCTCTCCAACCTACCAAGCATGGCACGTACACCGGGCAACCCCCCACCAAACAGTTAGCAGCCCCACCACCAGCTCTGAGAGTGAATGCGATGTGGCCACCACAACTCAAATGGACGAATGGGAGGTGTTCTCAAGCTTGCATCCTATAGGAGTTGTCGACATCAGTGACCTAGGCATACTTGGGAAGCGTGATTTTGATCTAGCACACAAGTGGCCACAAGCTACTACCGGTAACCGCTTACATGAAACAGGGGAGATTTCATAGACATTGCTCGCTCAACCACTGAAATAGCTGCACCATTCTTCCTACCTACTGCAAATAATTGTATCTTATCGCCAGAACAACAAGATGCTTTACAAAGAATCTTAAACCATGCAAGTGCACAACCAAAAAAACCCATTGTACATGATAATACAAGGAACAGCTGGCACTGGAAAATCACATTTGATCCGGGAAATTTCAAGGGCGCTCTACTCACGCACCGCACTCCATGCCAACCGCTTACTCCTCCTAGCTCCAACAGATCGGCAGCATTCAACATTTCTGGCACAACAATACACACTGGGCTACACATACCTATAGCTGAAGTTACTCCTCTTCGAGGCCAAACCCTCGCTACATTCCAACAAGCTATGGTGGATGTGGAATACATACTAATCGATGAAATGAGTTTCATTGGCCCAAAACTGCTGTCCAACATAAATAACCGCCTACAGGAAGCATTCCCCACCTGTAGATGCAAAGTTTTCGGAGGGCGTTCCATTATTCTGGTTGGAGACCTTGCCCAGTTACCTCCAATTAAAGATACTCCCTTATACGTTCCAGGTACCTACGGGCATATGTTGTGGTCACTTTTCAGGAATACAATTACACTCACTGTTAACTTCCGCCAACAAGGAGCCACACCTGCAAATCAAAATTTCTGGAATCTACTACTAAATGTCAGAAACGCCCTTGCTACAGAGGATGACTGGAATCTACTAATGTCACGGACTCCTACAAATATCAACCCTACAGAGCAAGCAACTTTTCAAATGGCAACACACCTTTATGCTACAAACACATTAGTATCCATACATAACAAATACAGAATGAGGGCCCTCAACACTCCAATCGCTATAGCTACAGCTGAACAGTCCCGACAAACTGACACAGGACAAAGTGGTAACACACAATTAGAGGTCAACCTATTGCTTTGTGAGGGTGAACAAGCAATGTTGACAACAAATCTTTGGGTAGAAAGCGGCCTTGTCAATGGTGCACAGGGACAGGTTATCTCTATGTTGTACGATCAAGCAACCACTCCCCCAAGCTTGCCTTTGTATGTCGTAGTCAACTTTCCAAGCTACAAAGGCCCGGCCTGGGACCCGGTGCATCCTACGTACATACCAATCCCCCCTATAACAAGAAGCAACCGCCGACAGCTGCCCTTGAAAATGGCATGGGCCCTAACTATTCATAAAGCCCAAGGCCTGACACTTGATAAAGCTAGCATCGACATTGGCCACAAAGAACGACAAGGCCTGACATTCACAGCCTTATCCCGAGTACGGGTCCTAACCGACCTCCGCATTTGCCCAGCATTCTCATACACCCGTTACAAGCGCCTACAGGAGGAAAAGCATGCTGCACTCCGGTTACAAGCAGAAGCATACTTACAACACATCCAACCTCTGGCTCCAACATAAGTACAAACCTATCATAGAATTCACCTACTCTGTTGTTGATTCAATACTTCATCTAACCTTAAATTGCTTTTTACAATTACTTACAACTATGCTCCCCATAGTAACTTACTTTCTTATTATAATTTATCTAAATAAAAAGCCTCGAGCTAAAATTAGCACTTCATATTTTGCTAACTAATGCTCAAATTTTACTTGTAGGATACTTTCAAATGGAGGACAACTTTGCCACACTAGCTGCCCACACAAACATTGATGCCAACCTCCTGGACTGTCTGTTATGTGAATATGTGGCCTCTCAATACGAAACAGCTGCATCCGTCGATGAAGCTACCATCACAACCATGTATTCTACACAGAAGCAAATTGAAGTGGCACAGCAAACCCTACAACAAACGATTGTAGCTGTTCAAACAGCACAAAAGAAAATAAAAGCTAAAGCTTACAATGACATGCTTCAAAAATTCATATACAAGGCATTCACTTTGTACCTTTTGAAAGGATCCTAGCTAAAGTTGTTTCTCTTCTTCGGCTGATTTTTCCACAGCCTTAAGTATACCCCATTGTATATACTATAGATCTTTCTGAGAATTGCCTTTAATAGCCTGTCCAATGCATCCTGAACATTCCAGATTGATTCGAATACTGTACATAGTTTTTCCGATGGTCTTCTCTCATAGTACAGGACGCCAAATTTTTTTATCAAAAGATACCATTCCCTACTTTTCATATTTTAAATCATTTTTATGCAATGGTTAAAGTGTAATTATTCATAGGACTGAATGGGTTTTTCAAATAATTATTCCCACTTAAATTCACATATCTTTACATAATTTAATATGATTTCTATGCACAGCTCTAATAATGTAAAATAGACAAACCCAGAACAGAATACAAACCATCCCCCTCTAAATACGGTTCTAACATATTCTGTGTCCACCCCCTTTTGCAGGAACTTTAAACATGGTGACCGCATTCGACACCATAGCAACCCGAATCACAACAAATTGTACCCGCATACAACAGTTGCTACCTGAATGTGTCGAACAACAATGCACTGAAGCTACGACTGTAGACAACACCACAATCGCTGCACTGTCGCATACCCAACAAGCATTACAACAAGCACAAATTGCACTACAACAAGCGTCCATTGCCAGTGAAGAGACTATCCACATTCTCAGGGAAAAATTCTACATCGAGTACTATAAACCCACCCCCTCGCCACAGCTACAAGAAAAGCACGCCCAATAAAAAACTTGTACTCCCCCATTATACATACCAAGAACTACATAATTATGGTAGAACCACTTTTGATTTACAGTCAAGATCAGACATATGGCTGCTGTACTTTTTTTGTTAATAAATATGTAATTAATTAAGCAAAGGTGCATGCCTGTTTAAATCATGAATATGAACTTCTGTTACTTTCCAGTTTATGCGGGCGACTTGATTTTTTTTTGGTTGATTTGTCTATATATATGTTGGCACTAAGCTATCATAACTTTGATTATCATGGAATTTTGTTGCTTAGGATGCCTAGGAATGTTTTTGGGCAAATGCCAGGGATATAGAGTGGGCAAATTCCAGGGATATAGAGCTTAATGGTCAGTAGTAGTTTTGATTATCATGGCGTTTTCAATTTGAAATTGGATTGTTGAGGGAGATTAGTCTACATTTATTCTTGAAGTGGGTTACTTCAATGGTTTTATTCATACTGTTTGGTACTAAAAGCAGTGCGGCTAGGATATACATCCTCTAGATTTAGGTGTAAATAAATGTTGCTGGGCTGTTTAGAAGTAAAGCAGTGTTACTAGGGTATACATCCTATAGGAAAAGTAAGGACTCACCTTATATTGTTGTAAGATTTTTTTGTTGTGGTTTTACAATATTGTATTGAAACAAACCTTCAGAGGCAACAAGCCATACAGACTGTCACAATTTTTTTGACTTTTGTTTAAACTATTTTCTGTGCTTATTTTCATCTCTGTACAAAATGGCAGCGAAAAATCCCTCTGTTCCCACCTGGTCATGAAGGAAAGGCCATCATGCAGAGGTTATTCAGCTCTTTTTCCCAAATAAGTTTATATTCCTTGTTGTCTTCAAGGCATGTGCTGACCTGTGCGATTTGCAAAACGGCAAAGACATCCACGATTACATAACCACGATTGATCTGGCATCCAATGCATTCGTGGGGAGTTGGAAAGAATTTTTCCATCAAGGTGTAATCTTCATAACAATGAATTAATAAATTTTGAAATTATTGCAGGCCTGTATTTTCACGAGCATGGTTTCACAAGGAAAGACAGTCCACTCTTTCATTGCTCACAGGTGATACAATTATTGCAGCATACAGAAGACATGGTCATCCTCACAAGGCAGTCACACTGTTTCACCATATGCAACAAACAGGTCTTCAACCCCATCAGTTCACATTTGCCAACATACTCCCATCCTGTGCCAAAATGGGAGCTTTGGAACAGGGTATGGACATCCATCAAAGCATAAAGGATAGATGAATTTTGTCAGATGTGGTTGCAAATGTCCTCGTAGACATGTATGCAAAATGTGGAACCGTAGACAAGGTATGTGAACTGTTCGACAGAATGCCTCAAAAAATGTGGTATCGTGGACAGTAATGATTGCAGGATATGCCCAAAATGGATTTGTTGAAAATCCATCAAATTGCTTCTTCCGGCCCTACTGCACAGGTTTGTTTTGGTAATTTTGTTGTTTGCTGTTGTATGCTAATAAAACAGAAATGAAGCTTAAATGGTCAGGTCATGTTCTAAAGTGTTTTAGTACGTCAAAGAGTGGGAGCATCCCTGCAAAATCCATCTGGTACATATACTGCAATCATGGCAATCCCTGATACCACATTTTTTCAGGCATTCTTTCAAACAGTTCATGTGCATTAGGTATGCTTCCACATTTTGTATAGATGTCTACTAGAGCACTTGCAACTACATCTAACAAACCATTAGGCAGTCCCTGATACCACATCTTTTTCAGGCATTCTTTCAAACAGTTCATGTGCATTAGGTATGCTTCCACATTTTGTATAGATGTCTACTAGGGTACTTGCAACTACAGACCTGCAGTTTCCTCAGATTTGGTCTTTTGGAGCCACATTTATCACCAGATCGCGGATGCCACACACGGAGGTCCAAATAATTGCTGCGCTGTCTTTCTCCAACAAAGTCCTGCTCAAAGAAATCACGCTATAATTTTAGGTATTATGCCTTCCAAATTTAAGCTTGCATATATTTATTTCTTCCTGAAACCCTGCGTTATTATTGCAGTGGAATATTTCGTTTATGACATCTGGGTATTTATTTCTTGATTTCCATACTTATTCGGAAAATTCATTTTAGATCTCAACATCCATAAAAAAATCTCCAGGCCTATCTAGCCTAAATTCTACAAACCAATTGAGGCTTTTATGGTTTTGAAAAGTTATCTCATCTCATCTAATCCATCTTTATATTGTATTTGTTTATGCAGAGCACAAATATGAAATAGTGAAGTGGCTTCAAGACAGAAAGCACATCTGTGGAATGACAGGGGATGGAGTTAATGATGCTCCAGCTCTGAAGAAGGCAGACATAGGAATAGCTGTGGCAGATGCAACAGATGCTGCAAGGAGTGCTTCTGATATAGTTCTCACAGAGCCCGGACTCAGTGTTATCATCAGTGTTGTTCTAACAAGTCGAGCTATATTTCTAAGAATGAAAAACTATACTGTATGGTTATCAATGACGAGTTGGGTTCATGGTTTGAAATGATCTTGACATGTCATGATGGCTTCAGATATATGCAATCTCCATCACCATTCGTATTGTGGTAAGCATCTTGATCAATATTTCTAGAATTTGTTAAATCAAACAAAGCTTCGGGAATTTATGGGAAAACTAAACAATCATAGAAACAATCTTCTAAACAAGTAAATAAACCTTGTTGATTGATATAAGTTCGGCCTAAAGGACTTAACCACTCTTATGAATGCAGCTTGGTTTCATGCTAATTGCTCTCATATGGAGATTCGATTTTAGTCCTCTCATGGTTTTGGTCATTGCTGTTCTGAATGATGGTCAGTTGCTCCCGGTAAGAATAGATACCATTGAAAAATCACCACCAAAAAAATGCTAAATATTCCTTTGGTTGTTCGAGTTTTCAACCTGCTCCGGAAATCCAATCCTAACATACAATGGCCACATTATCAGGACTAATGACAAGCAGGGATTAGATTTGAAAAGTGCAGTAGAGTACCCTTCACAGGGATATAATGTCATACTAATTTAAATATGATTTTTATTCTTATTATTGATGTAGAACCATTTCCATGTCGAGCCCATCAAGGACGGCCCTTATAAAATTACGGCTGCACTGTATTTGCAAGTGAGCATTATTAGGCAGGCTCTGATTTTCGTTACAAGGTCTCGCAGCTGGTCATTTTTAGAGAGACCTGGCTTTATGCTTATGATCAAAGAATACATTATATTATATCTTTCCTTGTTGATTAGTATGTTTTTGATGCAGATTGCCACCGTGATTGCAACCTGTGCTAATGAACGTTGGATAGAGTTGGCAGAGATTGATGGAATATCATGGGGTTGGGCGGGAGTTATTTGGTTGTATAGCATTGTAATTTACCTACCCTTGGACGTGATCAAGTTTGCAGTTCACTAGATTCTCAGTGGAAAATCTTGGAATACCATGATTGATAGCAAGGTATATGTTTGGTTTTCAAACTGGGTTTCTAATATTTCTAGGAATATGAGTCATACAAGTCTCATTAAGGTGGGAGAATGTATATATACAAAATTCAGGGGTTGGATTTTTCCATCACTAAATATACCAAAACTAATGGACAATATCGTTAATCTTATTGGCATTATATTTACAAACACACTGTTTTCATCCTTCAGGTGGCATTTTCCACATCAAAAGACTATGGCAGAGAGGGAGGAAGCAGAATGGGCTCGTTCTCAACATTCAATGAGTGGCCTCAATACTGCTAATCCCAAATCTATGATAGATAAGCGGCTACATGTTAGTTTCCCACAAAACGAAAAATGCATGGTCTCGCTGTTTCCCACCTGTCGTATAAAAATGTGGCATCTTATATGATGCATGGCATGTGTTTCGGAAAATTCCACGAAGAAATATAGTTTTATGGAATTCTATGATTACATGTTACGACCAACATGGGTTTAGCAAAGACGTTGTTACTTTTCTTGGTGTACTCTCTGCATGAATGCTGGTAGTCAGGGTTGAAGCCAAATGAGCCTTTTGTGTGTATCTTATTTAGTAGATGGTTAGTTCGCTACAGTGGGTGTAATGGGCTATTTGTGTGTATCTTGTTTAGCTGGTTAGTATCACGTTACAACTTTTATGTATTTGAGTGCTGTGAGTTATGTGATTGTGTAAAATCTCTTTACCAGTCTGATGACGAAGAGGAGGAAGAGAAAAAAGAACAGGAGGGCGAGGTTGAAGAAGTAGAAGAAGATAAGGATGAGAAAAAGAAGAAAAATGGTAACTGCAGAGCCTTTTCTGGGAATTTTCCTGTGGTCACAGCTCTTTTCATTGCAAATTCCTGATAAAATTCCTTCTTTATGACAACATGATGTATGCTTTTCAAAAAAGTAAGTTGTTTCTCACATTGTGTTGCTCCAAAGACTTGCACAACAAAATTTCATAAAATTTACATGCCACAGGGAATGTACAACATTTTTAAGTAACTCATACACGGTTACATATACGATCCAAAAGTGTCAATTGCATTTCGATTGGTAGGTAAATATTGGAAAATTTAATCAAAGGAATATATATTGAATGCTGGTTATTGTTCCTAATTAGCATTTTTAAGTCAGCATTATCATTTTGATGTCTCCAGAATTCCTTACGAGTTTTATGTTCATTGGAATATTTGTATGTCAAATTTATACAAAGAAAGGTTTTTGTTTGGTTCAGAAGTGCTAGACCTGATGAGCTCTTGGGTAAGCCCCAACGTGCTGTCAAAAGATATGCAGTCGAATGGGAGACATGCTTAGCAGTGTGTGTGGTGTTTTCTGTGCTCTGGGACGGCATGTGTAGCCCTTTCTTTGCAGGTTCCCTGAAGGAACTGATTCGTTGAGTAGGTTGCTTTTCAAGTAGAGTAATTGAATGTAATGGATTTCAGTGCATCTACAGAACATCTCTTTCGTTCTGTGAATTTGATTTACCAGTCATAAATTCAAAGAAATAGGAAGTAATTTTTGGAATTTTAGTCATTGTTAAATGACAACATCCACACCGAAACTGAACAAAATCAAACTGCCCCAAAACATGTCGGCCTCCTGCGGCGTAAATTTGCTCCCCTCGGAGCAACCACTAGTTTAATACTTACTAGAATGAATGCCTTGATATTTTCTCTCGTGGTATTCAAATCTGTTTGGTCGTCGTTAGAAATGGAGAAGAGAATATCTATTCTTGCTTCTAGAATTAAGGGGAAAAATTGCAAGAACCTCCTTGCAGTAATTTTCTTCACGAAGACATATTGAATTTACATTTAAAACATCTTGATTAGGTGGAAAATAGGCTGGAAATTGCACCATAGACCGTGCAAGATCACGAGATATAAATTGCACAATAACGTAAGTAAAAATAATGATAACGAAGCATCTACATGGAGAATAATTATAGAATGTAATGACCCAAAATCACCACACAACGACAACACAGGAAAAAGACAGGAATTTTTTTTTTTGACTTGCTTGACACATAACACGACACAACATGTCGTCACAAGGTTACAACCAACACTAGGAACCACTTGTTACGGGGAGGACAACAAGGTCAGCACGGAAACGTTCACACCCCAAGGATAATACACCTTTCTTTGTTTTTGACAAGACAACATAGAAGTCCAACGACAGATCACTCTAACAAATAGGGCAAGCCACAGTAAGAATGATTGAAGGTTACTTATTTTGATATAACACCCTTTAACTCATGACTTATGTTTTCAGAAAGATTCAATATATGATTCGCACAAATTCATCTTACCAACAGAGTTAATTTCTTATACACTGTAGAGAAGTTCACTAAAAGTCTTCACTTTACGACAATTAGTTGTTTAGTTCCATTATTTAATAAGGGACTAATTTAATTCCACAAGGCTATCTGTCCATACTTACATTACTAAAAATTGCTCATTACCTTGCTACAACAAGAATTCGTGTTCAACAAAATCAAGATGACTTACAAAGTATTCTGGGAAAGAGTTAAGGAGATAAGGTCGAGTTAAATTCCTCTTTAAGACGTCATTAGCTATTACCAAGGTTTAATTGGAGCTTGGGGTTTTATACGTAAGTATTAACGCTTTTACTTAGGCTTCACCGAAAGAGCTTATCCAAAAGGGAACTACTTACTTCCAAAAGGCTGAGAGATAAATTGAGTGGTTTCTAAATTTACTTCTCTTACTTGTTAAATCTTATTAGGAGCTAACCATTGTTTTCCTTTAAGCTTGTTTTAAGCGTTCACCAAAAAGAGTAGTGTTCACTAGTTTAGCTAGGGATATCAAGTTATAAAGTTTACCTACAATGATAGTCTTGCCCTTGTTTACTTAAAGAATTTCTTGCTCTCAAGTTGGTGACCCCTACGTTACTTTATTTGAATACAACTTTTAATTTAACTTCCTGAAGTATTAAACAATCCTATGTTAGTTTACTTATGACACTTTAATACTAAGTCATGGCAAGGTTTAACTCAGAATTTATTCTCAAGGCAAAGTTGAAGCAACACTCATTTATGAGAACAAAACAAGATTTCATCATTTCTCAAAATACTGATACTCCACAAGTCACTCAACAACAATAACCAAATTTTCTTATAATTTCAATGATGGTCAAACAATACAAGGTTTCCAAAGTTCAGATGACAAGTCCACAATACATTATACTAAGACATTAATCCTCTTTTAAACTTTCCACTGGACGTTAACAAAAGTTGAACAACATAAAAAGGTTTCGAGCAAAGGATCTTCTCAACTGAGGTTGATGACAAAAGTCTACAAATATATCCCTCATCTATACGCAAAATCCATCTGCAGCAAATTTTCTACAAGAGTCAGTTCACGAGAACTGAGCAAGATAAGGCTACACAAAACCACCATAACTATTATCTAACAATATCATGAAAAGAAGCACCTTATTACAAGAAATTGGGTCAAACCTCTAAACACTATGAGCACATCAAGTTATAATAAAGTCTATAACATGTCGATCAAGGAAGGAGAAGACCTTGTACTTTAGTTAGGAGCAAATGCAACGAAAGTAACAATCATATGAGAATGGCCCTTGGCCCTATAAGGAGAAAACAAACAATCTAGCAAAGACAATATCCCCATCAAGTAAGTAATTAAACAATAATTACAAGATTGAGAATTGATCTATATACCAGTCATCTAGAATTTTATCAAAGGAACCAAACGCATAGGCTGAAATAATATTTTTCCAAGAGAACAAGAGTTGATCGGCCCAAGAAGGGGGAAACACGGGTTTCAGAAATTAACACAAAAAGCCATGGATAATAGAGTTTCAAACCGGAAATCAATTAGAGTATACACACAACATAAGTTTCGAAGCGAAGGCATAGTATACTAGTTTTGACCATTAACTACAAAGAGATCTACCAATCATCCAGGAAGGGTCAAAGTCTCACAGGCTAGTAGCAAACACGCGAGAGAAGAAGGGGGGTTTCGTCCAACAAGAGTATACAATAATGTCGTCAACAATTTTTTTTTTTATAACACTAAAGGTTTGCAACCTCCACTACAGTACTAATGATTGGTTAATTTAAAATAAATTACCCATATCCCAAAACAACCAAATTTTACGGCAACCCTTGGTAACGCAGTCAACCGTTGCACAAAAAGATACAAACATAATTTCTAAGTGACTTTATCAAAACAAAACCTTCCGCTATGAATTCATAAGATTATCACACGAAAGCTGAGTTTTTCCCGAAGGTCAATCACATCTAAGGAAATCTCCATCACAAACTATTACAGTAATTACGTGCATAAAAATTGACCAATATTAATTAATAGCGTTAACATTACAAGGGAGAAAATAATGCCAGTTAGGAAAAATAGAAGAGCGCCATCAACAATAATTCTGGGAGGGGGATTAGACCAGAACTATTCCAGTGTCAACGAGGTACCAGATGCGCACAAAGAACCTCAAGCTTAGTTGATCCGTAAGGCTAGTTATGGTTCTAGTTGCCAGGGATGGTCAAGGTACTTCCTGAGGATGGCCTTAAAAGTCTAGAAACAAGATGAAAGATAGTATAAGAGTCTAAACACGCGAGACGGAAAAACACATTGCACACAAACCTTTTCATTCTACCAGTTTTAATACCAAATCTCTACGCTGGCTAGCCCACGCATTGCTCACACAATCCTACAACCTTTCTTTCTCGATGCAAAAAGGTTATCAAAGGGATTTTCGAAGGAGCTAACAAAAACGTCAAGGACAAACTTGGGTGCTAGGAAGGGGGGTTTCATAGTTATTGTAAACTTACTTCCATGATATCGAAAATACTAGCTTGATCAACATAATAACTTACAACTCAATCGCAGAGAAGAATAAACACATAAACAAACAGATGAAGTTCTATCATTCGAGTAATATAACATTCAAAGGAGAGGGCACACGCATCCTTTCGACCCACATACTGTCAATGATAAAAGCTAAAACAAGAAGAAACTAGCAGAAAGGGAAAATCTCCCATCATGACATCCAACTGACAAATCAATGTAAGGAAAAGTGGTTCGATTTCACGATAATTTTAAATAAAATAACAGTAGAAAAGTGTAGAAATATCTTGCCTGTTTCTCCAGCTTCAACAGGTCGTATAGACTCCATGCGGTCAAAGATAAGAACTGCAGTCTGGAATCCGGTGCACCGGTTCTAAGCGGTCCACATTCACGATCCGTGAGACCATGCAATCGAAGAGGGGTTTTTTTTTTGTCAAACAGTTCACGAGCATTGTTGTATCTAAAGTGACTCCATGCACTTGTGCTCAACTACTGCTTTCCTTGAGCTTTTACTTCTTGTGGGATTCGACAACCAACTCACATACCATATGCGTGCCACCACAAACACAAGTGATCTACACAAGGTCGGAGGAGATATTTTCATAGGAGAACTGTCATGATCTTTGAATTTGCATTTTGTTGTTGGTTCTTGCCAGACCACTAGACAACATCCATAAGCGCATCCCGTAAGAGGCGCACAATTTCAATGTCAAGCAATTTTGACTCTTTGTGGCGTTGTTTCACAGTTTCAATCACTTCATAATTATCGCAATTTCAGCAATCAGAGTCATTAACACAGCTTTCACTTCCTTCAACTTCACATATTCATCCCGAACGACCTGTAAGGACAATCATACAAGCATAGTGGTTAGTTGTTACAGTGATGTGATCTCTTCTCATTACCTCGAAATAATGGCATCCTCGGCCACTAGTCTTGCATGGCTGCATGCAGACAGGACGCTTAAAAAAAAAAAGTGATTCGGTTTGGCTTCAAGTCTGCCTCTAACATCAATTTAAACTGTTGGAGATCCTCCTTGCCATTTCCATCAGTAAGCATAACCAGCAATCATGGCATTCCATGAGATCAAATCCTTACCGACTATTTTGTCAAAGGCTAGAGCTACATCATCTACACTCCCACATTTGGCATACATACTTGACAAGAGGACTTTCCACACTTGAAACTGATTCATAGCCAATTCCAATGATACGGGCATGGAGTCATTTTCCCGATTCTAAGCGATCTTAGGTGAAACAAGCACTAAGGGTACTTGCAAAGGTGAATCTATTCGGTTTAACATTTGTCCATAGCAATTTCTCGGAATAGTTTCGAGCTTCCTTGCCATAACCATTCGAACGTATCCCATAATCATGGCACCATGATACAACATCCTTTTCGACATTCGTCAAAACATTACAAATTACAGAACTTGTAAGGTGTGATAATTCCAACAGAAAACTTTATGCCTGCTAACTTGGTGACTCGTTGAAGAAGCTCATATTATTGCAAAGCAAAACGTGCTTCATGAATATACTGAAATGAAACAGATCCGTGCCTATGAGATTCTCTTCCATGAGTTACATCGTAGAACAAGTAAGATCTCAATAGAGAATCTTTGTAAATAAATTTTATCAGGTCTGCTGGTAGCACTCTCACTGTCACATAGCCGATTTTGAAGATACAAACTCAGTACCAGTTCTGGATCTGAAAAAAATATCCTGCTACGTTCATCTCCCAAGACATTTTCTCCAACATTGCATAGATCTCCTGATTCTTCATTGAGCTCAATGATTTCTATTTTGTTGCTATACTCCTCCAAGAAACTGCCTATTCCAAGTCGAAACTTCTTGTCTTTTCTCACAGACCAGTTCATGCCATATATCTGCCAAGGAGCTTCAAAACTTTATTACCATTATCATTTTGGGCATGTCCTCCAATAACAGCATTCCATGTAACCAAATCTGGTGCAGCACCCGTCGCCTCCATTTTCTCGAACAAACTGATCGCCTCCTCGCAACGCCCATTCTGAGCATAACCTCCAATCACATACGCATCAAGGGTTGTATCATCACGCTGACACTGAATTTTTGAAGCTCTGGAGTTTCAGGCGCAGCCATTGCACGCACAAGAACAAGTTCCTGAGGAGGCAGAGCTCAACAAAACGCCGATCCCACTGAAGCTGAGGCCGATCAGAAAAATATACCGATAGCAGAGGAAGTGGAGGCCGAGCAGTCTAGTGCACGGAGTGCAAAGAAGGCAAAATACGAGTAGAAATTTGCACAGACCGTGATCATAGGTGGAAATACTGCAGAGAAAGTTGAGTCGCTGCAGAAAATTTCAGAGAACGCTGAGCGAGCGGTAAAAGGTAAACACAGGGAAGAACGATTAATAAAATCCGATTGAAAGCTCAGCAGCTAGCGCCAGAGAAAATAAATGTAGGCTGTAGCAGGTGAAAAGAAGTACAAAAATTCATGCACAAACACCAACCCTCCACGCACTAACAACCAGAAAATCTGGGAAAGATTTCGTTTTGAAGAAGAGGATCCAAAAGAGATCACGGCAAGGAAAACAGACTCCGCCCACTCCTCCCGCAAGGACAGACATAAAAGTTGGCAGGTTGGGTGGTTGGGAGGAGGCAAGGCGGCAGTGGAGGGTAGTCAGCAAAAAGAAGAAGCCGATGCCCAGCGGGCATTACATAGAAGATGGTGAAAATTCTTTAGAGCGCCTTCTTTGTCCATGTAAAGGAGATTCATTATAAGGACCACATGAAAAATAATTAACTTAAAGAGACATTGACTCCAACCGGAAAAATAAGCTCAAGAAACATTTGTGATTAAAAATATTTTTGTCTCCTTATCCAGTAGGAGTTAGAGGAATTACAACTCGTAATGAGGGTGAAAGGAAAAGATGTGTGGCAGATGGATGCTTGCTGCGCAAAAGTCCAAATGTCATTGCCCATTATATCCTTCTCTTAGATATTCTCCATTAGATTTTCAAAACGTCTGTGAAATTTTTTCATATGTTTCTCATACCCGGAAAATATATAAAATCTCACAAGTAGGCGATCCCATATGTAGTTTATCTAAACCTATAAGTGATCCCGTACCTCTTTTAAAATACAATCAAGTCAAGTTTATAGAAATATATTATGGGTGGGGAAAGGCCATCTACGGAGGACCATGGACACCACATTCTGGAAGAAAATCTTCTTTATAATATCTCTGGTTGACAAAAATACTGGAAAAGAGGCAATTGCAGTGAGGATGCGAAGGGATTTCAGATGATTCTCCAGAAACTTTTTCCCATGGTTTACATTGTCAATTGTTAAACCTCTCACATCAAGCACCAGGGCAACAATTTTCTTCCCAACTTATGCAAGTTATCTTTAGATACATTTCGCACTTCAGAAAGAAAACTGGAACCATCGTATTCGAAATTTTCCTGTCATACAACTCTTTTGCCAATATGGTTGTTTTACCACATACACCCATACCCACAATTCCCACAATTTCAATATTCCGCGACTTTATGCACATTTTGATCTTGTTTTTTTAATTTCTCTACATCTCATCGATACAAACTAGATTTTTGGCTTCCACCGATCAAGTATTACTATCGCTTTACATGCAGAGACCAAGAAGATTTTCACTTCTTTCCTCATTTCTACAAATTTACAACAAAGAAATGGAATGTCATTCAATAGGAAATGTGTAACAAATCGGAATGAAGATCTAGATTTTAAAACCGTATGAGAATTTGATTCTAACTTTTATTGTCAACTACGCACCAAAAATATATGAAAGTTATTGTAAGTTGTTTTCCGCCACGCGATGAATTGATTGAAGCCACCATCTCAAAATCGAAGATGATCCATCTTAATTCTACCACTCCTATAATTACCTTAGGTTCCCACGCATTTAGGCTCCTGGTTAAGATTCTCCTAGATTTCTTATAATGATTTGAACATATGGTCAACATGCAGTTATCACATAAAAATAATGAATTCAATTTCTATGATAACACAAGATTTTGGGATCGTGAGAGATCTATTTACACGGTGTCAAACATTAATTAAACGGTTAAATATATGCAAACATGGTTAAATTATGACAAGTGGTGAGTTTGATTTGGTCACAACCTAAATTAGAGTTTTGCATGTGGTAGAAAGAATAAATAAATTACATGATGAAGGTTAGACGTGGCACAAAGTGATAATAAATTCGGTTGATTACATTTTCAATTTAAAATTATCTTCCACAAACTCTAGGATGTGATTTGTAAAATATTGAAGTTGTTTTGAAAAAAATAATCCTACAAAACAATTTAAACTATAGAAATGTAGTTTATTTAAATAATTTTTCAAAATTCTTCTTAAAATACTCTAAAACCATTGAATGTGGAGTTTCAACTATTATACCATTTTATTAAAATATTCTATATATAGAGAGGATGTGAATTTTCAATGTAAAAAGTTGGAAATATGAATTTTCTACGTTTTTTAACATTTATGTTAATTGTAGAATAATCATAATAAGTGAAAAAAGAAAAACCAAATTATCATAGATATGTTACAAATATTTTACAATTTTTTCAACTTATAGATTTATTGTGGAATAATTTTAATAGAAAGAATGTATTTGTTGTGTGTGTGTGTGTGTGTGTGTGTGTGTGTGTGTGTGTGTGTGTGTGTATATATATATATATATATATATATATACACACACACACACACACACACACACATACATATATAATGTCTTCTTAAATATGTGAAAACATTTAAAAAAATTATTGTGGCATTCCCACAATATTATAATTTAATATCAATCTTCATAAAATATTTCACAATTATAGGTGTGGTGGTTAATATTTATAATAAATTATAATATTATTTTTTGGAAAATGTAGAATTTCTATACTGAAGATTTCAAGATGTGAATTTTCTACAAATTATTAACAATATAAATATACTATAGAAGAACTACAATAATTAAAAATAAATAACTATACTATCATAGAGATGCCACAATTATTCTACAATTATGTTAAATTGTGGAATTTTTGTAGAATAATTGTGGTAAAAAGTGCTTGTTTGTTGTAGTGAATGATTTTAGTAGCACTTCGGAGGTTAATAAGTGGACTGATAGTTCCTTGCAAATGGTGATGGATGTAGTTGCTGGAGAGTTCAGTTTGTTGCTTGAGGAAAGTCGCCTTTCCACCTCTAATGCTCTGCTAGTTGCTACTAATGAGGAGAAAAACAAATGGTGGCAGTGGAGAATGCAACTTGACAATCGGCTTGGCAATCTTTTAAGGTGCATAATAATATCCGAAATGTGGCATTTTCTACTAGCTACCTGTAGCATTTCAATCTGTTTCTAAACCAAAGCGGTTTTAATAGTATTTCTTTGTAATAACAGGGGAATTGAAGATTCTTGGCTTGGTCCATGGAAATGTCTCTTATTGGGAGAACCCTCAGAAGCAGCCTACTGTGATGCTTTACAAACACATATGCAGGATCTCAAATCAATGATTGATTCGACAGCACTAAATATAGGAAAGGAGGATTTCTTTCCTGTTGATGCAGGCCTGTTGAAAGCTCTTTTGAGTGGTGTTTCTTCTTTATCAAGTAATGAAATTGAGAAGGGCATATGTTATTTGCTACAGTGGAAAACTTTTAAGCATCTGCAGAGCCCATCATTGGCTCAGATAACATCACTGGATTGCAGTCCTAAGCAAAACGGGAAAAAATCAATGCGGGATTCTTGTTTAACTCATAGTATCTATGAAGGATCCGAAAGTCAGAATATTATTGGCAAAGCTGCAAAAGAACTTACAAATGCATTTCAAAGTGCAGCATTAAAGAAGAATGGCTATTATAAAATGTGTGATAAAGAACCAAGAAAATCATCTAGGCAAAAGAAGAAACAATTCAAAGAAGAAGATAGTACAGAAAGCAGGTCATGCGAAAGTTATTTTCCTTGCAACTTGTTAAATGATTTTGAAAATTCAAGTATGATGTGCATTTAAAGAGAACCAGTTGTGCTTGTACTTGATGCCAACTCACAGGTAAATTCATTAATGACGGCACAGCTATATCTTTCCAATTTTGATTAGCACTGATACACAGTATTAATATAGCATATTTTGGTAGTGCAGGTCCTTCCTTGGGAGAGTTTGCCAATACTTAGGAAACAAGAGGTTTATCGTATGCCTTCTGTGGGCAGCATTTCAGCTCTTATGATATCCAGAGGCCACCTAGAAATGGTAGATTTGTTTGACGAAAAAGAAAAAAGAATATCGAAAGGGAAAAACAATACAAAGCAAGAAGTATCTGCAAGAAAAAATATACAATCTGTAGCTCTGGAACAGGCATCTAAGTTACCATTTGTGGACCCTTACAATGCATTCTATTTGTTAAATCCAAGTGGAGACCTCAGTACCACACAAGCTGCATTTGAGGATTGGTTCAAGAATCAACAAGGCTGGGAGGTAAGATATGTTAAGCAATCTTTCCTGATTTCATGTATGTTTTTTAAATTTATACACGTATTCTTCCTGCAGCTTAAGTTTCTTTTGAACTTCTTCTAATATGTTTCTTGTGATTTTAACTTTCTACAGGGTAAAGCTGGAGTGATTCCTACTCCAGAGGAGTGTATTTTCGCTCTCCAAAAACATGACCTTTTCATCTATTTTGGACATGGCAGCGGTATGCAACCCAAGCATTTGAACCTTACTTTGACAAGTCTCACAGATAAAGATAATATTTCAAGTTGCATTCCTTCCTTATGTTTGGACTAGGTTTGCAGTAATGGTTTATGGTTAGAATATCTTTGATTTTGGAGTGTGGCAGGTATAGTTACCAGGTTCGGCCGGATTCAGACAAAATCCGGTTCGAACCGCATTTTTTGAGGGATCCGAATTTATTCGGTTCAGTTCGCCATATTCTAATAATAATAAAAAACCCAAAATCGTAAAACCCTAAAAGTAAAATCCAAAAGCCCTAATCGTAACCCTAAAAAGTTGAAAGCTTTTATAAACACGACTCTGCAGACTTGGAGAAAATACTGCAAATCCGACGATTTCTGCATAAAAAAAAATTCTGCGATTTCTGGAGTTTATGATATTGCAAATTTCTGCATCTTATGATACTTTTGTTTTCTTCTAAACTCGTAGCTTTTTCTTTGGATTCTTTGGCGGCGGCAGGAGGAGACTCTTTAGCAGTGGTAGAGACTCTATTCGCAGCTCTCACTACAACAAACAAGCACTTTTACCACAATTATTCTACAAAAATTCCACAATTTAACATAATTGTAGAATAATTGTGGCATCTCTATGATAGTATAGTTATTTATTTTTAATTATTGTAGTTCTTCTATAGTATATTTATATTGTTAATAATTTGTAGAAAATTCACATCTTGAAATCTTCAAGATAGAAATTCTACATTTTCCAAAAAACAATATTATAATTTATTATAAATATTAACCACCACACCTATAATTGTGAAATATTTTATGAAGATTGATATTAAATTATAATATTGTGGGAATGCCACAATAATTTTTTTAAATGTTTTCACATATTTAAGAAGACATTATATATGTATGTGTGTGTGTGTGTGTGTGTGTGTCTATATATATATATACACACACACACACACACACACACACACACACACACACACACACACACACACACACACACACACACACACACACACACACAAATACATTCTTTCTATTAAAATTATTCCACAATAAATCTATAAGTTGAAAAAATTGTAAAATATTTGTAACATATCTATGATAATTTGGTTTTTCTTTTTCACTTATTATGATTATTCTACAATTAACATAAATGTTAAAAACGTAGAAAATTCATATTTCCAACTTTTTACATTGAAAATTCACATCCTCTCTATATATAGAATATTTTAATAAAATGGTATAATAGTTGAAACTCCACATTCAATGGTTTTAGAGTATTTTAAGAAGAATTTTGAAAAATTATTTAAATAAACTACATTTCTATAGTTTAAATTGTTTTTGTAGGATTATTTTTTTTCAAAACAACTTCAATATTTAACAAATCACATCCTAGAGTTTGGGGAAGATAATTTTAAATTGAAAATGTAATCAACCGAATTTATTATCACTTTGTGCCACGTCTAACCTTCATCATGTAATTTATTTATTCTTTCTACCACATGCAAAACTCTAATTTAGGTTGTGACCAAATCAAACTCACCACTTGTCATAATTTAACCATGTTTGCATATATTTAACCGTTTAATTAATGTTTGACACCGTGTAAATAGATCTCTCACGATCCCAAAATCTTGTGTTATCATAGAAATTGAATTCATTATTTTTATGTGATAACCTGCATGTTGACCATATGTTCAAATCATTATAAGAAATCTAGGAGAATCTTAACCAGGAGCCTAAATGCAGTGGGGAACCTAAGGTAATTATAGGAGTGGTAGAATTAAGATGGATCATCTTCAGTTTTGAGATGGTGGCTTCAATCAATTCATCGCAGCGGCAGGAAAACAACTTACAATAACTTTCATATATTTTTGGCTGCGTAGTTGACAATAAAAAGTTAGAATCAAATTCTCATACGGTTTTAAAAATCTAGATCTTCATTCCGATTTGTTACACATTTCCTATTGAATGACATTCCATTTCTTTCTGTTGTAAATTTGTAGAAATGAGGAAAGAAGTGAACGGTCTTCTGGTCTCTGCATGTAAAGCGATAGTAATACTGCAATCAGTGGAAGCCAAAAATCTAGTTTGTATCGATGAGATGTAGAGAAATTAAAAAAAACAAGATCAAAATGTGCATAAAGTCGCCAGAATATTGAAATTGTGGGAATTGTGGGTATGGGTGTATGTGGTAAAACAACCATATTGGCAAAAGAGTTGTATGACAGGAAAATTTCTGAATACGATGGTTCCAGTTTTCTTTCTGAAGTGCGAAATGTATCTAAAGATAACTTGCATAAGTTGGGAAGAAAATTGTTGCCCTGGTGCTTGATGTGAGAGGTTTAACAATTGACAATGTAAACCATGGGAAAAAGTTTCTGGAGAATCATCTGAAATCCCTTCGCATCCTCACCGCAATTGCCTCTTTTCCAAAGATTTTTGTCAACCGAGATATTATAAAGAAGATTTTCTTCCAGAATGTGGTGTCCATGGTCCTCCGTAGATGGCCTTTCCCCACCCATAATATATTTCTATAAACTTGACTTGATTGTATTTTAAAAGAGGTATGGGATCGCTTATAGGTTTAGATAAACTACATATGGGATCGCCTACTTGTGAGATTTTATATATTTTCCGGGTATGAGAAACATATGAAAAAATTTCACAGACGTTTTGAAAATCTAATGGAGAATATCTAAGAGAAGGATATAATGGGCAATGACATTTGGACTTTTGCGCAGCAAGCATCCATCTGCCACACATCTTTTCCTTTCACCCTCATTGCGGTTGTAATTCCTCTAACTCCTACACAGATAAGGAGACAAAAATATTTTTAATCACAAATGTTTCTTGAGCTTATTTTTTCCGGTTGGAGTCGATGTCTCTTTAAGTTAATTATTTTTTCATGTGGTCCTTATAATGAATCTCCTTTACATGGACAAAGAAGGCGCTCTAAAGACTTTTTCACCATCTTCTATAATTATTCTCCATGTAGATGCTTCTGTTATCATTATTTTTACTTACGTTATTGTGCAATTTATATCTGTACTGCACGGTCTATGGTGCAATTTCCAGCCTATTTTCCACCTAATCAAGATGTTTTAAATGTAAATTCAATATGTCTTCGTGAAGAAAATTACTGCAAGGAGGTTCTTGCAATTTTTCCCCTTAATTCCAGAAGCAAGAATAGAGATTCTCTTCTCCATTTCTAACGATGACCAAACAGATTTGAATACCATGAGAGAAAATATCAAGGCATTCATTCTAGTAAGTATTAAATTAATAGTGAAACAATTATTTAATTCCAAAATTCGGGTATTGATTGAGACTGGGTGATTTCAACCGAGTGGGCAATAATATATAAAAGAACCCAAAGCTTAGTATTTGTCTCTATTAGTAAACAAGCATGATCTATTTGCTCCTGGGATTGATACTTCAATGATTACACTGATCAAGACTTTATAGATGTAGTAAATATACTAAACTTGAAGTGGATGATAATTTTGTGGAACCGTAAAAATTTATGATTTGTATAATTTATGTAATAAATAGAAATTATTTTTGATCTATAATGTTTTAATTGGTTTTTTGGCATTGTGATTATAATGTATTTCAAACAATTAAAATAAATCAAGAATTGGTTGATGAGAGTAACATTTCTACATTTTTAACAAAGATAATTTCACAATTAATTATTGTGGAAATCAAATTGTAGCTTCCACCTACATTTTTTTTGTGGTAGTCGAAAATTAAACTTATACGAAGATTAAACTTATAGAGAAACTACATTTTCTATGAAGATTGTGGAACACTAACAAATATAGCAATTGTAGAAATGTTACAAATGTTAAGAAATGTAGAAAATATACAATTTAAAAAATGGAGATTATCTATAAATTTTATAAATTGTGGACTATCCATGGTATAATAATTGTGGCCAAATTACAATAATATATCGAAAAGTGGATAAACTACAATTCCAATTCCACAATTTTCGTTTTTAAAATACCATATAACTACAAGAATATTGTTGAAAAATTGTGGCAAAAGGCCAAGTTTGTTGTAGTGATTACCTTCCAAATCATCAGCTTCCAAATTCACAGCTGTGTATGGACTGGATAGGTTGTTGCCCTCAGCATCTTTTCTTGTCCCTAACATTACAAATTTACAAATAAAAACTCCTTAGGCTCTTTCATACGAGCAAACATATTAACTACAGCATCATGCATGGTACCATTAGAAAATTATTTAGCAGAGACATAATTGTTCACCCAAGTACGAAGTAAGAGAGTATGAAGTAAGAAAACTTGAACCTTCAAAAGTAGAATGGATGGGCAACAATAGGACTACAAGTGGTTCATTGGAAGTAAATCGTGTGAGAAAAATCCATGCTGAAGAGGAATAAATGAATGGCTGCTCCACCAGTATGGATGCATATCTATGATCCAACAAACTTATACAAACTATTTTCGGAAGAGGTATGCTTTTAAAGAAATCCACAACAAAGTGTTGAAGAGAATCAAGATTGTCTAGGGTCAGTCTGGACAACAAAATTAGAAAGTACTCAGAAAAGTGCTCAAACATAAGCCAGAAATGATATTGTTACAAAACTGTGCACATACACAAATTAATCACCTGAGGACTTGTTGTACTCTTTCTATCAAGTCCCTTGAATTAAGATGATGCAATTCCTGGCAGAACACAGGAAATTTAGAAAAAACTAACTCATGAAAACTCAAAATATTTTGATACATCTATGTCTCTAATATTTGAATGTTAAAATTTTTTTACAAGACTACTGTAAGAGAAATTTATGTGATATGAGCAAGATAGAAATAAAAGTGAAAGGCAGTTCAAAAACATTTGCAAAGAACATGTTTTCCTTTCTAGGTTCTGATTTCAAATGTATTTCAGTGAGAATAAGCAAGGTTGTCAGGGTGTGCATGTATGGGGGTATGCAAGATGCAGGTACACATCACCAGGCGCATATGAAATTAAGGGAAACACACCCAGTGCACCAGGGTGCATTAGTTTTTCTTGGCTGTGAATTTGGGTGTGGGTGCATCTCCAGTGCAGCCCAAATATGGTTGGGTCTCAGCACCCAGACAACCTTGGGTATAAGTAGTCTAGTGTTTTCTCTGTCAAATCCTATGTCACAAGGTATGCCGAATTTTATCGAAAAAGTTATAACTTTGCCAAATTTTATCCTTGCCGAGCATGAACTCAAACTTTATCCATTATTTTTCACGGGAAATTTCATATTTATGCATTTTTTTAGAAAATTAAAATGATAAAAATATATATATATATATATTTTGTTCAAACTTAAAGACATTCCATTTTTGAACTTTATCCATTGGCGAACTTGAACTGAACTTTATTCTTGCTGAACATGAACTCGAACTCGAACCTTGTGACTTAGGTCAGATCATATGCACGAGTTGTACACATTCTGACACAGTTGATAACTATTATCATAAAAGTTCACAGATCATATTCCCGGCCTCCTGTCACCAACAAAACACTGATCTACTTTGAGACAACTTAATAAAATTACTACAAAATCAAACACCATATTAACTAAACCCAAATCGCGTTGAAAACACTTTTGTAAGGCATTGAAGTGCACAACACCGAAAAGCACATAAAATCTTCAAAAATAGTAAGAATTATATTAATGAAATTATAATAGTACAATGCAACCAAGTAAACCTGGGAAAATAAAAGACAAAATTACATCCAGCATTCATGGAAACCCAAGACAGCGCTTAGAGAATGAGGAGATTCTTCTCAGATGACTAGAAAATGTAATATGCATCCACCAAGCAGGACATTGATTAGACTTTTTTTTTACTTAAGGTCATACCAGTTGCAGAAGTTGCTGAATTTTTCATCTTTTCCTATGGATTTTCAATCAACAAACCGTGAGGCCTGCTAGTAACAACAAACAGGTTACAGAAGCAAAACAGAGAGAAAATTACAAAGTTTAGCAGACCTTGATGACTAACATGTGTCGGTTAAACGGGACATTGATTAGAAAATTTGATATGCATCTACCAAGCGGGGCATTGATTAAAACATTTTATTTCCTTAAGCTCATACCATTTGCAGAAGTTGCCGAATTGTTGATCTTTTCCTATGGTTTTCAGTCAACAAACCTTGAGGCCTCCTAGTAACACCCAACAGAAGCAAAATGGAGAGATATAACTATAAAGTTTAACAGACCACAGTGACTAATATGTGTAGGTTAAAAGTGAAACGAGAGTGGGAGCAGAAACATAGCCTATAAGAGATATGCAAAGCTTCCGACAAGATACAAACAGGTAGAGGAGGGCAAAACAATTCTGAATCCAATCCTAGGAATGGGAGTGTCATAACAAAAGAAGATCTCCCCGCACCCCAAACATTAAAAACACACTATCAAAATTATTAGAATTTAAATTAGAAAGGCAATTATGAATCTCTTAGGTATATGTCTCTCGAATAAGCTAAAAAACTAAGTTTGAATAAAGGATAGATCACGAACTATCACAATGGTAATGAAAATGAAATGTTTTAATGGTGATGCATCCATGTCTACTTGTACTCGCATAGATATGGCAAATATCTAAAGGAAATAGTACAAAGAAATAGGAACATAAACAAACAAAAAGGAATATGAGTAAAATATTAGAACAACCAAAAAAGGATTGTAACTCAAATCGAACGTGTTCAATCCTCTTCAGCTCTATTACCAGGAAACACTTAGGGCCCCCCCGTTTCGTTTCCGAAACTTTTCCAAAATGGAAAGTCCTTCGAAACACCCTAGTCTCCTAGAGATAAGTATACATGATAATAATGTATTATTTCAATGAATACAAAATATTTTGAGTGTTTTATCGGTTATACTTATCTCTTACAAGGTGTATGGAGTACAATTTTAAAATGAGTACTATGCACACACTACACATATATTTTAATAATATATTGCACGATGATTCCCATAACGTTTAATATCCAAGGTTTTTTCAAAATTGTCATTTCCGCATTTCATACCCGTTTCCGTTTCCGTTTCCTGGCAACGTAGCTCTTCAGCGAGCTGAACTGGATATGCCATCACCTTCTTACATTTGGTATGCACACTATCAATGTCATCCTAATCACATCCTATTAAATGACACAACCTATCCAAATTGTACACCAATGTGCTACACATCACCCCATGAAGAAATATCTTAATTTATAACCTAATATGCCCGTATCTTTTGGCGAACTCAACTCTTCTTTGTCTGCAAAGGAAGATTGTATTGATTGCATACAAACTTCTCCGCTCTTGAGAGGTTAGCAATTTGCTCTTGACAAGATGGATGAAGTTGTAAGCAGAACAATTCCTCTCATGATTGAGGAAAGCAAAACTCTTATACTCGGTAATCGATGAACTCGGGAATTTACTTTTCCATGCCCAACCTTGTTTTGCAATCATTGATTATATGCATTTCATTTGCTTTTCATTTAGTAACAATCATATGCAATGCATCTATCAGTTGATGCTACAATCAAATTCTCTTGGGTTGCCCATGTTGCTACAAAACTGTTCCCAAAGAATGAGCTATTATAGTTTTGTCAAGTGAACTTTTGTGACAATCACCTTCCCATACCTCAATGAAAAAAGAAAATTCCACCCATACTTGTTAACATGCAATGAAATTATTACATCCTAGAATAATCCTTCACTTCCCAAAGAGACCATTAACTACATTTTCAAGAAAATTGTAAGGGAATCCCAAGAGAGAAACCAAAAAAAAGAAATCTGGGTCAAAACACAAAGTGAAAGGATGACATCACCTCACATGTCAACCATTTGCTACATAATTAAACACATCTTCCCAATTATAAACAAGTCAAACTACACAAAGCCAAAAACTAATCTCAATCTCCTCATAAGCCCGCTTAAACTCCTTGGTATGCATGCTAGAGTTTTCAACTCGTTATAATTTATAACTAGGGTGGACCTACATGATGTCAAGTTTCAACCCCATTAAACTTGCATTAAATGTATATAAACAGGTCAAATGGAAACACAATAGACCACCAATCCATAAAATTTCATTCCTCCAACTCTTCAAAGACAGACTGATAATTGACTTTTGAGGCAAAAGATTGACATTTGAGTATTTTAACCATTATAATTGTTATCTTTATTGCATTCAACAACTCAAATTGAGGACATGTCATTGCATTGACATCCTAAACTTGTTTTGACCAGATTTTGCACTACTCGACTCTCATGACTCCACTACATCAGCTTTGAGTTTTGTTGAAACAAGTTGATGTACTCAATGATTTAATTTTCATCTTTAACTACTAAAAAATATATTGAATGCAAAGATCTTTAATGTCATACTTTTGGACTTGACATTAATCGGAACATCTATTCTGAGTTCTTGACCAACAATACCGACAAAGATGGTATTGGCAAGGAATCTATGGCCAACAAATGACTCCGTGGATGGTCATGTTTTTGAATCTTTAATAATAGCCCCATTGATGGTGGCATGATTGATGAAAAGAAAAAGACAAATAGACTTACGCACGATAAGAATTGTAACTAAACCATTTGTAATGTCCCCTTTCCTTCACAGAGGGCCTAAGGGCCAAAATTTAGTCTTAGCCTTGGTCATACCCAAGGGGCTAAAGACTTTAGAGGCTTTTGGGTATTCCACCTTGCTTACTTGTTATATTTTTGCATTGGCATGGGTGCTAAGGGGCTTGGTGGGGGCAAACGTTATGTTTTGTCGTTAAGGGGGGTGACTAATAACACTTTAATGTTATATTCTTTTGTTGGGGTTGCTTATGTCCCTATGGCGACTAGTGGGAAGAAAAGTAACTTAAATTACTTTATTTTTGGTGGTCCTCCCTATAAGAGGTCGCCTTAGGGTTTTTGGGCCTCTTGTTGCTTGGGGGAAATTATAAAAGGAGATAGGGAGGAGAAAGAGAGGTCATTCTTGCATACACACGTATGATTTCCATTGAGCAACTGCTGATTGTTTTTTCTAGCTTGTGGAGTAAGATCCCACAAGAACCCTAGCTTCGGTGGTGAGAGATCCATTCCTAGCTAGCAGGGCATTCTTCGGTGGTGGAAGATCCACCCTATGTAATGTCCCAAATGCACATAATTTGCTCCCAGTTGGATTCTTAGCAAATCTCAAACCCCAAATGCAAGTTATAAAAGATATAACACTAAATTTTTTAGGCAAATCTGAATTTATAATGAAATGCGACTAGGGAAGATCTGAAATATCATGAAAATCAACAAGAAACCAAAACCCTTTTCACTCCAAACTAAAATGCAAATTTTTTTGGTCCTAATCAGATCTGAAAACAACTTATAATTGGCTCAATAAACCCTAGAGTGAGGGTTTAATGGCCCAACTCAATAAACCCAATATGAAGGGTTTAATGGTTGTTAAATACTTCAAACAAATTGTATAAAAATAGATGGACATCAACAACAATAAATAGATTGGGATCCATTTCAAATATCACCAAAAATAATTCTGTAAATTATTTAAAAACCTTGTCTCGTGAGATAACTTTGGATCTTGGGCCACAAAAATATGAAGAATAATATTCCAAAATTAGTTTTCACACAACAAACATGAAACCCTAGTTTTTCCATAAAAAGTAGGTCGCCCAACACATTTAGGGCATCAAATCAGCTCCAAAAATTATGAAATTAATTTATTTCAATTCCCAAAAATTAGTACAATATATGGCTAGAATATTCAGACTTGAGATGTCTTCTTTGCAACATAAACCAACCAACAAGTGGGTCGCTCCACCTTGTACAATTAACAAAACACTGCTGCAATTATATTCTTCAAACCCTTACTGCAAATTACTCTTCATACAACTGTTGAAATAACAAAGATCTGTGTAAGCTCAATGGAAACCCTTGTGTAGAGAATCCTCACAAACTAGAGGAAGGGTTTTCGTCCTTCAACTAGGGCTCTTAGAGGGTTTTCGTCCTCTAGAGTGAATCTCTAAGGGTTTTCGTCCTTAGAAGATTGAAGATGCAAGCTAAAATGCTCCACATACAAATCTGAATTTAGAGGATAAAACAAGTGATCCTCTCCTAAGCAAGTCGACTTGCTTATATAGAGAAAATGGCCCAACTAACCTCCCTCATCATCCAATCAGCTTACAATGATTTTCCCTATGCATTCATTTAATATTTTCTCATATTAAATGTTTTTCCCAACAACTTTTTCCCTCCTAATGCAAGTCACATTTTTCTAGGGGAAATACATTTGTCCCATGAGCTTTTACATTTTCTTACCATTTTTTACTGCCCCTAAGGCAAGTCGCACTTCTCCTAAATAAATACAATTTATACCAAGTGCTTTATCATGTATTTGTCTTTTCTATATTTTATTTTATTATTAAGTTCATTAAATTATTAGAAGTGTTTTTTAAAACATTTTCTTTATTTTTTCAAGCACTTTATAATAAAGTAATAGAACTTAAGTCACCCATATATTTTTCCTTTGGCCATCAAGTTGACAAAATAGGCCAAAGGTCTTCGATTGGGAAGGGGATATTACACCCTAGCTTGTCAATTTGGAACTAATTCAGGGTTGATTTTCAGAGTTTTCAGAGATGGGTTTTGGAGGAATTTTGGGCTTTTTGTGGTGAAAAATCGAGGGTTCCCAGATCTGTTTTATTGCAGCAATTAGAGCATGTTTTGGTGCCATTTCTTGAGGAATTTTTAAGGGTTTTTGGTCTCTTTTCAGGTGGAGCGACCCATTTTGCGATTTTACAATGATTTTTGGTGGGTTTTCAGAGTGTTTTTTCTAGGTCTAGCGATTGGGATTTCATTCATACTATTAATAGATGTTATTTCCAAAATTTCATAATTTTATCATAAGTATTTGAGAAGATTCGAATTTTTGAGGTTTTTCTAGCTGTCTAGGGTTTTTTGTAATTTTCTGGCAATCATATGTGATTCGAAAAATTAAAAAAATATTGTTCTAGTGTTCTTTATTATCATAGCAAGCTTCCTACAAATTTTCATGTGTTTGGGCAAGTATTTTGAGAAATAAAAATAAAAATCAGTTTGCTGCCCTAGCTAGGTATTTACTGCAGAAAATCAGATTTTCTATTTGCTGCAATTTATCTATATTTTGTGTACTTTTGTGTGGTATACTACAAGGGATATTTCAGTTGTATCAGAGTGGTTGTTCCTCTAGCATGTTGGGTTGAAAGATTGGAGACAGAGGCATGGGTGTGAACTTGATGAAACAATTATTCACTAACATGGTGAAGCAGCAAGAAACTACTAATCTCTATTTAAGCCAGCAGAGAGATTAGCACAAGACATACTTGAGACTCATACTGAGAGAGGGGAAAACAGCAATAGGGGACACACGGCTCAAAGAGGTGAAAATGAAAAACCAGGGTAGCAGTCTCCCCACTCTTCTACGAAACCATTCATATCTAGAGAGGACAGAGATGAGTTTAGGCGAAAGAAATTATGGTTTGATTTCCACACACCTTGGGTTCCAAGACATGATTGCAGCGGTAGAGGGAAGGCCCAATTCATAGAGGTTTTCGAGGAGAGTGATGGTGATGAGGAGGATACTCAGGGATTGGAGGATGGAGACGGAGAGGCATTAGACAGTGCAGGGGTGGAACAGGAGGATGAGACTTTCCCCAGAGACTATTGCCCCTTTGTCTAGTAACACCCAAAACAATATATGCCCCTCCCATAGAAATAGAAAACATATGTGAGTCTAACAGGTAGTCTCCCATGGAAATATTGATATTATGGCACTTTCATGTGTACTTGATTGTCCCACCATCTACAATCATAACTTGCATTTCTTGGAGTTGGGTAAATAAAACAATTGAGGCGGGAAGCTAACTTACTATTTATGAAGTTATGAGTACTCCCCGAGTCAATCAACACCATAACCTTCTATTTTTGAGGTATCCAATAACCTTGGGTGTTTGAGGATTATTAATACCTGACAATTCATGGCAAGAAATTGCAGGTTGGTGATCCTCTACTTCATCTTCTACTGGTTCCTCAGCCTCTGCTATAATTTCAGCTTCCTCATTATCCTCATTACCTCCGTTAATATAAAATAACTTCTTCTCAGTACATTTGTGTCCCAGTCCATATTTTTTGTCACAGTTAAAACATAATCCTTTTACTCTCTTTTCTTCCATTTATTGAGGAGTCGGTCTAATTGGCCTAGCAAATGAACGAGAAGAGATACTACGATCTCTGGTGTTAATGAAAGGCATCCTCCTACTACAAATAACTTTTTCCTCTTCTCAACGTGCCATGATAATAGAATCAGAAATCTTGAGTGGATTAAACATACGTACCTCATGCTCGATGTGGTCCTTAAGACCCCCAAGAAACAGGTCGTTTAGATTCTCTTCAAGAATATTCTCCACCCTTAATTAAAGGTTTTGGAATTGATGCACATAATCTTTGATTGATCTTATTTTTCGCAACTTTTATAATTGACTAAATTAGTTCTCTCAAACACTGGAACTATAGTGCAATTGCAACCCCCGTTGATGGCGAATCACAAGCACTCCCAGGACTCTGCAACTCGATGGGTTGAGACTCTCAAGTGCGATTGCATAACATGGAGCTTTTCCCAAGTGTAGGACCTTGCGAAATCGGAAAAGCTCTCCGGATGAAGGCCGGTTCCTATTCCTCTGTTCAGATGCACACGTAAAAATGCAGAGGGTTTGCTCCAAAACCTAATCTAACTTTCCAAGGAGACAGGGTGAGAAGATGCATAAAATAAAACCTAAACTAATAGAGGTGATGCACCGAGGAATGAAGAAACAATTGTCCTGCCAACAAACACAGCCATTAAAATGCAATGCAAGATCATACACACATAACAGATTTATAGTGAAAGATCAGGAAGATGCAAATGAACATAGAGAGGGTTGAGAATCATCCACAGACATGCATTATTTGCTCCAAATATTGATACAATACACCGCAAAACGCCAAGAGGCAAAGTTACATTACAGTTTTTAATGGAAGGTTTGATCTCCACAAATTCACCTACCAAAGAGAAGAAGGGAGGGACAAAACAAGAATATCCAACCTTTAGAAATAAGCCCCTCCTTACAATATATAGGAAGAATGAGAGAGGGAAGAGAGATGAAATCCAAATCTACCCCAACCACCTCCAGATTGCATTTAATTCATTTCATTATGACGGTAGGTGAGAACCTTATCAAACCAAAAAAGTGGCAAACTGTATTCTAAATTTTTAAGAACTTGTTCCCACCCAATTATATATATCCAGTCGTAGTTGGACAGAGGACCTCGTAAGATTTCCGAAAAGTCCAACCTTGCATGAATCTGAGCTCCCTGTGAAAAGTTATGGCCGTCTGAATATCTGGGTCAAGGTCTCCGCTCGCAAATCAAAATGTTGCGCCTCCGAAGACAAATTCAGCTATCAAAATGTTACTTGAAATTTTTCACAACTTTGGTAAAAATATATACCACCAATTATCTCCTGGTTGTGCATATATCATGCGAAACAAAAAAACTAGGGTTTTGCCGTAATTTTGGCCCAGATTGCAGCTCTAATACCACTTGTAATGAAATTACTTGTATAATTCAGATTATGAGCAGCAATAGAACACCAAATAACACAATATTTCAGAATAATAATCTCAATATACAATTAGGATAGCTTTTCCACTTCGAAGGGGCAACCTCCAAACCATAAAATAGACTCAAATGCTCCACTGATGAATGATCTACTACCTATAATCCCCTATATATACCATTCCTATGTTATGTCCATCACCAAGGCCGACCTACTAAGCATGAGAAAGTATAAATGATATAATAAAATGATATGGTAAGCCACAAGTCGGCTACTCATATCCTAATACAAGCAATAGGTTAAGGGCGTAGCAGATCAGTTTTCTTTCCCCTTCCCGCAGTCAGGGGCATGGTTTTAGGGAACATTTCTTTCGGAAAACCCTCTTCCCTTTGTAAAAGTACATCTCAAACCCCTTTTTTCATGTCAACATTAGGTTTATGAGTTCTTTTTATCCATCTTTTCCTCTTGATCTTTGAAATGACTAACTATCGTTGGTTATCTCCTAACACTTTTTTTGGTCACATGTACCTTGTATTTCCCGGATCCCCTTCTTGTTTACCTCCAATGTAGTTGGAGGAATATTTTCGTCATTTTTTCCTTGATACTACGTAGTTTTTTTCACACCTATACATCGTCATTGTCATGTTACGTTCTATCCTTGATCCTATCGTATCCATCTCTCATCCCTATCCTTCTTTGTTACACCACATACCTTTCCTTATCTCAATTTTCCATATGTTATCCTTCTATCTTGAAACATATTTACTCCTAATTTTTCATCATTTAATCACATTCATTCTCAAAAAAATTTCATCACATCTTACCCATATACATTCCAATCATCATGATCAAATTTAAACACAAAACATATAGTCCTAATCCTCATTAACACATCACACATTTATATCATTGTTTTATTCATACAAATACACATTTAGAATAACCATCTAATCATACATTTATTTCACCATCATCATCAAATATAAAATAAACATATAATCTAAAATCACCATCACATCTAATCTAAAACCCATCATCATGACACATAATACAAAATCATCATCATCACATCAAATTAAATACATCACATAATAATCCATGAAAAAACCATATATCATATATCAAAAAGTGTATCAATACATCACGACCCTCTAGGGAAATGTCAAAGCAGTAAATGCTATCAAAATTGGTAAACTGCATGTCCGACACATTTAAATCCTCTCCTCCATGAGAAGGTACAACACCCGATCCCTACGCATCTCCTGCATCTTTGTGGCCTCCTCTACTAATTTTGGTTGTGCCACACTGCTTGTTGTGCTCCTATACGACCCTAATCCTCCCGCGTTGTCCTCTCGTAGGTTCTCCTAGTAGTGCAAAGTGTCTTTGGAAGCTTCTTGAATAAGATCCCCTCGTAATATCTAGCCTTTGCAGCTAGTGCTTTATATCTATCCGTAGAAATCATGTTGGAAGGTGCTACTCCGTCCCGACCCCTTTGGAGCTTCTTGGGAACTACTCACCGACTCTATCACTAAAATAGTAGTCAAATCACCAAAATAGGCCTCAGTAGGCCTCCTCTATCATTAGTAGCGGTCCCTATCCCGGATAACTCGGTCTCACTCCTTTGTGACCGCATCATGTTGCTATAGAGTTGTGTCTCACCCTAAACATGTATGGTCTCTCTCCACCCTCATCTGATCTAACTCAACATGTAATCATGTCACTGTGCAAGATCTCCCGCTCCATCGCCTTCACCTCCTTCAAAGAGCCATCTTGACATCAATCTCCATCTCCTTTATCTCCTCCTCTCCTCCCTTCTCGCCACACAAGCTGCCCCTCGCAGTAGTATGCCAATCGGATTACCCCACTCCCACTCCTACATCGTCGCATCATCCCATGGCACACCCTCCTCTTCTACCGGATTTTCCATAGTAGGGCTCTTGGCAGCTCTGTCCAAAGATCTCCATCTTGTAAAAAATAGGATCATGACTCAATGTCTAGTTTTCTTGCTTAAGAATGATGCATATAATGACATACTAGAGGCGTAATGTAATAGTATAAGTGCATAATTATGTGTTTGAATTTTGCCCCATTTTATGTTGGCGAATGAATATTCGGTAGCATAAAGTAGATACAAATACCATACCTTATGGAGAGCCAAAAATATTATAACCAATAACGTGTCAAATGGAAATTTTAGGATGAGTATCGTTGATTCTAAGAGGGGTAATAATTCTAGGGTAACTTGTGCATGTAGTGAAAAATATACCTACGTTTGTAGTCGAATATTGTCTTTTCCCGAGCATTTTGTGCTTAGATTACTCCTTGTTCCATTTGTCTTTCCTTTTGTCAATATGAGGACGAACTCAGTAAAAGAATCAAAGTGTAGTCAATGTTCACAGATATGAAATTGAACTTTGACTTTGAAAAATATAATTCTATGCATGGGAATGTATAAAATTAACTAGTGAATCAAGGGTAAAGTATACCTAAATGTCAAGAGATAGGATAGAATGTCCTTGTGTATTGTAGCCTTGGATAAATTTTCCTTAGAGATGGTAAGAGGGGTCGGGAGTGATCAATTCTTGAAATGATGTGAAAACTCTTAGAATTTAAGTATCATGCTACCAAAGGAAGAGTATTGGGAGAGCAACTATCTTTTCCCTCCGTCCATGACGCTTCTCTAAAACCCATGGATAAGTGCCTATACATATGGTCACCAACCCAATAGTAACTAGTCACGGATGACACTTTATTCCAGAAATATTATTGTCTCAGCATATGCCCTAGGTGTGACTCCTTATTTAGATACCAGTAGGAAAGTAGGAAAAATACAAACTGAGAAAGAAAAGGAGTTAGTTCCATTTCCAAAGTATGAAACATGTTACTGATTTTTTCCTTTGTTCCGGATAGTAAGATGAATCTGAATGTATGTTGCTCGATTATGTGCAAAGTTTCATTGAGAAATTGTGTCAACTGTCAAACTGCCTATTTTTTCTCCCTAGACAAAAACTTTCATGTGGGATAATAGTTCCCAACATTAATGTTTGTTATGTGCACTTATGTTCCTTTGTTATTTTTTAACTATTTTCTAAGTCTTTGTTCTGTCCAATTATGATATGTACCATTTTATCTCTGAATTCCGAACTACTAAGAAGGTGAAATAATCACCCGACAGTTTTCCCCCTCATTTGGGGTGCGTGAGATGGATCAATGCGAGTGCGGCCCAAATGAGAGGATTTGATTCCTATCCTTATTAGCCCCTCTCGTGTCCTGTCTCTACCTCCTCCACATAGCCATATAATATGTCATCAACCTTAAGAAATGATGGCGATAGAAGTTGTGGTCTTTAGGACACACACAAGTTTATGTGCCTTCTAAAATGGGTTTGAACCCTTTTGGAAGCCCTCAGAAGGGTTTAATTTTGATCATTGATAGTATGCACACATGACAATATAAACATGTAGTCTGTTGGTAAAAATGTTTTATGAGATGACATCAATCATTATCATATGTAGGATTTTAGTACGAGTCTCCTTCATACTTACTTAGACCATCAAATCCCTCTCTGTAAATCTCCCAGAGTTGAGAGGAACAACTTTTTAGCATTAAGTACATCCATTTTTATGAAAGGAAAAAAACACCACCCTACGAGAATGAGCTGAGAAAGTCCTCATCCCACTACTACCGACCTCACCTAGTGTATTGAAAAATGTTGAAGAATGAAAAATGAGGAATGAAAGCGCCAAAGACCAAATCTAAGTGTTTAGATGAAATACCCCAAAAAAGCAATTACACAAACACTATTTTACCATGCCAAATCATGTATCTAATATAAAATAATAAGCACTTTTAATAACCAAATCAACCAAAAAATAATAACTAGATTCTAATTCAGCATACCGTGAAACACACCTCCGTTCGACTTAACATATATGTTACCCTTCAATGAAATTTTGGTGTATTGAGTGGTTTGACTATAGTTACCGTACATTCCGACACACAAAAAATATGATCTATGCCTTACAACAACTACAACATAATTGGTTAAAGTGTTTAATCTTATAAGAATATTAGCATGGAACGGTATTTTATAAATAGATAAGTCATCCGATAAGTTATCAACATTTGTAAAATGAAAGTGATAAAATTTATCATCTTTCAGATATATCTCTTTCCTGCCAAAAGTGTCGCCTTTATCTGTATCATGTTTGTCTCTTTCCTGACACCTGTCATGTTTAAATGTCATATGACCGTTGCAGAGTTTAACATAACAGACAAATATTTGTTGGCGTCAAATGAAGTTTCGAATGGTAATCAACAGCGATCTGCTTTTTGATGTTCAAGGGTCATTTGCTTTTCTGGGAAAGTTCAAAAATCTAGCGCGCAGAGGTTTTTGCAGGCAAAAATTGTGATTCAGTGCTGTGGAAGTGTAATTGAGATCGAAGGTTCAGAAATCAGTCAATTGTGATTCAGTGCTGTAGAAATTGGAAGTGTAATTGAGATCAAAGGTTCAGAAGTCAGTCAATTGTGATTCAGTGCTGTGGAATTCGGAAGTGGAATTGAGATCTAAGTTTCAGAAATCAGTCAATAACGGCAAATCTGAACAGTTGTGAATATACAGTTCCTTCCCGATCTTGCATTAATGGTAGTACCAATGCCATTAATAAGGACGGAGAGAAACTGAATACAGAGGACATTTGGAGTGAGATTCAGGGGAAGAGAAATTGGCAGGGGATACTCAATCCCCTTCACCCGCTTCTCAAAGAGGAACTTCTCAAGTATGGGGATTTGGCACAGGTCTGCTATGATGGGTTTGAGGGCCACAAATTTTCACCTTCTTACAAAGGATGCAGCCACCGCAGAGGAGATCTTCTGCAGAATCTTGGACTATCCCACCTGGGATACACAGTCAGCAAATATATCTATGCCAACACAGATGTTGCAAAACTGAGAGGAAAAAGCAAAGGTGTGTGGATTGGGTATATTGCGGTTTGCACAGATCCTTATGAGGTAGAGCGAATGGGCTGTCGAAATATTGTGGTGGCATGGAGGGGAACTTCGACAAAAGAAGAATGGCTGCACAATATGAATGATGTTTTAGTCCCTCCCAAATTTGAAGAAGGCCGAAAAGGTGTCCGCGTAGAAAGAGGTTTTCTGAAGTGTTACACTAACCGGAGCACATTTACCACCCACAATCATATTTGTGTACACATGAGTGCGGGAGACATAGCTAGGCAGGAGGTTCTCAGATTGCTTGGGGTTTACCATGGGGAGAGGATCAGTGTCACCCTCACCGGACACAGTCTTGGAGCTGCACTCGCAACATTGAGTGGGTATGATCTGAAATTGATACTCAACAAGCATGGGTACGAGGAAGTACCAATCTCTGTATTTTCCTTTGCTTCCCCTCGGGTGGGTAACTTCAAATTTGCAAAAAGGGTAAGTACCATTGGGCTTAAGGTTCTTAGAATTGTACATAAGCTAGACATTGTGCCAAAAGTGCCTGGCATTTTGGTCAATGAAATAAATTTGGGGTATTTTCCCTTTAGCCTTTGTAAGAATCTTCCTTGGGCATATTGTCATGTAGGTGTTCCATTATTGTTGAAAAACAATTCCCCTTTCATCAAACCAAGTTTTAACTTGGTCAATTTTCATAATTTGGAACTATACCTTCATCTGATCGATGGATTTGTAGGGGTTAACACATCCTTTGAGTCTTCAGGCAGGGACCCTGCCTTGTTAACAAGGGTTGTAACTTGTTGAAAAATGAACTCAATATTCCACCTAAATGGCACCAAAGAAAACAAAGGCCTTAACAAAGGTCCAGATGGAAAATGGTGCCAACCGCTGAAATGTCTTGATGAAGATTATGTTCTATAAGCACCATTCTAATTGATCAGGTTCTTTGTGCATTTTATTGTTTACTTTTTTTGGAATTTTCTCAAATAATGTATTGATTACTATTGTTGTTCTTCTGGGTCAAGAATTTTGACCTGTACATCTAATAATAACTGTGATTCTTTTCTCATTTTTTAATTGTTTGAATGCATTGGTGCATGTTGAAAATTATGCATACCACTTTATGTTGCCCTGTCATATTTGACATTGATATTGTTGTTATGTTTAGCATCATTGAATTGGCGAGGTGGAAAGTATTCATTCTTGTAAAGTCGTAAACTTTTAACTCTTGGCATGCTATTTTCCTTGTCACACTGCTTAACAGATATTTCCTTCTGTATGCCTCTTATGAAGAGCTAGATAACTGATTGAACAACTTCCAAAGTTAGAATTATCAAATCAGTCAAAACGGTGTTTTCCCAGTCAAGATATCCACCTTTCTTGGGCTAAAATGCCTCCTTTAAGAGTCAAGTTTGACCTTAATCACCTATTTGGGTTCAGATTCTTCTTGATTCCTGTTACAAACCCTTATTCAATGCTAGTTCAATCCTCAACTTGAAACAACGTGGAAGAAATCATCAAATTATCTCATTTTTGTCAAAAACTGCCCTCAAGGCTTCTCAAGACAAATGCTCTCGGTGAGTTCATGGTTGGAGTAAACTAGAGCAACCCAGAACAAACCAATTACCTTTTCCAGTCCCTTTTATCTTTTTTGAGGTGTGGTATGAATTTTCTACCTTAATTCTTTGGTTAAAGACTCATTTTCTTCACTTTGTCGCTTCTAGTCCTACTAGGTTCAACTAGCCCTGCCTGGACTGTATTTTTGCTTTAACTTTTATTCCGGTGCTTTACTATGCAATCCATCCACCATTTAAGATACTCTTTTGGCTCTTTATCCTTCATACAAAATCTCAAAGTGACCTTCTTTGAAATTCACCCTCCTAGCTTCAAATTAGGTCTTAAGGCTCCTAACCAGGACTGTAGTTGTTCCTACGCCAAAAAATTGAGATTTATTGATAGTTCTTGCAACTTTCTTTTGAATTCACTTTTCTCATCTTATTACAGACCTACAGTACCAAATTTGAGGTTTATTTCCCTCTAGAAGTGTATCAACTCCAAAACCCTCTCTTCTTCTAAGTCTCTCTCCTAACTGTCTTCCACCAACTCTGTCATGAACAGTAGTAAAAGGATGAAAAGTCAAGCTTTCAAATCTTCTTGAACAATGAGGGGAAGGTACTTAGGTTGTTTGTAGCAAATTTCATATCCCTCTGCATCTGCTTCTGTCTAAATTCACCAGGTCTAGGCTTATGTAAGTTAGTTAAATGTAAGAGTGAATGCCTCTACATCTGTCTCAATTCACCAGGTCTAGGCTTATGTAAGTTATGTCAGTGCTCCATGCATGCAGACAGATTATAGCTCCTTTTCGGGTCTTTAGATCTTCCATAAGTCTATGTTGAGTTCAAAGAGTTGTAGGAGCCACAATTCAATGCAAAATCGCAGCATAAGAAAATACAGTTCAGAGAGCCAGTAAGCTCATGAAAGCTCTTTTTTTGACATAAATTTTGCATTGTCTCTCTACCGGTGGTGGTTCCTTGAAACACAACAGCAGCCCATGGACAGGCGAGGGTTGTGGGAAAGAAATATTGAACTTGTCAATTTCAAGCTCCATTCAGCCCAAACCAAATCAATTTATTCCTTGTTACAGATAAGAAACTGTGTAAAGGCCAGACGCTTCCACACTAAGCTCCTCCATCGGACCCAATTGGAAACAAGTGCTAGCAACTTCTTTCTCAGTTTGGAAACTGAGAATCATTGAGAGAAAAACACTTGCCCTGAATTTGTCATCTTCTACATGGCTTCACTCTCTCTCATGATTCTGGGGAGCTTTTGGATGAACATAATAGATCTCAATTTCCTAATAATGTCTGGGCTTTACCCAAATGTTTCTCTTGCAAGCTGCATCAATCAAACGTCAAAATGACAAATATCTGAATTCATGAAAATCTTGAATGTGCTCTAAGCTCAGTAAAAAATTTAATGGGCAAAAACATGGAAACAAAATGACAAACTGCATCAAACAGGGATGCTGGTGTGTCAAATAATAGCATGGAAATAGCTATAATTCTACATTTTGGAAATGGACAACAATGAAAATCATCCAAAATGCCAAAGCAGTTTGGTCTAATGTCTGAGATTTAAACAGTAATTTGCATTCACGCTGTGATGTTAATTTTTATCTTAAGTTGTTTTTAATAAGTTAAAACTACTTTTCTGGATTGCATTGGTGGGTATTGAAAATTATGCATACCACTTTATGTTGCCCTGTCATATTTGACATTGATATTGTTGTTCTGTTTAGCATCATTGAATTGGCGAAGTGGAACTGGAAAGTATTCAGTCTTATAAAATTGTAAACTTTTAACTCTTGGCATGCCTATTTTCCTTGTCACACTGTTTAATAGAGATTTCCTTTTGTATGCCTGTGATGCAGAACTAGATAACTGATTGAACAACTTCCAAAGTTAGAATTATCAAATCACTCAAAACAGTGTTTTCCCAGTCAAGATATTCACCTTTCTTAGGCTAAAATGCCTCCTTTAAGAGTCAAATTTGACCTTAATCACCTATTTGGGCTCAGGTTCTTATTGATTCCTATTACAAACCCTTATTCAATGTTAGTTCAATCCTCAACTTGAAGCAATGCGGAAGAAATCATCAAATTATCTCATTTTTGTCAAAAACTGCCCTTAAAGCTTCTCAAGACAAATGCTCTCAGTGAGTTCATGGTTGGAGTAAACTAGAGCCACCCAGAACAAACCAATTACCTTTTCCAGTACCCTTTATCTTGTTTGAGGTTTGGTATGAATTTTATACCTTAATTCTTTGGTTAAAGACTCCTTTTCTTCACTTTGTCCCTTCTAGTTCTACTAGGTTCAACTAGCCCTGCCTGGACTGTATTTTTGCTTTAACTTTTATTCTAGTGCTTTACTCAAAGCCATCCACCATTTAAGATACACTTTTGGCTCTTTATCCTTCATGCAAAATTTCAAAGTGACATTCTTTGCAAAATCTCCTTCAAAATTCACCCTCCTAGCTTCAAATTAGGCCTTAAGGCTCCTAACCAGGACTGTAGTGTTCCTTAGCCAAAAATTTGAGATTTATTGAGAGTTCTTGCAAATTTATTTTGAATTCACTTTTCTCATCCTATTACAGACCTACAGTACCAATTTTGAGGTATTATCTCCCTCTGGAAGTGTATCAACTCCAAAAGCCTCTCTTCTTCTAAGTCTCTCTCCTAACTGTCTTCCACCAACTCTGTCATGAACAGTAGTAAAAGGATGAAATGCCAATCTTTCAAATCCTCTTTAACAGTGAGGGGAAGGTACTTAGGTTGTTTCTACCAAATTTCATATCCCTATGTTACCATCAAAGCCCTCAAATAGTTGGTCCTTACTCTAAACACCCACTTTCTTCCCTAATCGTTGTTTCACTGTACACTACAGTCTTCCTAAGGGACTGTCACCAATTACAAGAGTTTAACAGCCTTTCAAGGAATAACACTTATCAAATCTTCCTCCTATTATCTTGTGAATTTGGAGGCTTGCTTCACTGTAGAATCTTAGTAATCAACAATTCACTATAAACCCTAGAAGGGTTGCCCTCAAGCCCGAGTAATCAAATTTTGTGATAAAAACATTCCAAGTTCTTTTCGAGCCTTGATAATGACCCTGTCACTCTGCCTATCCCTTCTTAAGAGTCCTGTGAATAACCTACTGAGCCCGTGGTTTTCAACATATGCAAGTCCGTGGCAACAGATTACCTCTTACCTGACATTGTCATTCATTCCAGAAGGTCTGAATCAAGAAACTAAGCCTCTAACCCTGAATAATCATTTGAATTAATATATGTCAGGCATCCTTGTTGTTCTCAATGAGTCTTCCTTCACTGTGCACCTGCAAACAGTCACCATCTAGCAAAAAAACAGAGTATGACAACTAATATCCCCTGTTCCTTGATAACTCTAAACCCCCTTAAAATAAGTCCCTGTTCCTTGATAACAGCAGGCCATGACACCACATTCTTTAAAAACATACAAAAGACCTTCTGTGATAGCAGGGTGTGCACGAATGGGATTTTGTTGAAAAGGCTTTAAAAAACATTGAAACAAATGCAATTGGAAGCTTTAGCACAGGGTATGAACATGCAACAAATTATAATGGAACTTGGGATTTTTTGTTATATGTTTAGTTGCAAATACCCTGATAGATATATATGTAAAACGTACAAGCATATACATGTACATGGATTGTTTGACAAAATGCGTAAAAACAATTTGAATTCACAGACTCCTACAATTGCAAGGTAGGTATAAAATAGTGTAACAAGACTTTAGGACTTTCTGAAGCGTGTCTTAAAAAAAATGGTCTCTAGATTGTGATGATTACAAGATATACACAAACTGGTTTTATTGAAATGCCCTTGGAATTGTTTGGGCAAAATACAACTGACAAGGGTAAAGCCAAACCTCATTAAATTGGAAGGAAAAAATTATACAATTCAACTATTTTTTTGAAGACATAGTAGGGAAACACAATAAAAACAGAACAACAATATCATTGAATTGGCGAGGTGGAAAGTATTCATTCCTGTAAAATTGTAAATTGTAAACTTTTAACTCTTGGCAAGCCTATTTTCCTTGTCACACTGTTTAACAGAGATTTCCTTTTGTATGCCTCTATCTCCGTTAAATATCAAGAAATTTGACTCTATCAAAAAAATAAAGTCTACAGCGAAATAACAAAGGAAAAAAAAATCTACAAATGAGATATCTGTTGCTTTCTGTTTTTGGGATCTTGGCAAGTGACTGACACCATTTTGAATTCTGTGGTGTTTCCTGATTCTGACTCCTGGTACAATGTTTTCAAAATTTACACTAAACTGATTCATCATCAGACTAGATTTAGTAGGGATTAAACCCAATTATTTCCCTTATATATTACCAGATGTAAGATCTGAAACATTCTCTTTTGCATTGGTTAAACCTTCGCCAACCTGACTAGGGAACTGATGACGATTATAAGAGAATATTATGAATAAAGCTTTGTAATCTGAATGTTTCAATGGACTTTTGGGAGTTTAATTGATGGCCGCTGGCTTTGCTTGGGCTTCTCTTCAATGTTCTTGTATTTAATGCACTTATGTACTTACCAGTAAAAAACTAACAAAATATCTCCCTTTAAAAACCTGTTGTTGTGGATATCATACAGATGTCTGTTGAATGGTCTTTCCAGATGCAGTGCATTCCAGGCTAGCACGTGGCAATGTATTCTCTACACATTTAAAATGAATATTTCTAATGCTTAGACCATTTAATCTTGTAATTTTCTTGCAAATACACAAGAAGTATATATATACACTTGAAGTATAAAAATCAAATGATGGCAAGTTATTAGGGAGCTTTGGCTGGTATAGTAACACTTCAATAAATATTTGTAAATTGTTTTGTATGGTGTGTATTTATTGTCCTGTTTGTCGGGTTTTAATAGTTGAATCTGCACCATTTAATTATAATGAATTGAGTCCTACAAATGTCGATATGGATTATAAAATTTGATATTGATTTTAAAATTTGTTTTATTCATTTTTATAAGTTTTTGAGTGTTTTTGTAACGATTGATACAATGATAATTAGATCGTATTTTCTATTTATATTTGTAAACTGTTTTGTATGGTGTGTACTTATCATCCTGCTCATCGGGTTTTAACAGTTAAATCTGCACCATTTAATCATAATGAATTGAGTCCTACCGAAACTGATATGGTTTATATGATTGATGATATGGATTTTAAAATTTGTTTTATTCATTTTTACAAATTGTTGAATGTTTTTGCAACAATTGATACAATTGCTAGTTAGGTCTGATATTCTATTTATATTTAAATTAAACCTCATTACAATATGTTATGGTCACTGTAAAGCACCATCAAGTAAAAAATCACTTTCCATATTTACATTTTATTGAGCTAGTTCTTGTATATTACCAAATTATGGTTTCTTTGTGACAACCAAATTCCCTCCCTAAGGTTTCTCTATCATAACCCCTTAGAATTAGATCTTGCTGCTTACTTTCGGATATAACTGATTTTTCTAGGACTTGAATATACAATGTGATTTACCTAGCCTGTGTTGTTGTATGATTCTTTTTCAGGTTTTGTTTATAATCACATTTTGTGTAGCCGTCAGGGGTTAAATTTGACGGCCGTTTAGACGTTTTTTGTTATTTTCGACGTAAAATACTTTTAAATATCTGATCTAACTGTCACACGTAACTTGTATATTTAAAATGTGATCGTTATTTTTATATAGATTTGTATATATATTATAAAAATATGTAAATTTATATTATAAAAGATATAATAAATATAGAATAATTAGTAAAAATAACATTATTTTGTGTTTTTGAAGGGCGGTATTGAAAAATTACCGTCACCCGAAAATTGTTTGACAAACATATGTGGGCGTCAAATTTAACCCCTGATAGCCGTACTTATTCCGTGTTATATATTGTACATTAAATGACTGTGTACATTAGCTTTTAATACGGATAGGAATGTTATTACATGTAAATTTATTTCAATATGCTTTGTAGTTTTCCCATGGCATAATCATATGTATATTATTGTGTAGTATATTGTTATTCTTAGGTTCAATAGTATATCATATATTTTTATCATTCTTTTATGAACATATTAAAATTGTATGTAATGATAATATTTTATTTTTATGTACTCGTTTATATATGATAAAGAGTCAAGAAAAACATGCAATAGTGCTCTCATATATACATATCCTTGAATTACTTAATCTAATGCATACAAGGGTATCCTTTACAAAATCTCGCACAAGAGCATGTTACCAAGTGATATTGAACCTTCTCACGTCACTTTTATTGTTGAATATATGATAGATATTGATAATATTAACACCTTCAAGAATGATGAAGTGCCGCATAACATATCATTGATGACCATCTTCCTTGCAAATTCAAGTTATTATCAACCATATATGGATAAAAAGGGTTCTAGTAGAAAATGGTTCAAGATTAAACATATGTAGTGAATCCTTTCTTGCATAATCAGACATTGTTAAACATGCCCTTACTAACTTTGATATGATCATTAAAGGCCTTGGAAGCCAACCAAGAAATACTCATAGAGAAACTACTTTAAACATATCACTTGGGCCTAAGATGTAGTTGTAGAATTTCAAGTCTCATCAAATGGAATGAACTACAATCATATTCTACATGGAGACCTTGGATACATGGCATGGGAGTTGTTACCCTACGTATTATAGATGCTTGCAACTTATACGTGAAGGAGTTATATTGCATATTCTATCAACGATGTACCATTTATATTTTGCAAAATGGTTGGGCCTTAGAATGTCCTTGTGTCTCAATTGAATGAGAGAAAATCATATGCATTAGCACCGTGAAGCCTTATACGAATGGATCAAATGGACACAATTGAATTTTGCAAAAGTATTAATGTTCACGATGATAACAAAGAATGACAACTACTTATCCAAGCTTGGTTTCACACCAAATGGACAAGAGGAATATAGAGATTATATGGGTGCATTTGACATTTTAGCCCTCTATTATCACCCCTCAAGATCATGGAAGAAAACATAACCATCACACATCATTGTTTCATGTAATTTTCTTATAAGTACACAATTAATAAAACAAAGGCATAATTTAGACACAAGATAAATACACCATATTATGAGACTAAATACTGTAGACTCGATATAAGAAGTAATAGTGACAATCAATAATTGAAAAAACTAGGCATAATGAGAATTTTTGTGTTAGATAGACATGCCTGGTTATAAACAAAATATAAATATTGAGAATAAACTCAAAAAGTAGTGTGGAACAAAACCTAGAAAATTGATTGTATGCAAATGAAGACTTTCATAAACAAAAGAAGATGGACATTAGTGGCCGTTGATTATGATAAAGAGAAACAACAAACATTGATAACAACATAGGCTCATGGTTGGTGGTTATGGAGGATTTGATGATGCAAAATTATGTGAGTTCGTTGCTCTACACATATTTGACAAAAAAAACTTTTTCGGATGTGTGACTTGATAAGCAAGGATGTTTGAATGTCTTCTCCTTTGTAATCTGGCCTCAAAACCAAAATAACTCACCCAAAGAGGACAAAATGTAAAGAATAATAGGCCCATACTATCGTGCCTTGGGTGTTTCTCTGCATACCAAACTAGGAATTAGGGCTCATGTCATTTTGTACAAATTTGTGTGACCGGCCCCAAGAGAATCATCAACCTTCTCCCAAAATTCTTAATCAATGGATTCAAATGAATATTTATTTTGGCACACATATGTGGAAAATTTAACAATAGATTAGGGGTGTATTTTAGATTAGGTTTGAATAGGCTTGAATTCTCTTGTAAGCATTTAGATCCCCATGAATAATAGATGTGAATTGTAGAGAACATGGGAGATGTGGGGCATGTCTAAGTGTGTCCCAAATAAATTTTAAGATGTTTTTTATATATGGCTCCCTAGTATAATTTCCCACATAAGTTGATCCCAAATTCAAGTGAAATCCAACCACCAACACATGAACAAATGAAAAGGGACTAAAAAAGATAGACAAACATAAAGAGATGGTGATAATCACCAAGCTCATTATCAAATGTCAACAATAGTTAGGAAATGTTGATGAAGGTCAAGGCAAGCCAATAGTGGCCAAAGAGGACAATAACTCACTAATAACTTAATTGAATAACTCTACACTTGGTGTAACTAATGGGAAGTAGTTATTTTATAGACAAAACACACCTATGCCCATACGTGCATGCATCCTATGCCATGCTTCTAGCCTCTCATGGGTTGCATTAGTCAAAAAGTGGATTGTATCCAAATATATACTTGTATATGCCCAAATTTGGCATATGCACTCTTATAATGATGCTTTTACATGGTTTACATATATGGGATAATAGCTTGGATTGATACACGGGGGATTCACTAAGTAAACTTGTGGTATATCACATTTGTTCGTATGATACTAAATAATACCCGGGTAAGTGCAGAAAGTTGGTGGACAATTAAGTGGACATAAAACCCAAAATTTAGGTACCGCGATCGCAGTTTATAAACCATGCTCGCGTAATTATTTTTTATAGGTTCGGTGATTTCCAAACCTAAAACCACAATTGTGTTCCTCTGAAAAAAAAAAACAGACCCGCAACTCCTCATTTTCTCCCATTTTTCCTTTCCAATCGTGATTTCTCCTAGACCTTTGGCACTCGCGCTTTGAATACCCCCTTATCCGTCCTAGTATATCCCCTTAGGGTGCACCGATGATTTTTGTGAAGAAGGATGGATCCTTGTGGTTGTGTATTGATTACCACCAACTAAACAAAGTAACGATCAAGAATCGTTATCCCCTTCCGTGCATTGATGATTTGTTTGATCAGATGAAGGGAGCCATAAATTTCTCTAAGATAGACCTTAAGTTAGGTTACCATCAGCTGAGGATTTTGGAGGTGGACATTCATAAGACCGCCTTCCATACGAGATATGGCCACTATGAGTTCACAGTGGTACCTTTTAGTTTGATAAATGCCCCCATAGTGTTTATGAGTTTGATGAATGGGGTATTTAGGACCTTCTTAGATCACTTCGTGCTCATCTTCCTTGATGACATTTTGATTTACTCACGTACACGTGAGGAGCATGAGGGGCACCTTTTCTAGGTTCTTCAGTGTCTTTCGGGCAGTAGCTTTACGGGAAATTGGAGAAGTGTGTATTCTTTTAGACGGAGGTGCAGCATTTCGGTCATATCATCTATGGGAAGGTATCGCCATCAATATTTCCAATATTGGAGCTATTATGGATTGGCTAGCACCCACTACTGTGACTGAGGTGCGCAGCTTCATGGGATTAGCAGGTTACTACATGAGATTTGTTTAGGACTTCTCTCGTATTGTGCACCCCATCACTTCCATTTAGAGGAAAGGGAAAAAGTTTTTTTGGTCGACAAAGCGAGCGGTGTCTTTAGTACACTGAAATAATGTCTCACTATAGCACCTATTCTTATAGTGTCGGATCCACAGGGTGAGTTTTTTGTTTGCACGGATGCTTCTTTAGCAAGTCTTGGAGGTGTGTTGATGCAGGAGGGTAGATTAGTGGCTTTTGAATCTCACAAACTCAAAGATTACGAGCTTAATTATCCGTCTCATGATCTTGAGCTTGCGGTAGTTGTGCACGCTTTGGTTCGATGGAGGCACTTTCTACTTGGTCAAAGATTCACACTTAGGACAGATCACCTGAGTCTTTGTCACCTCTTCACACCCCAATCTCAACGCTCGTCAGCGGCGTTGGATGGAGTTGCTTTGTGAGTATGATATGGAGATAGAGCATGTGAAGGGGAAGGAGAATGTGGTGGCAGATGCTCTTAGCAGACGAAGACATGTGGTTGTGGCCACCTCAGTGAGCATAGATTTGCGGAGCAGGATTCTTCAACATCTTCCTCTTGACAGCTTCTACATTGCAGTTCGAGTAGAAATCGAGTCTCAGAGACCCCTTAAGGGGAAGTTTGATGGTTTTTCTTTAGAGGCAGATGGCCTTCTTAGGCACAGAGGTCAGATTTATGTTCTCAAGAGATGGAGGCTTGAGGTAGGACATCTTGGCGGAGGCACATCATGCACCCTATTTAGCCCATTCCGGGTGAAGAAGATGCACGCCACCTTGAGACAATTGTATCATTGGAGAGGACTTCATAGAGACATGGCCCAGTTGTGTCACGATGTTTAGAGTGCCAGAAAGTAAAGGCCAAACATCAACATCTAGTCATCCTTCTCTTTCCTCATGCTATACCAGAGTGGAAATGGAACACCATTCCCATGGACTTCATTGTTGGGCTATTGATGTCGAGATATCACCACGATGCCATCATGGTCACGGTTGATAAATTGACAAAATTGGATCACTTTTTTCTGTGAAGACCACTTATACAGCTAGTGCATTGGCATGGGTATATTTGGATGATATTTTCAGGTTGCACGGGATTCTCGTGGAAGATTATTTGTGACCGCGATCCTTTGTATACTTCCCATTTCTGGACTACCATGCAGCATGCCCTCGGAATGAAGATCAATTTCAGCACAACATATCACCCCAAGATAGATGGACAGACTGAGCGGTGAATCAGATTTTAGAGGACATGCTCAAGATGTATGTGATGGATCAACAATCTAGATGGGAGGAGTACATGTACTTGGTGGAGTTTGCCTACAATAATAGTTTTCAGAGTTCTATAGGCATGGCTCCTTTTCAGGCTTTGTATGGTAGAGAGTGCAGGACACCTCTTAACTGGGACAAGCTAGAGGAAAAGGTTTCTCTTGGACCAACTTTGTTGTAGGACATGGAGCAACAGGTGGTTTTGATCAGACAGAGACTGCAGGAGGCACAAGATAGGTAGAAAAAGTACGTAGATCAACATAGGACCAATCATAGTTTTGATGTGGGCGTGAAGGTGTTCCTTCATGTTAGGCCATATAAGAGCCCTATCCATTATGGAAAAGGATCTAAGTTAGCTCCTAGATTCGTGGGTTTTTTGAGATCTTGGAGCATATCGGCCATTTGGCCTACCGTCTAGCATTGCCACCTAGCTTGTCTCGCATACATGATGTGTTTCATGTGTCAATTCTTAGGAGATATGTTGCAGATCCTTCTCATGTGTTATATTGGACATAATTGTAGGTGCAGGATCAGGGGCAGGTGATGGTGGAGCCCATTCGCATCATAGATTGTAGGACCTTGGGCCTTCGAGGCAGATTAGGTCCGGGTGCAGTGGGACAGATATGATGAGACTACAACTACATGGGAGGATGCTACTTTGCTACGAGTTTAGTTTCCACATTTGTTCCAGTGACTTCCAGGAGGAAGTCGAGTCTAAGGGGAGGGGGATGTAGTGCCCACTTCCCTTTGACACCTTTTGATACTAATCATGATACTTGTTGATTATATTTGGAATTTATTATAGTATGATGTTAGATGTGAGATCATGGATTATTGTTGACTTTATTCAATTATGATGCATGATGATTATTAGAGGCATTTTGGATATTGATGATGGTAGAAATTTGATTCCTTGTTTTGCAGACTCCAGATAGGTTATAAATGGAGGACTCAAACTATATGGGCCTATTGACTTTATGCCAAGATTGGGAAAAAATTAAAAACTCGGATACACCCTACCAAGGGACAAACATCTACAATTTTTCATAACAATCAAAGCAGTCCAGGCATAAAACAAAAAGATGGTTAGTAATGAGGACTGCCCTAAAAACATATGAGTAGTTGATATCTTCACGCCAACAAAAGACGCCTATTTTTTCAAAGTTTGTATTCTTCGTAGTATTCCCTTTAATGCCTACTGCCTTGGATAAATGTCATCAATTCACAAACCGCATACTTGAGGTAGTGTAGAGCAATTTTTGCAATTGAGAATGCACTCATGCCCATGTTGCCGCCTCCTTCCAGTACCATTTATAGACAAGTTGTGATTTTGGTTAATTAATCTCCACCTTTGATGACATTTCATAAGTTGCAAAAATATAATTTAGCATTTTGGATTCACATGGTATTAAGTAGAAGCAAAAAAACCGTCTTTAAACTAAAGTTTGAGATCAAGTAGGCATATATCTTTTGTATAAGGCAATGTTATGAGTCATATTATCTCGATTAGCACTACATGCACCTTTTCTTGAAGATTCTTCTATAATGATAAAATGAAAGATGAGTGTGGGCCTCCCTATTGAAGGAAACGTGATAAAGAAAAGCGGTCTATGGGTGTTTTATTCACCAAAGTGGGAGTCGTGATACAAGGGCTAACTCATAGTTATGACTGGGACCAAATTGTTCCACAATATTTTCAAGAAATCACCAATTGCATATGTAGAAGGCTTTAGACATGGCCCGTCCGATTGACATGCCATACTTATTTGAAGAGGCAATTGAATTAATTGTTTCTTAAGCAATAATAATACCTTCCAACATTTGTCTACATTCTATAGAACCAAGACAGGCGAAAAAAAGCGACATGGGAGTAGTGGGTATGTAGCGTGGCACAAACATCAAAGTAATAATTCTACATATCATATTGCAAAGAGAAATGAAAAAGAGTTGGTCTATACCGCATGTAGCTATCTTTTAAGGAATAAGTACATTATAAACAAAAAAATTTGCTTCGACGATTGACAAGACATTTGTGTTTCTTGAATTCATTTACCATAACTAGGAAATTCAAATCATTCATAAAATTCCCTAAATTTCATAAAGACATTGAACCAAAAAACCATCTCGTATCAAGAGCCATATCCAATGCATGAAGCCTACAGCTTTTAGGTTCTTCTTTGTGATCGCCGCTAGAAGCAATTGATCTTGAGCTGTTTTGGTTGATAATGTAACACATTCTAGAAGGCAATTTTGAGCCTAGTATCTTGTTACGTAGAAGATTGTGAGAGTAGATGGAAATTTTCAAATTTGTGAAGGCAATGGCACTTTTGCAAAAATTAGAAGTGCTAGTTCAAAAGAAAAGAGAACATACGAGCATCGTGAACAAGGACAAGGTCATACACTAAAACTAACTTACATCAAATGCTAATAACTTAAGATGTAATAACATCCAATTTTCAAGAGTGTGTGGGGCTGCAGTCCGGTGATCCGGGTTCAAACCCATAGGCTAAGCCACAAGGTTCAAATTAGAGTTCCTGTTCGACGAGGATAAAGTTCGGTTCAAATTTGTCAATTAATTAAGTCGAAAAAAACATCCGTAAGTTTGAACAAAAAAATTATCATTTAAATTTTCTAAGAAAATCATAAATCATGTCAAAGGAATAAATTAGAAAGAACTTTCTATTCTCTGTTTTTACTTGGTATATGTGTATATACCCATTTATATAATAGTACAAAACCATGTCGAAACTTCCAAAGTTAAAGTAATGGATAAAATTTAAGTAAATGTTTGATAGGGATAAAGTTCCGCGAACATTTTCTATAAAATCGCGTACCTTGTGACAGCCCACGACATGCTCCTGTAATAATGTGATGTCATCCTCAAATTCCATGTCAATGTAGTATGTGTGTTAAGGAAGAATGATTTTCAACATCCCTCTTGTTGTTTACTCTACAATTCCAGCATGGAGAATGTTGATCATATCCTCCACCACTACGTGTTTTCTATCAACCTATGGTCATGGTTCCCGAGAAAGATGAATTGGAATTGGGTGATTCCAAAGGCATAAAACCTAACCTTAAATTGTGATCAAACCAATTTTGAGCAAGTTTAGGCCCTTGAAAACATTGTGGATTGCAGCTCCTACACTAATTGTTTTTAACCTCTGGAAAGAATGCAACTTGAAGCTTCAAAATCATGAGGAAGTGACATTCGGATAGAGACAGCTCTTTCCAAGCTAGTGAATTCTAGAGCTAAGCATAAAGAGAATCCTAATGCTATAGACATTGTTAGGTTGAATTGGTGGCTGCAGAAAGAAATAGCATAGGGCAAAGAAAGGAAGAAGAAAAGGATGGCTTGAAAGTACATCTGCTGGATACCTCAAAGGAAGAAAGGGTGAAACTAAATTTTGATGGAGCTTCTAGGTAATTCAGGTGTTATGCGAAGACATATCCCCTAGATTTTGTTGACATCCTAGACATCCCGAATATTTGTGAGTCGTGACTACAAGGGTGAGCTTCACGGGGTTTTCCTCCTCTTTCATCCCAAGAGCTACGAACAATGAAGCAGAAATTAGAGCTTTAGTAAAGGGCCTTAGGATGATCGGAACCTTGGTTTTCGGCAATTGGATGTAGGAGATTCCATGATTACAACATATGGCATGCACAAAGGACAATTGCCAACCTAGACATTCAACAATCCATTGAAGGAAACTCGTCTTTTGGTTAAAAAAATTCAAATGCATATGCTTCAAACCATAGTATTAAAACTCGTGATTTTTCACAAATAATACCCGAAAATTGCCCTTAAAACTACTCACAATCTCCATGTAATCGCAAGTTGAGTAATCAGCTCGGACTCACAAGTACTCATGATTTTGAGCTGATTTCAGTTACTAATAGAACATACATGTCGCAATAGTAAAAACATAAATTTTAATTGCAATTAGTGTTACACGGGGACACGTCCCCTAGATTTTGGTGACATCGTGGATGTCCCGAATGTTTCAAGGACTTGGGGACTTAGAGGGGACATCCCCTATTTTTTTACAATCTTTCAAAAATTTTATGATGTTTTTACTTTCAAAATGATTTTATTTTTACCAAATGCATTAAATTATGATCTTGAAAGTACCTAAAATACATTAAACACAGCTTTAAATCCCTATTTTCATTGAATACAATTAAAAATATTCAAATATTAGTTTTTATATATTATTTTAATAGCCTTCCCCAAAATTTGAGATTTTTTTGCCATCTCAAAACCTTGCCCTCCATCCCCATGTTCCTCGTCCCCAAGACTTGGGTAACTATGATTGCAATTGATTTTTCAGCGATTTAGCACTACAGCATTTTTTATCATTTACAATTATTGTTGCATGATTTCCATCAATGTTGAACAATTTTGTTAACGATTTAAGAGGTAAGAGTCAGATTTATATACACTTTTTTTTCACACTTACAATGATTTTTCTTTGCAAGTTGTTGTCACCTTAATCCCCTCGAGTGTGTGGCTTAGGTGGAACACTAGGAGCAAAATTTGGGCTGGCTCGTCGTACCTCATGAGAGATCGTCATGGCACTTGCCCTAGCTTTCCCTAGCGTGTCTTAGCCCTCCTACCACCTTACAACCGTTTGATACCTACTCAAGATATCTTGCTCCACCTCTATTCTCTCCTCTCTCCTAACTTTTATAGATTTTTTATTACAAACCAATACCCATTTCTAGTCAACTACATTGACCATTGTCAATGTCATTGGCTTGGTGAGATAGAAACTTTAGGTTTTGTTCCCTATTTACAGCATCATTATTGCCATTTCTCAAAGTTATCATCACATAATTTGTTCGCCTTCACTACCAAACTTGACCTTAAAGATTAGGGTCTAGTGCAGAGTTGCGTGGATAAGGATATGGATACAAATGTGGATATGGATGAGACTGGTTTTTAAGGACCCCGATATGGATACAAAGATATATATATAGACACACACACATATACATACATACATACATACATATATATATATATATATATATATATATATATATATATATATATATATATAATAGTAATAATCAAATAAAAAAAATTATACACAACTTTAAAAATGAGATTAAAATTATACGTAACTTATGTTGCCAATCCATGGGAAAGGTAGGAAGTTGGGTATTCAATAGATTAAAAATTGCAGTTGTGTAGGCCAATAAAAATAAACAAAATGAAAGAAAATAAACAAACTAGGCCAAAGGAAATAGATTAAAATAATTGCAGTTAAGCAAAGTCAATGTGAGAGTTTAAAGTAAAATAGCATTCACTACTCTCATTTCGATGTCCTCAATTGTTGGTGATAAATTGTACTATAAATGGTCATTAACAAATTTTTAGGATATTTTTAGCATTTTTAAGGGGTCTTGGTGGTTAATTTTTTAAGTTTTAAATCAAATACAGCTATAGTTGGCTTGCACACCATATTTGGTTGCATCTAATACAACCCAACTATGGGTTCATATTTGAATACAAATGGGTGGGATCTGAACTATATCCAAGACGCACCGCACTCATATTTGTATCTGACACACAAATACACACGCCCTAGCAATAGGTATGCCATATCTTGTAACCCTAGTTTGGTGGAGCTTATACTTGGAGGTCGTCGTTAAAGCAGTGGGTTACTACAAACATCAAGAATATAAGCTACTACCGACAAGGTCTACCTTAGTTTTTGGTGTCCCCAACTTTGGTTCACTTAGGTCAACTACCTATCCCTCTTATAATCCGCCTACAACAATCTCTCACAAAGTGCTACTGATCTATGAGGGAGATTAATACGCCAATAGTATCCACACATAGGTAGGTATCTCTAACCCTAAACTCTTTCTTGTATGTTGGCTGATTGATTATATTGATGTGCCACATATTAGACTAGGATAGTGTAGCATATCTTCGTCTATTACATTATTGTTCTCCTTACAATACATGCTTACCACCAATGGCATTACAACCCTTAGTTTAGATTTTTTATTACCTAAGCTCATGCTTATAACCCTTAGCATTATAGTAAGACTATGATAGTGTAACATATCTTTGTCTATTACATTATTGTTCTCTTTATAGCGCATGCTTACCGCGAATGGCATTACAACCCTTAGTTTAGGATTTTCATTACCTTTTCTCTTGCTTACAACCATTGGCATTATTAAAAGATACATCCCCATATCTTAGATACAGACTTGGGAACCCTATACTTTCGTTGTGAGTATGGATTACCCTCTTCTAAATCCAAGACGATTACACCACTTGATCATATCTTTGCTTTGTGTTGGCTCTAAAATAGTCATCTACTAACATCCTAATCTATATTGCAGAGAGAGAGAGAGAGAGAGATTAAACCCGATGTGAATCTTTACCCCACCATTGATCAAGTCACATTCATGTTTCCTTTTATCTCTCATCATATTGTCTTCACTATCATTACATTATGGCAAACCCCATGTGAATCTTACCGCACCAATGATTAGGTCATCTTCATGTTTCCTTTTATTTCTCATCACATTGTCTTCGCCATCATTACTGTCTAACATGTGAAAAATAAGGTTTACACAAGATTTTCATTTATTTTAGTTTTTTCATTTCAATATTTTTCCATTTTAGATCTAGGGTTTTTTAAAAAATTATTTTTTATTTCTTTGATAGGTAGCCAGGGTTTTAAATTAAAACTTTTTTCTTTGTTTTATAGAGTTTGCAATAGCAAATTGCAATGATATACAAGATGGCATCATGATCAATTCACTAGATTGTTGAGGATGTGTAGCCTGCGTTTACCGAGGAGAATATCACAAATTTTTTAAGGAAAGTAATAGAAGGGGCAGCAACAACAAAGGTATAAGCAAAAGCATTAGGGAAGGTTGGTGAGGATGATATGTGTGTTGATAATTTTGTTACATAGGTGGATATGATATTAAGATGCATTGATGAGCATTATACTCTTATTTGGTCTAAAACTAATAGAAAATATACATGTGTGGTTTATTGTTCTTTTTAACAATGTTTTACATGTTATTTACGTTTATCATATGTAATTACTTACTAAAAATTACTCACACAAAATGCTTCAAGTCATGATATTAACCATACACTATTGTATGTGATTAAGATGCACTTATAATATTTAATTGTAAAAGAAGAGTAGCAATCAAGTTATTAACTTAATTGACTTCCACTTTTGATAAGTTAAAGTAATTATTAATAGATTAAAACCAATGTTACTCGAGGATACATCCCCTCAAACTAGCACATTCGAGATGTTTGGGACGTCCCCAAGACTGTGAGAAAATGTCCCTCCAAATTTCTTGCCAACGAAAAAATACAAGCGGCGTCATAAATATCAGGGGACGTCTCGGGAACATCCCCCTTTTGGGAGGAACAACATCGCCAAGTTTTTTTTAATTTCTTTGTTGTTTTCTCTTTAAAAGCTGACTTTTTAATTTATTTTTAAAAAGTAATGCTAATAATGTTATTTCAGATGATGATTCACCTTGTCCACAAATCTCCCGATGTCTAGTAATGGTAATGGATGGCCTCAATCTAGTTGCACCATTGTGTTGGGCTTGAATGAACTTGAAAATGAAATACATTTGGGAAGAACCTATTATACTCTTGTAGTGTACAATTGTTTTTGGAAGCCACTCATTTCTCTATTTGAAAAAAAGTCTATGTATAAATCTAATTAAGATTCACTTTGGAAACTCCAATTACTTAACAAACTTACAAATCCCATATGTATATTTATGTAGGAAGAGAAAGGTTGTGTGGATGATAAAAGCAGTAAGGCATAGATCAAAACATGACTAGGGAAGGTAAGTAAGGTTTCCCCCGATGTGTATGTGTGCAAAGTGAGGTTCATGTATGTAATTGTGCCCTTAACAATTGTATGTAAACCTAGAACAAGAGTGTATCATCGGGTAGCAAGAGGGAATTAGATGCCCCCTAAACATGAATGTCATAGAAAGATAAGTTATATCATCAAAAGAGTCTTCTAAATCTGACTAATAACCAACGGGAATCTGCTTCGATACATAATATGCAAAATACTTAGGTTTATACGTAAATAATATCGTAATGCAAAATTCAATACATTCCCATGACATATTCTTATTTAGTAAAAGGTATACCAGGGTGCTTATGTGTATTCCATTATGTTGTATTTGGTGTGTGGTCAGGAAATGAAGCATTGTGAATATTAGTGCTCCTACAAGCCAATGGATAAGTAATAATAGTATTACGCATATCAATGATACCACCAATTTAGTCTAGCCAAGATTTCCCTAGTGTAAGTGGAGAATGGTGGAGGTCAAGTGCAACCCAAACTTGCATGTAAAACACCCTCATACCAAAATTTTCTAGGAGGAATGTGTGTCCTTGATAGTCACCAAGGGATTTAAGTAAAGGTATGATGTCAACAGGGGTAAGTCCTAAGTGAGTTAGACCATCATATGTGCATATGTTTTCATGACATGTAGGATCAAAAGGCACATGTTTCTAATACTCTTGATTAATGTATAGTGTGCAAGTGAATTTATCAAAAGAAGTAAGTGGTACAAGAGAAGAACCAATAGTAGTAATAGACCCATTATCAGTAAGTGTAGGAATTGTTGTAGAAGGAGGAATAGAGTCAACGGTATGCATAGTATTATGATAAGGAACCATAGAAGTAGTAGTAGTATGTGTAGTATGAGATTTGAGTTGGTATTCACCAGGACTAATAGAAATGTAATGACTATGAAACAGAGAATCATCAAATTCCACAGGAGTAAAATCCAAAGTACGTAAGTATTCATCAGTAAGTTAAATAGTATCAACATCATCTTCAGAATCAGTAGTCTCAACATTGAAATGCTATGTAGTAGTCTCTATGAGATTTTGAGTAGATGTGGAAGGTAGTGGAGAAGGAGATATGGTAGGAGAAATAAGATCAGTAGTGTTGGTCTAAACAGAGTAAGTAGGGGGGTGTTGAAATGTGTGTAGGGTTTCTAGGCTCCCCAATATCATATGTATCAAGAAAGTGCAAGGGAATTACTTGAGATGGTAGAATAATCATAGAAGTAGTAGAATTCATGCAACTATATTTGAATGGTTTAACACTACAACAAATGTGCTTTTTTACCACAATTATGCAACAATATTGCCACAATTTAGAAGAATTGTAGAATACTTGTAGCATCTCTATGAAAAATTTGTTTGGTCATTTCAAGTATTGTGGATATCCTACAATTTACATACAATGATAATAATTCATAGAAAAGTCACATATTGAGCCATTCTTCATAGAAACTACACATATTTTAGAAATAGAACTAAAATGGATTGTAAAATTATATTAATGGTAAAATTCAATATTACATGATTTTGAAATATATATACACACACACACACACACAATTTTTTTATAGAAAATCAAAATTAAAATATGATGGAAATATAAATATATTAAAATATGTTAAAAAGAATAATATTTTTTTATCTTTATAATATTTTATTATTATTTTTGTAATCATAAATAATGTTTCAAATATAACCCATTCTTTGATAAATAATAAATGTATAATTAAAATTCTTGTTTTTATTATTCCTATTAATATGAATAATCTTTTTTTAAGAGAATTATTAATTGATTTATAAATAATAAATGTAGAATATATATGGTATTTCTATAATAAATCAAATTTTCCGTTTTCAAATATTCTGGATTTTTGACAATTTTATGTAAGTCTTAATATTTTTTAGTTAATTTATATATACAACACTTTCTAATTGAAAATCCACAATATTATTCAATTTTCTAGTTTTAAATATTGTGAATGTTCTACAATTTTATACAAGTGTTACTATTTTGTAGCTAATTCACATCTACCACAAATTTATACAATTTAAAAAATAAAAAATAAAATACAAATCATATTTACACTCAAAAAATATTTGAAAAAAATAATATAATAATATTAAAACTACACTTTAAACAGTTTACATGTAACACATATCAAAATTTAATATTTTTACTAAAATCATTTAAAACTACAAGTATCTTTAAAATTTTAATTTTAATTCTTTTTTAGAGAATTCTCTATGTACTCAAAATGAATTCAAACATTTACAAATTTCATGCAGATTATATACTTACGGGTAGATAAGATTTAAATTATAAATTTAACCAACACTTCTGAAACCGTGGACACGTCTAACTCTCTCATTATTTTTAGGATCTCACTTGCATGTATAGAACGACCAATTCAAACAATTAGGTGTTCCACATGCATTTTTTGTGTGCCACATAGGCATGTAATACACGTGCAAATACCATCATAGCCAAAGAATTGTTCAAGTTGAAGCGATCAGATTTATATGAGATATTTCCGATCATCTTCAAATCCTTTTTCAATGAATACAAAAGTGCATTACAAAGATTTTTTCAAGTCAGGTGGCTTGTGTGAGGATAAATTTTCCAGGTAAGTATCCACTATTGTATATTTTCCCTCTTTGATTGACATATCAAGTATCCGTTTAATATTGATTCAAATCTTTACAGGGAGAAAAAATTGATTCAATCTACTTCGACGTATTTTGCAAAAATCCTAAAAAAGGTGTATCTAGATATTCCTAATTGCTTTGGTGTGGATGTGTCCGTGGAGCATATAATTAAATGTAATGGATCGTGATAATAAGATTGCAAAATTCAACATCTATGGCATGAGCGGGATCGGTAAAATTACCCTCCCCATGCTTGTTTACGAGCAATTTGATGTGTTTTGTTTTGTTTGGAGTATAAGAGAGAGATGCGAATTGGCAAATGGCCGCCTTGTAACACTACAGACCCAGATGCTCATGGATCTCTCGAAATTGACAGGTGAAGTAGACCATGTTGATCGAGGTAAGGATATGCTAGCAGTTCCTCTTTAAGTTAAAGAAATTTCTACTCCTCCTCGATGATATTCAAAGCTCAGAGCAGCTTGAAGCCCTGGTAGGAAATTACAAGGTCTTTACCCGAGGAATCCATATGATTCTTACACCCCGAGATCTGCACTTTATCGATGTGGTCAATTTTGAAAAATCCTTCGAGGTATGGAGGATTCCTCACAAATGTTCTCTACAGTTCTTTAATTTCCAAGCATTCCCTAATTCCTCTTGTCCAACAACCTGAGTTGAAAAATCTTTGTAATTGAATTTTGTATTAGCGTTGTAAGAGTTGTCGTTGGCTAGAAGAAAGGTTTTATTTGCACCTGTTGGTGGTTCTACTAGAATATGATGTCCCTGAGATTTGAGAAAATACAAAGTGATGTTCATCATATTGATAACATAAGAACTTATTTGAAGATCCTGAAAGTGAATATCATGAGGATTGAAAGGTGAGGGTTGGATATGGTGATTTGACAGGATATCAACTATAGAGAGCTTCAAGTCTTGAATCCATTCACCATGGAATCTCACCATCTCATTATAGATTGAACAAGTAAACACTGGGAAAGGAGCCTCTTTTATAGGATGGTAAATATCAGAGGAAACTAGAAATTCTTAATGGCACTACTCAAATCCGATTAAAAAGGAATCAATTTCAAGGTACTAATTGTACATGTCGATGTAAACGAACCACGTGATCTTCTCATTCACACCTATAGCTCTGCTGAACGTAGGTGAAAAATCGAGCTTTCTGAGGAAGGTAGCTCTGATTATGAGGAGGGTATTGACGTCCAGTTTTGCATAATATTTCATTAATATCCATAGATGTTCCTTTCCTTTATATCAAATGGTGTGTTGAATCAAGATGAATGGACATTGAAAATATATTAGGTTTACACTGTCATATCCTACCTTCACATGGGAATACTCAATATTCTCTAAAATTGTTTAATATTAGCCTATGTTTTCACTAGTAGATTATGTAACGTGTTCAATAAGAAGCGCTTCTTGAATAATGTGATGGATTATTCATCAAATATATAGTGGTTGTAGTTATTTGAATATTTGAAGGTATGATCTTACCTTTCAAGCAATAAATTAGATGTATTTTCAAGAGAATTGATAAATTATACCAGTGAATTATAGGAATAGATTGCTTCTTCATAGATTCACAAATTTTTGACCAATAATGTTACGGGCATCTTATTTATAGATACGAATTTGGTAGATTTGAGAAGAAACCTTTTTAATATTTTACTTTTCTATTGTTTGAAGTCTATTTCATTAGATATGATCACTATACATGACATATAGGGAGGTTTTGTATATTTACAAATAAAACTTTGCCATCTTTTGGCCTTATGGACAACTCATCTAACTTGTAACTATTCTTAAGTTCTTCATCAATTCCAATGAGTCAAGGAAAAAAATAATTTAGATTGCTAAATATTTTTATTTAGATTATAGATTTTAATATAATATATATAAAATGAAAATATTTTTCCTAAAAATATATTTTTGTATGATAATAAAATTATATATTTGTGTATGTTTTAAATGTAGATAATAAAATTATATATTTGGTTTGCTTCCCTCATTATCTCATTAAACTCTCTTGAGCGCTCCATTTTGGAGTTCCAGAAGCATACCCGGGCGGTTCCCTTGCATCAAGGGCTTATATTGCTAATTCACAAATACTGCCTCCTTAAGTACCCCGGTCTTCCTTCCTCTCCTAGCCCGGCTCCCCCTTTGATGGGCTCTGCTTTGCCGCGCCTTGTTTCCCCTGCCGCCCTTTTTGCCCCCAAACACTGGTGCTGCTACCCCCATGCCGGCTCCTCAAGCTTCTCCTTCTATTCCTCCTGCTGCTGCTGCTGTCACCCACCTCGCCTCTACCTCTAAACGACCAATCACCAGGGCTTCTAGGAGACTCAACCTTGAGACTCTTGCTGGGGGGAAAGAGCCTCTTGAACTTGACATTGCACGAGACCTGCTGAACATTAGTAGTGCCAGTCCCCGGGAAGCACAGATTGATAACCCCTCTAAGAGATTGGAGGCCTTAGAGGCTGAGTTAAAATTGCTGAAGGATGAGGTCAAAAACCTAGCTAAGCAAAAAGGTAAGAAAAGCATGGAGAGGGAAGGGAGCATTGACAACAGTCAGATTGAGGACATATACAAAAAGCTGACCTCCTTAGACTCCCGCCTTGGGAAGGCTAAGACTAGACATGATTACAATATTGCCGCCTTTAGGGCCATTGAGGAGTTTATCGTGGGTCATGCCAAAAGTGTTTCCAACCTAAGCGGTGTCCCGGCTGCACTTTGGGGCAATGAAAAAGAGAGCAAAAGAACCATCGAGGAGCTCGACAAGACGGATGCTGCCCACATGACCGCTTTGGGTATGTTTCATGCTTGGAAAAAAGTCAAGATCAGTATTGATCAAGCGGCCAAGAAGTAGTCCTGGATGCTTATATATCGCTCTTTATCGCTTTTCTGTTTGTTTCTTGGTCAGCCGTCGATTCTTGTTTTTTTGCTGTTGTTTTGCTGTTATGTCTCGTCTGTGTAGCTGTTTCTGGGCTACGTTGAATTTCTTTGTTATACTTGGACTTTGTTACATCTGCTCTGTTTCTCACTCTTATTCCGGCTTCTAGGCCTTATTTTGTACTTAAGGGTATAGTCCCTTTCAAAAAACTATTTGCCAATATTAAAAAAATGTAGATAATCTACATAAAAAAATTATTTTAATGAATGTCAAATTGGTTGTTAATTGTAACTTTTCCACATTTTTAAAAAGATAATTTCACAATTAATTATTATGGAAATCAAATTGTAGCTTCCACCTACAATTTTTATGTGGTAAGGGCAATTGTAGAAAAAGATTGTTGAAATTTCAACAAATATAACATTGATGATAGGTACAAAATTTTAAATTGTAGAATTTCTACAAATATTGAATCTATAGAAAAACTACATTTTGGTGAATATTGTAGAATACTAACAAAAACAAAAATTGTAGAAATGTTACAAACATAAAAAAAATGTGGACAGTGTACAATTTTAAAAATGGAGGTTAGCTATAAATTTTGTGAATTGTGGACAATCCACGGTATAATGAATTGTCGAAAAACTACAACAATACATCAAAATGTGGATTAGCTACACGTCTAATGCCACAATTTTAATTTTTGAAACACTCTATAACCACAAAAATATTGTTGAAAAATTGTGGTAAAAGATCTAATATGTTGTAGTGTAAGATCGACAGTAGCAGTATGCTCATATCTATCAACATAAACTTAACACGGCGATGGACCATAGAGGGGGTGACATGCATGGCATAGATCTACGGTCGGCCAAGGAATATATTATATTGTAATGGGGGATTTATAACATAAAAGAGATTAATGAGCTTGCGACGTCCAACTTGCAATTCTAATTTTATAACACTAATGTATGTGTGATTTGTAGTATCATATCCTCATACAACAAGTGTATATTGTTCAATAGCACTAGAAGGAATGCTTAATTATGTTAGTAATGATAAAGGACAAAAATTGAATACAAAAACATTATCAATGAGCACACATTGAATTTGAAAACCCTAAACCCAATCCATAATAAGAAGAGGAGGATAATTAGTAGAAGATGTGTGTGGAATATCATCATCAATAAATGTAATAAAATTGTTGATTTTCTTATAAGATTCCATGAGATTCGTAAAAGCTACATGAGGGTCATCACTTTGTATTTGAATATATATCAATGTTGATTTTAGCATGTGATGACAATCAGGGGCCTTACACGGAGATCAAAATGATATCATAATCTTTAGATGAATCAACAGTTGAGCAAGTGGTATATTGATAGGGGGGAGGGATGTAGGAGTTCCCAAAGGTTAGTTATTTTTCCGAGTAGTTACAACATTAATAGTAGGATATTTAAAGGTGGGATTGAAGCAAGGTGGATATTGAGTAACAATTGGTATATATTCAACTTGAATTGATGTTTGGGAATAGACACGGGTGGGAATGAAAGAATAAAAACTAGTCATACCCTCAAAAGAAGAAGAAGAAGATGGAAAAGGGATTTTATGCATGTCTAAGGTTGGGTTCACCAAATGATTTTAAAAATTAAATCTTAATCAAAGGACTAGATTAAAAAATATATATCAAAAACATATAATATCCAACTTACAATGATGAGCAAGTACAACCAATGAGAGGATATTAATGACTTGGTTGATATTTGGCTATCTGGACTGGATCTGTGATACACTGATGGTGCAATAGGCTCAGTCTAGACTGTATGTGCTTCATTTGGAAAATAGTGATCTAAAATTTATGTTGGACAGTACCACCTGGAAGGGGACAGTATCATCTAGGTATTATTTTTTGATTTGGGTGCTAATGTCCTAGTGATGGGTATAGATCTAGTTCTTTCGATTAGTCTAATATTGTCTCCTTCACTTCACTCTTTGTCGCATCAATTTCACTTTGTGTCACATCCACTTCATTGTAGAGTTTCCTATCGCACATGTACTGCCGCAAAATAAATCCTAAATACCTACACAACACTAAAGCACGCATTAGACTAAATAAAATGTGCATATGCTTTATTCAAACTAACCTCGACGATCACCCCAATGTGATTGTCACTAGCCAATAAACTACATTTCAAGCTTAATGTAGTTCGGTGTGTGTGTGTGAGTGTGATAGAAATTGTGTCCCTCAAGCTAGGTCACCCTTTGTACAAGTTGCACCAAGATAGTGGGCTACAACTACTTTTCTCCAAGATAATGTGTGTCATGAAATTCATAATTTACTCTTCATATGCAAAGTGAATAATACATCCCAAATGCATTTTTAAGTTGCTCTTTTTTCCAAGTAGTAGTTAGAGAATAATAGCCTTGTACCCTTAGAGTAGTTAGTAGGTTCTGTATATATATGATTCCTTTGCTTGAATTTCGACATTAACAACACGAGAAGCCGACCCAAAGTGATCAATTTAAGTTTAGAAAAGATAAACAAGTTTTGTGTAATTTTAAAATTTAAGAACACAAGTGAAGGGGCATAAGTGCCTACAGGGGTAAAATATTAGTGGCCGCTAATGTTCCTTACTGGGCGCTTATGTCCAAAAATCTCCAAAGATAAATCAGAAATGCTCAGTTGAGTAATACATCGTGTGATGTCCAAAAGTAACTAGATAATTCCATAAAATTAGAGGATGAAAGCATGAAAAGGTAAAATAATGCCAATGTAAAGCAAAACAAGTGTTATCAATGTCTAGTTTTCTTACTTAGGAATCATGCATATAAAGACGTACTAGAGGCATAATATAATAGTAATAAGTGCATAATTTTGTGCCTATAGTAAACACCTTGAGGCTTGAATTAAGTTGGGCCACTATAGTATTTGTATTCTTATCAAGTCTTCCACTAAATGGTATTGTTATCAATAAGTTCTTGAATCTTGTGTTGTAACTGTACGAATCTATTGGTTATAAGTCTGACACATCAATGGTAGTTGCAATATGCTTTTTTATTAATCTTTATATTTTCTTACTTACTATTATCAATTTGGAAAGGTGGAGATAAAGTTAAAAGATTTCATTCGGGTAGCTTTTGTAACAATTTATCAAGGGGTTCTTCCAAACATGTACATTGTCTTCGTGGAAGAGTAGAAACTATGGGACCGCCGTAAAAATACCCGAGTGTAACACATAGAAGGTGTACCACACTCTAACATGAAAATAGGCTCCACAAACATAACAATCTCCCACTTGGAGACAGATTTCCACTGAGAAAGCTTCTCAACCCTTCACTGTCATCCGCGAAGGCCAACCAAAGCTGAACATAGCTTTAGTTTATCCCTTGTGACCACCTTGGTCATCATGTCTACAGGATTCTTACTGGTATGAATCTTCTCCAACTTCAACTTATCTTCCTCCAAATATGTCCTGATGAAGTGATATCTCAACTATATATGCTTCGTCTTTGAGTGGAAAGCAGAGTTCTTAGCTAGGTGTATAGAACTCTGACTATCACTATGCAACTTACATTCCTCCTGCTTATGCCCCAACTCCTCAAGCAATTGTTGTAACCAAATCATCTCTTTGCTTGCCTCTGTGGCAGCAACATACTCAGCCTACGTGGTTGACAAAGCCACCAGCTTGTAGTCGTGAAATCCAGCTCACTGCTGTCCCACCTACAGTGTAAATATAACCTTTCATGCTCCTCCTACTATCTACATCTCTAGCCATGTCTGAATCTACATAACCACGTAAAGTGGTGTTTGATCCACTGTAGCACAAAACTATCCCCATGGTCCCTCTCAAATACCGAAGGATCCACTTTACTGCTTGCCAATGCTCTTTACCTGGATCACTCATAAATCTACTCACAGCTACCACTCATGGGCAATATCAGGCCTAGTGCACACCATAGCATACATCAAACTGCCAACTGCTGATGAGTAAGGTACCTTGGACATCTGGTTTCTTTGCTGCTCTGTCTTGGTACACTGCTCCTTTGATAACTTAAAATGGCCTGCCAAAGGAGTCCCAACCGGTTTAGCATCCTGCATGTTAAACCTATCCAATACCTTCTTAATGTACTCTTCCTGAGATAAATTCAACTTTCATTCCTTCCTATCCCGAGTTATCCTCATACCAAGGATTTGTCTGGCTGCCCCCAAATCCTTCATATCAAAGGATTCACTTAGCTATTTCTTGAGTACTTTTATTTCCTGCATGTTTTTACTTGCAACCAACATGTCATCAACATACAAACACAAGATAATATAACTTCCATCCTCAAATTTCTTTATATACACGCAATGGTCATAATGACATCTAATATAACCTTGCTCCATCATGAAGCTATCAAACTTCTTATACCATTGACTTGGAGCTTATTTCAAGCCATACAAGCTCTTCTTCAGTTTACACACCATCTCCTCTTTACCTTTGACATCATAGCTCTCTGGTTGCTGCATATATAGTTCCTCCTCCAAATCGCCATGGAGAAATGCAGTCTTTACATCTAACTGTTCTAAGTGCAAGTCTTATGCTGCCACTATTCCAAGAACAGTTCTAATAGAAGTCATTTTTACTACAGGAGAAAATATCTCATCAAAATATATATCTTTTTTCTGTGCAAATCCCTTGACCACCAACCGGGCCTTATATCTTTTCTTTCCTCCTTCTTCGTCTTTAACTCTGTACACCCACTTGTTCTGTAATGCTCTTTTTCCTTCCGATAGCTTCACCAAATCCCAAGTCTGGTTCTCTATGAGAGACTTATGCTCCTCATCCATGGCTTGCTCCCACTTGTTCCTGGCATCTACCTGCATTGCTTCATCAAAGCTCTCTGGCTCTCCACTATCAATGAGTAATAAATAATAAAGATAAGGAGAAAAACGTTCAGGTTCTTTTCTTACCCTAGAAGACCTCCTCACTGTAGGAGTTTGGGGTTCCTATTGAGTAGGTTCCTGAACTGATTCATGGGTCACTTTCCCATCCGGAAGATCCTCTACCACTGCATATTCTTTCTTGGACTCTTCCCTGTTTTCTTGCAACTGTTGCTTATACATGAATTTCTCATTAAAGACCACATCCCTAGACCGAATGATTTTCTTGTCCTTAATACTCCAACATTTAAATCCAAAGTCGTCATCACCATAACCAATGAAAGTACATTTTCTGATTTAGCTTCTAGCTTGGTCCTATCATCCTTGTCTATATGAACAACCATCTCATATCCAAAGACCCTAAGAAATGAATAATCAACTTTCTTACCATACCATGCCTCCTCAGGTATGCCTCCATCCAAGGCACTTGAGGGTCCTCTGTTTATCAAGTACACAGTTGTGCTCACCGCTTTTGCCCAAAAAGAAAGAGGCAGTCCTGCATGTAACCTCATGCTCCTAGCACGTTCCATTATTGTTTTGTTCATCCTTTCTGATACCCCATTCTGCTGCGGAGTTCCTAGAACCGTCTTTTACCTGCGGATTCCATTCTTAGAACAGTAATCATTAAATTTATTGTTGTAATACTCCCCTCCATTATCTGACTTGAGACATTTTAGCTTAAGACCTATTTCATTCTCTACCAAGGCTTTCCATTTAACAAAAGTGTCAAATACATCAGATTTGTTTCTAATACAATAAACCCAAACTTTCCTTGTTGCATCATCAATAAAAGTAACATAATAACTTGAACCCCCAAGAGATGATACCTGAGCCGGCCCCCACACATCAGAATGTACCAGCTCTAACTTACTCTCTTTCTTCGTAGGTCCAACCTTGAGAAACCTTACTCACTTTTGTTTCCCATATATGCAGTTCTCACAGAAATTCAAACATGTTTTTTTATATCCAGAAAATTCTTCTTTATGATGTTCATGCCCTTATGGCTCATATGACCGAGCCTATAGTGCCATAATGTTGTATCTGCATATGAAGCCACAAGATTACAATCATTAGTACTATCAGTGGTTAAATACAAGGTTCCAACCTTCTTACCTCTTGCCACCACAAGAGCACCCTTGGTAACCTTCCAAGAGTTAGTTGTAAATATCACAGTACAACCATCACTTCCCAATTGCCCCATCGATATCAAATTTCTCCTTAATGTAGGCACATGTCTGACATCCTTCAATAGCCATGTATTCCCATTCTGCATCTTAACCTAAATATAACCTTTTCCAAATATACTGCAAGGCTCATCATCACCAAGAAAAACATGCCCAAAATCCCCTTGAACATAATCAACAAAATAATGCCTATGTGGAGTAGCATGAAAAGAAGCCCCTGAATCTAAAACCCAAGATTCAATAATATTATGCAAAGAAAGAATCAAAGCATCCTAGCATACATTACCCGATGCCACATTTGCCTCCTTGTTTTCTTCTTGTTGTTTCTTCTTGTCCCGAAGCTCCCAACAATCCTTCTTTGCATGCCCAGACTTTCCACAGTTCCAACATACAATCTTGCTCTTGGATTTTGACCTTGCCCAATCTTTTGATTTTCCACGGTTTCCTCTATTCTTCTTCTCTCCTCTAGTTTCCACTTTACAAAGCATTCCTGGGTAGAAGATTCTCCAGAGATTTTTCTTCGCATTTCCTCGCTTAGAATCACCCCTACAACATCCTCAAACTTCAACTTCGAGTTAGCTGGAACCGAGTTGCTTACCGCCATTACCAGGTTATTCCAACTTTCAGGTAAAGAGCACATAATTAATAAAGCCCTAACTTCTTCATCAAATTCTATTGTAACCGAAGCTAGCATATTCACAACCGTACTGAAATCATTTAAATGATCTGCTACTGAACTATTCTCAGACATCTTCATATTAAACAATTTTTTCATTAAAAATATCTTATTAGAGGCAGAGGGTTTTTCATACAACTTCCCTAATGCATCCATCAGTTCTTTTGTAGTCTTTTCCTTTGAAACATTAAATAATAACGAAGATGTAAGACACAAATGGATCGCTTCCAAGTGCCTTCCGATCCAAAAATCCCATTCCGCATATGTCATGCTCGAGGGTTTGTTCACCTTCTCAGACAACGGAATATAAAGATCCTTCTGATAAAGGTAATCTTCCATCTGCATCTTCCAAAGATTGAAATTCTACCCGTTGAATTTATCAACCCTAGATCTTCCATCATCTGCCATAGCTCCCACTCAAGCTAGAAAATTTCCTGCGATTCAACACTTCAAAGAAACCAACCCGGCTCGATACCAATTGTTAGGAAATAAGAGATAAAATATGCGGAATAATCCCTTACGTAATCGCAATGCAATGAGAAACTAATATGCATAAAATATTACAGATCTCAAATAAAAGTGTAGAATAAATAACACAACATAGAGAGACAAGATTTAATGTGGTTCACCCAATTTGGGCTATGTCCACCAAGAATCACTTGCTCAAATTTTATTACAAGCCTCCACTCTCTCAATACAATACCCAAATCCATTTGGAGCTATGCTCAACAAACTCTACAGAATTCACACCCGAATTCAAAACACATCTACAATACATTTGTTTGTCTATCTATCATATGCATAAGACCATATAAATAGACAACTACTTAAGTAGTTTTACAAAACCATGGGTATCAAACAATGGGCAAAAACAAAACCGTCCCATAAACCTATGGGTAGCCGAAGAGGCGGTTTTACAAAACAATGGGTACCGAAAAACCATGGGCCCAAAAACAGCCCATAATGGTTACCCATTACCCATGGGTTAATAAACCACCCATGAAAATTTGCTTGGGGCTTTGCCTGAACCCCCTCGACTCCGCTCACCGGCGAGCGGGACCGCCGCCGTAAAATACCCGAGTGTAACACATAGAAGGTGTACCACACTCTAACATGAAAATAGGCTCCACAAACATAATAAGTTGCAATATGCTTTTTTATCAATATTTATATTTTCTTACTTACTATTATCAATTTGGAAAGGTGGAGATAAAGTTAAAATATTTCATTCGGGTAGCTTTTGTAACAATTTATCAAGGGGTTCTTCCAAACATGTACATTGTCTTCGTGGAAGAGTAGAAAGAACATGGGGTGAAACTACTGCTCTACTTTAATGATTTTACCGACAATTTTTTCATGTCATTAGTACTAGTCTTGTATGGTAGTCTACCTTGAAACCTAGCTCCATTAAAAGTAGGGGTATTGGTGACAGACTTGAGCATGTCAATTGCGAGGAGAGTAGTCTTATAGACCTTGACTATTCAACATAGGTTTTCAAAGGATGTGAAGTTATCAAATGACCTTTATCTTGAACTATGGAACTAGGCTAACAATAAATAGCTTTTGTAACATTGTATTATCAATGTATTTGGTTCCTTGAGACAACATGGTCTTATATCACAATATATAGTGTGTGACTTTCTCATTAGGTTGTTGCTTGATTTGGGAAATTTGCACAAAGGAAACTCTTTGGCTAATGTTAATAGAGAAATGATCTAGGAAACTATCAACCAAAGGTCGAAATGAGTAACAAACATTGATGGAGACTGTAGAATTAATCTAGTGCATACTCCTTAAAATTGCATGGGAAAAGTTTGGTTAACAATGCCTCATTACCTACATAGTCTATGATGAAGCGATAAAGGCTTAAAGATGTTGCTTGGGGTTGGTCTTGCCATCATCTAACGAGAACTTGAGTGAAAAAAACCCTATAGATGAAGTGTAACCAAGAACTTTGGGTTTCAATGGGTTATCTAGAACCCAATGGAACTTGTGGCAGCAAGTGCAAGTTACCTTGTGACTTGGGAAGCAACTTATGACGCCCCAAAGTAGGAACACTAGGTGTAAGCAACACTTACGTGGACACATGGACACGGGCCCCTAATGTGGAAAGAGAGCCTCTCGAAGATGGATTTGTATCAACCAAAAGTTCAAAATTGGCACCCACAAGCCCGAGTTTTTACGTGCAATGTTTCTTATGGGCTTCTATTAACATAGTTACTACTCCATCAATGTTAGGTTTCTCCATCGACGCTTTGCTAAATTGATCAATTGGAACTTTATACGGGATTTGTTGGGTGATGGGAAGTTGTCCATGGTTGGGTCATATTGGTCTCCCTCATGGTCGATATTTTTTCAATAATAACAAGAGCCTCATTAGTATTTATAGTATCACCATGAAATTGAATAGAATTATCAACATGTGTATCAACAAGCATGAATAAAAGAAGTATTAACATCAAATTTTTCGTCCAGCTTTTTATTATGATGTGGAACTAAAGGCACTTAGATGCAATCAATCTAGCATTTCCCTAGTTGGAGTAAGGTACCCATATTGCCTTGGCACTATAAGAGGAGCATCAAAATATGCACATTATGGGGTTGAAATGGTTTTATACATAAGCGGGTTCGCCTAAATGTTATACAAAATCAGGCTTTAAGACATAATTGGCCGATAGGCCTTTTAAACTCATTTTTCTTGGTAACTTCTGTTTTCCTCGTCATACTTGTTTTCCCATATTTTAAATTAATTGTATTTAATCTGAGTTAAATCTACACGAAAAACATAATGCTTCATTGTGTGAATTAGAATTTTCTCCAAAATAACAATTTTAACGTCTCCTCCAATAAAGCTTCAGCTTTCTTATTTGGGGCATCCCACCAAATCTCCATTCCATTTTATGATTATTTTTATATCAAGAAAACTATTGATGGGTCAATGCATGGTGTTGTGTCCCACTTTTTGTCCCGAAAATGCGAGCCAAAATGGGGAAGGCGCGTTTTCCAAGGAGGGTTCGCGCGAACAGAGTCTTCGCGCGAACCGCCAAGCGAATAGACACGTAAGCCGTTTTTTTGCCGCGTGGTGCAATTGAACATGTTCGCGTGAATACTCTGTTCGCGCGAACCCTATTCGCGCGAATGCGGTTCGCGCGAACACCCCTGTATGTATATTGGAGGCTCTGCGGAGGAAATCATTTTCCTCCGCCCCGCCTCCTTCGCGCGAAGTTTGGATCAGAGCCCACCACACCAGGCGAGAGCCCTTTCATAAGCGAGCCCTCCAACGACGAAGTCCAGCAACGACGAGCCAGGTATTTCATTCAAAATCGTACAGGCTTTGATAAGGAAATTCTATTCTGTAAAACATGTGAATTTTTTTAGGGCATACCCTTCCATTATGTACGTCCAATCAGACAATAAAAAGTATTCTTTTACCAGGTTCAGAGAAACTTGTTTTTTACAATGGACGATTATACTGTAGTTTCAAGTTAATTTTATCTAGCTTTATTTCTATTAGCTTTGATCCACGACTAAGGAAGAATTCATATGGTTGTTACCTGTACATAGAAAAGAATCTAGAACATAATAACTACAACTACAATTTCAATCTTCTAAAATGGACCATTTGATTATCTTCGAGCTTTCCCATTTGCTCTTCAATCATTGGTATTTGGTGATCCAAATCAATGTTGTAAGCAAGCTCTTTCTGAGCAACCTGAAAATATTTTGCATTTGCTCTTCCACAAGTGGTCGATAACCAATTTTTTAGAAGACTTGGCAATCACATTATGAAAAATATTGATGTCTGGCATAACTTCTTTCCAAGATAATGTGTTTCCAAAGATAGCACAAAGACTATTGTGAATATAAATCTATGTCTTTTTAGTGAGCTTGTATTTCCAAAAAGTATGCATGATAGACTCGAAAAAAATTCTAACTAGACACTTAAGATGGTTGGTTACAAGAAATTGTACGTCTTCATCACCATCTATTCCCTTATGTATTTTATTTACCTACTTCTTCAAGACACTCCTTCAACTCTTTTATGTTCCTTAAGTCCTTTGTAAGACTGTACTTCTAGGTCAATTTTGACTTGCCTTGGTTTAAGCTCTTTCCCACTGAATTAGATCTTAGATTCACCTTAATCCTTATTATTCTACCTTATTCAATGAATTTTCAATGTCTTTATACCCTTCTAACACTATTTCTCATATTTTCATGTGTATGGCTTCTTTATCTTCTTACTTGCTCTTGTCTCTAAGCAATCTTCTAACCCTGTTTCAGACTTTCCTCTTTGTTTATTCTAAGTTATTCTTTCACTCAACACTCCTCATTTTCATTTCACTCCTTACCAACTCCTTCATCCCATTCCATTAGTATCATTCATAAAAACTTGATCATAACTTTATTTTCTCTTATTTACCATCCTCAAACTCCTCAAAAGGACTGTGATAAGACTGATAAGGAAGCCTCTACTTTTTGGATTTTTCTAAGGTTTTATTACACTCTTCAAAGCTACCAGTACTTCCAACACACTTTCTATGACTCCTTGTTCAACTTGTCCTTAATATTTCTTATTATGCTAGCATATTAGGATTGTCACAGTTTTTCCCTTAGGACTGTATTTTGGATTCCTTCTTTCTTACATACTTAGTGCACCTAAAAAATTACTATTTATGATTCCTAAAGCCCACATAATTCAATCTTCCACTGTTTAAGGATTCTATAGATTCTTCAAGGCATGGATTATGACTATTTCTCTAAGAATGCTTCCAACAAGCCCTCTAAATTGGGTAATATAATGTCATGTCTGAGTTTTAGCAAATTTTAAACTAATAATCTCTCATTCCCCTATTTCACACTTATTGATCTCCTTATCTCACCCTAATCTCATTAATTTTCCATTTGCATTAGGTTTCAAGGTTACTTCCATCCACATACAATATTCTTTCTCTCAAAACCCCTGTGACAGGGTATCTAGGAGTGAGATAGATTCTTGTTTACTTTCTCCCTATTTGGATTCTAATAACCTTATTGATGATTTCACAAGAATTTGCAGACCTTATTGGCACTTTTCCATCCTTCAAACTCTATGAAAAAGGTTATGCTTTCTTATTCAAACATCTTAATGGTTGTCAACTTGAAATACACAATTTTTAGATTCTTTTAACTCATTTACAAGATCATCACCATACTATCATTCATAAATATAGTCTTTTCTAGGGTTTTCAAAAATCTTTCTACATGCTCTCATTAAGTCATTAATTCAAACCCTTCTCCCAAGATCCATGCAGACTCCCAAGATCCCGATGTTTAATGCTTCCAACTGTTTCCAGCTCAGTTTTAAATTCACGCAAGCTTTGTGTGTGGTGACTGTAGAGTCTCTTTACAACAATTGGCTTACAATTCTTTAGAACACATTTATAAACAGTGCTTGTAGCACCATAGCCAATATATATTTCTCATTTAGATTTTCTGTGATTCTCATTATGTCATCGATGTATTGATATATCGCAAAGTCCTTGTGGTGATGCGAGTCATGCTGTGATGGAATTCATCTATGAGCTCAGTTAATTGTTCCATAATAGACATTCAGTTGGATGATTACAAAAGCGCTCATTACTTGTAAATGGTCTCTAAATGAGAAACTCTGAGGGCAATAGGCAATATTTATACCCTTCCATTATGTACGTCCAATTAGACAATAAAAGTATTCTTTTACCAGGTTCAGAGAAAATTGTTTTTTACAATGGACGATTATACTGTAGTTTCAAGCTAATTTTATCTAGCTTTATTTCTATTAGCTTTGATCCACGACTAAGGAAGAATTCATATGGTTGTTACCTGTACATTTTTCCAAGGTCCTCTTGGTTGCCCCCGTTGTTCAATGTATTTTTTTGAAGGGCTTCTTTTATGTGCTGCAAATTGTAACATAAAGGATCTTTTTAGTTTCTAGTAAAATGAGTATATTGTGTAGCTCACAGCTGCCTATGCCATACTAAGATCCCAATAGTGGCATAATTGTTGTTTGGAACCGACATTGCAGAGTGCACTGCCAGAATAATGCATATCATGGAGATATTCCATTTTCACAAACCTTAATACTACTGCCACTGCTAGGAAGCTTTGCATATTTCTTCTGCAATATCTGTTTTAATGTGCCTTTAGGGCTGCTTCAAAGCTTCTAGATAAATGTGATGGGAAATTTCAGTCATATGAGTTAAATAAGATAATGCCAAAGTTAAACAGCTTCCTTGAAATAAACAGCTTCCTTGAAATGTAAAGTTGATTTATCCCTGATTTTGTATACAAACACTGTGATGACATCAATAATAGATTACAAATAATTTCAATGTTTTTTTGATTTTTAAGCATGCATAAGTGGTCAACTTGTACATGTGGAGATATAGATGCATTAGACATGTCTTTTACCGATGTGTTTTGTTGTTTAAAATTGGATTGGTGTTCTATTTGATTGCGCTAATTTCGTATCATATGCACAAAAATTGTGTTCTAGGGAAAGGTGAATCCCACTCAATTGTTCTCGCTTTGATAATGGTTTGTGCCTGTGTAAACTTACATTCTCTTCTACAAACATTACTTTGACTTTAAGATCATGTAAATGTATTCAAAACTTTTCATTTCGAACTCTCTGAACATCACTTGGTATATTTTGTTATCATTGTGATTTGTAATTTATGTAATTTATTTGATTTTGTAATTTATTTTCTATATATTAGTTGTATTGAAGCTTGAAAATTTCATATTTCTGTTTTCACTAATATAGAAGAATATCTTAGGATTTTTTTAAATTAAAAGTACTATTAATTAGAATTTTACTTTCATTTTTTTACAAACATGGCTTCTTCCGAACTCCAAATTTTTTTGAGAGGACCGATTTAGAGATTGCAAAATTGCAATCTATTCTCGAAAATCCAACTACAGTTGGGAAGTATAAAGGCCATTGTGAAAAAATACTGGTTGATCTTCGTAGAATAGAGACAAGTTTGAAAACATATAATCCATTTGATTCTCGAATCAATAAAAATTTTATGGATTCACTAAAATCAAGTGTCTCAGGAGATGTAGGTTATAATGAGATTACATCACGACTTTCCGATAAGGAAGTCGTTAAGAGGTCTTGTTGGAGTTTTTATGCAGACAAACGGAAAATAAGGGCATATTATGTAAACAAATGTTCATGTCCTTTATGTGCCCCTTTGATTTATCCTAGATTTTTGGCCTCTCAAGGCCAATTTCCAAATAATGACCAATTACTTTTATACTTCATAATGATGCTACATGCTAAGGTTCACTTAAACCTAAAGGTGAACTATTTAGACATCCCTAGTTATTTGGGGCAGGGGCGTGGCCGTATTAGCCACAGGCAAGCATATAGAAAGGAGGGAGCTCCTGCAGTTGTAGACGCACGGCAGCTTATACCAAGGCCACAACCATTCTTATCAGGCTTTTAGGATGTCGCAAAGACACTATCGTTATGACCGCACATGAGGTTACCATCGAGGGTCTTGTTGGCATTGCTCGCGAGACCCAATTGATCTCTTTTGACCGTGTGGGTCAAGACTTTCAAAGACGCGATACTAGCGGGAGGTGCTAGTAGCACCAAAGATGATGCACGCAGCGAGGTATACGCTCGTGCATCTTTGATTTCCCTAGATGACTTTGAGCTAGTTACGATCCCGCCGAGCACGTCGCCTAGGACGCATCATGGTCGCCGACTTGTTGCGTGCGTATGAGGTGATTGCTCGGCATTTGCAACATTCCACTATCGGGGTTTTAGATTTTATAGAGCATAGTGGGAGTGTATCTTCTAGTCGTGTACTATCGCCGCCGCTGCTACGATAGACTTCCCGTAGAATGGGATTGTCACACCTAATGTTCAAAGACATTTCTGTCCTGTGTGAAAATTAAACCTTTAATATAATTAAAATTTATTTTAATTGATCATTACTTTACAATTTATTAATATTAAAATTAAACATGTACTTTTGTGTTTAGGATTCTGCTCCAATGTGTGGAGCTTCACATCCCACACCATCTACCCATGTCACATACACACAGCTCTTGACTGAGCACAACATGGATCTTGATGTTCCGGGTCTGAGTCAACTTGGCTTAGTTGGCGAGATATTTGCTGGTGTTGAGGTCGTGGATGACAATCCCATACATTTGGAGACGCGTTCCGCAGAGGTATAAATACATGTGTTTTAATATAATTAATATTTAATCTAAATTGAAATGTTAGAAATTAATGAACTTTATTCAAAAAACTTATTTATCAACTTCTTACATTTTATTTATTTTGTTTCACAGGGATCTACGGGACAGAGATCTACGGGTAGCGTAGATACTCCCAACATCCGCGCAGGGACAGATACTGAGGTAATCAATTGTACATATCAGTTATATAATGTATTGAATTATTTAAGAAATTGTTGTAGATTTCTGCTTATATATTTTAATATATGGTACATGCTATATATAGTTTATGACATGTATATTCCTTTTTTAACATGCAGGGGTGCAGCAGAGCGTAGTAGTGAGGGGTCCGCACTCGCCTAGTGCACGGAGGAGACTTCAGTGATATTTTATAGATTTCAAACATTTTAGACATACTTCTGGAGATTTTAGACATGTATATATATTCATACTCATTCTAGACATTATTATTATATTTTGATATATGTCTTAGACACGTGTATTTACAATTATGGATGTGAATATAAGACACCCCCTTATCTTTCATTTTTGTCTCTTGATGATATCATAATAGGTATATAACTAGCAATCACATGTGTTTCATGACATGTGAACGCCGAACGGTATATGTTATTTGATTTAGAGGCATAGTTATCTGAGTTTTACTATCGAGTTCGAATGCTTTTCTGTGAAATGTTTCAAAGACGTTTGTATCAAGAAAATGGAAAAGGGATTTGCAAATATTCCCAGTCTAAAATAAATTCAGTTCTTATACATAATGCACATAAATGGTTTTTTCTGAAATTAAATTCAGTTCTTATACATAATGGAGAGAACGTCTCTTGATGTTTCTTTACACAAACTTTTTGCCATTTTTGGTGTTCCTGTTCCCTACAGTAATTGTATGATATTGTAGCCATGTTTGGTCTGTCATTTCGAATTCAATCACACATACAAAATATGTATGAAAATTTATATATGCTCATTTATGTTTCTAGGAGAGCTAATATGTTAGTGCATTCAGGTTTTTCTTTCAATCTAATTTAATTTCAACACTTCTCATTCACCAAACCTTCGATGGCTGCTGACATTATATGGGATCAGAAATAAGTATGTACTGATAGTGTTGACATGCTAAACCAGATTTTTAAAGTAATAGGTAGTATTGCCTGCCATTGCAAGTAATTAGAGGCCCATAATTGCAGTCGTGCTGAAGTGCAGTGTTGCCACAATGACTGTCTTGAGTTAAAAGCCACTACATCTGAGAAAGAAAATGACTTGAATTTTTGCTTCATGGAATTTCAGTGGAGTTGTGCTGTTACTGGTGTTTTTGGCATCCCCATCAATGTCCTACATTTATGAAGGTTTGATATTCCATAACCACACATTTCATTCCCTTACAAAAGAAGCCATATTTCTGCACAGGGTAGCTATGGTTGAGTTTTTCTCCTGTCAATTTTCAAGGTCGTCCAGCGTCATAAATGATTTCCTTGGATTTTTTAATTTGTGGTCTCATTCATATTAACGTGACATAATGAATATATTGCTCAGTGTTCAACAATTTATTATGGAAATATATCATTTTGTTGCAATTTGCAATTCAAGATAGTACGTTAAGCAGCTCCATTCTTATTTACTGGATACATAGTTTGCGTAATTGATAACTGATCTCACTCCATCTGGTTTGTAGTATACATTGCCAATAAATGTGTAATTGAGCTATCATAATTATGGTAGATGGTAAAGACTGCTGATTAAATCAAGTATATGACGTAAACAGCTCAACCGATTTATTGATATCTGAACATTGATTGGATTGAACTTTCCACATATTAGAATAAATCTAAGATGGAAAGAAGAGTGACAATGATGGGCTTTAGTTTATCCACATGGCACAGACTATTGTGGAGAATGAGAGTTTTAATTTTAATTATTCTTACATTTGAAATTTAATTTCATTCAATTACCAGCCATCTTGGAGCTTCAGGAATTCAGAAAAGCCCAATAACCAATAAACTACAGGGAACCACTCCTGTATAGCCACAAAACAATAGGAATATTGGCATTTTTTAGCACCTACTCTATGAAATTTTAATAAAATTATTTTTAATTATACCTTCTCTCTTTCATATAATTTCCACCAATATCCCTGCGATTGCAAGATGTCTCCAGGAAATGAACATTCCCAATAGATATGCCACGAAAACACCGATTGTTAGGGCAAGCTGTTCCACAAATGGTCTCTTAGTTTGTTATAACTCAAATTTTGCAAATGAATATCATAGACCATTTGGTACCTTTAAGGACAGTGTCAAGGTTGAGTTTTCAGTAAAAACTGATAATGGGCAAGGATCTTACCATGTTCACTGCCCCAAGACCTCCACGCAAGTGCTTAGGAGCTATCTCAGCAATGTACGCAAGATCATACCATACAATGCAAACAATTACATGTCCATCTAGGTTGTTTATCTTCCTGACAACTCCAGAGACTATTACCTATTAATATTCAAGGAATTTTTTTATCGGCTACTGTCCAAGGAGAACACAATATCTGGCCAAGACAGACAAATATGAGAGAAGACAATGGTCATGGTGCATTTTGTAAAACAGAGTCTCAATATTGTTATTAAGAATTTATGTTGTTTGGAACTCCTGATGAGGTGGCTTTCTAAATTTTTCATCTCATAACGTTGAAAAGGGTTCCAGTTTTGAATGTTTCTAAAAATACCACCGTCTAACTATCTATACTGTTGTGTTAGGTAATCAATTTCCAATTGCTGTTAGAAACCATCTTTAATGGATTTTTAATTAAGACGATTTTGAGAAACATGGGTCTCTATGTGAATAATAAGTATTTAAACTGGAGCAAAGTTACAATAGAAAGAGGAAAAGAAAAATGACCAGTTGAGAGATATTGGGCCTCTTACACCTCTCTTGTGATTGCAATCTGAAACTTGCCTCAAATGATGCTAAACAATCTGATAGCCATAACCAAAACAGCGACCTCCACCTTGTGAGACCAATCGTTCTCAAAAATACCTTTCGTTATCTCAGCTTGTGCCTCATTTCATCACTTTTTAGTAGGTGAATGGATGGATCTGAAGCTCTAGCTATTACTTTAAAGGAGCTCAATCAAGTATGCTTGCTCTTCATGTTAGTGAAGTGAGCTGCTGTAATTTCTGTTGCTTTACAAACATCTTGGGAATTCTTAGAGGAGGTGTGTAAGGGTTTGTAGAATAAGTTTAGGCCTTGGATAAAGTTTCAAACCTCAATAAAATAAAAAGAATCTAAAATGGGGAGTCTCGGGTCTGTGCATCCCTGAATTAGGGTTAGTGAGGGAAAGAAAGTGATAACCTCATTCTTCACCGTTGAAAAATCCTAAGACTTTGAGGACAGTTAGTTTGGGTATAGAAGAAGGATATTCTCGAGTTTTAAGTCTAATGAATGATATTTGGGGGATGAAAACACAAAAACTCAGTCGCACTGTTATAAGTAACCAATTTTTGTACCAGAAAAAGTAATTTGCATAACAAGAAGTGATAAAATCTTGTAAAAAACAAATGGTGTGGAGGGATGGAATAGGGCAAGATACAGTCTCCAAGGAGTAAATAAGCTCTACGGAAATGTTTTATGGACAAGTTCCTTGAGGGTGTAACTGACAGTTATAGACAAACCAAGAAACTAGTCTTGTGAGAACAAACAAATGAAAATACTTCCAAATTCAGTCTATAATACTTGATGGAACTTGGTAAAAAGGTGGATATGAGACTAAAGAAGGTATGAACACAGTATAAAGAAGGAGATACACAGTGATTAAGATGAAAACGTGGAAAACACAGTCTCACTCTGTTCTCTAACAGTTCTTGAGAGCAATTGTTCCTAAAAGTCAAGTATAAAGGAGAAGCATGGTAAGAAGGTGTCCCATGATACAATGACATGTGCCAGTGCCAAGGGTATGATGAAGGTGGAAATCTAGTTTAATGATCTAGAGAAGAAATGGTGAAGTGAGTCTACAAGGAAAGCCAGTCAAGGAAGGAGTTAGGACGTAGTAAAGGAAACTGTCTATTATCTAAGATCTGGTGTAAGAACATGGTCTAAGACCTAACAAGACTTGAGTGGAGGTATTTAAAGTTTCTCAACCGATTGTAAGTGATTATGAAACCTTTGGCAAATGATTTTATCTAAACTTGTGTATCTAAGAAGAGTTTTGGTGTCCCCTCTACATCTGGAAATTACCCATCAAGTGAAGGAAATTCAAGAGACAAGCTTGTGCAATGGTGTCATGGTGCCCCTGGTGTCGCAATGACTCTCTGCAAAGCAGCACAGGTATGCCTGGAAAGTATAGGTTGTCAATATGTCTATGTGGGATGTGGATGTATGGGTATGAGACTTGTTTCAAATTTGAATAAGCACTGTTGCTATTTGCATGTGATTTTTCAAAGAGGTGGATATTACACTGTTCAATTTTAATAGGCTTTTATCATTATGTGTATCAGGTATTTCCAAGTGACCCCGATTTTCATCAAGCTGCTGTTGAAGCTGGTGAGTTGGTATGAAAAAAGGGTCTAGTCCGAAAAGTTGGACTCTGCCATGGCATTAGTGGAAACACCTACACATTTCTTGCTCTTTACCGTTTGACAAAAGATAAACTTTATCTTCATCGAGCAAAGGCATTTGCTGGATTCCTGTACGGTAATGGGAGAAGTCTCATTTCATCTGGTCAGATGCATGGGGGAGATCATCCATATTCTTTATTTGAGGGCTTGGGGGGCACTGCATACTTGTGGTTTGATATGGCGAACCCTGATGATGCAAGGTTTCCCGGTTTTGAGCTGTAGAAACTAAGGTTGTATGTATATCTGCCAAATGAGTTGCATAATCTGCATAGCCCTGTACATTTATTATCAAGATATTATGTTTCAGGTGGCTGTGCTATGGATCATACATCCACGATCACTTTTCTTCTTAGCAGCCTTTTTGAAGTGCACGAAGATTTGTTTCTTTTGTTACCATAGTGGAAATATGATGGCTTGTTTGAAGATTCTCAGAATGATATTTACCTTCAAAAAATTGTAAAGTCTGTCCCCAAGAATCATGGCAACTGAAAAGAAAACCTGCACACAAAATCAGGGCATTGATTAGTAGAAAGGAGTGTGAATTTTTGGAGTTAAGGAAATAATGCTTTTTAAGAGATGGTATCCACATGATAAAACATTTTTCAACTATATTTGACAATTTTGGTGGGAGAACCAGAATGCTTATATCTCAAATTACCCACAAACTGGAAGCTACCTTTTCCAAATACTCATTGTCTTTTGTTCATAATATTGAAAAACTAAATTTATGATAAATAGTTGGAAAATCTTAAAAGCCAAACTGGTTTTTGGCAGCATTTGCAGTGAAGTGTGACCATGTGAAAGAATGGAAAAGAATCTATAAATGTTGGAGAAATAAGCATGCCTGTTACTAATTTGAATTGATGTGGATAAAATTGGTATCTTGAAAGACAGAATCAAGGAATGGTGGAATACAAAAAATCACAGGAACTAAGATGTTTGTAATGGCTCAAAAACTGGGATTGGTAAAGGCCAAACTCCAGGAAAGGAATAAGTTGAAGTTCGGGAATATCAAGGATGAAAAGAATAACTCCAACCGAAGATTGAGAAAGTGCAGGGTCTCATCCAAAATTAGAGACTGAATCAAGATCTAAAGGACACAGAAAAAAATGGAATGAAGAGTTAACAGGGTCTTGCTGCAAGAGGAAATTCATTGGAAGCAAAAATCAAGATCAGATGGCTAAAGAAAGGGAAAAGAAGTACAGTATTTTTCCATAGCTTAGCCATCATCAGAAGAAATTACAATGATATTGTCAAGATAGTCATGCCGCAAGGGATTGAGATCAGCAATCCAGAAGAAATAAGGGAAATTGTGGCCGAATACTTGAAGAGTCTTCTAACTGAAGACCACAGAAGAAATGAAGAGGTGAAACAGGAAACCTTAAGCATCTTTCCAAGCATCGTCACTAAAGAAGATAATAAATTCCTCATCTCAAAAGTGTCAGGAAAGGAGGTTTATGAGGCAGTTCACTATTTTCAAAGATACAAATCCCCAGCATGGATGATTTCCTGGCTATATTCATTCAGGAAATATGTGATATTGTTGGACAAGATGTGGTTGAGGCTGTTCAGGAGTTGGATAGGAATAAAACTATTATGATGGAGTTGATATATACTGTAATAGCGCTAATTCCTAAAAAGGAAAATGCCCAATTCTTTGATGCATTCCATCCTACATAGCTATATAACATGATCTACAAGATTATCTCAAAGTTGGTTGTCAATACACTGAAACACATTTTACCAAAACTAATGTCAGAAAAAGGAAGACATATTTTGGAAGGGGTTGTAATATCCCACGAGCTAAGAAACTCTGTCAAGTCCCAAAAGGAGGGGACTGAGTTAATTGAGCTATGTATGAATAAGGCATATGACCTGATAAATTGGTCCTTCCTAGATGCCATGTCACCAAAGTTTGGTTTTAGTAATGCATAGAGGCAATGGATTAATAGCTGCATCTTGACCCCAAATTTTTTTTTGGCAAGGAATGAACCTGCTGGTTTCTTCTGTGTTTCTCGAATTTTGAAACATTGATTTCATATATCACCCTATTTATTCATAATCATGGTTGAAGTTTTGGGAAGGTGGCTGAGCTACCTAAAATCTTCTGTAAGGATCCGCCTATCACAAACGAGATTTTATAAATCGATCACCTTCAGTTTGTAGATCACACTTGTATGGCATGGCTGACATCTCTTTCTGAGGCCCATCAGTTATAAGATGCTTTGGACCTCTATGAAAATCCTATGGTTTGTTGATAAATAAGAGCAATTAAAAAGTATAATTCTTTTCTACATAAATAAACCTCCAAATTGCAATCTGTAGGACATTGGATATGAATCCACGGTATCTCCCTTGTACATACCAAGGTGTCCCCCTCTTTCAAGGTAGGAATTTTGCATCCCTTTGGAAGGGCATGGCGGATAGTTTGTTGATTAAGTTGACAAGATATAAATGGAAGTGGCTGTCTCTAGTAGGAATAATGCACTTGCATAAAGCAACGTTACAACTTACAGGCCATGCCAATCTATATGGTGTCAATTATTTCAATTCCTGCTAAAGTGAAATCCTCAACCAAAGGTCCAAAACTATTAAAAATAACTTTTTATGGAATGAGAGAGAAGTGAACAAGAGAATGAGTCTAGTAAGATGGGTGAATGTATGCCTAGCGAAAGCTTGGGGTGCTCCAGAAATCAGAATCAACCAAAAGAAAATGAATTAAGTCGTGGGGACTAAATTAATTTGGAGGATTTATTCTAAAGAAGCTTCCTTTGAAGCAGTGTCTTGTGCATAAAATACATAGATTTAATGTTCCCTGGAAGAATCTTCACAGTTCAACATAATCCCAAAGGATAACATATGTGGAATCTGATTACTGTCTCCCTTATGATAATAAAACCTCTCCTTCAGTGGAATTTAGGCTATGGAGATAGATCTCTCTTTTGGGAAGAAGCATGGATCTGCATTTTTATCTCTTATCCCTGGATCAACTGAGCAACCTTCAAAATTGATGTACTCAATGATTGCTGCAAAAGAAGTTGATGATATTCTCTTTCCATTCCACTTCTCAAACACTACAGTCTACAAATAATTTAGATGGGCTCTAAGTTGGGGTAGTATGTGGTAAAATAAGGTTATAATGTAGCTATCGATTTGGAAGGAGTTCAGGCTAAGGAGATTCCCCAAATTCTAATTTGGAATAAATATGATCATCCAAAACAATAGTTTATGAAGTCCCTGGATGCACCTGGAATAAGGTTGAAGAGGCTAAGGGATTGAGGCAAGGGCTGAAAATTGCCATGGAAAAAGGTTTGTCAAGAATAGTGGTGGAAAGCGATTTGACTAATAAACTCCATCTCCAAGGAAGAGTCAAAATTAAGCAATGAAACCTTCAGAAGCACACCGCATCACAATGTTAGATAGCAATTGAATGTTCTGATGATTTGAAGCTGCATTATATAAAAAATACGGGGAAAACAAAAATAAACATTGACCATGAAAATTCGACAGAAACCTACATTTAATAGCCAGGTTGTTGAATTTAATTTGATCTATTGTCAATTTTAGAGGATATGATTAGAAAAGCAATTTAATTGCTTACCACTCCAGAGGAATTTTGTTGCCGTAGTAATGCTGCAGCTTGCACTAAAGAGCTTGATAATCTTTTTTTAGCACAGTCTTGAACCACTTTCTTAGCTTTGTAAGCATCTATTCCAAGTTCTTCTGGGATTCTCTCATAGACTTCTTCTTCACTGAAATCTCCTGTCCCTGAAGAAAATATTCCATAAACAATCTTCTTGAAAGCATTTTCCCTAACCCCTTTTGAGATCACTTTATCCAAATCCACATTTGATACTCTCAATTTCCTAATTTTCTCAATTGATATATTCCCCTGGCTCATAGCTTCCTCTATGGCACCACCTATCTTTGCTGTTGTAATACTTTTGATTATCTTCTGTGCTGACTCTGAAGGAAGCTCATGCTTTTTCTGAAGCTTGTTTAGTCTTTCTATCCTTTCCTCCGAAAGCTGTCCATCTGCCAAAATAAATTGAGCTTCTTTTCTGAAAGCTTGTTCAGCATAGCCTATATGTACATCAACAACCTCTGTTGGAGTCAAACCCAAAATCCCTCTCAGCTGTGCAAGTCTTAACAATTCTATCTTATCTCTCACTGTCGTAACCCGTTGTCCAAATGACCTTCCAACAGTCTTACCGATAAAGCAATTAAGGAAGTAGATCCGGTATAGATCAGTTCTATCCCTGAGGGAAAGATCATCCTTTAAAGTGATCTCAGTTTGTGCCTCTTCCCTTAGCTTGTCCTCAATCAACTGGTGATGCGCTTTTCACTTTTCACGCCATTTATATTCCTCTGCCTTTTTAGGATCCATCTTTACTGGTTCAGAAGACATAACAGGGGCCTCCCCTTTTATTTCTGCAAGCAAATCTGTAACTACTATGTTATTGAAATGGATCATCTTTATTAGCTCCCTTGAACTTTCAAACTGAGTTTCAGCTACCTTTGACCTCTTCACATAAATTCTGAACACTGCCCGTGCCTGCATTAATGAATTCATGCAAACAGAATCCAGTTCAAAAATATTGAATTTGAGAGATAAAAGTAGCATTGCTCAGCTGCCTCAAAAACTGCTTTGCTTACATATCACGAGTACATGATAATGTATATGTTCTAGAACAAACCTTATCAAACAAATGATATACCCGTTGATATAGTCAAGTTGATAATGCTTCTTTGCTAGACAGATTAGATAAACAACATTTTTCAATATAAAAAAATGGTTGCACACGAAATTGCCCTTATTTTTTTAACACAAAAAGGTCATCCAAAACTAATCATCCAATGATACACTGGGAAAAAACAAATACCGTTCAACAGAAACCCAGGTCCAAAAGTGTGACTCGCAATTCAGCTGGGTCCAAAAGACTCTAAAATTTACAATATGAAAAGACAAGCTGGTATATCTCAGTAAAAAACAGAGTTCTGTACTTCAGTGTATGCCAAGCATACGGTTCAAATTTTCAATTTGTTTATTAATGCTACCAATGAATGGTAACTCTCTCATGGGTAAGATTTTAAGTTTATACAAGAGTGTATAATAGCTGGGTCAAAATGACCATAAATAAACAGGCACGGTTTTATAAGCAAAACTACATATCCAGCTCATTCAACACTGTGATAAACCCAAACTAATTTCATGTCATCAGCCATGACTAGATTTAGAGCTCTATCTCCTTAGAAGTAATTAGTAGTTTATGGGAAATCATGTATTGATTGGACATGATAATTGGAAATCTCATTCGTCCATAGCTATTTTACTTAAAATGTTATCTACTTCTGTTCGTGCTACTTTGAATTTAACAATTTTCATATTTACTTTGACACTCAAACAACCATATCACAATACTAGCTGTAACAACCATATCACAATACTTGTAAACCATAAACCATCTCACAACAAGTAAGAATCACAAGTATTAAACAACTTTATTGTATAGTGGTCTCCATAGTCCCTTCAAGTAGAAAATACAATGCTATCTAGCTTAATAGTTTATTACCAACAAGGTTTAGTAATTTATTCCATGTCCTTCTATATAATACCAAGTGGCTCTACTCGTTGTTCAATGACTTGTAAAAGTTTTTCATGGTCTTCTACATCTAGTCTCCATTTTTTGCATTTACTATTTGTAGTCTTCACCTGCTGCAATTGTAACCCTGTAGCAATTATGTGATGGGTGTAATGATACACCTTTTTGTCTGGTTTGTAATCAACAAAGTGAATCCCACTTTGGAGGGCTTTCACTTGTTGTAAGTATGTTCCTTGCACTACAACTGAGCCAGTAAAAAATGTTGTCACTTCACTTGTTATTTCACATGTTAGCTTTGTTCTCTCCTCTGTGCAACGCAACAAGTAGTACTCCACTTTCTCAATATTGGCTTCTTCAGCAATGACTGCAAATACATCTCCTACAACAAAATGCAAAGAAACATTCAATGATCGGATGTATAGTATAAATTATATACATATATATTTAATTATCAAATTATACTTGATCCTTTCAAATAAAACATACCTTGTTTAACTAGCCCAGATATGTGGTCATAATCAGTTGAAATTAATGGCACATCTTCAAAACTATCATCATGATCTGAGCCATATGTGTCATCCACAACTAAAGGAACTTGCTTCCACTCACCTACATACCCATGTTTTTGACTATTGCACTTTGAATATGATTTGTTCATGCATTCATAACAAAAACAAGAATAATCTCTTGTACAGATTGTCCAGTTATTACTATCCATAGTCATCAAAGAGTGCAAAGACCTAGAATTGGGAATCCTTTCACATCCATACTTTGTCCTCCGATCAATACCTTCATTTAATCATGCTCAAAAGATCAATAAAGTTTAAAACAAACAACAAAAATCAGAATAAAAAAATTTAAAGTTAGTAACTTGTAGTTCACTTAATAAATCACATCAAGATTTACATATCTATGTTTTAAATGTGCATGTACCTGTTATCTCCCAAAATACTCTGTGTGGGGTTGAAGTGTGTGATGTTGAAGCCTGTGAGGTTAAAACCTGAACTGCAAAATGTTTCTTACACCATTCAACAACGGTGTGGGCATCAATTAATCGATCTCCCTCATAATCAAAGCTTTGTTTCTTTAGAGCACGTTTGATGCATGCACCCGCACCATCGTGTTCTCCCTTCCCATGACCACTCTCAAAAAAACTCCATGAATGAGGAATTTTGTGATGACGATGATAACGACTGAGTGCAAAGAAAGGGCGAGAGGATTTGAATTGTGATGCACAACCATCTGACCAAACAAAATGGTGATCTATTTGTATTCCTCGCTGATGAAGATATTGAAAGAACAAACCAAAACAATGTTGCACAAAGTGGGTGTCATGTTCTTTGTCATCACTTATATAGAAGTGATACTCCTTCTTGATCATTCGCTTCACATATGTACTTTCAACCCCATCCAAATCCAATTGTGCATGCCTATAAAATACTTGAACCATGATAGTAACCTGGTCAGTATGATAATACTATGTTTGAATTTCTTTTTGATGAGAAAATGAGTAATTCTCAGCAAAATCAACCACGGACAATATGGAACCAATAGGGAATGTGTCCCTATTAGTCTTGAATTGTGTAGCTTTGCCACTTTGAATAGTGAGAATGTTTGATGTACGGACTAATTAAATTTCGGAAACTTTGCATGAATGTAGCAATGGGGATTTCCTCTTCTACCAAATCCAACTTGGTTACAGAACTTTTCCAAGCCTTGTTGAATATTTTATGTATTTGAACCTACAAAATCAATTCATAACATGGACAAATTGTCATGTATTTATTTATGAAAATAAAAATCAAAATAAAATCTAACATCCAAATTTAAAAACATAAATTTATATATATCACCTCTTAAGCAACCAGGTTAATCGTGTCCAAATCTTCATTTGTTTTTGCAATAATTTCAAGTCCCCACACTTGTCACGGACACCTTTGATGCAATTCATACGATCATCAACATGATCATCGATACGTTGCAAATAATTGAAGTTATGAATTCACCGACACGTGTAGGTGGGGCAATTTCTTCTCGTAACTTTCTATACACCGAAAAAACATACATTTTGAAATACATTAATTTTAAATCACATGTCTCAAAAAAACGATATTTAAACAAATTTTAAATATATAGATATAAATGAAAGCACGCCTCAAAATATATATACATTGAATCTATAAATTTTTATGTACCTGATAGTGATAATCAAACTCAACGTGATAGCGACAACAACATGTGTCAAGGACTTTATCAGCTCGCACATACCAAGGCTTCAAATTTTCAAACATTCGTTGTCCAATCTTAACATCTGGATTTTCTTCTGTAAACTTTATGTACATCTCGTGTTGAGTTATTTCAAGCCAATGTTTTATATGTTCGTCATAGTTATTGCGAGTTACCCTATGTTTTAAAACATCCCTCACATTCGGAGAAGGACGAGTCCTTTCACCAAAAATCCGAAACTATCTTCACAATATTATCCTCTATTTTATCAGAACGTGGATTTCTACACATTAGTGCCCAATTTCCTTCCATAGTAGAGTCATCCAATGTCTTCCTCCTTTTTGCATACCTGCTAACCGTCTTTCTAAATAAACCCAATGCCTTGGCAAATGCGGTAACATGACGATTCTTTGTTGTATATTCACTTACAATGAAGTTAATATTGCTCTACGAGAAATAATCTTATCAATGACCTAGTTTTTGTACCCAAAGAACTTATTCCTTTAAAAACATTCCCAACAAATTCTTCTTCTACACGTTTTGAATTTTTCTGTCCAAAATCAACACCTAACAATTCTAATGTTTCCTTCATATCAACATGATTCAAGAATGTAACCAACAAATGTGCTCTAAAGCAATCGTAGTCAAATTAACACCAATCATTTTGCCGAAGCTTTATCTGCTCTCTGGGGTTTAAGAGTTGCACGGGCCCAAAATATCCAGAACCTTATTGTTGAAGGGGACTCCCTTAATATTATTAAACTTCTGAATCAGTCCTCATCTCCCAGCTGGAATATTAAAGATTTTATCTCTGAGTCCATAAGCATCAGTCATACCTTCAACAGTATCAGAATCGTACATACTTACAGGGAGGGCAACAAGCTGGCGGATGCACTGGCCAATTATGGCATTAACATAAATTTCACTACATGGGATAAGGATAGTATCCCTAATCAGCTCCACAACAGCATCCATGCGGACCTTCACATGCAAACAATCTCTAGAGATATGCCTTAATCTTTGGAGGAAAATCAAATCCATAAATTCTTCCACATGTGCTGCTTTAAAGTATATGGCGTGGCAAATGATATCTAATTCAAATAATAGCAAGATTTTTTTAAGGAACTTCAAGTGGAGATATCTGGATTTAAAATTGCGCACGCGGAGGTACACACGATAGCTTTAATGATATCCGGATGCTAAGCTCCACGAAAACCGATGATAACTACAAGGTGAAAGCTGACAGGGAAGGGGTTTTCACGCGCGACTTCCCACAGGCTCAGAACAGCAATCACACAGCCGTTCGTGAGAAGACCAACGGCTATAGTTCCTATTTTTATGTGACCTTCAACAGCAAGAAACGAAATACTCTTCACGCTCAAAGGTATCCTGGAAATTGCTGTAACCAACACATCACAGTGAAGATGGGAGGGCCTCCCTGTCAAATTGAGCCGTGCGCGGACCCTGACTGGAAAGAAAACACGGAGCTTTGGAACATTCTTAGCATTGGCGGCTTCACCAGCTTTGTTGAAAGGATGCAAGGGCATGATCAAAGCATCTCTGTTCGCTTTGCCAAGGAATGGAATGGGAGGACGATCATTATATGGGGGCGAAAATTCTTATCAATGAAGAGCTCATAGCTGAAGCGACTGGCCTCAGCCTGGAAGGGTACCGCTTCTTCAACAAGAGGGTTATCAAAGAGGTTGAAGAAAGAAGATTTGTGGAGGAGGATGAGAAGCTTATTTTCAGCACTGCGGGTCTGCTTGTAAGCTCAATTCCATCTCCGTACGATGAAGTCACCCGCATGATGATTCGATTCATCTCCTTGGAAGGCAGGTTTGTTACTGTCCCTGCTAAGCACCTTGTCTTTTTGAACCACTTCCGTAGGAATAGGTTGGTTTGCTTCCCGCACTATTTGTTAAACTCTCTTGAGCGCTCCATTTTGGAGTTCCAGAAACATACCCGGGCGGTTCCCTTGCACCAAGGGCTTATTCTGCTTATCCACAAACTCTGCCTTCTTAAGTACCCCGGTCTCCCTTCCTCTCCCAGCCCGGCTCCCCCTTTGATGGGCTCTGCTGCCGCCAGTCCTGTCTCCCCTGCTGCCCCTGCTGCTGCCCCCGCCTTAGGTGCTGCTACCCCCATGCCGGCTGCTCATGCTTCTCCTTCTATTCCTCCTGCTGCTGCCCCTGCCACCCACCTTGCCTCTACCTCTAAACGAGTCACTAGGGCTTCTAGGAGACTCAACCTTGAGGCTAACTGCTTTGTGGGGATGAACCTCTTGAGCTTGACATTGCTCGTGATCTGCTGAACATTAGAAGTGCCAGTCCCCGGAGGCACAGATGGATAACCCTTCTAAGAAATTGGAGGCCTTAGAGGCAGAGATTAAATTGCTGAAGGTTGAGGTCAAAAACCTTGCCAAGCAAAAAGGCAAAAAAAGCATGGAGGGGGAAGGGAGCACTGACAATAGTCAGATTGATGACATATACAAAAAGCTGACCTCCTTAGACTCCCGCCTTGGGAAGGCTAAGACCAGACATGACTACAATATTGCAGCCTTTAGGGCCATCGAGGAGTTTATCGTGGGTCATGCCAAGAGTGTTTCAAATCTAAGCGGTGTCCCGGCAGCGCTTTGGGGCAATGATAAAGAGAGCAAGAGAACCATTGAGGAGCTCGATAAGATGGATGCTGCTCAAATGACCGCGTTAGGCATGTTTCAAGCTTGGAAAAAAGTCAAGATCAGTATTGATCAAGCGGCCAAGAAGTAGTCCTGGATACTTCTACTGCTCTTTATTGTTAATATTACTGTTTCTTGGCTGTCGTCTTGCTGTTTTTTTGCCGTTGTTTTGCTGTTAAGTCTTGTCTGTGTAGCTGTTTCTGGGCTACGTTGATTTTGTTGTAACTCTTGAACTGTGCTACAGCTACTCTGCTCCTCTCTCTTATTCCGGCTTATAGGCCTTATTTTGTATTCAAGGGTATAGTCCCTTTCAAAAAACTATTTGCCAATATTAAAAAAAAAAAATTAACAAATTCACCATATATTATCTCTACACTTTTTGCTGTTTTCTTTCGTGATAGTGGTTCTTGTTCGGAAAATTCTTTTAATTTTTGTAAATCCATCTTCACCAAGTGTTTCACATTCTTTTTGGGAAGTAATTCCATAACTTTTGATATCACTTCAGCATAATGTTGCGCATCATGATCTGTGTCCATAAACATACACATGGGATCCTATCAAAACCCTTGCCTTTACGCAATCTAAAAAACATAAATTATCATATTTAAACCTTAGAACTAAAAAAATATTAGGATCTATCAAGGGTTTCTATACATATGTACCAATTTTTGCAGCGTTGTCTTTCACTTGTTGTGTCTTCTCTCTCTCTCTTTGTGCCCTCCTACGAACAGATCTTCTAGCATTCTTCTCTGCATTCTCTTCCTCGGTATATTTTCGTTTCTCATTCTTTGCATTTCCCATGATTCATCCACTTCAAAAAATTTCACCTGCACACTTGATACAAATCTGAATGTGTAAGAGTAAACTTGATACAAAACTATATGTGCATGCATGCATGCAACTCTATTTATATACAAATCTCAGTAGAAATTATGTTATTTTTAATTTTAGTTTTCTATAACTTTAAAACAACTTTTCTAAATTTAATAGAATTTATATTTAATATGTAAAACAACTTTTCTAATTTAATATTACATATTTTTGGTTAAAAACAATTTAAAAAAAAACACACTTACTTTAAAACAAAAAAAATATGTAAAAAATTAAATTTAAAACATAAAAAGCGAACAATATTAAGTAAGTAACTTGTAAAATATTAAATTTAGAAGGGGAGACGCAATTGCGAATCATTAAAGCTAGGAGGAGACGTTTTGGCGGCGCTTTGGTGGCGCAGAGGGGGTTCGCGCGAAATAGGGTTCGCGCGAACACCATTCGCGTGAATGTGGTTCGCGCGAACCCTGCTGAGTGGCAGTGACGTGGCGCCCAAATGGCACATTTTGGCCCCAAATCTTTTTGGGGGACAATTGTGAGGCAAAATCTGCCACTCGGATGCCACGTAATCGGGGGTAAACGAAATAGTTAACTTACAAAATTTTGACACAAAATTCATATTTTTATTGGCTTTCTAAAATGCAATTTTCATTTTTTAAAAATCTGTTTTGCTATTTATTTTTTAATTCTTACTAACATACGGTATTTTAGGGCAATCAATAGTACACAATCAACCAAATTTGAAAAATAGTACAATATATCAAAAAAATTGAAAAAAATATACTTAGTATTTGTTGAATTCTTCTTCTTTCCTGTGAAAAAAATAATAATTTCGATATAAATATTAAAAGTTATTGGCATTGAAATATGGACGCCATTTATTTTAAAATATAGTTACTAAATAATTAATTAAAAAAATATATAAGTCAAAAAAATATGAAATTTTGACAGCACGTCAAAATTATAATCTTGAACATATATCTAAAATTTCATAGTGAAAAGATAAGTTTTCATTTTAAAAAACCACCGAGGGACAGTCATTCCTCTTTAATAACATAAGAAACAACATATGAATAAAATTAAGAAAAATACTAGATTTTTTGCCAAATATTTTTTAAAAAATATACATGTATTCTACACTCTAAACACAACATTTCGTTAGTTCGTAGAATTTCATGAATGTGTACGGTTTTGTGGCTATTAACTTTAGAAAATCAATTAAACTGAAAATTCATGTTTACTAAGGTACAAACCATACCAAAAAGTGGGACATTTTATTGTGCTTTTACCACAATAGGTAACTCGCTAATGTGAATTCTAGATTAGAACATGTGGAGGTCCAAAATTATTTCCCACCCCGCGACTAAAATGAAGCCTCACTCATCAAAAACAAAAACAAGGTGGATCTGGAGACAATGATCCCACGTATTGATGTCATCCATTGTGCGAACATTTAAAACCATCAACTAGGATTCATAAAGGAGGAATTCTCCCATGAGGGACTCGAAACCACGACAGATTCAACATATGAAAGCTAGGGAGGTTATTTTTACTGTTGTCCGTTCTATATAATAGATGTGAATGGATGATCTTACCTAGCTGTTTACATTGCTTCAAAATAACTGGAGATAATATTGTTTTTCTTCTCTGTGTTTTCTCCTTCATAGCATTTATATGTAAATCTCGTAATTTATGTGTTTTCTTAGTATTAGCGGTACTCCACTTAGCTAATTTTTCCCTTTGAATGTTAGTTATTTGGTAATCCTGCGATTTGTAGATTTGTGATGCAACTGACCTATCAAATATTCTCGATAAGAAGTGTCACATAAGCTCGTATAATTATTACATGGTCCCGATTTCCACTCTTTAACAATATAGCTCATTTCAGTTTTCATTTCAGATATAATACATTTGTTAAATACAACTATGTACCTCAATACATTTTTGGAGACGCAATTAGCTATCCCTTAAACTATTACATATTGCAATGGGCATAACTCACCCGGGATACGAGAGATGACACTTTTCGATTTTATCACATACAGGATCGGGATGATTCCATCTCCCATTAGGTATAATCCTAATTTTGGATTAGTTTGTTCGTAGCATAAAAGTAAGTAATAAATGTTTGGACATTTACAATTTTACGCGGTGACTCTTGAAAATTCTTATTTAGCTGCAATCTCTCGGTCACAAAGATTGCATGTCTTATGGTAACTAGTGTGTTTCCCTTCTAGTGAATTTCTTTGTAGGGGAATTCAACCTTGCATGTCCCGACATATGTTGGTTAGGACTTGAGCTCTAAGCTTCATCACTTGAAATAGAAAAGAAATGTTTTCCATCATAAAACTCTCCTTGGATATAGTCTACCGGTTTTTGTTCTTCTTGAATGATTATTGGCAACACCCAATTTTGTAAATGCTTTCTTTGAAGGATCTTTGTTGGTTGGGAAGAATTATCAACACACCGATTCTACAGGCTCAACCATGTACAAATTATTGATTGCCCCAAATGATCAAATTTCCATAGTGGTTGCACTTAGAATCCATTACAGAGGCATCTGCTCCACAAGGTTTTTCCACGTCGACACTTGGGCACAACTTTATAGTTCCATTGAAGCTAGGAACTTCCCCAAGATTGGAATCCTGGTTGATGGCTTGTAATGGTATTGACATCTTGTCCCTTTGATGATAATGACCTATTTTAGAAATTATTTCTTTGGTTTTAAGTTTTAGGTTTTCTCGAGTTAACTCTCTTTTTTGTTTATTTGGTGAATTGGTAAACACTTGATCATTAAGCCGCATCGAAGTGTGTATATTCCTTAAAAATCACGGGGAATCTTTGCTAAGTGGATGTGCGAGATATGACCACCAACTAAAACTGATTTCTCTTTGCATTATTTTTCCTATCACCCAAAGGAACGTCATTCTAATATATTTTCATTCATCAAGAATCCTCTACATGTTGTTTAAATAAGCACTCGAAGATAGGAAATAACGATGAAAGAAGAATCTTAATAAGGTTATTTTATTTTAAATTATCCAACCCAAGGACTAGGTGATCTTTCTAGTTATCTCGATCCATAGGAACATAGACCTTCAGGTTGAGATCCTCCCTCTCATCCGTTTGGGTTGTGCTTAAATGACTATACTCAAGGTTTTGTTTTGCGAAGAGTCTTAATATTTGCTTTGACATTAAATAGTAATTTTCATGCTTCAATTGTGGATAACATTTGTTATATTTTTATGGGCATGAAATTTTTGATTTCAGTGATCTTGATGATTGTGTGGTCTAATCACGAGGGTAGTATTCCACCACGGTGTCGGATCCCAAGTTTTTACGGATTCCCCTTTCGTTATTGCTTGGCGTGGCTGCCTATCTAGCTTCTCTAAATCTATGGGGGTTCATCAGTCGAGATGAACCAAATTCCCCTGAAGCGAGATGCGTTGGAGTATTTGCAAACATTGAGGGCCCGTACACAAACGGGATCTCAATGTTTGTACACAATGTTCGTTGTTTGTTTGTAGGGCACTTGTAGTGAGTTCAAGATTCGTGCTTGTACCATAGGCCCCCTATAGAATTGTTTATATCCCCGAGAGTCGCCTCACACCGCAAGAGAAATCTTATTCTATGATCTCTTACCAAGAGGAATCCTTTGAGGCAAGGGGTTATGAAGGGCCTTTCGTTGAGCGTCCCGTGAGTACCATCCCGGCACAAACTACTCTTTCTTGATTTTATACCATTTGTTAATCCTTGGGCATATGGTAGTGAAAGGGTGAACTCTTTTGATTGAGTGCAGGTAATAACATTAGTTACTTGCATGCCATCTCTTGTCGTGGGGCCTCTGCTTGTATTGAGTCAGGAAAGGTACTCTTTCATGGTGGAATGGGCCTTGTTCATTAGTTATGTTTAATGGCACTTCATTTGATTTAGAAATTAGAGGAGTGACTGTATTGACAAGTGGACAATATTATTAATGGAAAGTTTTGTGGATTAAAATATGAATCACATCTCAAAGTTACTTGAGATTTCAGTCTTGGAGACCCCATAGCCCATTTTGGGTGAACCACGTTAAATTTGTATCTCTGTTTTATTGCATTTTATTTCTAATTTATGTTTCCCGCATTATTCATTGCACTTGCTTGTTTACCTGTACAACTGGTATAATCCTAACAACTAGTATCAGAGCACGTTTGAGATTTATTTGTTGGTAGTATACTCACAGAGGGATTTATGTTTGAGTGGGAGAAGTAGCAATGGTAGAGGAGAGTAATTTTAGAGTTGAGAAGTTTGACGGCCAAAATTACCAGCTATGGAAAATGCAGGTGGAAGATTACCTATATCAAAAGGATCTATATCTACCATTGGGAGGTGTAGGAGTGAAGCCCCCATTCATGTCTGATGATGAATGGAATGTTTTGGACAGGAAGGCTCTCGATGCGATTCGATTGAGTCTGGCATCGTCCATAGCTTCAAATATCTCACAGGTGAAGAGTATGGTAGAGTTGATGAAAACTCTAGCTAATTTATATGAAACACCTAGTGCATCCAATAAAGTTTATTTGATGAAAAGATTGTTTAATCTACAAATGCAAGAAGGTGGATCTGTATCTTACCATCTTAATGATTTCCACACTATTGTAAATCAATTAGATTCAGTTAATATCCCATTTGATGAGGAGGTTAGATCATTATTATTCCTATGTTCTTTGCCAGAAAGTTGGGACAACTTAGTAATAGCAGTTAGTAATACATCATCTACTTCTCTTAAATTTGAAGATGCAGTAAGTGTCATCTTAAATGAGGAAATGCATAGGAAAAGTACAGGGGAAAATTATTCTTCTGGAAATGTGTTGAATATGGAGAGTAGAGGGAGGAGCAAGGAGAAATCAAAGAGTAAGTCTCATGGGAGATCTAAATCGAATATGGCCAGATCCAAATCTAGGAGTAGAGGCATTACTTGTTGGAACTGTGGAAAGAGAGGACATGCTAAAAATGATTGTTGGTTCAAAGGAAACAAAGAAAACCATCTTGAAGGTATTAAAGAGGAAAATTCGACAAGTAATATTATTCAGGATGCTCTTATACTTTCTCTTGATACTAGAGTAGAATCTTGGGTAATAGATTCAGGTGCCTCTTTCCATGCAACCCCTGATAAGGGCTATTTTAAAGAGTATGTCTAGGGAAATTTTGGATAGGTTTATTTAGGTGATGATGAGCCATGCAACATTGTCGGGAAGGGCAATGTACACCTGAAATTACAGAACGGAACTACATGGATATTGAGAGACGTGAGGCATGTACCTAGTCTCAGGAGAAATCTCATCTCTGCAGATAGTTGGGTGGTGAAGGTTGCATAGTCACATTCACTTTAGATGCTTGGAAGGTTTCCAAGGGTGCCCTTGGTAGTGGCATGGGGTAAGAAAGTAGGCACTCTTTATTTATCTACTTGTATATCTAATTCTTCTACCATATTGTCTACTTCAGATGAGGATGCCAACATGTGGCATAGTAGATTGGGACATATGAGTGAGAAGGGCATGAAAATTCTACAGGAAAAAGGTAAGCTTTCAAGTTTGAAGCAATTGGACTTAGAGTTTTGTGAGCATTGCATTTTTGGGAAACAGAAAAGAGTTAGATTTCTCAAGGCAAGGGAATACCAAGAAAGAGAAAAAGTTGAGCTAGTTCATATAGATGTGTGGGGGCTGGCCCATGTTGCATCTCATGGTGGTTCTCTATACTATGTCACATTCATAGATGATGCCATAAGGAAGGTATGGGTATATTGCATTAAGCGTAAGTTTGATGTCTTTGATACATTTAAGAAATGGAAAGCACTTGTTGAGAATGAATGTGGTTTTAAATTGAAATGTTTGAGATCTGATAATGGTGGTGAGTATTACAATAAGAAATTTGATGATTATTGTTCCTTGAATGGGATTCGTAGAGAGAAAATAGTTCCTAGGACTCCGCAACAAAATGGTGTTAGTGAGAGGATGAATAGAACAATAATGGAGCATGCACGGTCAATGAGATTGCATGCGGGGCATGCCTCTCTAGTTTTGGGTAGAGGCTATAGATACTGTGTGTACTTAATCAACCATGGGCCTTCGATTGCATTAGATGGAGGAATTCCCAAAGAATAATGGACCGTGAAAGAGGTAGACCTTTCATTTTTAAGAGTATTTGGTTCAGAGGCATTTGTGCATGTTAATAAAGAAAACAAGAAGAAATTGGATTCAAAATCCAAACGTTGCACATTCATAGGCTATGGCTCCAATGGTGATTGTGGATTTCAATTTTGGGATCTAGATGAATCTAAGATAATTAGGATTCGTGATGTTGTTTGGCATGAAAATAGAATGTACAGGGATCAGGTATAGGATGAAAAAATCCCAAGGAAGATTTGGTTGAGGATATAGCTCCTAAAAATGAACTCTCAGATGGAAAATATCCACCTACAGGTACCGAGGTTAATAGTTTTGTAGGCCGAGCATGACAGCCAACATCAACATCAACACCTCTATCAGAAATTCAAGAAAATGAGCAGCAAGAAAATAATGATCCCGAGTCACCCCCATCTTTGGTAAGAAGGTCACAACGTATTAGTAGACCTCCAAAATATTTTCCCCTGCTTTGTATTATTTTTTACTAACAAATAGTGGTGAGCTAGAGAGCTTTGATGAGGTAATGTAGGTGGAGTCCACTAAGGAGTGGGAGCATGGCATGAAGGAGGAAATGGACTCCCTGGAGAAGAACCAAACATGGGATTTAGTCAAATTGCCAGCTGGGAAGAGAGTACTACAAAACAAATGGGTCTACCATGTGAAAGAAGAAGAAGGTGGATGGAAAAGGTACAAAGCAAGGCTTGTAGTGAAGGGGTATGAACAAAATAAAGGTATCGATTTTGATGAAATTTTCTCCCCTGTTGTCTTCCATTCATACTGTATTAAGTTTAGTTGTTGTTGAAGATTTACACTTAGAGAAACTTGATGTCAAGATGACATTTCTCCATGGTGACTTGGAGGAGGAGATTTATATGTAGCAACCACTTGGATATGAGGTGAAGGGTAAGGAGAAATTGGTTTGCAGGTTGAAGAAGAGCCTATACGGGCTCAAGCAAGCTCCCCGACAATGGTATCTAAAGTTTGATAGTTTTATGCATGAGCATGGTTTTACTAGATGTCAATCAGATCATTGTGTATACTTTAAATGGTTGGATAGTGGGAGCTACATTATTCTTTTGTTATATGTAGATGATATGCTTGTAGCAGGGTCTAATATGCAGGAAATTACAAAGCTTAAGGAAAATCTTGCACAAACATTTGAAATGAAGGATTTGGGTGCAACAAAGAAAATCCTTGGTATGAAAATCAAGAGGGACAAAATAAATAAGAAATTGGTGTTGTCTTAGGAGGACTATGTAGAAAAGGTGTTAGAAAGGTTTTAGATGTAGAATGCAAAACTAGTTAGTACACCATTGGCTGGGCATTTTAGATTAAGTAAAGAGCAATGCCCAACAACACAAGAGGAAAAATATTATATGGCATGGGTTCCTTATTCTTTAGCAATTGGGAGCCTTATGTATGCCATGGTTTGTACCAAGCCAAACATTGCCCAAGCAGTGGGAGTTGTTAGCAGGTATATGGAAAATCCAGGTAAAGCACAATGAAAGGTAGTCCAGTGGATTCTCAGGTACTTGAGAGGGACCACTAGTAGGCACTTGTGCTTCAGAGGGTCAGATTATACTTTACAGAGATTTTGGATTTAGATATGGCAGAGATGTGTAGAGTAGGAGGATCACTACTAGATACGTGTTTACAGTTGGTGGTGCAATGAGTTGGATCTCAAAGTTGTAGAAGTTAGTTTCCCTATCTACTACAGAGGCAGAATATGTTGCAGCGACTGAGGAAAGTAAGGAAATGTTATGGATGAGTAGGTTCATGGAGGAATTGGGTAAGGAGCAAGGGGATTGTAAGTTACACAGTGATAGTCAAAGTGCAATTCATCCGGCAAAGAACTCAACCTTCCATTTAATAACAAAACACATTCAACTAAGATATCACTTCATATGATAAGTGTTGGAGGATGGGCAACTTGAGTTAGTGAAGATTCATACAGATGATAATCCTTCTGATATGTTTACTAAGCCAATGAAAAGGAGAAGTTGGATTTGCATTCAACTTCATGGGTCTTCAAGATTGATCTTTGAAGTGGAAGAAACAAGTCAAGAAGAAAAGTCCAAGCAGGCGCTGTAGTGGTGGAGTTACAGCAATCAACCTCCAAGTAGGGAGATTGTTAGTTTGGAGCCTAATAGAGATGGGGGTTACAAGGGGGCTTCACCCCCTTTGTGGGGTCCAAGGGTCATGCACCTGGTGGGGGCTCGAGGGCAGTGCCCCCATAAGCCACATTTAATATGTATTTATTATATGTTTCCCTGAAATGATAAAAAACTCTAATATCTAAAAGAAGGGTCGTGATGTAAGAGGCTCATTATAGCAGTTGATGCACTGTAAGAGAGTTTTTCTAGATTGAATAAAAGGATTGGTTGTTTCTGGTGGACGTAGCCCATTTTGGGTGAACCACGTTAAATATGTGTCTCTATTTTATTGCATTTTATTTCTAATTTACGTTTCCCATTATTCATTTCCTGCTTGTTTACCTATACAACTGGTATAATCCTAATAGTCCCTAAAAAATCCCCTAACTCTGAATTCCTTATACCTCAGGTTACTAGACAAGGTGGCGATAGTCTCCTGGGGAAAGTCTCACTATCCTACTCCACACCCGCATTATTTAATGCCTCATCATCATCATCCTATAATGGTTGTGTGTCTAACTCCTCATCACCATCACTCTCCTAGAAGACTTCTATGTATTGGGCCCTCCCTCTACCCTTGCAATCATTTCCTGAACCCAAGGTGCATAGTAATCAAAACATAGTTTCTTTCACCTCAATTCCTCGTTGTCCTCACTAGCTCCGAATGGTCTCGAGGTTGTATCTTTCCTAGGTTGAGGTACCTTCAGTTGCGAACCCCGGTTCTTGAAGGGAAACCCTTAGGCTGCACTTGAAGTGGAAACCTCGACTTAGGAGTGGATAACTCCAAGTCACGAGCTCTCCTAATAGCCTCATGCGATGAAGAGGTTCAAATTCCCTCAAAAATCCAATGAGAGCATCTATCAAGCTTTGTTGTGAATAGGGAAATAACCTCATCTCTATAACATAAAGTACCATGACCAATAGTCTTTGAAAATATGTGATATACTAATCCATGGAACCGGTCTACCTTAGTTGAGTCAACTCTCTAAAATACCTATTGGGGTCCCTCTTATCAAATCTTCTCACTAGCCTCTTTGTGAACTCTGCATAAGTCGTGATGTGTATGTGTCCCTGAGTGATCAACCCATGATGCCACCAATCGTGAGCATCTCCTTCTAGATGTAATATTGCAAAATTGGTTGCATCTTCCTCTCGCATAGGATTCAAGTCAAATTATGTATTCAACTTCTGCACCCAAGACTATGTAGTACACTTCTTAGAGCCATCGAAATGTGGAACAGAAATCTATCCAAACCTCCTTTACATCTCTGGTACCTCTACCTGGTAATCTCTCCTAGGCCTGCTGCCAATCTTCATTTTGTAATATTCTTGGAATGACATGTTGTCATGAAATCCATCACTTAAGGTCTGGTACCTTTCCCAACAAGACTCCTCATCTACAACATCCCCGTTCCATACCTATGAAACTTCCGGATCCTTCAAGAAAGAAGGTTTCTTGAAACCCCAGAGGCCTGGTAGAAGAATGGGGGACCACTGTCCTAAATGTCCACCCTCACCTCTTTGACCAAGTTGTCCCTTATTGCTATTTTCACCTCTTTCCGCATGGGTATCAAACCTGTCCTATGTTAATCTCTCAGTGAGTTGGCTCAAATAGAGATTGGTGGTCTCCTGTTGCTTTACCATGTTGGTGAACAATTGTTTCATCAGATCTACCCCTATATCCTCATTGTCTCTATCCCCCATCTTTCAATCCCAATAGGCTAGAGAAACAACCGCTCTGATACCACTAAAATATCCCTTATGGGATACTAATTAAAAATGCATAAAATAATGAAAATTTATAGCCAAATAAAATACTAATTTATGCATATTTATAAAGTAGGGACAACAAAATAAATAAAATCAATATCTCCCAAAATATCCACTCGAATTACTTGAAAATATAAAGAGAGATTGATATTATTATAGGGGACATAATAAGACTATTTTTGGAATATTACAAAGATTAAATTGTGGCCAGAAAAATCAACAATGTGCCTAGACATCCTGGGAAAACTTCTGAGGTTTATTACTCCCTAAATACAAGAGCAAAAATAAGGGTCTCTGGGAATAACAATGACATATATAGGAAATAATATTTCCACCTTCGATCTGAAAATGACCGACTGGAAGGCCCCAAATAAAGGCTGCAAGTCACCTCACTTGGAATGGGGTTGGAAAATGATGGAGGCACCTTCAATGTGCTGCCACGCCCATCCCAAATGGCTATCGTGAATCTGATCTAGAGTTCCCTCTTATTATCTTCCCCAAATGCCCCCAAAACCCTGAAATCCTTTCTCTAAAACCTTTGGTAATATCTCTATAGCACAACCCTAAAAAATGGCTTCAAAACAAAAGACTAGGGTAGATCTCTCACTATCGAATAATGCCCTACTAGCTAGGGATGGGTCTCTCACCACCGAAGCTAGGGTCCTTGTGGGATTTGACTCCACAAGCTATAGATGCACAACAACAACAACAACTGCACGTGAAGGGGTCAATAAAACGTATGTGAAAAAGTTCCTCTCTTTTCTCTCTCAACTCCTTATATACATTCCAAGGCAAAATATCCCCAATAGACCAAGACAGTGTTTCATTCCACGGAGGGGTCAATAAAATAAAAGTAACTAAAGTTACTTTTTTCCTTTTTAAGTCACCAAGGTCCAAAGTGACCCCCAAACACCAAAATCCTCCAAACCCTTCCTCTGAACCTTCTGATAATATCTCGGTAACACAACCCTGAAAGTGGCTCCAAAAATGACAGACTAGGGTAGATCTCTCACTATCGAAGAATGCCCTGTTAGCTAGGGATGGGTCTCTCACCACCAAAGCTAGGGTCCCTGTGGGATTTGAATCCACAAATTGTAGATGCGCAACAACAACAACTACATGTGAAGGGGTCAATAAAATGTATGTCAAAAAGTGCTTTTCTTCCTCCCCATCTCCTTATATACTTCTCCTCAAAGAAAAATCCCCATAACCCTATCCACATTTCATTCCATGGAGGGGCCAATAAAATAAGAGTAACTATAGTTACTTTTTTCCTTTTTGATTCACCATGTCCAAAAGTGAACCCCAAATGCAAAACTAGGATATTAAAACCATGGGGCCCCTTCCCAAAAGATTCCAGCATCCACAACCCCCCGGGTCTAACCACATTTTGGACTCGACATGGCCCTTGGGCCATTTGGCGTAGGAAAAGGGGACATTACATAAAGGGGACATAACACACAAACCAAACATCATCAATCACCATACTGATTAAGGCTTGTTTTACCTTCACAATTCATCTCAAGATGAGTGTGTGAGAGGAAAATATTGTTTCAACAACCTATTAAAATAAATTAAAACAAGTTAATAAAATATAAATTAATTTTAAAAGAAATTCAATTGATAATTTCATAGAAAGTTAGCAAATAAAAATTAGAAACTAGTAAATTGTTCTCTTACCTTCAAAGCACCTCCAATCTTGAGAACCTCTTAAAGATAGCCTGGGACATATGATGATTTGTGACAAACATCTGAATCTCATTTATCTCTGTATAAATTTCCTCTATCCATGGTATTTTGTCAATCTTCTGTAGCATCAAATTCAAGGAGTGTACTGCACAAGGTGTCCAAAATATGTGCTCATATCTCCCCTCTACAATCAACCCTATTGCTCTACATTTTTGGCTTTTGTCCATGATGACTTGGACAACGTTTTAAGGGCCCATTGACTCAATAGCCTCAATCAAAATATTAGATATAAATTGAGTATCTTTTACTTCACCCTCACAATCAACAACCCTTAAGAACATTTCCCCCTTTAGGGTACACTGCAACAATGTTGATTAGGGGTCTATTTTGGGCATCTTTCCATCCATCTGAAATAATAGATACCCCGAGTCCTTCCATGAATCCCTAACTGGCTGTAAATAAGTATGTACATGGTCTAATTCTTTTCTCCAACAATGATGTTCTAACCTTTCTCATAACTAGGGATTTTATACCCTTGTGGTGTTGTTAGTGCAAAATCACAACACCCCCGAATGGCCAAAGATGTGAAGTGGTTAAAATGGGGCATTTAATGTGATTGCATAACATTGGATCATCTCTCAAGTTGTGGGACTTGCAAACCTGAGATGATCCTCCAGAGAAAGTTGGTTCTTGTTCCTAAACTACCTACCACGAGCTACTCTAATGCAGGAAAAAACTAAACTATCCTAATCTAACCATTCCAAGGAACCAGAGAGAAAGAGAGGGTGAAATAAAATCCTACACTAAAGTGGTGATACACCAAAGAAGGAAAGGGGTGAGATGCTCTATTGAGGGAGGATGAACAGGGGAGAAAGGAAGATGGGAAGGTCAAACAAGAAGTGACACAAACCTAGACCCTAATCCATGATCAAAACTCCATGAAACACAACACCCTACACCTACAAATGTGAAATACATGCACAAAAATAGATTTGAAAGGGAGAGGCATGGAGAGACAACAAAACAATGCAAAGGGTTGAAGAAACACCATAAAAACATGTTTTATTGCTCTATATGGGTGCACAGACCATTACGTTTCTGCTTAGAGGCACAAAAATGATTTCCAGTGTAGGAGAAGGTTTTCAACTCAAAATGGAGTCAAAAAAATTTGATAGAGTTTCCCTACACCTAGAATAATCTCTCCTTTTCAAATGAGAAGTGTTACAATATATAGAAAGAATAAGAGAGAGAAGAGGGAAAAGTCAATCCTGTTTCAACTACCATGAGATATGCATTGAATCCTGCCTTGAAGACTCAATCACTATCAATCAATGACTTTCTCAAATCCGCTCCAAATTTTCAGTTCTAGCTCCCTCTGTTTGTCTGGCATATTGAAGAATAATGGCATATCGAATTGAATATGATCTGGTAGTTAGATAAATCAAGCTCTGTATTAACGTCCTAGAAGATGTTTTCCCATTTTTCACCCAAAAATGCATACAAAAATGATATTTTATGTTTCCAAGGCATAGAGGGCATTGAGACATTTCAAAAAAATTCTCCCACCCAAATCTGAGTTCTCAGTCAAAAGATATGGTCATTTGAATTTTTGGGTCACGGGCGTGTAATATTTAAATGAGTCTATCTATACCAGGTCCACATGGCAGCTCTACACTCGTTTGAGATTTGACTCCTTCCTTCGCTCTTGGAATAGTGCCCATGTGACACGTGGCGGTGTCTGTAGTTTCCCTATTTCCTTTGTATTCTTCCTGAGTCTTTTCCACAGTGGGCGGAGGCACTATATCCAACCCAAGACACGTGGAGGCTTTACGCATGTTTAGAAACTACCCCCAGAATTTACCTTTGGAGTAGCGTGGATACGACACGTGGAGACCTCCGCGGGCCTTTGGAATTTTCAACATTGACCTCACCTTTTTGGGCTCTAGACACATGGAAGGCCCACGCTCATTTGACAATCTGCTCAGGGTCCCACTTTTGAATGTGCACTATTTGGACACCTAGCACCTTCCACCTACATTCATTACTTAGCCATTTTGGGCCCATTATCCTTTTGACCTCTATTGACCATTGGCTACGTGGAGGGCTGGCGCAAGTTTGAGTCTCCACCTTGGGCTCCCATTTTGGAATTGCACTGAGCCAACACTTGGCCCCTTCCACCGAGTCAAAGACTTTTCAACGGCCGGTGTAAATTTTTGAGCTCTAGAAGCATGGAGGCTTGGTGCTTGTTTCAACCTACCCCTTTGGTTTTAAACTTTGAAGGTGTGCCATTTAGACACTTGGCAACTTTTGTTGTCTCCTCCATACTTAGTCAATTTCGAGGTCCATCCTGAACTATTTAAGAGCCCAAAGACTTTGAATCTTCATCATTTCTTTTCCTTTAATTCTCAGGTTCCTTTGACACTGCTCGGCCTCCTTCCCCGACCCTGACATTCCATTTCCGAGCCCGCCTGTAATTTGTTTGTTGGATTTGAGGGACGAATTTTCTCGACAGAGCCATTTCTTGAATTTCTTCTTGCATGAGGTCATTTGATCTTTCGTAGGCCCCGCCACTCCATTGTAAATTCCCTCTGCAACCTTGTTTGTCATCCTGGAATGTGAGCTCACGGGTATGAGTCATTTCTTTCATAATTTCCTTATGTGCAGGACTTTTCTTGACCAAATTTTCTATGGGGAAAATTTGGGATAACGTGTGCCTCATTAATACCTCTCACCATGATGTTCCAACCTTTCTTTTGCTTTTAGCAAAACACTTCCGTGGGTGCACGTGGGCCCGCATCTTTAAACCTCACCTTTTGTAATATTGGCAAAATTTCCTAAGTCTCCTCGAGAGCCCGCCTCCCGCATGTCACCGTTGGTCCGACATGTGGCTTTTTTAGGCGTCAAGCAGAGGCGTGGATTTCTTTTAAACCTTTACGATTTTTCAAAAAAAAAAATTCCTAAGTTCCTCTCGATGGTCCTCTTCCCCATGCGTAACTTGGGTCCGACACGTGGCTTCTTGAGGCGTCGGTAGAGGCGCAACTTATTTTGAACCTTTTTTCTTTTTCAACAAAAAAAGATAAAAACCCAAAGTGCTCCGTGAACCACTATAATATCCCCAATGGAATACCACTTTAAAATGTACAAAAATATTGAAAATATACAACCACATAAAATATTGATTTTACCAAAAATTTTTATAGTTAGGGCAGAGAACTAAAGAAACTTAATATTTCCCAAAATGACCACACAAATTACTTGAAAATATAAAGAGGGCTTGATGTTATTATAAATGACATATGGAAACTATTTTTGGCATATTATAGAGACTAAAATGCTACCATGAAATCACAAAGTGAGCCTAGACAACTGAAAACCCTCCATATACAAAAGCACTTAAGTCACCACGCTTGGGAAAGGGGTCAGAAAATGATGGAGGTGCCTTCAACATGCGCCACATCTAGCCTAAAAAGGATTCTATGAATCTGATCTTGAGCCCCTCTGATTATCTTCCCCAAATGCACCCAAAACCCATGAATTCCTTTCTCAAAATCTCTTGATAATGTCACCGCTACTACACACTTTGAAAATGGCTCCGAAATGACAAACTAGGGTAGATCTCTCACTACCAAAGAATGCCTTACTAGCTAGGGATGGGAATCTCACCACCAAAGCTAGGGTCCTTGTGGTATTTGACTTCACAAGCCAGTAGATGTGTAACAACAAGAGCTACATGTGAAGGAGGCTAAAAATGTATATGACAAAAGATTTCTTTCCTTTCTCTCCCCAGCTCTTATATACTTCCCCAAGGAAAAGAGCCCCAATAGACCCTAGACGCATTCCTTTCCACGGAGGGGCCAATAAAATAAAAGTAACTAAAGTTACTTTTTCTTGTTTAAGTCGTCATGGTCCAAAGTGACCCCCAAATGCCAAACATGACAATTAGTACCTATTAGTGTGAAATCACAGCACACCCAAATGAGTTCCACAGGTCTAATTTTCTAAGGCAGACTCATTTGGTGTGATTGCATAACATTGAACTTTTCCCAAGGTGTGGGACCTTGCAAAATTGGAAAGCTCTCCAGATTAAAGGTTGGTTCCTTATTCCTCTATTCAAGTGTATGCGTGGGAGCTTGCAGAGGGTCTATCTCTAAACCTAAACTAAAACTTGCCAAGGAGACAAGGATAAGAAAGGGGTACAAGACATAAACAATAACTAAACTACCAGGTGATGCACCAAAGGAATGATGAACACTTATTTTACTAATAGACACAAACCAAAAAATGCATACAATAAACAAGCACATATAGCCATATATGTAATGGGAGACTAGATGAAAGCAAAAGAGATAAGAGAGGATCTAAAATCGATCACAGACATGTTTTATTGCTCTGTAGATTGATACAGTCCATTACAAAGTAGCCAAGAGGTAGAAACGTAATGCAATTTTGATAGAAGGCTTGAACCCCATAGATCCCTTTTCTAGAAGGAGGAGGGAGCCTGCAAAACAAAGAATGTCCAACCCTTTACAATGAATCATGCCCCTATATTTATAGATTCAACCTGAAAGAAGAAAAGAGAGAGAAGCGGGAAAAGCAGGTTGAATTTCAACCACCGCTGTTAATGCCTCTGATGAAATCTCTCCCCAAAATTCGTCTTTACTACATCAATCCTTGGTTCGACACCTTGAAGGAAGAGGAAATGAAAAAATAGATCAAATCTGATCTAGTTGTTGAGGCAAGAAGATCCCGCATTGAAAGCCCGAAGACATTTCCTCCATTTTTCTTCACCTAACCTCCTCAAAATTAAAGTTTCAGACCTCCATGGCATGGGTGAGGCCATATCTTTCCAACGGCATCATATTTGTAATATTTTGAGCCTTGAGTTGAAAAATATGCCCTTTCAAAGTTTGTAGCTATCTATATAGGAGGGTAGGAAAATAGCTTTAAAAATGGGTCCCCTTTTGATATCGGACATGTGGTAGCTAGATTGGAACAAAAATCGGAACTACGGGTCTATAATTTATATTTTTTCCTTTCCTCCACCCTCGCTTTGGCTTTGACTCGGTCCAAATGCTGATTTTTCCTTGGGCGGAGTTGCGGGCCATTTTGCAACTTTTACCCCTTTTGAGATAACAAGGGAAAAGAACCAAATTTTTCCCCAATGGTCCACTTTCCCTAGGACACACGGCGGCAAACTGGCCGCACTTGTTTAGAAATATTTTCTCTATTCACCCTTGAAACAACACCATACTAACACTTGACATTCTCCACTTACACCTTTATACTTAGCCAATTTTGAAGCCTCTTTTCTATCCGCCTTTTGACTTTGTTTCTTCTTATGTGGGATCGTGGTTGATCAATATTTGGCACGGGGTGAAATATGGATAACAGTACCATGCATGGCCCCTTCTCAATAGCCCCTAGCATCCCCAGCCCCTTAGATATGACCACGTCTTGGACTCACTTGACCCTTAGGCCTTTGGCATAGAAAAAGGGGACATTACACCCGCTTTCCTACTTCGTCTTGAAATTTGGACACATGTCCTTTGTGGCCTTAGGCATATTTTCTTCTTTTGGCGTGAAGACCCGCGTAGCTCTTAGGTGCGCTATTGTAAATTGTGCTTTTGGAAACAAGTGAAAAGTGCCAAATATTTCCCAGTCCATGGTCCGAAATATTCCTGGCCAAAAGTCTTCCCAGGCCCACAGCCCGCTTTTAGGAAAAAATCCTCCCAAGGCCCGCTGGCCCATAACTTTTAAAATATGAGGAGTTAGGAGGAATTATTTATATCATTGGAAAGGGGAAGAAATTTCATATCTAATGGAAATTTTTCAAGAAATATTAAGTGTGAGAATACAAAAATCAGTTGAAGCACAAAAGGTAGGGAAAAGGGGGTTAGTTGACCAAAAATAAGTATGAGCTTATTTTGGACAAAAGTTTCCTTTTTTTAATTCAAATGTTTTATTTCAAAAACTTGGGTTGACCTTTTTACGGATCACCTTATGGGGTAAGGGAATTTTTTTTATAAACCCTTGTAAATGAGGACCTTGTTCATTGTTTAGACCTTGTGGAATTAAATACCTTGGGTATTTAATTTATGTTGGCCCCTTTTAACCCTCTAAATTTTAATTGGGGAATATTTAACTGATGTTAATTTAATTATTTATTAAATTAACACCTAAGTGAAAATTTAACCATGTTGAACTAATTACACTCATTAATTTGTAATGTGGATTTAATATTTGTTATAATGGGAAAATTTTATTTATTAAATATAAATTGTCCTTGAAACATTATTGTGACAACTATAGTTTCGAAGCTTGTATGCGGGCATGCCTTTCAAAAAAATTATTCCATAATTTTTCTAACTAAACCTAGGTTGTTCTTGGGTCTCGAGTGGGCATTTTTAGCAGGCATTACACTTGGTATTAGAGTCATGGCTTCAAAGCTTGGACCCTTGGGCACACTAGAAAACTTGAGAATGAACATTAACCCTAGTACAATATTAAACCTAACTGTAATGTCCCCTTTCCTATGCCAAAGGCCTAAGGGTCCAGTCAAGTCCCAAACCATGGTCATACCCAAGCGGTTGTGGACACTGGAGCTTTTGGGAAGGGGCCGTATGGTGCTAATATTCAAGTTTGGCATTTGGGGGTCACTTTGGAACTTGCCCACTTAAATAGGAAAAAGTAACTTTAGTTACTTTTATTTTATTGACCCCTCTGTGGAATGAAACACATCTTTGTCTATTGGGGCTCTTTTTCCTTGGAATGTATATAAGGAGATGAACTTTTTTCATATACATTTTAGCCTCCTTCACATGCATCTACTCTTGTTGCACATCTACAGCTTATGGAGTCAAATCACACAGGGACCCTAGCTTCGGTGGTGAGAGACCCATCCCTAGGGGTAAGGGGGCATTCTTCATTAGTGAGAGATCTACCCTATTTTGTCATTTCGGAGCCATTTTTAGGGCTATGTGGCGTAGGGACATTATCGAGAGGTTTCAGAAGAAAGGATTTCGTGCATTTTGGGGAATTTGGGGAAGATAATCAAAGGGGCTTCAAATCAGATTCACGATAACCTTTTGGGCTAGGTGTGGCAGCATGTTTAAGGTGCCTTCATCATTTTTTGACCCATTTCCCAAGCATGGTGACTTATAACCTATAAGTGGAGGGTTTTCCATTTTTGGGGGCATGTGGGGAAGATAATCAAAGGGGTTTCGGATCATATTCACGACAACCTTTTGGGCTGGGCATGATGACAACACGTTGAAGGCACCTCCATTATTTCTCACCCCCTTTTACAAGCGTGGTGACTTACAACCTGTAAGTGGAGGGTTTTGCAGTTGTCTAGGCTCCCTGTGATTTCTTGGCAGCATTTTAACCTCTATAATATGCCAAAAATAGTTTATGTATGTCATTTATAATAATATCAAGCCCTCTTTATATTTTCAAGTAATTTAGGTGGTTAATTTGGGAAATATTAAGTTTCTTTAGTTCACTATCCTTATTGTATAAATTTGGTAAAATCAGTATTTGATGTGGCTACAAATTTTCAATATTTTTGTGCATTTTTAAATGGTATCCCACAAGGGATATTTCAGTGGTATCAGAGTTGTTTTTCCTCCAGCCTGTGTGGGTTAAATATGGTAGTTTGAAAAGATCTCAATATGGGTTTTATAAAGGAAATGTTCACCAACATGGTGAAATAACAGGAAGCAACTAACCTTTGTTTGAGCCATCTCACTCAAAATTTGAGTCAAAGAAGATCTGGGGACATTAAGGAAAATAGAGAGAACAGTGATAAAGGGCAGCCCAATAGAGGTGATTGATGAGGATTATTGTTGGAGGAAATATCAATCTTTAAGTAAGGATTTTAGAGATAATATGCCATTTCCAGATTATTATTGCATGTCAAGATTGTTAGCAGAAGCCCAAGTGAGATCATCATATGCCGTACCTAAATTACAAAAGAACTCATTTGTAGAAGAAGATTCTAGACAAAAGGGTATGATTTACATTGAGAAAAATAATTGCATTAGTGAAACTTTGCTTGTTAGAGAAATTATTCCAGCTCAGGAGAAGAAATTTGTTTATACAAGCAAGGAGGATGTAATGGAAAATCTTAAAAAGTGTGAGGAATGGAATGGCAGAGCTAGAGCTACTAGGTTGATAGTGACTCAAGCAAGACAACACATACAAGATTTCAAGGAAACAATGAGGGCAATTGATGCAAGGAAGTCTACACCCACGAAAGAAGACTCTATGGAGCATCTGGCACATGAGGAAGAGCCTCACATGGACACTTGTGTGGAATTGCAAGTTATTGCAATCTCAAAACTAAAAACTCATGATAAGCTGATTTATGAAGAATTTCAGCCCATAGTAGACCAAAATGTTTAGGATTCATGGTAGAAAAGTCAAGTCATTTTGGAGACCAAGCTTGATAAGGATACTCCAAGGGATGGTGTTTAAATCAGCAATCAGCAATAGAAGGTGAACCTTTTGATGATATTCTCTATAAGGAGGTTAGTAGTAGCATGGATGTATTTCATCATCTTCATCCTACATCATTAGAGTAGTTTTATCATGATGGTATTCAGCCTATTGTCGATAAGAATGCTAAGAATTTGGTACATCAAAGTCAAGTCATCATGAAGACAAAGAGTAATGATCTTCTTTATGTAGAGATACAAGAGAAGCAAAGATGGAAGACCTTACATGATACAAGGGTTTATGGGCATTATAAGGTATGGGATCCTAGTAATATGTTGCAATTATCCAAAACTATCAATTCTGATTTTAAAAACTTGGTGACTGATTTCATAAGCAAAGGAGGGAATTCAAATGTGTCTTTTGGGATTACAAGTGTTGGCAAGCATGATTTCTTCATTGGATACTCCAGTGCAAGAAGGGAGAGTAAGAGAATATTTTTTAATCATCTTGAGCTTGTTGGACATGTATAACAAAGTCATAATGAGAGGAGAAAATATCAATATGGGAAAACATGGTCATAGAGGTGGGAGGAGTAGTGGACATTCGTGAGTAAGGGCCTCCCCATTCTTCTACCAGGCCTTTGGGGCTTCACGAACCTTCTTTCTTGAAGGATTTGGAAGATTTCAAGAGTACAAAAACAATGAGTAGATATTTTGGATGAGGAGTCTTGTTAGGAGAGGAACCAAACTCTAGTGAGGGCATCTCAGAACAACATGCCATTCCAGGAATATGGAAAAATGAAGATTGATAGTAGACCCAAGGGAGATCATCAGAAATAGGTACCAGAGTTACAGAGGAGATTGGGACAGATTTCCATTCCACACTTCATTACGTTGGTTCTAAGAAGTGTACTACACTGTCTTGGGTCCAGAAGTTGAAGACATACTCCGACTTGAATCCTATGCACGATGAAGAAGCAACTAAGTTTGCAAGCTTGCATATTGAGAGAGACGCTCTAAATCAAAAATAGAAGGTGAACCTTTTGATGATATTCTTTATAAGGAGGTTAGTATTAGCACGGATTTATTTCATCATCTTCATCCTATATCATTACAATAGTTTTATCATGATGGTATTCATCCTATTGTCAATAAGAATGCTAATAATTTGGTACATCAAAGTCAATTCATCATGAATACAAAGAGGGATGATCTTATTTATGAGGAGATATAAGAGAAGAAAATATGGAATACCTTACATGATACAAGGGTTCATGGGCATTATAAGGTATGGGATCCTAGTAATATGTTGCAATTATCCAAAACTATCAATTCTGATTTTGAAAACTTTGTGACTAATTTCATAAGCAAAAGAAGGAATTCAAATGTGCCTTTTGGGATTACAAGTGTTGGCAAGCATGATTTCTTCATTGGGGAATCTGGTGCAAGAAGGGAGAGTAACTCTCAAGGTACTAGCATTGGTTTTCTAATTGCTAAAAAGGGTAAGAGAATATTTTTAATCATCTTCAGCCTGCTGGACTGTGTATAACAAATAGTCATAAAGAGAGGAGAAAATGTTTTATTAATAGATCCCATGACTGATTTTTATACCAGCTACATGGTAGAACCCTTGGAAGGGTTAGTGGGGGCATTTGGTCCTCAAAGTGCTCAAAGAATCAAGGTGCACTTTGTTGTTAAAAATAAGAGTTGAATTCAAGGTGCATTCATGACTTTAACATCCTAAGGTATGAGAATGGTTACCATCTTCCTAGCTTGTTGAGTTCTCCTATGTTTTTTCCATGCTTCTATTATTTAGGACAATATTTACATGCTTGGATGATTAAGGAAGACTATTTCATAATCACGTTTCAAGGTATGCTAGATGGAATAAACACATCTTCCATTCACATTGCTCTTGATTCACCCAATAAGCATATGTTGGCAAAAAAATAATGCAGGGGCCCATGATATTGAAAGGACATGAGGTATGTGGTGTATTTATTGTGGTTGAATTTGCTAGAGGTAAGGCTATTTTTGGGATGCAATGGTTACATGATGTTAAGGAAAACAATGATGCGTGGGTTGAAAAATCAAAGGAGAAAGAAGATGTTGATCGTATATCGAAATTCTGAGTTGCAAAGGTATGATGAGTAGACCCAATTATGCTATTTCAGATGTGTTATCTTCTCTCATGAAGAGAATCAATGGGTAGAACAAAAGGTATGAAGTTCCATATGATAAAGTTTATGGATGCATGAGTTATAATATTGATTTTCATTTCTCTTGCATTTACGGTGAAATGAAAATATGGGGAAAGATAATAAAGTATGATGAGGGAGCAGCCATGTGTATGCCTAACATACAAGGAATTGATGAGTTATGTCCATGGAAAGATATGTCTTACACAAAGAAGGTAACTCATTTCTTTATTGTCATTAAGATATGTGAAGTACTTGAATGTGTTTGTACATTTGGGTTACTTGAAGTTGGAATCATTCATTGGACATATTGGCTTCCATCTTTTGGGAAATTTGCATTCATCCCTCATGTGGATAAACTAAAAATTTTAAGGAAAAAAAGAAATCAGATTTCATGGTATACAAGGGCAGGCAGATCGCAAAAGATGTGATTGGTGAAGAAAGAAGCATGTCATTGCAATGGTTGAATTGTGAAGGAATGCAGCCTCTTGTGGGTCATGGTGACATCACAGGGTATGAGACAAGTGGGATATTTGATGACTCCTATTCTTATGGGTTGTTTTCTGCAACACACAGCACACCATGATGACTTATGTGGAGAGTGAGTTAGGTATGATGGAGACTTTGACTCTAGATGGGGTGAGTGGAGTCATGGGTGTGGGTGTAACCAGTAGTGTTGCACATGAGACAGTTATAGAGATTGGGAGTATAGGTTCAGATCATCCGAGTTTATCATTATGTTGGTTATCTGAGGTCTCGATAGACTGGAGATCTCATTTGCTTGCTTGAGTACTCCAAGAACTGACACACTTATGAGATTCTAGATGGTCACATTCAGGATGACAGCTACATTTTGGAGGAGGAGATGATCTTCTATCAGGGAAGATTGTACCTTGTGTCAGGTTCATGGTTTAGGATGGAGATATTGCAACATGTGTATTGTTCCTTCGTGACTGGGCACTTGAGCTTCGATGAGACCTACAGAGTTCATATCGAGAGGTTCATATGACATAGGCTGAGAGAGGATATCCTCAACTTTATAAAGGCATGTATGGTTTGTCACTATGACGAGTCAGAGCTTACAGGTTCATCATTTTTTGAGTCGACATGGGATAACACTCCTATGTATTTTACTTCTTCTATGCCCGGTGAGCACTTCGCCCACACGTTAGTCATTGGAGATACGAGGTTGACTCATGGTTATTCAATAGGTCCACATTAAGCACAGGAGGTGGACTATGTGGAGTTGATATTACCGGTTGAATGTCTATTGGAGTCTTGGGATTTTTTCCCACGGGACACATTGAGATACATTATGAGGAGCCTTTCTCTCACATGAGTGCAGGTCATGTGGGAGAGTTAGCACCATTTGTGCATATACAAGTTGTGTCACAGGTTGATTCAGGGGATTCTATAGGATTCAAAGTGGACTTTCATACCCAGGAGTTGATCGGTGAGGTAGTGAGTGATCACATGATGACAACTTTGCATTGGCAGGGATTGGACAAATTAGCAATTTCGGTGTGGGTACCAATGGAGAGTCGGTGTGGGCATCATACTACTTCAGGAGCAACATTGTTCTCTACATGGCATGGAGAGCATGATGACTACAGGAGGTGTCTTGGTTACTTCGCATCACACCGATCATTAGTTGATTGTAGGGTGAGGTGGAAAAAATTACTCGGTGGATTTCATCTTCTGTAGCATGGCGGGATAATGCTTGGGGTCAATCATTTCTCAAGAAGGGAGGATTTATAATGTCCCCTTTCCTATGCCAAAGGCCTAAGGGTCGAGTTGAGTCCCAAACCATGGTCATACCTAAGCGGTTATGGATGCTGGGAGATTTTGGGAAGGAGCCGCATGGTGATAATATTCAAGTTTGGCGTTTGGGGGTCACTTTGGACCTTGGCGACTTAAACAGGAAAAAGTAACTTTAGTTACTTTTATTTTATTGACCCCTCCGTGGAATGAAATGCATCTTGGTCTATTGGGGCTCTTTTTCCTTGGAATGTATATAAGGAGCTGGGAGAGAAAGGAGAGGAACTTTTTGTCATATACATTTTTAGCCTCCTTTCTTCATATGCGGTTGCTATTGTTGCGCATCTATAGCTTGTGGAGTCAAATCCCATAGGGACCCTAGCTTCGGTGGTGAGAGACCCATCCCTAGCTAGTAGGGAATTCTTCGGTAGTGAGAGATCTACCTTAGTATGTCATTTCGGAGCCATTTTCGAGGGTTGTGTGGTGGAGACATTATCACGGAGTTTTAGAGAAAGGATTTTGCGGGTTTTGGGGGCATTTGGGGAAGATAATCAGAGGGGCTCTAGATCAGATTCACGGAAGCCTTTTGGGCTAGGCGTGGCAGCATGTTGAAGGTGCCTCCATCATTTTCTGACCCCTTTCCCAAGTGTGGCGACTTACAGCTGTAGCTATTATGTGGAGGGTTTTCTAGTTTTGGAGGAATTTGGGGAAGATAATCAAGGGCTCTAGATCAGATACACAACAGCCTTTTGGGCTGGGTTTGGCAGCACGTTGAAGGCACCTCCATCATTTTCCGACCCCTTTCCCAAGTGTGGCGTGACTTACAGCCTGATACATGGAGGGTTTTCTAGCTGTCTAGGCTCACTGTGATTTCTTGGCAGCATTTTAATCTTTGTAATATGCCAAAAATAGTTTCCGTATGTCATTTATAATAATATCAAGCCCTCTTTATATTTTCAAGTAATTTGGGTGGTTAATTTGGGAAATATTAAGTTTCTTTAGTTTGTTGTCCTTACTGTATAAATCTGGTAAAATCAATATTTGATGTGGCTACAAATTTTCAATATTTTTGTGCATTTTTAAATAGTATCCCACAAGGGATATTTCACTAACACACTTTTAAATTTAGAAAACAACCTTGTTTGAAAATTACATATGTTAGTAAACATGGAAAGCTGAATAAAACCTAGAATAATAAACTAACTCTCACCTTGGTCTGTGCAGGAGGTACGGACCAGATGAGGGGTCCTTTCACATAGACTTAGACTTGCCACCTCCGATCATGTCCTCATGTTTAGTATTTCAACTTAACATTACAAATAATTTTTTATTTAATTGAGGACCATCCTACCTCATATTTTACTGGCCAGATGCTTTAGGACGTCAATCAAGCCACTCGCTTCCGCCACCTCTATGCGGAGGGTCCGTAGGAGGACATTCAACCAGACATGATAGGTAACCACCCACCCATTTAGAGGCTCGTACATCTCCTCACACAAATGTAGGAGCATAGAGTTTAGAGAACTCCCATGCGCAATATCGCCAGAGTAGAGAGTCACCACAGAGGGGTTAGGGAGACTAGATTTCAGGACATAGGGATAGGTCTCAGAGCCCTATGCTTAGAGATGAGCATGCAGAGAGGCCTAGGGGTCACCGACTACGGTATTAATTCGCAGAGACCATATCAAGGAGATCCTGAAGCTATGACCATCTCACTATTCTAGGGATACAGGTGGATTTCAAGCAGAGGCTTGATTGGTGAGCTTGAGGGGTGCTTCAAGCTCTCGTCCTATACTAGAAACATGAAAGTTCATGTTGTGATCCATATTCTGAGGGATGGAGCAGGTGTCTGGTTGAGGACCAAGGAGTAGAAGCTCTAGGATGATTTAGAGACAGTTACCTAGGAGTTATTTGAGGACCGGTTCAAGAGCCTTCTTAGGGACTGTTGAGTCAATTTAGGAGCTTGTTAGAGTCTTTTCTTAGCTAATTGACACCTATTTCATAGGTGATTCAAAGAGAATGGATAAGGACAGAGGTTCCTGAGATGGAACAATGAATAATAACGTGTGTAATGTTTTGAAAGAAGAATTATGCTCTGTTTTGCATGAAATTACATGTTTTAAAGTGATCATGAGGAAGATTGTGCTTGGAAACCCTGCCCTTGCATATATGTTCTTGAATTAGGCAATTAAGGATCTTGAGAAATCCTTGGGATATAATTTTAAGGATGCACACTTGAAGAGAAAATGCTTGAGCATTCATAAGGGAGCTGAAACTTTGGGTTGTTATCTTGATCATGTTCAAACAGGTGGAAAGGGTCTTGTGACTCCAAATGAGAGGGATTCCACATGAGAGTAAAGTATATGGTAAGAGAGATCAAAAGGTATGCATACTAGAAGCTCATAAGTGAATTTTGTAGCCTCAATAGTTTTTCATGTACTTATAGGAATCTTGCACCTCTATTATACATTGTGTAATGTCCCCTTTTTCTACGCCAAAGGCCTAAGGGTCAAGTGAGTCCAAGCCGTGGTCATATCCAAGGGGATGGGATGTTGGGGGCTATTGAGAAGGGTCCGCATGGTACTAATAGTCATGTTTGGCATTTGGGGGTCACTTTGGACCATAGTGACTTAAACAGGAAAAAGTAACTTTAGTTACTTTTATTTTATTTGCCCCTCCATGGAAAGGAATGTGTCTTGGGTCTATTGGGGCTCTTTTACCTTGGGGAGTATATAAGAGTTGTTAGAGAAAGGAAAGGAAAGGAACTTTTGGCATACATTTTTATCGACACCCTTCATGTGTAGGTGTTGTTGTTACGCATCTATAGCTTGTGGAGTCAAATCCCAAAGGGAACCTAGCTTCGATGTGGTGATAGACCCATCCCTAGCTAGCAGGGAATTCTTCGATAGTGAGAGATCTACCCTATTCTTTCATTTTGGAGCCGCTTTTTGGGATGTGTTACAGAGATATTTCAGAAGGTACAAAGGAAGGGTTTTGAATATTCTTGGCGGCATTTGGAGAGGATAATCAGTGGGCTTCCGAGATCGTAAATCACGGCAGCAGATCGATCCATGGAAGCCATTTGGGCGAGAAGCGTGGCATTTCATTGAAGGCATCTCGTGAAGGTTTTCACCAGCTTTGGGTGCATTTGGGGAAGAAAATTAGAGGGGATCCGGACTAGATTAATGGCAATATCTTAAATTAAGACTTTTGGGGTGAAAAAAATGATGTGGCGCTTGTTGAAGATGCCTCCATCATTTTCTGAACCCTTCTCCAAGCGTGGCGACCTGCAGCCTCTATTTGGGGGTTTTCCAGTTGATAGTTTCAGATTTGAAGGTGGAAATAATATTTCCCTTTTCTGTTAATGTGATTACCAAAGACCCTTAATTTCGCTTTCAGGGTATTTGGAGAGTTACGAGCCTCACGAAAGTTTCCGAAAAAATACATCTAGGGCACATTGTGCTTTTAAGCAGCATTTTAATTTATGTAAAACTCCAAAAACAATCTTATTATGCCCCTATAATAACTACAAATAAAATGGCATTTAGCCCAGTTTTGTATTTTTCTTCTTCCATCCCGGCAATGCGACTTGGATTCTTGTAAGACTGTGAAAAAAGAAATTACTTGTGGTAAGGGCATGAAAGCCAGGACAAATTGACTTGACCGAGATGCACCAAGGAGTAATTAGAGGCATGATTGGGTTTAAAATAATGATATCTTATGAAAGAAATTATTAGCTATTCTTTTACTAAAAAGTGTATGTTTAAATGATGTAACCATGGCACTTTGTTATATTGTTGGTTGGGCTATTTGTTTACCAAATAGAACATGTTAAAGTGATGGAAATATGGTGATATTTGTGCTAATTTGTAGAGTTTCTCATTGACTGAAAAAAAAAATACTCTTCTTAATCATATTATTTTTATGAAGTTATGTAGAAATTTTAAATGTCAAATGCTTATTGATTGAAGCTGGAATACGGATGTATTGACCTTTGTGATTAGAGGTAAACATGATCCCTAAAAGAGAAATTGGTTGTTCTATTTGTGTGCATCCATAGTTGTATCTTTATAGAAACCAGGTAGTAATACATTTTCAGTTGTATTACCATGTGCTTGTTGATAAAACAACATGTATATCCTTTCATATTTTATTAATTAATTGCATTAGAAAATGGAGTTAATATTCATGCCAGTTCATTTTGAATTGACATCATACCACTACTCCAGTCTTGTAGGACCATTAGCCATTACATTCGGATGTGCGGAAACTCATGTCTTGTGAAGTTTTATCGTAGCATGGATCTAAATGAGATACTTGGATTTCAATTGGTGAAAGGATGATATCCTTGATTTATTGGCTGAATTATTGGGATATTGGACCCATTGTAAATATTCAAACCTCACTATGTGAGAATTATTATACCAGTTATATATTTCACCTTAATGGCATATGTAATATATGATTTTAATAAAGAGATGATTACTTTGTGTGTAATAATATCTCAATATGAGTAAATGATGAATACTTGAGTTGTGAAATCTTACTTTTCACAAATTGTTGAATACATTTATTTGATAGTTATCAATGTATGAAGCCGATAATTGGGTAATTATTGTAACAATCAATTGTCTTTAATTTCTAAATTAAATAAGCTATTTAGTGGCATAGCTAATTGAAGGAATAATTAAATATACATGTTTTAATATATATTTAATTCGGCCTTTTGGTAAACTTGGTATTAATATGATAAGATTGTAAATCTTATTGTATAGAGAATGGAAGAGTATCATTGTAAAAGGTAATTTAAGGTTAAAGAATCAAACATCAAGAAAAAAGAGACTAAATGGGATGGTAAATAGATGAAAAGATCCATTAGACTTATCTTATAAAGATCCTAGTTGGCCTTTGGCATCTATCTCAATATAAACTCTTGCAAGATAGGTTTAATTGGAAATAAAATAAAAACAAACTATAAAGATCTAGATAACTGTGAAAGGGATAGTTGTGAGGTGGTAGAAGACTTAAAACTCATAAGACTAGTGTGTTGTCTTGAGTTTAGTAACCATAACTTTGCACGGTGATAACTTTGGCCAAAGTAATGCATTGATGGTTGTGCATTGTCTAATCACCTAGTCCTCCAATTAAATAAAAAAAAATCATAACCTGATCATGGGAAGTTGAAATACTAAACATGAGGTAGAAAATGGTCGGATACTAGAATACAAAGTCAGGAAACTAGCTTCATGGTAGACCCAAGGACTTTCACATAGTTCCCATGACCTTTAAAAGGTTGAGCCAAAATGCTAGTAAGCATTGTCACTCAAAGTAGTGACGAAGGGAGATCGTGGAGATCTGGATACACCCTTCTCAGCCACACATGGCTTACATGGATGTTATCGGATAAATCAAAAGAGAAAAATTGATTAATGAATTTGATTAAATAAATTTGTATGATTGCAACTGTGTAATTTGTTATTATGTTTATGTGTTAAAAAAATCCTCATTTTTCAGCTCTTGTAATTTTGAGCGTTACATTTTGGTATCAGAGCCAGGCTCAGACACTTGGACATTAATGGGACACACGTTCTAATAAAAGTATCCTCATTTATAAAATAGGAAACTATGGCTAGGCCGACAACAAGAGATAGTATGGCAAGTGACAATGGGGTAAATATTGATGACGTGTCGGATAATACGGCTGCTAAGTTAGAAGAAATCCTCAACCTTTTGAATGACACCCAAAACCAAGTTGTTTCCTTAGAACAACAAGGTCAGGGTGGTGAAGAGAATGAGGATCGTAGGAATGAGAATCAGGGTGATGAGAAATATGATGATCAACCTGAGCACCTGAATGAAAGGGAAAATAAGAAAGCAAGGCTAGCTACTGAGTTAGCAAGGGACATTAAAAGAATATCCCCACCTAAATTTTATGGTACAATTCTTGGGGATGGTGCTAAAAATTAGATCTCTAAAATGGAAAAGTATTTTGAGATTAGGGACTTTTCAGAGGAGACAAAAGTAGTATGGGGAGCCTACCAATTGTCCCATGAAGCATCTTCTTGGTGGGATAACCAGAAAATGGAACTAGGAATTGATTCTGGTATGATCACGTGGGAGTAGTTCAAGGCCTACTTCCATCAAATATGGCTACCTCAACTATACTTTGACCAAAAGATGGCAAAATTCCAAAATATGACTCAAGGAAAGTACTCAGTTATAGAATATTGGGAACATTTCACTCGATTGTTGAAATATGTTCCTTTGTATCAAAAGGATGAGAAGTTTAGAGTGAGAAAATTTATAATGGGATTGAATCCTAGTATTGGTGGTGAGGTAGATGTTCATGGACCTACCTCGATGGAAACAATGTTTGAAAAAGCTATCAAGCAAGAACTAAAGTTGCGAAGTATTTATGCCTCTAAAGAGGAAAACAAAAGGAAAAATAGCAATTTCCAAACATCAACCGCAAGTAAACCAACATGGAAAAAGGGAAACAACAAGTTCAGGCCTATCAATAAAAGAGGAATAGCAGGGTAAACTATTGTGAATAATAATAAAAATGGGCAATAAGGAACAAGTTTCAGCCATAATAAGATTGAGAGAAAAGGACCATTGGGAGGATGTTTTAAGTGCGGTGGTGATCATTTCGCTAACAAATATCTAAAAAGAGGACAATGGAATAACTAGTAGAAGGATTTACTATAGTAAATAAAGAGGGGAAACAACATAAGATTTATGTTGCAGTCCATAATAAGCAAGCAAAAAAGCAAGTGACTCCAATAGAAACTTCAGGTAAGCTTTTTGGAGAACCTGTTTCTATTTTATTTGATTCTAGTTCAACAAAATGTTTTGTTTCATCTAAAGTTGTTGATAAACTCAAAATAAGAGCTAGGTACATGGAACACACTTGGACTATACAATATGGAAATAATGTTGTACACAGAGTGAATCAGTGTTTGTTTGAGGCACCACTAGAATTACCTGAGTTCATGACAAGATTAAACCTATATGTGGCACCTCTTGGATCCTATGATGTTGTCATAGGTATAAATTGGTTAAGTCAACATAATGCAACCTTGGATTTCTTAGGGAAAAGTGTAACTTGCTGCGATGATCGGTAAAAAAACAAGTGTTGGAGTGTTAAAAGAGAGTTTGTTCAAATATCCCGATGGGATACCACTTAAAAATGCACAAAAATATTGAAAATGTGCAGCCACATAAAGTACTGATTATACCATATTTTTACAGTTAGAACAACAAACTAAATAAACTTAATATTCCCCAAAATGACCACCCAAATTTACTTGGAAATACAAAGAGGGATTGATATTATTATAAATGACATACGGAAACTATTTTTGGCATATTATAGAGATTAAAATGCCACCAAGAAATCATAGCGAACCTAGACAGCTGGAAAACCCTCCATGTACAAGCTATAAGTCACCATGCTTGGGAAAGGGGTTGGAAAATGATGGAGGTGCCTTCAACGTGCTGCCATGCCTAGCCCAAAAGGCTACCGTGAATCTAATCTGATCCCCTCTAATTATCTTCCCCAAATGCTCCCAAAATTGGAAAACCCTCCACATAAGGTTATAAGTCACCACACTTGGGAAAGGGGTCAAAAAATGATGGAGGTGCCTTCAACGTGCTACCATGCCTAGCCCAAAAGGCTTTCCATGAATCTGATCTAGAGCCCCTCCAATTATCTTCCCCAAATGCCCCCAAAACTAGTGAAATCCTTTCTCTAAAACCTCTGATAATGTCTCTGCCACACAAGCCCTAAAAATGGCTCTAAAATGAAAGACTAGGGTAGATCTCTCACTACCAAAGAATGCCCTACTAGCTAGGGATGGGTCTCTCACCACCGAAGCTAGGGTCCCTATGGGATTTGACTCCACAAGCTATAGAAACACAATGCAATAAGAGCTAGCTACACGAGAAGGGGTCAATAAAATGTATATCAAAAATGCCTTTCCTTTCTCTCTCAGCTCTTATATACTTCCCCAAGGAAAAAGAGCCCCAATAGACCCTAGATGCATTCCTTTCCATGGAGGGGCCAATAAAATAAAAGTAACTAAAGTTACTTTTTCCTATTTTATTTAAGTTGTCATGGTCCAAAGTGACCCCCAAATGCCAAACATGACTATTAGTACCATGCGGCCCCTTCTCAATAGCCCCTACATCCCCAACACCTTGGATATGACTATGGATTTGACTCACTTGACCCTTAGGCCTTTGGTGTAGAAAAAGGGGACATTACAGTCCTCCCTTCCCAAGAAATTCTTGACCCCAAGCATTAACTTGTCCTGCTGCAGCAGTTGAATACCACGCCGTAAGTTTCTCCACCTTACCCTGTCATCCACCAAGGATCCGTGTAATCCGAGGTAACCATGAAACTATGAAATAGAATGATACCCAAACCATCTCTCCACTGGTACCCACACCTAAATTTCTAATCGGTCCAATCCCTACCAATGCAAGGTTGTCATCACATGATCACTCACGGCCTCTCCTAGCCAACTCCTGGGTATGAAAGTCCACTCTAAATCCTGTAGAATCCCCCATATCAGCTTGTGAAATAACCTGTTTATGCACAAATGGTGCTAACCTCCTACCTGACCTACACCTATGTGAGATTTAGGTTCCTCATACTATATCTTGATGTGTCCCATGGAGGAAAATTCCCAAGACTCCAAGATAGTCAACCAAAAATATCAATTCCATATAGTCCACCTCCTGTGCTAAATGTGAACCTATTAAATAACCATGGGTCACTTTCATCTCTCCACTTATTTACACATGGGTGAGGTGCTCACTGGGCATAGAAGTAGCAAAGAGCATAGGAGTGTTGTCCTATGTCGATTCAAAAAAACATGGTCTCGTAAGCTCAGGCTTGTCATAGTGACAAACCGTATATGCCTGTATAAAGTTGAGGAAATCCTCCCTCAACCTCTGCCATATGAACCTCTCAGACATGAGCCTATAGGTCTCATCAAGCTCAAGTACCCAGTCATGGAAGAACAATGCACATGTTGCAATATCTCCATCCTCCACCATGAATCTGATAATCTAATGCTCAAAATTACTAGAATGGAAAATGGGGATATTTTTTTTAAACATACATAAAAAATAGATTACGCAGCTTTGCATTCATACAAATTTATTTAATCAAATTCTTTAAATCAAATTTTTTCTTTTGATCTATCTGATAACATCTGTGTAAGCCATGTGCAGGCTGAGAAGGGTGTATCCAGATCTCCATGATCTCCCTTTGCCACTACTTCAAGTGACAATGCTTACTATCATTTCGGCTCAACCTTTTTTTAAGGTCATGGGAGCTATGTGAAATTTCTTGGGTCTACCACGAAGCTAGTTTTCCAACTTTGTATTTTGGTATCCAACCATTGCCTACCTCATGTTTAGTGTTTAACTTCCCATGATCAGGTTACTGAAAATTTTAATTTAATTAGAGGACTAGGTGATCGACAAATGCACAACCATCAATGCATTACTTTGGCCAAATTTTCCGCCATGTAAAGTTACAACTAAACTCAAGACAACACACTAGTCTTATGAGTTTAAGTCTTCTACCACCTCACAACTATCCCTTTCACAGTTATCTAGATCTTATAGTTTGTATTTACTTTATTTCCAATTTAACCTATCTTGCAAGAGTTTATATCGAGATAAATGCCAAAGGCCAACTAGGATCATGAGATAAGTCTAATGGATATTTTCATCTATTTACCATCCCATTTAGTCTCTCTTTTCCTGATGCTTGTTTTTTAACCTTAAATTACCTTTTACAATGATACTCTTCCATTCTCTATACAACATGATTTACAATCTTATCATATTAATACCAAGTTTACCAAAAAGCCGAATTAAATATATATTAAAACATGTATATTTAATTATTCCTTCGATTAGCTACACCACTGAAATAGCTTATTTAATTTAGAAATTAAAGACAATTGATTGTTACAATAATTTCCCAACTATCGGCTTCATACATTGACAAATATCAAATAAATAAATATATCAATTTATGATAAGTAAGATTTCTCACTTCTAATATTTAGCATTTTCTCATATGGAGATATTATTACATACAAGGTAATCATCTCTTTATTAAAATCATAAATTACATATGCCGTTAAGGAAAAATATATAACTATTATGGTAACTCTCACATAGTGAGGTTTGAATATTAACAATGGGTCCAAGATCCCAATAAATTTAGTCAAAATTCTGGGATATCATCCTTCTACAAATTGAAATCCAAGTATCTCATTTAGATCCATGCTACGATAAAACTTCACAAGACATGAGTTTCCGCATATCCGAACATGATGGCTAATTGTCCTACAAGACTAGAGTAGTGGTATGTTGTCAGTTCAAAATGAACTGGCATGAATATTAACTCCAATTTCTGATGCAATTATTTAATAAAATATGAAACGATATACAAGTTATTTTATCAACAACCGTATGGTAATACATGGAGGATGTATTATTACATGTTTTTCATCAAGATACAATTATGAATGTACACAAATAGAACAACCAATTTCTATTTCAGCAATCATGTTTCACTCTAATCACAAGGATCAAGACATAATCAAACCATAATCATTCAACATCCAAATTATGATCAAACCACAAGCAAATCATGCTTCACATGGTACATATTCAACTATTATTTTTCTTACCTTCCAATCAACAAACAACTTAACAAAACAATCTGAAATCATCATTTCCAAATACCAATTAGACATATTCCCTCTAGGTAATGAGAAGCTCTATAAAATGCACAATAACTTTATTCCAAACAATCAAAATACATTTATATATATTTATAGGAACAATCCAACTAAACAATGTAAAAACACCTCTATTAAATCATTTTAACATGTTCTTTCAGGTAACCAATAGATCAACAAAACAAATTGACCCACATACCACAAGATGATAATTTTGAAGTCTATTTACATAGAATAACAACAATAAGTTTCTAACACTTCCAGTAATGAAATCCTTTGAGAAAAACTAAGTCATCTTACCTAGACTATTAACACTAACTTATTTTTCACTCAAGTAATAAAATTACACCTACAGGAAAATCAACTTGTACATATCCAAATCAGTTCATTCCAACATTAATTTCTTTTCTATTTAGAAATTATTAGAATCTAGAAGAAAATATATCAGGCAAAATGATGAAATACCTGGTAAAAAAAATTTTTCACACTACCCAAAAATCGCTTTGCTCATACAAATAAATTATTGTTGACTGTAATAAAACCCAGAGGTAGAAATCGATTTGGGTTTCCAGAAATCAAATTTAAATAGAAAATAATATAAAATAAAATTGATTAGGAACACCCATCTGTGGTTTTTTTTTTCTAGGTTTAGCTAAAACCACACAAAGGAAACTTAGGAGAATATAAAATCCATCAATTTCCTTTTTAGATTTCATTTCCAAGCAATTAAATCAGAAGTTGTCCACAAATTCATTTAATTGCCATTTAAAACAGAATGTGTATTTCCTCATTATTTACAAATAATGTTGCAAAGAAAGGAGAAGATATTCATGCCTGAAGTAAACCCAGAATTGGAAACCTTCACTCTTCCCACTCCAACAAGTTGAATCCTTCCTTCCTCCAAAACTCACGCAGTGTTTCTAGAAGAGAAGAATGAAAACAGACAAAGGAGAAATAAAAGAAAATATAATGAAGAAACTATACTATAATGGAGAATTTTCGGGCTTCCAAATGTTGCTTCATGTGTTAATGCATGTCGTGATGCCACATACTTGGTGTCAGATGAATGCGTGTCCCTTTCAAAACTCTCAAATTTTAAATATTAAAATATTATTATTATTATACTTTTTAACTTTTGATTTACATGCCAAATCCTTTTAGGATTTAAATATATAATTTCACAAATTAATAATGCATTTTTTTAATTTTTATTTTAATTGATACCTAACTTTAATGGTAAAATTAATCATCATAATATAAGTCCATATATTGCCAACAATATGTTATCGTAATAATTATTCGAATTCCCATGTTCCATATAAAATATTCAAACAAATGAAAAATCACCAAGTCCGTAAATAATAATAATTTGAATATTCTTGTAAAGTTGGTTTGATATAGCATTGTCAGATAAAACAGAGGCAATATTCATCATGGTCACTGCAAAAGTCGAACAAAACATAAGACGACCAAACCGATTAAAATAAAATAACCGGAATAAATAACCGAAAGATTCACTATCATTAATGAATCGTTTTACCTATGATTAAGGCCTAATCATGTTTTAGGAAGGATCATCAAGGTGGGTGTGGCCCTGTGGGGTTATTCATTCTGCAATGTCATGCCCCGCAGCAGAAGTTGTGGGTCATGATACGATGAACCAAATGAATTTTACACCTAATGATGATCTCGTCTAATCTTGTTTAGACTTAACCATAGTTAATTTAACTTGCAAGAAATTTTGGGATGTTACATACTCCACCCCTTAGAATAATCATCGTCTCGATGATTTTAGGATAAGTAGAAAAACTAAACCCATCATTCATTTTTTGCATTAATATATTTCAAATCAGCTTAAAATTTATATCAATATCATTTCAGCTAAATCATAAAGGTCACAACATCCCTTATATATCTAGAAAATCAATCACATAATCTATAGACATAACACATTACTGCTTAAATGACATATTTTCCAGGTTCATTACAAAATCTTCAACAGTAACTATTCATCAAAAATTACCTTAGTTCCAATATTTAGTTGTAAACTTATCTACAGATTTTCTTATCTACTTCTTTACAGAAAAACTAAATTTAGCACTATAACAAAAATATATTCTTAAAAATCAGTCAAATAGATGCGGAAAAGTAGTCTAGATATCTTCCAGATTCTCCCAAGTGGCACTTTCTTCATAATATTGGTCCCACTTGGACCTTACATTGTGAAACCTCACGATTTTTCAAGTGCAACTTGTGGGTTTCTAGTATCCTTATAGGCTCAACCACGATTACCCCTAGATCTAGAACCTACAATGAATCCCAATTAAGTACATGTGTTAAATTAGGTACATATTTCTTAAGCAAGGATACATGAAATACATTGTGCATCTTAGATAGAGCGGGAGGCAGTGCTAGCTTATAGGCTATTGGTCCAATGACCTCTAGGACTTCAAATGGTCCTACAAACCTAGGAGATAGTTTGGCTGATCTTCCCAAATGAAATGGAACTCTTTTTAGGTTTGACCCTAAGAAAAACTTTATCTCCCATGTTAAATTTTCTATCAATTATTTTTAAATCTGCATAACTTTTCTGTCTATTTGTGGCCTCTTTCAATCTTTCTTGGATTAATTTAACCTGTTTTTCCATTTCTGACAACATTTCAGGTCCAATTAGTACTCTATCTTTAGGATTATCCCAACTTATTGGTGTTCTACACCTATGACCATATAAGGCCTCAAAAGGAGCCATCTGAATGGAAGAATGGTAGGTGTTATTATAGGTAAATTCAACCAAGGGAAGATACTCTTCCCATTTGTATTTCTGATCCATGCAATACATTCTTAGTAAATATTCCAACACTTGATTTACTCTTTCAGTTTGACCATCAATTTCAGGATGGTAGGCAAAACTTATGTTCAATTTTGTCCCTAAGGCAACATACAAAGTCTACAAAATCTGGAAGTCATCCTTGAGTCCTTGTCTGAAATTATTATTTCTAGAACTCCATGTAATAGAAAAACTTCTTGCACAAACCATTTTTCTATTATGGGTGAATTTTCCTTTAAATTACTTACTATATAACATGCCACTTTAGTTAACTTGTCTACAACTACAAGTATAACATCATGTTTATTTTGGGACATAGGTAAACCTTGGACAAAATCCATACTTATAACTTGTCACTTATATTTTGGCACATTGTGAGGATATAATAGTCCTATTGGATGTGAATGTTCAACCTTTACTTGCTGACATTCCAGGCATTATGAGACATAAAGTATCACATCATTTTCATTTTTTCCGTAAGTATTGCTTTTTGATGTCCTTCATCATTTTTGTTACTCCTAGATGTCCCGAGTAGGAAACATCATGAAATTCTCTCATGACTTTACTTTTGATTTATTTACCCTTTGGTACATATATTTTCTTGTTATAATGCATAATCCCATTTCTTTCCAGCTTGAAACCATCATACCTTTTGTCCCTTGGATATTTTTCTAAAGTTGTTTTAACATGATTGTAGTAGGGGTCATTTGTTAACTCATTTTTGACTTCATCTTTAAACTGGGTTCTTAATGTAATTATAGCAGCAATATACTTTCTACAACTTAAGGCATCAATCACCATTCTCTTTTCCTTTAATGTAATTTATATAAAAGTCATAATTTTCTAGGAACTCCAGCCATCTTCACTACCTTGCATTTAGATTCAGCTGTGTAAAGATGTATTTGAGCCCAAGATGATCTATTTTGAGTTTAAAAGGTTTCCCAAGAAAATAGTGCCTCCATACCTACAGCGCATGAACAATCGCAGCAAGCTCAAGATCATGTGGTGCATAATTTACTTCATGCACCCTCAATTTCCTACTTTCAAAAGCTACCACATGCCCATCTTGTAGTAGTACTCCACCCAAACCTTCCCTTGAAGCATCGGTTACCACTAAGAAATTCCCATTTGGATCTATAATCTTCAACACTAGAGCACTTGTGAGTCTACCTTTTAACTCCTTAAAGGTTTCTTCACACTTGATGTCCCAAACGAATTTCTTACCCTTTTTTCATAAGAAGTGATAGATCCCACTAACTTAGAAAAGTCCTTTACGAACTTCCGATAATAGCTTTATATACCCATAAAACTTCTCACTTCATGCACATCCTTCGATGATGGCCATTCCATGATGGCACTGATCTTTGAAGGGTCCATAGAGATTCCCTCTTTATTTATTATGTGGCCTAAGTATTGTACTTCATATTGATAAAAAGCACACTTAGATAATTTTCCATATAATTTATGTTTTCTTAGAATTCCCAGCACAATCCTTAAATGTTCATCATGTTCTTCCTCATTCTTGGAGTATATTAATATATCATAGAGAAAGATAAGTAAAAATTGGTCTAATTATTCCCTAAACACGTTGTTCATCAAGTTCATGAAAGTGGTAGGTGCATTTGTTAGTCCAAAGGGAAAAACTATAAACTCGTAATGCCCATACCTTGTTCTAAAAATGTTTTCATGGATATCTTCATCCTTGATTTGTAGTTGATGATATCCGATCTCGAGATCTATCTTGAAAAACACTTTTGCCCCCCATTTGATCAAATAGATCATCAATTCGGGGCAAGTGGGTACGATTTTTATTGTTACCTTGTTGAGCATTCGGTAATCAATACAAAGTCTAGGGTCCCATCCTTCTTTTTCACGAAGATTATCGGTGCACCCTATTGGTGCTCAAATTTTCTCACCCCATTTGTCATCAAAATTCTTCATATTGTGGCCTTTGTTATGTTTTTGTCTCCCGGGCTCAAATGGTGGTTGTCCTTCATTTTATGGTTTTAATGGGTGTAATTTCCCAATCAAAATTACTTCTCGACATCAGTTGAAAAATGGCCCTTTCTTGTTGGATGTGGCTCTATGGGGCACTTTAAAATTTCCAAGGCTCATTTCAAACAAAACATGTCCACTTGGAGACTCCGCCAGACTAAGACACATGTTGGTCCTGTGCTTGTTTGGGGTCTCTACTTTTTGGGACCATCTCAAAGTGTGCCATTGAGACACATAACAGGTGGGGAAATGGAGGTGTGGGCCCACGGGGAAAATGTGAAACTTTTTCCTTTTTGGAAAATAAGTAAAAAATAAAAAAATGAAGCACAGGCTCACTAGGACCCACATTAGAGGCTAAAGGAAGAAGGGCAGAGCTGCAAGGAAAATTTGTGAAGATTAGGTCCTTGTGATAGTTTAGTGGCATCTGCAATTTCATTTTTTAGAAGAGATTTCATCCGGGAATGAAATAAATGATTTAAAATCACTTTTCTTTCATCCGTTGACAAAGATTGTTTGTAAGCCTCTCGGGTGTACCTCGCATGACTCGATCTTAGATTTTGATGTTTATTGGGTCTTCTAACTCGAGCCTTCGTGCTAGAATCTCAAAGATTGTGTAAAAAATTTCATGTCTTAGCCTCCATTGATGCACACCTTCTGGTTGAGGGAATGTTTCAACTATTTTTTAAGCTCTCTATTATTGAGTTCTCCATTTTTTGTGAAGTTTCTCAAGGATCTGGAAAATTCCAATCTATCTTGTTGATCTCCCACAAAAAAATTATTCAAAATAACCAATCCTACCCCAAACTACCCCTATTTTTATCTTGTATATCCACAAGAACAAAATCCATTTGCTAAAGTATGCATAATAGATCGATTCCAAATGTCTTCAGTAACCTTAGCCCTATCTTGAAAATATCTCCATAATCTAGAAGTGACAACTCGTGAGAGTCATATTTGGTGTGTTGATCATATTTTCCCATTGTTTTCTTTATAAAATTTGTGCAAAAGAAAGGTATTTGCGTCTCCTTCAATAATCAGAGGTTACAAAATAGGTTATCTTACCTTGGTTGAAAGGCATAACCTAAAATAGTTATTAAGGTGTTATCCATCTCTCCACAAACCCAGTAATAAAGGGTCAGTTAGATTTCATCCCCAGCTACAAAATGATACACATTTATGATCTATCTGCCTCTAAGCTCCTGTCTAATCTATGTTACTGCTTGGCCTTGAAAAGGAGAATGAATTTGGATACCAACACTAATGGCGCCGCTGCAAGGGGACTTCTTTGAAGAATTTAAAGTTTTCTAAACCTAGTAATGTTTCTTGTAGTTCTGTGTGCAAATACATTTTGTAAACATCATTCTCTGATCAGATCTGTAAGAATTAAACAAAGTTATAAGTTCAATGTAGTGTCTGTCCAATTTTTTCAATAGTTATTGTACTAAGTTTGCCTCACCATTGATAAATTTGGGTGAAGGAGGGTCTGATTTGTAAAGCTTTGCATGATTTTTAGTGTTGAAAAACATTTGACATATTATTTTAGTGCATTTTCACAACTAGGGTGAAAATACTTAGTGGTGACTCTGGGTTGTTTTGATTTTGATAAATGCTAGTGTCTTAACCTCTGTCAATTGTGAATTTGTTACTAATATTTGCAAAGCTGGAAGGAAGAAGATCTTTCTTCACTACGGACCCTAGTAGAAGGTTGTTTCTAGAGTTTGAAAAGTCTAATTCACAAGGAGGAAAATTTTGGAAGGTTGTGGGAGATCAAGCATCAAGAAAAGATATCTCCATTGGTAAAATTGATCGGCACGTGGTTAAAGATTGCAATACTTCCTCAACTACTTCTAATCAAGTAGCATCTCTATGAATCCAAATTCTCCATCTAGAGAGGGTCCATCATCTAGTATTTGAAACATTTTCTTCTCGATCTACCCTTTTATTTTCAAAATCTAATATAGTTTTCCAAGAGACAGAGTCGTTAGGGGATAGTCATTTTGAAAATTGTATCCCTGTACCACATAGACCCCTCACTCCTCATCACTTTGTTTCTCCTATAAGGTTACCTCCTCAAAATAATATGGCTCAGCCTCCACCCAGACCTCCATTTTTCATTAATACTTTTGGTCCCATCATTTTTAGAGGTATGGATGGCTATCCAATGTTGTGCCATAGATGTAAGAAATAGATTGCCTAAGTTTCAAGGAAATAATGCAATAACTGGTGATCAACACTTGAAACTCTTTGTCAATATGATGGAGGATTTTGAAATAGAGTTTGAATATGTATACATTAAATTGTTTATTCATACATTAGAAGAGGATGCAAGGGACTGGTATAAAGCTCTTCCTGATAACTCTATTGATTCTTGGACTGAAATGAAGAATGCATTTAGATTGTAGTATGGTGACAAAACAAACCCTAGGTTTCTTTTTTCATAATTCAAGAATATTAAAAAGAATCCTAATGAGTCAGTGCATGACTTTAATACAAGATTCAATAAGACATTGAGAAGACTTCTTATGAATTTGAGGCCATGTGATGAATCTTGTCTTATAAAGTATGCTGATGCATTTGACAAGAAGGCTGCATACTATTTGAGGGATAAAAACCCTGGCACTTTGAGGCAGGCCTTTACTATGGCTCTACAAATTGAGAACAACATCAAGGCCATTGGAAAACCTCCTAAGAGGGAAGGTGTTAAACTGATAAACCTAGAAAAACCTCAAGCAAGCAAGAGTGTGGATCTTGAGGAGGTTGTTAAAACTTTGGCAGGGGCTGTCAAAGAAATCTCCTACAAATTAGCCCAAGCAGAGAAAGGAATTGGGTAGAGTTCACAAGGTCAACAAAAGGCACAAAATCATGACATATTTGGCAATCATCCTAGGGGTGATCAAAGGTCAGATGACAGAGGTAAAGGACCCATGGGATCTTGTAAATAGACATCCCTAAACAAATGAAAGTAGAATGATTTCTAATCCTCTGACTTCCCGGGTTGCTACAATTGATGAAGCCAATGTGATTGATTGGTGTGATAGATGCTTTTCTTCCCCATCCTCCATGTGAAGTAAATCAGCAAGAAGAAGAAGCTGATAATGATGATGGTACTGATGATGATGTTTTCATGATGGGTTTCTCTTCAGGATCACAACAAGGAGCACCTTCAACCGAAGTGATAAGTGCTCAAACTATTGCAAATTTTTGGGATTGCATTCACCGGGTACCACTTCTTCCTCCTTCTCATACTTTTGAAGTAGATGTAGTACAAGCTTTTGAAATACCTAATAATGACTTTGAGTATTTAAGAGCTTTAATGATAAATAAATATGATGGAGGAATCCCTTTGGAGGAAGATAGTAGTTACTAATGAATGCATTTGTGGCCCAAGAAAAGGATTATAATACTAGGAGTAGATTTGTCAAAGGAGCAGGGCCTCAAGCCAAACCTAAAACTCCATTGCTTACTAGTATTCCTAAAGAGGCTCCTAAGAAATATACACCTTCCAAAGGCCTTGTTGTCCCAAAAAATATTCATACTTCTCCTCATGCCCAAATTGTCATGAATCCCATGCCATCTGATGAGTTTGCTAATCTCCCTTCCAATGTTGCCTTGCCAAAGAATGTTCCATATGACATTGCCCACATTTTGAGTCAAATCAAAGTTAGTGTTCTAATTGTTGAGTTGCTTAGGATTCCTAAGCACAAGAAGAGAGCATTCGAGTACTTGGGATTGAAAGAAGAAAAGAGTACCCTAGGCATAAAAACTCATCCTCCAAGCATTGTAGACCTTGAAACACCACCAATATTGGAGGATCTTGAGAAGCACCTGAGGTTTACTTGGGGACATCTTTGGTTGAATCCCAATTAAATGTTGATCCATTTTTTACAACTTTGATCATTAAGGATAGACTGTTGCACAATTGTATGTTTGATTCCGAGCATCATGCAATGTCATGCCTCTTGAGGTCATGAATGATCTAGATATCAAAGTGACAACAACATATGGAAGATGCACTACCATGGACTCTAGAGAGGTGCCCATTTGTTGGATGTGTGAAAGGATTGGTGGTACAACTTGTAGCTTATCCAGGTAAGAACCTGAAACTTGATGTTGTCATTGTTGATTGCCCTGCCAAATGGGGCATGTTGTTATCAAGAAAGTGGGCTGCAAGTGTGGGTGGGAGTGTTCAGATGGATATGTATTTTTCCACCATTCCAATTGAAGGCAGCCTTGTAAAGATGTATGGAGAGAAGAAAATGTTGCACCTCATTGAGGATCCAAATAATGCTTCTTATGAAGTGTTATATGCTGATGTGGATGTAGATAACTTTTTGTGGGGTTTGCTGATGACAGGGAGCACAGGATTGAGCAGTGCGAATGTCTTGAACAGGTTGGTTTACCTTGGACCTTGTTATTTGATGGAGCCTGTTCAAAATTTGGAAATGGTGTTGGCATTGTTCTGATCTCCCCAAGCCAAGAAGATTTTGTATTTTCCTTCAAACTTAACTTTGAATGCACTAATAACATTGTTGAGTATGAAGCATTATTATTAGGTTTGAGAATTTCTTGGAAGTATCATATTAAAGATATCATTGTCAAAGGAGACTCGAACTAGTTGTCAAACAAATTAGAAAATTGTATGCTACTAGAAATCAAAGAATGAAACAATACAAGCATGCAGTTTGGGATTTGATTGAAATGTTTGACTCATTTAATATTGTGCATCATGATAGAAAGTTCAATGTTGTTGCAGACCAGCTTGCTTGCAGCATCTTTGGGATCTTGTTTGATATTTTTCAATGTCCCCCATTGTGAATATAATGTTGAATTACTAACAAGGCCATCTCGTCCCCAAGAATGTAAAAAATTGGCAAGTATTTGATGATGATGCCTAGGTGAAATGGTTTTGCAGAAACAAAGGGGAGTTTGTTGATCAGTGTATTGATTGGGAGCCAATGGTGTGTGCAGCAAAAGGAAAAGAAACTTTGTTTGGCAAAGATATCATCCAATTGAAAACTAATACCATTCCTAGAGGGTTGGTTGCTCTTGAATCAAACTTTGATAATGTTGATTGCATTATTAACAGACATGTAGCAACCTCAAGGGATGTCAAGAGAGCATGACCTTGGCACAAAGGAAAAACCAAGGAAGATCTAGTTGGGAAGCAATCAACAAAAAGAAGAGAAACAATCCTATGTCCAATTGTTAAAGAAATATCAGGACTGCCTTGCTTGGTCCTATTCTAAACTGAAAGCATACAGAGAGGACTTGTTTCAACATGAGATTCCTTTGGAATCTAATGCAAAACCATTCAGACAAAAGTAGAGGCCGATTAATCCACTCCTCTCCATGAAAATGCAAGATGAATTGAAGAAGCTAAGAGATGGAGGGATCATTCAACCAACAAGGTATTCTTCTTGGGTTGTAAACTTAGTGCCAGTTAGAAAAAGAATGGTGATATCAGGCTATGCGTGGATTTTAGAAATCTGAATAGAGCATCAATGAAAGATAATTATCCTCTGCCAAACATGGAAAATATGCTACAATTAGTGACTGGATCTGAGTTGCTTTCTACTTTGGATGGTTTCTCTGGATACAATCAAGTTGTTGTGAAGGAGTTAGAAAGAATAAAGACTACCTTTACCACTCCATGGGGCACATATGTTTATGTCAGGATGTCATTCGGTCTGATGAATGTTGGAGCTACCTTCCAAAGAGCAATGGATGTTGCTTTTTGTTGGTTACATTAATGATTTTATTGTTGTTTACCAAGATGATGTGACTATGTTTCCAGAAAGAGAAGTGATCACTTGCAGAACTTGGAAAAAATGTTTTAATATGCATGTAGAGAGTATGGCATTTCACTCAATCCAAAGAAGTGTCATTTCGGAGTGCAAAAGGCCAAGTTGCTTGGTCACATTGTGTCAAAGGATGGGGTCATGATTGATCCCGAGAGGGTAGAAGCCATCAACAAGGTTCCAATTCCAAGAACCAAGAAGGGAATCCAATCCTTCTTTGGGAAGATCAATTTCATTAGAAGATTTGTGTCTAACTTTGTTGAGTTGACTCTCCCCATCACTTGCATGTTGAAGAAAGACCAGATTATCAAGTGGGAAGAGGCATCCATTCAGGATTTTGATGGGATCAAAGAAGCACTAAAGCATGCCCCTATTTTGGCAGCCCCAAATTACAAGAAACCTTTTCAAGTGTTTTCTTTTTCTTTAAAAAACCATTGCCTCTCTTTTTGTTATGTTGACAAGGATGATGAAGGGGCTGAGAGACCAATTTCCTTTTTCAATAAGGCATTACAGGAGATGAGTTAAAATACACCATTATGGAGAAGCAGGCATTTGCCTTGGTGAAAGAAACAAAGGTTTTCAGACCCTACATCTTGAGTTCTAAAATTGTTGCTTATGTTCCCCACACCATGGTGAAAGACATCTTATCAGAGATGGAGGTCTCAAGAAAAATATGCAGATGGGTGAACAAGTTGCAGGAGTATGACATGGATATCCAAACCATGAAATTGGTAAGAGGTTTGGGTCTAGCTAAGCTTATGGCTGAGAGCAACCTGTAAACTATTGAGGTAAATGAAGTAGAAGGAGAAAGGGTGGATGTCCTTGAAAATTTGGTAAGTTCTGAATGGTACAAAGATATAATATTTTATCTCAAACATCTATGTTTCCCTGAATATCTGAGTAAAAATCATAAAAGAGCTCTTAAGTTAGCCTCTCAAAATATGTCATTACTGATTTTGGGTTAGCTTGGAAGAACCCCGAGGGAGTGCTCTTGAGATGCATTACTAAAAATGAGGCCCCCAAAATAATTGTTGATCTCCATGGAGGGGTCTGTGGGGGACATTTTGTTGGAAGAGTTACGACACATAAAATTTTAGAGGGTTAGTTATTGGTGGCCAACTCTCTTCAAGGACACAACTATGTTGGTTAGAAAATGTGAAAGTTTCCAACGTTTTTCTGAAGAATGAAAGCTTCAGGATCCCTTCCTTTGTAACCTATATGTGTCAGTTGAAGCTCCATTCAGATAATGGGGAATGGATTTCATAGGGGAAATTTCTGATCCTTCCAGTGTTGGTCATAAATGGATTCTTGTAGCCACTGATTATTTCACTAAGTGGGTAGAAGCAATCCCCACCAAGAAGGCAACACACCAAGTGGTCATGGACTTCATGTTGAATCAAATCATATGCAGATTTGGAGTGCCAGCTAAAATTGTTGCTTGATAATGCCATGAGTTTCAGAGCCAAACCTTTGGTGGCAATGTGCAAAGAGTATGGGATCAATTTGACATATGCTTCTAACTACAATCCCCAAGGAAATGGACAAGCTGAGTCCAATAATAAAAACTTGTTGAAGATCATTAGAAGAACCTTGGAGCTGAACAAAAGGAGGTGGGGTGAGCAATTGAGTTTTGTGTTTGGGCTGACAGAATCACTGATCAAAAGAGCTACTGGTAAAAGCCCATTTGAATTGGTATATGGAACTCAAGCTCTGTTGCCCCTCCATTTGCAATTGTCTTCATTTCAGTTTGTTCAATAGATTGAAGACCAAGAAGTTAGTTCATATGATGCTCGAATCAATCAAATTATTGAGTTGGATGAAGAGAGAAGGGCATCCCATCAGCGACATGTGAAGTTCAGAGAAAAGTTGAAGAGGCTATTTGACAAAAAGGTGACACCCAGAGCTTTCAACATTGGGGATCTTGTGCTTTTATGGGATAGCAGGCATGAAGATAAGGGCAAGCATGGTAAATTTGATGCATTGTGGATGGGCCCTTATTCAATTGATATTCGAATTGGTGAAAATACCTTCTTCCTAAAAGACCTAGACGGGGAACTACTTGAATTGCCTATTAATGGCAGGCATTTGAAGCATTTCCTTGATTGATTGCTCATAATCAAGGTATATTCCATTTTACAGTATATAGTTCTTTGTTTCATCTTCTTTTGTGTTTTTGTTTGTTTCTGTCCTTGTGACCTGGTTTTACTAGTTTCTCGGTTCATTTTTTGGAGGATGGTTGTGGTTGTTCTACTCTGCAGGCTTATTCTTTGACTCCTTTTCCCAATGGATATTTTTGGCACTTGGTCTACTTTTTGTTCTTGTGGCACTCACAGGGAGTGCCCATCCCCGAGTCAGAGCCTGTGTTGGTGCTCAAATTTGTCTCACCCCATTTTTCATCAAAATTCTTCAGATTGCGGCCTCTGTTATGTTTTCTGTCTCCACGGCTCAAATGGTGGTTGTCCTATTTTTACGATTTAACGGTGTAATTTCCCTGGTCAAAATTACTTCTCGGCATCAAATGAAAAATGGCCCTTCTCGTTTGGATGTGGCTCTACGAGGCACTTTAAAATTTCTAAGGCTCATTTCAACACAAAACATGTCCACGTGGAGGCTTCCACGGGCCTTCCTGCATTTAGACTTTTCACGACAACTTCCTAAAGGGGCTTACACGTGGAGGGACCGCGCATGTTGGGGACCGGCCTTGAGTTTTATTTTGAAGAAGCACTAGGGACCTTGAGACTCTCAAAGACACATGTTGGGCCCACACTTGTTTGACTTTTCGGACCATCTCAAAGTGTGCATTGAGACATGTAGCAGGGGGGAAAGGAAGGTGCGGGCCCATGCCCAGGGAAAATATGGAACTTTTTCCTTTTTGGAAAATAGGGATAAAATTTGAAAAAAGAAGCGCATGTCCATGGGACCCACATCAACAGGCTAAAGGCGATTTTTTCGGAGCGGGGGGAAAAAATTTGGAAATTTTATTTTTTCCAAAAAGTTATAAAATGTCAAAAGGTGCCCCTGCACTCCATTTCCAATCACATTTTGCCATGAGGAGGGCTCAGATTAAAATTTGAAATGCAGATCAATAGAGGATCAATGGTAGTTGTGTTTTGCATTTCATTTGATTTTTGCCACCATTGAAGCTCCAGATGTTTGGAGATGCATTTTTACATCATTCTTCATCAAATTTTTGGAAATTTGTGTCGTTTGGGTCCCACAAAGTTTAATTGAATCAATTTGGGAGCTCAATTTGTAGATCTGAAGTACTTTTGAAGTGGATTTTTACTCAGCTCATGCAAAAAGCAAAATGCCGATCCAAAAGTTACGAAAAATTTCAGAGGAAAAGGAAGGAAAAGGGATGAAATGATGAAATTTCAAGCACGAAAGGTGAAAAAGGTGTTGCCCTAAGAGCAAAAATGGATGACCTATCAAGACCAGCTATGTGGAGGCTCTAAGAAATGATTAAAAAGGGGATTTCTCGCATGACAAAATCAAAATGATTAAAGGGACTCTCGAAAAGTTGTGGCATGGCATCCTAGTCAATAGTCGAGGGCCCAAGAAATGTGATCTGTTCACATTTAGTCCACTTGGTAGATTTCAGATCTGAATTTGTTAAATGTCTCTATCTGAAAACAAATTGGTGACAAGAAAGGTCCCTCGAATATTCTTCTTTTTTAGGGAAAAGGTGTGCATGCACCAAGGATGAAGAATATGCCTCCAGTTAGAGAAATGATGCAAATATTTGCAATGATTCACCTTTTTGGAAACACCTGGCAACCTTTTTGTGAATCTATTAAATGTCACTTTCTGCAAATCATGATCTGATATGTGTAACAAAGGTGCTTCGAATATTCCTCTTTTGGGGGAAATTGGATGTAAAGGGTGTATTATAAATGCAATGAATATACTCTTGCAAATGGTCAGGAGTTCATTTTCACGAGAAAATTTTGAGAAAAGCTCATCTTCTGAAAAAACTTTCTGAGAAACTAGGTTAATTTCCTTTGTGTTAGATTTTCATTCATGTTGAGTTGGTTATGAGTGTATAGCCATCAACAAGCTCTGAGATTGTTTAAATAACTCTCCCCTGTTGATGAAATCTGATAAACTTTGAGTTAATTCATGTTAAATCTCTGGCAAATTTTGTGTTTATTTCACTTTCAGAATGTCTGCAAGTAGTTTTTCTTGTTCCTATTGCAATCTTGTATCAAAATCTCTTTGAATCACATAGATCTCAATCCTTGTGATAGTTTAGTGGCATCTGTAATTTCATTTTTCAAAAGAGCTTTCATCTGGGAATGAAATAAATGATTTAAAATCACTTTTCTTTCATCTGTTGACAGAGATTGTTTGTAAGCCTCTGGGTGTACCTCAAGCGTGACTGATCTTAGATTTTGATGTTTTATTAGGTCTTCTAACTCGATCCTTCATGCTAGAATCTCAAAGATTGTGTGAAAAAGTGCATGTCTAGGCCTCCATTTATGCACACCTTCTGGTTGAAGGAATGTTTTAACTATTTTTGAAGCTTTCTGTTATTGAGTTCTCCATTTGTTGTGAAGTTTCTCAAGGATCTGGAAAATTCCAATCTATCTTGTTGATCTCCCACCAAAAAATTATTCAAATAACCAATCCTACCCCGAACTACCCCTGTTTTCTCTCTCAGTATATCCACAAAGAACAAAATCCATTTGCTAAAGTATGCAAAATGATCAAGATTCCAAATGTCTTCAGTAACCTTAGCCTTGTTGAAAATATCTCCATAATCTGAAGTGACAACTCGTGAGAGTCATATTTGGTGTGTTGATCATATTTTCCTAGGGTTTTCTTTATAAAATTTGTGCAAAAGAAAGGTATTTGTGTCTCCTTCAATAATCAAAGGTTACAAAATAGGTTCTCTTACCTTGGTTGAAAGGCACAACCTAAAATAGTTAGGATAAGATCACATCCTTTTAAGGTGCTATCCATCTCTCCACAAACCCGAGTAACAAAGGGTCAATTAGATTTCATCCCCAGCTACAAAATGATACACATTTATGATCTATCTACCTCTAAGCTCCCTATCAAATCTATGTTGTTGCTCATCCTGAAAAGGAGAATGAATTTGGATACCAACACTTAGATAATTTTCCATATAATTTATGTTTTCTAAGAATTCCCAAAGACATTCCTTAAATGTTCATCATGTTCTTCCTCATTCTTGAGTATATTAATATATCATCAAGAAATATAAGTACAAATTGGTCTAATTATTCCCTAAAAATGTTCATCAAGTTCATAAAAGTGGCAGTCCATTTGTAAGTCCAAAGGGCAAAATATAAACTCGTAATGCCCATACCTTGTTCTAAAAGTGGTTTGATGGATATCTTCATCCTTGATTTGTAGTTGATGATAGCCGGATTTGAGATCTATCTTGAAAACACTTTTTACACCCCCATTTGATCAAATAGATCATTAATTTGGGGCAGCGGGTATCGATTCTTTATCATAACTTGTTGAGCATTCGTAATCAATCACAAAGTCTAAGGGTCCCATCCTTCTTTTCACAAAGATTACCGGTGCACCCCATGGTGATATACTTGGTCTAATCAAACCTAAGGACAAAATCATGTAATCGAGCTTGGTTGTTGTCATTGTCATTTTGTATTGTGCCTTGGAAATTGGTTCCATTGCTGGTTTGACCTCTATTGTGAAGTCAAATTCACACTTAGGTGGAAGTCCGGTAACTCATTTGGAAAAACATCTCTAAATTCCCTTAGAATGGGAAATGCTTCAATTTTAGGCTCAATTTCCTGTCTCAAATTTTTTATTTTTACAGCATATAGATGGCAGCCCTTTCATTTTTCCTTTTTCAGTTGCATGGCAGAAATCTTCCTAGTGATAAACTCTCTTTTAACACCCTGAACACTTGTTGTTTTTTGTTGATCATCGTAGTAGGTTACAATTTTCCTAAGAAATCCAAGGTTGCATTATTTTGACTTAACCAATTTATACCTATGACAACATAATAAATCTAAGAGGTGCCACATACAAGTTTAATCTTGTTGTGAACTCAGGTAATTCTAGTGGTGCCTCAAACAAACACTGCTTCACTCTATGTACAACATTATTTCCATACTGTACAATCCAAGTGTGTTCCATGTACCTAGCTCTTATTTTGATTTTATCAACTACTTTAGATGAAACAAAACATTCTATTGAATCGGAATCAAATAAAATAGAAACAGGTTCTCCAAAAAGCTTACATGAGGTTTCAATGGGAGTCGCTTGCTTTTCTACTTGCTTATTATGGACTGCAGCATAAATCTTATGTTGTTTCCCCTCTTTATTTACTACAATAGATCCCTTCTTCTAGTTATTCCATTGTCCTCTTTGCAGATAGTTGTTAGTGAAATGATCACCACCGCACTTAAAACATCCACCCAAAGGTCCTTATCTCTCAATATTATTCTAACTAAAACTTATTCCTTGTTGCCCATTATTTTTATTATTCACAATAGTTCTACCAGCTATTCCTCTTTTATTGACAGGCCCGAACTTGTTGTTTCCTTTTTCATGTGGGTTTACTTGTTGTTGGTGTTTAAAAATTGCTATATTTCCTTCTATTTTCCTCTTTAGAGGCATAAATACTTCGTAGATTTTGTTCTTGCTTGATAGCTTTTTCAAATACTATTTCCATCGAGGTAGGTCCATGAACATCTACCTCACCACAAATTCTAGGATTCAATCCCATTATAAATATTCTCACTCTAAACTTCTCATCCCTTTGATACATAGGAATATATTTCAACAATCGAGTGAAACGTTCCCAATATTATGTAACTAAGTACTTTCCTTGAGTCATATTTTGAATTCTGCCATCTTTTAGTCAAAGTATAGCTGAGGTATCCATATTTGATGGAAATAGGCCTTAAACTACTCCCACATGATCATACAAGAATTAATTCCTAGTTCCATTTTCCATTTATCCCACCAGAAGATGCTTCACGAGACAATTGGTAGGCTCCCCATACTGCTTTTGTCTCCTATGAAAAGTCCCTAATCTCAAAATACTTTTCCATTTAGATAGCCAATTTTTAGTGCCATCCCCAAGAGTTGTACCATCAAATTTATGTGGAGATATTCTTTAATGTCCCTCGCTAACTCAACAAATTAAATTTTCTTTCTTATTTTCCTTTGATTCAGTGCTCGGGTTGATCATCATATTACTCATCACCTTGATTCTCATCCCTACGATCCTCATTCTCTTCACCACCTTGACCTTGTTGTTTTAAGGCAACAACTCGGTTTCAGGTGTCATTCAAAAGGTTGAGGATTTCTTCTAACTTAGCAGCCGTATTATCCAAAGCACGTCATCAATATTTACCCCACTATCACTCGCCATATTAGCTCTTGTTTCCGGCCTAGCCAAAGTTTCCTGTTTTTATAAAAGAGGATACTTTTTATTAGAACGTGTGTCCCATTAATGTCCAAGTGTCTGAGCCTCTTGCTCCGATACCAAAATGTAACGCTCAAAATTACTAGAACTAGAAAATGGGGATATTTTTTTTAAACATACATAAAAAATAGATTACGCATCTGCATATTCATTTATATTTATTTAATTAAATTCTTTAAATCAAATTTGTTCTTTTGATCTATCTGATAAATTTTTTTAGGATTTTAAGGTTCGTTACTCTCTAAATACAAGAGCAAAAATAAGGGTCTCTGGAAATAACATTGTCAGGTATAGGAAATAATATTTCCACCTTCACATCTAACAACGGCCAACTAGAAAACTCCCAAATAAAGGTTGCAAGTCACCTCACTTGGAATGGGGTCGGAAAATGATGGAGGCGCCTTCAACGTGCTTTCCACGCCCAACCCAAATGGTTGCTTGAATCAAATCTGATTCCGTCTCGATTATCTTCCCCAAATGCCCCCAAAACCCTCGAAATCCTTCCTCTTAAACCTCTGATAATGTCTCTGCCACACTGCCTAAAATGGCTCCAAAATGAAAGACTAGGGTAGATCTCTCACTACCGAAGAATGCCCTGCTAGCTAGGTATGGGTCTCTCACCACCACCTAAGCTAGGGTCCCTATGGGATTTGACTCCACAAGTTGTAGATGTGCAATAGCAACAGTTACACGTGAAGGAGGCTAAAAATGTATATGAGAAAAGGTTTCTTTTCTTCCTCCCTGGGCTCTTTATATACCTCTCCTCGACAAATGAGCCCCCATAACCCTAGGCACATTTCATTCCATGAAGGGCCAATAAAATAAGAGTAACTATAGTTACTTTTTTCCTCTCTTTTTTGAGTTTTTGTGTCCAAAAGTGACCCCAAACATAAACTAGGATATTAAAACCACGAGGTCCCTTCCCAAAATCTTCCAAAGATCCACAAACCCCATGGGTCTAACCACAACTTGGACTCAACTTGGCCCTTGGGCCATTTGGTGTAGGAAAAGGGGACATTACACCATGTGTAAGAATAACATGTTATTAGTTAGAAATTACAATATAATGATCAAACAAGTTAAGTCTCAATTATCTAAATTTTTTGACATGAAGGATCTTGGTGTTGCAAAATTTGTTTAGGAATGGAAATCAAACTAGGTCATGTAAAAATAAGAAACTCATGTTAGATTAAAGGAAATATGCTGAGAAATATTTGGAAAGGTTTAGCATGCTTGATATCAAACTTGTGCACACACCTTTTCCAGTTGGTTAGAAACTATTTATTATGTAATGTCCAAATATGCAAGAGGATTTTGAGGACATAAGTCAAGTTCCTTATGTGGGTGAGATGGGAAGCCTAATGTATACACGGGTATACACAAGACCAAACATTGTACATGTTATGGGAGTAGTAAGTAAATACATGGCTAATATGGGAGAAGAACATTAGATTGTAGTGAAGAGGATCTTCGACTATCTATGCGAGACTTATGACTATGTAATTTGTTATTAGGGAAATCCCAGTGGCTTGAATCTACATGACTTTATGAGTTCTAGTTTGGGTGGAGACATTTATTTTTTGTAAGTCTACCAGTGCATATGCATTAAAAATGTTTAATAGAGCTATGAGTTGGATGAATAACTAAGCGTGTACTACAATATCCACCACATAGGATGCGTTCATTCAAACTACTTGTTGATGCTCGATTTAATCTTGCCCAATTTGTTTAAAAATATTCCGTTGCTTGCGGTTTGAATTATTTTCTATCTCCCCAAATGGATGCGTGAAAAATTCCTCCATTTGTATGCCATTGTAAATCCATTTCTATGATTGTGGATAAAGTTTAGCCATGAATCATTTGTAAATTCTCCGTCCTTGAAGAAAAATCCAAATTCTACGCGCAAATGGTGAAGTTTCTCCTGCATTTTACTATTTGACAGGTGTGTTTTACCCATCAAATTTTATCCCAATGTCTACAGATACGTAGTCTCTTTTGATTGGATGAGGCATGATGAGCATATTTTATAAACTTGTCACTTTTGGCTACATTTGTAAAAAGGTTGAATTTATCCCGTGGCTCCATTGAGTTTTAATTGACTAATCAAAGTTATGAAGTGGCGAGAAAATTTCTTATTTTTTCCCCGAAGGTGTACATGTGTCATAAGTCAAGTTGTTGTGGACGGGCGGGCCTTTTTTATGTTCTAAGGCATTATGGCAAAAAAATAAAAATGTAAAATAAATGCCTAAGGCCCGCAAGAGGACATGTGGCTACTTTTAAGTCAAAAATGAGAAGGTGGATCGTCGGGTTACTTTGAAGTTTTTTAGCTTTATTTTGTAAAAGGAGTAAAGTTATAAAGTGAACCGTGACTCCGCTGGGGACCAAAGAAGGACACGTGGTAGTTTGAAAAGTCAAAGGTAGAGTGGTGGATCCATGGAGCATTTTGAATATTTTGGCCTTTTTGTGAAAAGGAGCAAAGTTATGAAATGAACTGCAACTCCATGGGGAAAAATTAATGCCATGTATTGAGTCAGCTTTGAAAAGTCAAAGTGGGGAGGTGGGCACCGAAGGTTTTTGAAACTTTTAGCTTTATTATAAAAAAAGGATAAAGTATAAAAGTGAAGCACGGCCCCGCCAGAGAGCAGTTAAGGCCTGCGTTGAAAAGTCAAAGTAGGAAGGTGGGTCCCGGAGGACTTTGGAGTTTTTAAGATATGTTTTGAAAAATGAAGTAACTTATAAATGAAGGTGACCACTGGGACCCACATCAAAAGCTAAAATCGGAGGGCAAAGCACCAGGGGAAATTTGGAAATTTCACCTTTTTTGTAAAAATAGGTAAAGTTGCAAAGGTGAGCCGTGACTCCGTTGACGCCTAGGTTAAGCCACGTGTTGAGCCCATTTTTCAAAGGTGGAGGGGTGGGAAAATGTCAAAAATGTGCATTTTCTCCAAAAGTCATAAAATGTGAAAAGTGCCCCCAGGCCTGTTTTGGCTCAAATATTTTCCATGTGGATGGCTCAAATTCAAAGTTGTGAAAGGGCATAATCAATGGCTACTTGCAATGCATCTAGTTTTGCTGCCATTAACACTCCAAGACTCCAGGAGATGTAAATACACATCATTTTTCTTTGTTTTTTGATGATTTCTTGTCATCTTTATCAGAAAAGTGCAATGAATTGTTGTGGAGCTTGAATTGTAGATCTGAGAGGTGAAAATTTTGAAATTTGAAACAAAATTACTCGGGCACCTACGGAAAATGAATTTCTAGATCCAAAAAGTGAGTTGCTGAGGGAAAGAATGAGAAGAAGGAAGTTGCATGCATGAAGGATGAAAAATGTGTTGCCAGAGGAGATAACCGGATGCCCCAGTTAAGAAATCGGTGGAAAATATCTAGAAATATTTACCTTTTGAACAACTAGCAACTTTTTGTTATAAATATGTTAAACGTCACTTTCTGGAATCATGATCAAATATGTGCAACAAAGGTTCCTTGAATATTTTTGTTTGGGGGAAAGCTTTGATGTGAAATGAGTGTTATAAAAGGCATGATTGAGTCATGTGAAGGTTCGGGGCTAATTTCTATGAGAAAATTTGAGAAAGCCCATCTTCCTGAGAGACCATATGAGAAACCTGTTAATCTCTTGTGTTTTAGATTTGATCATGTCAAGATGGTTGCAAGTGTATAACCATTGAAAAGCTCTGAGATTGTTCAAGAAAATTTCCCCTACTGATAAATCTAATAGATCTCAAATTAATCTGTGTTGATCTTGGGCAAAATTGTGTTTGCTTTTATTTTAGAATGTTTTCAAATAGTTTTTCTTGTTCTTGTTGAAATCTTATGTTAAAATCTCTGTAATGTCCCCTTTTTCTACGCTAAATGCCTAAGGGTCAAGAGAGTCAAATCCATGGTCATATCCAAGGGGCCGAGGATGTTAGGGAATATTACGAAGGGGCTACATGGTACTAATAGTCATGTTTGGCATTTGGGGGTCACTTTGGACCATGTCAACTTAAACAGGAAAAAATAACTTTAGTTACTTTTATTTTATTGGCCCCTCCATGGAAAGGAATGCATCTAGGGTCTATTGGGGATCTTTTTCCTTGGGGAAGTATATAAGAGCTGGGAGAGAAAGGAAAGGGACCTTTTATCATATACATTTTTAGCCTCCTTCACGTGCAACTATGTTGTTGCGCATCTACATCTTGTGGAGTCAAATCCCACAGGGACCCTAGATTTGGTGGTGAGAGACCCATCCCTAGCTAGCAGGGCATTCTTCAGTAGTGAGAGATCTACCCTAGTATGTCATTTCGAGCCATTTTCGTGGGTTGTGTGGCAGACATTATCGAGGTTTTAGAGAAAGGATTTCACCGGTTTGGGGGCATTTGGGGAAGATAATCAGAGGGGCTCCAGATCAGATTCACGATAGCCTTTTGGGTTGGGCATGACATCACGTTGAAGGTGCCTCCATCATTTTTCGACCCCTTTCCCAAGCGTGGCGACTTATAGCCTGTACGTGGAGGGTTTTCAAGTTGTCTAGGCTCGTTGTGATTTCCTAGCAACATTTTAATCTCTCGTAATATTCCAAAACTTTCCTTATGTCATTTATAATAATATCAAGCCCTCTTTATATTTTCAAGTAATTTGGGAGGTCATTTTGGGAAATATTAAGTTTCTTTAGTTCGATGTCCTTATCAAAAATTTGGTAAAATCAACATTTTATGTGGTTGCATATTTTCAATATTTTTGTGCATTTTTAAGTGGTATCCCATTGGGGATATTACAAAGGTGGTCTCAGAGCTATTGTTCCTCCAGCCTGTGGGTTAAATATGGTAGTTTGGAAAGATCTCAATGTGGGTTTTATGAAGGAAATGTTCACCAACATGGTGAAACAACAGGAAGCCACTAACCTTTATTTGAGCCATCTCACTTAGAATGTGAATCAAATTAGATCTAGGGAAAATAAGGAACATGGTGAGAATAGTGATAAAGGGCCAATAGAGGTGATTGATGAGGATTCTTGTTGGAGGAAGTACCAATCTTTGAGTAGGGGTTTCAAAGATAATATGCCATTTCCAGATTATTGCATGATGAAGATTGGTAGCAAGCCCAAATGAGGTCATCATATGCCGGTACCTAAATTACAAAAGAACTCATTTGAAGAAGAAGCTTCTAGACAAAATGGTATGATTTCCATTGAATAAAAATAATTGCATTAGTGAAACTTTTACTTATTAGAGGAATTATTCCAGCTCATGATAATAAATTTGTATATGCAAGCAAGGAGGATGTAAGGGAAACTCTTAAAAAGTGTGAGGAATGGAATAGTAGAGCTGGAGCTGCTAGGTTGATAGTGACTCAAGCAAGACAACACTTACAAGAGTTCAAGGAAATGATGAGGGTAATTGATGCAAGGAAGTCTACACCCACGAAATGAAGAATCTATGGAGCAGATGGCACATGAGGAGGAGCCTCACATGGACACTTGTGTGGAATTGCACAATGTTGAATTTCAAAACTAAAAGTCCCGATAAGCTGATTTATGAAGAATTTCAGCCCATTATAGACCGAAATGCTCAAGATTTGTGGCAGAAAATTCAATTCATTTTGAGACCAAGCTTGATGAGGATACTCAAAAGGGTGGTGTTTTGGAGGTTTCTAAATCAGCAATAGAAGGTGAACCATTTTATGATATTCTTTATAAGGAGGTTAGTAGTAGCATGGATGTATTTCATCATCTTCATCCTACATCATTACAATAGTTTTATCATGATGGTATTCAACCTATTGTCGATAAGAATGTTAAGAATTTGGTACATCAAAGTCAAGTCATCATGAAGACAAAGAGTAATGATCTTCTTTATGTAGAGATACAAGAGAAGCAAATATGGAAGACCTTATATGATACAAGGGTTCATGGGCATTATAAGGTATGGGATCTTGGTAATATGTTGCAATTATCCAAAACTATCAATTCTCATTTTGAAAACTTGGTGACTGATTTCATAAGAAAAGGAAGGAATTCAAATGTGTCTTTTGGGATTAAAAGTGTTTGCAAGCATGATTTCTTCATTGGAGACTCCGGTGCAAGAAGGGAGAGTACCTCTCAAGGTACTAGTGTTGGTTTTATGATTGCTAAAAAGGGTAAGAGAATATTTTTTAATCATCTTTATCCTGTTGGACTATGTATAACAACAGTCATAATGAGAGGAGAAAATAGCAATATGGGACAACATGGTCAAAGAGGTGAGATTGGACATTCAGGGCAGTGGCCTCCCCATTCTTCTGCCAGGCATTTGGGGCTTCACGAACCTTCTTTCTTGAAGGATTTGGAAGTTTCACAAGCACAAAGTGGATAGTAGATATTTTGGATGAGGAGTCTTGTTAGGAGAGGAACAAGACCTTAAGTGAGGGTGTCTCAGTAACAACATGTCATTCCAGAATATGGAAAAATGAAGATTGAAAATAGACCCCAAAGGAGATCATCGTAAAAAAGGTACCAAAGTTATAGAGGAGGTTGGGATAGATTTCCATTCCACACTTTGTTGGTTCTAAGAAGTGTACTACATTGTCTTGGGTCTAGAAGTTGAAGACATACTCTGACTTGAATCATATGCGTGAGGAAGAAGAAAATAATTTTGCAATCTTTCATCTTGAGGGAGACACTCATGATTGGTGGCATCATGGGTAGATTACATAAGGACACATACACATTACTACTTATGCAGAGTTCGCACAGAGGCTGGTGAGCAGATTTGATAGGAAGGACCCTGATAGGTATTTTAGGGAGTGGACTCATTTGAGACAAACCAGTCCCCTGGATCAGTACATCACATATTTTAAGAGATTATCATTCATGATATTTGATGTCACAGAGATGAGGTTGATTTCGTTGTTCATAGTAGGTTTGACAGATGCTTTCACTAGGTTTGTGAAGGCATTTGAACCTTCTTCTTTGCACGAGGCTCTTAGGAAATCTCGGGACTTGGAGTTATCCACTCCAAATCTGAGGGCTCCACCTCATGTTCAGCAAAGGGAACCTCCATTTGGATAAGATGAATGTAAGTAGAGGGAGCCTCCACCAAGGCAGGAGGTGGTTAAAAATCCAATCACTTCCCATGAAGACAGAGATAAGTTGAGGTGAAATAAACTATGTTTCGATTACCACAAACCTTGGATTCAAGGACACATTTTTAGAGTAGAGGGAAGGCACATTCATTAAAGTCTTTGAGGAGAGAAAGGGTGACAGAGGTGAGCAGTTAAAGACTCACGAGATGGATGATGGAGATGGGGTTGCATTGGATAGTGTTGATGTGGGAGAGGAGGAGGAGGCTTTTCCTCGGGAGATTATAGCCACATTGTCTAGTAATCTGATGTACAAGGCATTTAGGATTAGAGGAGTTATGTAGAGTCAGCGAGTTGGGGTACTCATTGATAGTGAGGTAACCCACAACTGTATTGATGCCTCATTGTTCGAGAGGCGAGGATTACAAATAGAGGATTTTAAGGACCTCACAGGAGGTTGTATCCAATGGAGAGTCTATGAGGTGCACATGGAGGGTTCCCCAAGTGAGCATCATGATGGGTAACTATACAGTTACCGATGATCTCCACATCGTTGGTATGGGAGTGACCAACATAGTGCAGGGATTGTAGCGGCTTCACTCTCTTGGTGAGTTTTGGAATAAATTTCAGTCAATGGAGTTGAAGTTAAAATCCGAGGGAAAGAATGTGATTTTGAGGGGATTATATATGAGCACCTAGGGTGGTTACAACTTAGGGGATGGAGAGGATTTTTCTAGCATGGTGAGGAGTTTTATTATTGTAGATCAATATGGAGAAGGATGGATGTGGATGTGACCAACAATGTTGCACATGGGATAGTTACAGAGATTAGGGTTACATGTTTAAATCCTCTGAGTTTATCATAATGTTGGTTATCTAAGGGGTCGGTAGACTGTAGATCTCATTCACTTGTTGAGTACTCCAAAACCGACACACTTGTGAGATTTTGGATAGTCACATACAGGATGACACCTACAAATTAGGGGATGGGATGATATTCTATGGCAGATTATACCTTGTGTTAGACTCAGGGTTGAGGATGGAGATATTACAACATGTGCATTATTCTTTTGTGATTGGACACCTGAGCTTCGATGAGACCTACAAGCTCATATCAGAGAGGGTCCATCGTAGGGGAGTAGGGAGGATATCCCCAACTTCATATAGGGATGTATGGTTTTTCATTATAACAAATCAGAGCTTACAGGCTCATCATGTTCTGAGTCAACATGGGATAACACTCCTATGTATTTTACTACTTCTAGGCACAGTGGGCATTTCACCCATGTGCTAGTTAGTGGAAGGATGGCGTTGACTCAGTTACCTAGTTTTTCAATAGGTTATCACTCATCACAGGAGGTGAATGTTAGGTTGTGGAGCTAAATAGCTTCACTGGAGCATGTAATGGAAACTTTCTAGAAAAAACACAATAACCCGTCATCAATCAAACATGATAGAATTTGGTCATAGAAAGTGGGAACTACAGCTTGATATCGATCGAGAAAGTGGGAACCATAACCCGTCATTGGTCAAATAGGACAGACATCGGTCAAAGCAAGTGGGAACCGACCACGCTAAGGTTAACAAGTGTCATTACTGTAATGATGTTTTAATTGACTCTCAGGAATTAAATCTATCTTTAGCATTAAAGTAGATTTATTTGATGTAATTGCATGGCTAAAGTGCCCTAAGTTTATATACACCTTTATAAGCATGAAATCTTGGGTTTAGAAGTGGGATGAAGAAAAAGAGAAGGATCGGATTAGATCCTTGATTCTCCGAGAATGAGAGGATGAAGATGAAGAAGAAGAAGAGGAAAAAGGAATAGGTTACATGAAGACAAAGACTCCATGGAGAGGAGTTGGACAGAAGGAAATAATAGGCTATTGTATTTCCTTTGTATATTTATAGTCTCATGTAATGGCTTGCATAGTATACAAAGCACATAGTGTTTCTTCTTATAGATCCACATGTTGGTGAGGTCTTGTATTATAGATCTATGTAGATCTAGTCTTGTATTGTAGATCCATGAGATCATATTGTATTGTTGATCCATGTAGATCTAGATATTGTAGAGGTCTTGTTTGTAGATTCACAATACAATGAGAGCTTGGTTGCACAGTGGTAGATGCAGGGTAGCTTCAGGTATGTGAGATCTGGTTATGTTTGAGAGGCACGGTTGTAGTGCACTTAGGTAGATTCAGTTAGAGATCTGGAGAAGACACAAGTGGTGGTATGGAGGCATGGTTTAGTGTACTTAGACAGATCTGGTTGGAGATCTGGGAGGAGGAGATACTCTTGTAGAGATACATGTACTCTTGTGCAAAAGAGTTGGTTTGTAATCTCTTGTTATATATATATATATATATATATATATATCTTTTGGTGACATAGCCCACATTGGGTGAACCACGGTACATGTTTGTTATGTGTGTGTACTTTTGTGTGATTTGGATTATTCTAGTTTATACTTCCACTACTATAGATTTTGTGGGAAAATAGTTTGGATCATATGTGCATGATTTTGTTTGTTATTAAATCATAACACTATTCCACTGCTCCCCTAATTCCCAACAATGAACTATGTGGAGTTGACATTGTTGGTTGACCATGTACTATAATCTTGGGACTTTTCCCCATAGGATACATCAAGATACATTGTGAGGAGTTGTACTCTCACACCAATGTGGGTCATGTGTGAGAGTGGGCACACTTGGTGCATATACAAGTTATTTCACAGGTTGATCCAAGGAATTTTACAGGATTCAGAGTGGACTTTCCTACCCAGGAGTTGATTGGAGAGGCAAGGAGTGATCACATGATGACAACCTTGCATTGGCAAGGATTGGACAGATTGGAAATTATGGTACGGGTACCAGTGGAGAGTCGGTTTGAGTATCATTACTTCATGGACACCATTGCTCTCGATACCATATGGAGGTCATGATGACTACATGGGGTTTCTTGGTTACTTCAGATTACACCGATCCTTGGTTGACTACAGAGTGAGGTGGAGAAACTTACGGCATGGTATTCAACCTCTTCCGCATAACAGGATAATGCTTGGGGTCAAGCATTTCTCGGGAAGGGAGGACTGTAATGTCCCCTTTTCTATGCCAAATGCCTAAGGGTCAAGCGAGTCCAAGTCATGGTCATATCCAAGGGGTTGGGGATGCTAGGGGGCTATTTAGAAGGGGCCGCATGGTACTAATAGTCATGTTTGGCATTTGGGGGTCACTTTGGACCATGGTGACTTAAACAAGAAAAAGTAAATTTAATTACTTTTATTTTATTGGCCCCTCCATGGAAAGGAATGCATCTAGGGTCTATTGGGGCTTTTTTTCCTTGGGGAAGTATATAAGAGCTGGGAGAGAAAATAAAGGGACCTTTTTCATATGCATTTTAGCCTCCTTCATGTGTAAACTGCTATTATTGCACATCTATACGCTTGGGAGTCAAATCCCACAGGGACCCTAGCTTCGGTGGTGAGAGACTCATCCCTAGCTAGTAGGGCATTCTTCGGTAGTGAGAGATCTACCCTAGTCTATCATTTCAGATCCATTTTTAGGGTTGTGTGGCAAAGATATTATCAAAGGTTTCGAGAAAGGATTTCACGGGTTTTGGGGCCATTTGGGGGAGATAATAAGAGGGACTCCATATCAAATTCATGAAATCCTTTTGGGCTGATGTGGCAGCATGTCAAGGCACCTCCATCATTTTTTTACCCCTTTCCCAAGCGTGGCGACTTATAGCCTGTACGTGGAGGATTTTATAGCTATCTAGGCTCGCTGTGATTTCCTAGCAGCATTTTAATCTCTGTAATATTCCAAAAATAGTTTCCTTATGTCATTTATAATAATATCAAGCCTTCTTTATATTTTCAAGTAATTTGGGAGGTCATTTTGGGAAATATTAAGTTTCTTTAGTTCGTTGTCCTTACTATCAAAATATGGTAAAATTAGTATTTTATGTGGTTGCATATTTTCAATATTTTTGTGCATTTTAAGTGGTATCCCATTGGGGGATATTACAATCTCTCTAAATCACACAGATCTTGTTCTTGTGATAGTTTAGTGGCATTTGCAATTTCATTATGAGAAGAGCTTTCATCCTGTAATGAAATAAACAATTTAAAATCACTTTACTCTCACTTGTTGACAAATATTGTTTATAAGTCTATGGGTGTACCTTAGGCGTGATGAACCAGGGATATTTAATGTTTAATTGAGTCTTTTAACTCGAGCCTTCGTGTTGAATTTTTGAAGAGTGTGTGAAACCATGTAGATCTAGGCCTCCATTGATGCACACCTTCTGGTTGAAGGAATATTTTGGCTATTCTAAAGCTTTCTATTGTTGATTTTCCAATTGTTGTAAAGGTTCTCAAAGATCTAAAAAATCAATTTTATCTCGCTTAGCCTCTTACCAAAAATTTCTCAAAAACAACGAGTCCTACTTGAACCACCCCTGTTTTCCCTGTGTATCCACAAATGAAAAAATTCCATTGCCAAAATATGCAGAAGCAATCAGGTTTCAATGTCTTTAGTAACCTAAGCCTTGTTTAGAAAATATCTCCATCTTCTAGTGTGACAACTCATGAGAGTTAGATTGTGGTGTATTGATCATATTTTCTCAAGGTTTTCTTTAAAAATTATGCAAAGAAGGATCTCTTCATATCCTTCATCAACAGAGGTTACAAAATGGGTCCTCTCACCCTGGTTAAAAGGCACAACCTAAAGTAGTGAGGATAGATCAAATCCTTTTATATGGTGCTATCCATTTCTCCAATGCCCGAGTGACAAAGAGGCAGCTAAATCCCTTCCCCGGCTACAAACAACATATATCTTGATTTGTCTATCTCTCTAAGTATCTTGTTAAATCTGTGATGCTGCTTGGATTTTCAAGGGAGAATCAATTTGATACCAACACTACTTATGCAAATAAGGAAGCAATTTTGCTTTAGAGGTTGTGTTTCATTATTGGGTTCATTGGAAAGTATGTAAAGATAAATCATGATAATCGAGTGTGATTTGTCGGAAAAAATAACCTTGAGTATCGATTTTGAATGAAGGACATTGATGTACAATATCATTTTGTAAGGGAAATGGAGGAGGAGGAGAAGATACTATTTGAGAGGATAGGCAATGGCAAGAACAATGGATTCATTGAAAATGATCATACATATTGAGAATTTTTCTTGGTGTAGAAAAAATAATGGGTTTGGATTCCCGCACTGCTAAAATATGGATTCATGCTCCCATTATGCAATGTTCAACAAGTGGGAGAATGTTAGGAGTGTTTCAACTGTGAATATTTCGTGTAATGTGGGTATGCATAGGTATTGTGCCGTGTTGAGAAGACTTGCACAATATTTTGCATAGGAAATTCTATGTAGAGAGCTATGTGTAGGAAACTTGTGCATAGTTGTATTGCACACAGAACTACACAAAGTGTCATTTTGCTTCATATTAGGTTGTCCAAAGCAATATTTTATGATTTACACCTCGTGAGACAAATTGAAATTGAACACACATTTGGATGCAATGATAGACATTATCGGAGGCATCATTTCATTGCCCAAACATCCCGATCCTTTTTAACTACATCGGTTAAAGAAGTCTCTTAAGAGCCTCAAGAGTAAAAAACTACCAAAATTTGATAGCCAAGTTATCACAATCTACGACACCTAGGAATGTCATATATGAATCTAAAACTAACCATTGGATCAATCTACAAAATCATTTATCAGTTTCTCCCATATATCGATAATTTTCTTATGGTGGTAGCGAACACAATGCTACAAAAAGTGTTAATTTGCTTATGTGTTGGGTTGTCTAAAGTGATATTTTACAATCTGCATATTGTGGCACTAAACCAATAATAAACACCCTTATGGGTGTACTACTAGAAACTATAAGAGGTGTTGTTTTGTTTCCCAATCATCATGATCCTTCCTAACTACATCGGTATGATGATGTCTTTTAAGATATTTGAAAGAAAAAAATGTCAAACTTTGATGATCAAGTTCTCACAATCTGTGGCACCTAGGAACATCATGTTTGAACCTATAGCTAAGCATTGGGTCAATATACTATGTTAGTTTATCCCAAATATCAAAATGCTAAAAAAATGTTTGTTTGCTTTAATTTTAGGTTGTCCCAAGTGATATTTTGCAATATGCACCTCATGACACCAAACCTACATCACACACACATTTGGGTTGGTTACTAGACGCTATCAGAGGCGTCATTTGCATCTTGATCTTTCCGCCACATTGGTCTGAACGACGTCTCTTAAGTCTTGAGAGAAAATAATAACAAACTTTGACAAAGAAAGTTCTTATAATCCACGACACCTAGGAAAGTCCTGTTTGAACATACAATTCAACATTGGGTCAATTTACAAAAGGATCTCCTTGTTTCTTACATCTCTCAAAGATTTTTATTAGAATGAATAACTAACATATGTTTGTAACAATGTTTTTACTACATGTTAATGAGCTTGTTAAGCTTGTTACACTATTTAGTTGCCTATTATTGGGTTTGTTGTTCATAGGCTTATATTTAGCCTTGAATAAGCTTAGTGGTTGCAACAGTTCCTACTATGTAAGTATGCATTGGCTATTTAATAAGCCTCCATATTTGTAACTAATTATGACTTGTGTCTTCTCTAGTCAATCTTGTATGGTAATTAGAGCTCATGGTTTATCAAGCCTAGAGGGAAGCCTATGAGGAGATTCTGGTAAGGGAGGAAGTGTTTTAGTAGTGGGGGAATACCCTATGTGAATTGGCTTGAAAGTCACTCACAACAAAACAAACATGAGAGGAAGTTGTGGTGGTTTGGAGGATTACCACAAGAGCAACAAGGAACAACTTCTTTGTCTTAGAGACAACACTATATCGAAAACAACTAAAAGGCGTAGAACTGCTCTTTGATGTCACATCCTACAAATTTGGTCTATTTCACAAAAAAATAAATGAGTCATAAATGACGAGTGGGTTATGTGGGCTGATAGTAAACCATGATGCATAGGTTTACATGTAGCCACATGTGTGTATTGCATATCTTGAAAGGGATATGCACACCTACTTGCAATTACATGTACAACCACACAACATCGTTTATTGACCGCACACATAATGCACTCAACATTCGTGACTTATTATTGTTTTACCTTGAGGGTGTATTTACTTACCATGATGTTGGCAATGATTGCATTGCATGATGTTCTGATAGATTGCCACATCGACAATGAATATTTTTGTGCACTTTTCTTGCATAGTGAGTCGAGGCAATTTGGATGTGCCTGGTTACCAAACATGTCATTGTTAGTCATGTTGCACTATTGATGGACTAATCATTTTGCTAATCAAACTTTGATTCAACTGTTTAGCCTTATGATGATTTATTCATTACTCATAAAATAGTTCAGCGGTATGATAAGATAAATAATTTTCATTTTATCTATCATACTTAAATTTTGATAACAATGTTGATGTTGGTCTTTGACCACCATATGGATTTATTGGTCACAAGATGACAATAAGGTAAGTATATCGAGGCAAAATGAATAATTATTTACGCCGATATTAACCTTTCATATGATATAAGGGTAGGGTATTACTTAAAACTTTTTATTGTGGTAAGATTAGTAAAGTGCCTTTATTTCAATGGTCTTGAAATGTGGAAGAAGTCATTAAAGGTATATGAGATTACAATCTAATGTTCTTCCTAATGTTTTTTTAACCCCATTCAAAGCGGCATGGTAGGGGATTAATAGTTGCTATGATAGGAAGACCATGCGATAGTTTATACAAATCATGGACCGATTGATTGATTTATCTTCCTTTGAATGACAGCTTAATACAAAGGCATATTAATGCTGAGTGGTGCATGCAAATGGTTAACCATGCAAACAATATAAAACTAACCTTATGTTTATTTTTAATTGGTCGCATTTGAAATGGACTGGATATATATTGGAGGGTTATGTTTTATTGATGATCACCCCCACCAATTTTGGAGGGAAAGCAAGATGGCGGTGGGGAGAAAATAAATGTTTTTATTTGAGAATTAAATGCATTAAATTGGGACCACGATTTTTAGGAAAACTCAAAGCTTACAAGAGAAGCTATTAAATTTGCATGCCCAGTTTTCATTTAGTCAATTTGTATTGTTTGGTCTCCTTTGCCCGCGTCCCCAACGACGCCCAAAGAAAGCCACGTGTTGAGCCTACATTAAAAGTGGGTGGGGGCCAAAATGTTGAAAAACACACAATTCATTTGAGTGACACAAAATGCAAAAAACACCCCCAAGCCCATTGCAACTAAGATCTGCTCCACGTGGATGGCTCAAATTTGAAGTTGTGAAAAGCAGGATCCACGGTTGTAATACGATGCATTTAATACTGCCACCATTAATGCACCTTTTGGAATGCGAATACATTCATCCTTTATTGCTAATTTGGTGTTTTCTCATCATTTTTATCTGTGAAGTGCTATCAGGATATCGTGAAGCTAGATTTGTGAACTAGAGAAGTGCGAAAGGTGTTGTTTTGAAATCAAAATTGCTCAGAAACCTATGTGAAAATCGGTAAGAGTTTGAAACTCCTATATTTTGTGTCTGTTTCTATCTGAAAGTGGATTGAAATAAAGATTAGGATTTTCAAGATGAAGACCATGCCATTTTCTTCCATGGGAACGGGGGTCATGAGTGACCTTAATAGGATAACAAATATATGGACTTGATGAGTGCCGACCTGAATGATTTTCGTCAATGATTGAGTAGTGCCCACATGAGCGAATCCCTGAAAGCAATCCATGATAGCCGAATTTCCATTACGGGTGCCATCCCACCTTCTGTGCAATGCCCAGAATTAGTATGGTATTGCGCAATGAACTATGACTCTGTTAAGAGAGAAGTATTGGATGGAAGTGGGAATGCGGTATTAACATTGACGCCGGCAACTATCAGGGCAGTACTCAAATTACCTGTAATTACAAATCCCATTACCATTGGCATCAAGCTTGCCCAGTGGATTATGAAGAAAAGAAAAATAATTTGCAAGAATGATAAACACAAAGTGGCTCCTCACGGATAGAAAGGCAACTGACTAAAATCCCTAAGAGATTGGTTAGGGCTCAATTCGTTGAAGAGGTGGAGGACATCATTGTTCTTCTGAGTCAATGGCTCAGACCGGAAACTAAAATGAGTTTAAAGAGTGGATGTCCACTTATATATGGATTATTCTAGAGAGAAAAGGAAATATTTGTTGGGCAACCTTTATTTCAAGGCAATTCATAGCCATATGGCTACTCTAGCAGCAAGAATTGAGATGGGGATAATACAGAGTTTTAATTTTATATGATGACGTACCTGGTATATAATGTTGCAGCACATAGGCATTTTCCTACTTTGTCACCACAAGCTGATGTTAAGAATTTCCCAATGCATGAGATTTTCCTCAATTGCAGTAACTTATCTAGTGGAAATGTCAGACTGATAAATGATGCCTTCATTGCACCAATCATCTGCTTATTTAAGCCAAAGTGGGGGCAATATAGAATTTCTGAGTATGCAAGGCAAGTGATCATGGAATATGGGTGCTACTTCATTCAGTACAAGAAGTTCACCTACATCAGGGTTAGTGGCTTTGAAGGAAAGCCTTTTAAATTGCCTAGATTTGTGGACAACAAACTATGTTTATGTGAATTGGCAAGGCAATTGGTGCCTGTGCATAAGCTAATTGCTGGGAGACATAAGACTAATGTAAAATTCCTATCAGAATTGGAAGGTTTTCTTGCCCTTCCATCATGAAAGCCAGAGTGATTGGAGAAGAAATGAAAAGCTTGGCCATGGAGCCTTTTGTAGCTAAGCCTAATTATGACATTCGATGGGTTTTCAACAATGTTCCTAACACCTTTGAGCATGAGCCTCACTTTGAGGATTATTGGATGAATTGCAGGGATGAAGAAGATGTCAGGTTGAGGGATTTCTCAAGGATGACTTTGTCACAGGTTGTGGATTTCAAAATTATAGTCATCCCAGAGGGAGTTGTGGATGATTTGAACACGGTGAGCAAATTTTACATTGATCAGAAAGTGGAAGGGCAACCCATAGCTCCCCAAGTTGGGATGAGGAAGAATCTGATGATCCTTATATAAGGATAATAGATGTCATGAGGAGAATGGTGGACTGGTTGGCCTAGATAAAAACATTGACCTATCAATATAGAACACAAAGATTCTAAATCATTTCAGGGGTCTGGGAAACTTGGAGAATGATCTCCCACCTTTGAGGGAGGGAGCTGATAAGATTGATCCATTAGGAGGAAAAGCTCCTTTATTGCCCCCCAGGAGGCCCACTGATGGGATGATTGATGAATGGATAATGACTACAAGTGAGACTGGGACTTCTATGTCTGCCCTCAGGTAGAAAATTGAAAAAATGCTCTTAAAGTCCATGGCGAATGCCCCAATTACTTCTGCAGTGCCACTCAAGCAAAAAGGAAAGGGTTTGGCTTCACATGTGGTCCTCCCAAATGTTGTGCTAGAGTAACATAATACTGAAAAGTTAATGAGTGCTGCCATTGCAAGTGGGCATATTCAACCCAGGCAGCACAAAGAGGAAAAGAGAGCACCACCGAAAGTTGATGATGTTTGAGAGTGCACCCAAAAAGCCCAAAATTGATCTCCAGTGAGTCTCTGGTGAGGGTAGGTGCTCACACTCCAAAGAATTCAAGCATAGAGATGGGGTAATTGATCCCCAAGGGTGGAAAGAACTGATAGTGTCCAAAAGAAGTAGGATACACCAATGTCAGGTATTGAGTGGTCAAGTCCTTTGATCCCTCATTCTTTCTCCGTGGAGAAAGAGGTAAGGTGCACTCAGAGTTCAGTTCCTCAGGGGGATATTGTAGGCAATCCTGGGTAGCCAATTTGTGACCCTAGGTATGAACATCCCTGAAGCTCTACTTGTTAGAGATATCAATGTACCTCTAGTTGAAACAATGCACAAATTTGAAAATTTGCAAAGTGAGGTAATTGATTTAGATGTTATCGGGGAATTAGATATGTTGGATAAGCTTAAGTCATCTATAGAGGAGCCATTGTTGACACCAATAAGTAATGTTGAAAAAGATAAGGGATCAGAAGTAGATTCTCATATGCTGACAATTGATGAGAAGGTTCAAATTACAAAAACATCTTTCACAGAACATTTATTATTAGGGTCAAGTGAATCAGAATTGTTGAAGAGTGCTAGTGCTGAATTGATGATAAAGGATATTTTGCCAGTTCCTGTCAAGGTTGCTGAGAGTGATGTCATTCACAAGGAAAGAAAGATGTCTTTTGAAGACAGATTGAAAATGGCACAGGATGAAATTAATAATGAGGAGATTATTGTTAATAAAGAATCACAGTTGTTAATAGGAAGTGTTGATCCAATTCCAGTCGAGAAACTTGTCATAACATTGCATGAAGTGTCATTAGGGCAAGAAGATAGTAGTTTCATGACTCAGATAGTTTTAGGAGAAGAAGAACCCATTGTTCAAACTACAATACAGACGGATGAAAAGGAAGAGATTCACGCCACTATGGTTTCAATTGATGAGACAGTAAAAGAGATCCTTTTGAAAATAGATGCAGATCAGGCTAGGGATGACCAATCTGAGGTTCCAGAGAAATAAAAGAAGCATCTAGAGGAAATGAATGCTCCAAAAAGACAGGTTCAGTGGAACATAAGGAGCAGGAAATGTCTAAGCAGATTGTAGTTGTGCCGAAAAACCCCAGCAAAAATTGTAGGAAACTAAGACTGAAACAGGTTTGAAAGAGGGTTTGATCAGTGAATTAATGTCAAATGAAGAAATTTCCATCCCTATACAAGCAATTGATCTTGCTGCTCTATCTTTTCCAAAGACAGAAGAGACCCCAAAGAAGGCTAGAACCATCACAAGGACCACCATTGATTTATCTGGGGCAAGAACGCTGGAAATTGTAACTCCTTTTGAGGGGAAGACAAGAAGAGATATAACTAATGATGATTACAGTGTCCAGGTCATCTCCTTGGGTAAACCATCAAGGGAAAAACTAAAACAAGGAGTGTCTGAAGCTGTAAGTGGTCTTCTACAAAAGGTAGATGAGGATGGAACAACAAAAAAGCAACTTAAGGAGCAGGTTAGGGCCTTAAGTTTATGTCTGCAACAGTTGACTGGGCAAACCAATCAAGAGCCTGCAAGTGCCTCTGTCACCCTGGAAGGTATGGGCAAGTTGAATAATACTATCAAAAAGGTCCAAGCGATAGACACTTGGGTTGAACGATTAACGGAGAAGGGAAAAGAAGTTATCACCGAAGCAAGGGTAAGGTATAAAGATCTCAGAAGTCTCTTAAACAAAATTGATGGACTAATTAAAGATTGTGACAATGAGATCTTTCACTTGGAAGGAACTCTTCCAAAGCTGGACCGTATAACAAGGCTTGGTGAGGAGCTGGTTGAGCAAGAAGGCATTGTACCAATAGAGCACAAAGGAGCCAGTATGCTCTTGAAGAGCTGACAAAGATTAGATTGGATACCCTAAATGAAATCAAGAAAAAACTTGAAGTCAAGAAGGACTGGGTTGATGATTTACTTTATGCCATTGATAGAAGGCTAGAAGACATGGTGGTGGATAAATTTAAAAAGAGTTATGGGGATTTAAAATTGGATTTCTTACTTAGTTCATTTGAAAGTAATATCCAGGAAGATGACTTCTCCTATGACACTATTGAAAAAATGATGAAAATTGAAAATAGGATTGAGGAGTTGAAAGCAAGGCCATTTGAATACAAGCAGAAAATGGCTCAATGTTTGACTTAGTATCAAGAAAAACATTGATTTTCCATCACCACCTAGGACCAGATGAAGATGAAATGAATGAATTGTTAAGAAGATATGATGCTTATGTGGCTAGATTGCTAGAGGAGCTGGATGCCGAGGAAAAAGATGAAGGGAAGGAGGCCACAAATGCAAAAGGAGATGAACATGCTTGAAACACTCTCTTCCTCATTTTATATTCTCTTTTCATACTTCATTGAACTGATACTATGAATTGATGTTTCTTGCTACATTAAATGTAGTTATCTCTTTGAAATTTTGATGTTTCTTTGTTGCAAATTGTAAGCAAAAATGTAGTAATTCATAATGGATTAGATTAAAGTCTTACATATATTTGAAACAGACATATGAATTATTGACATCCTTATGTTGCTTGCAAGATTGAGTGAAAACATGATAGGGTTCTATAGGGGCCCTAGCCCATGACAAAAAGGAGATTTACATTTACTGAAAGATCAAAACAGTGAAAAGAGGATAATACTCAAGCATCTATATTCCTACTTCATAGTTTCCCCTCAGCAGGGGAAGTTTATTCAAAAGTTTGCTCTTCCTCGGTACAAATTCATTGGTGCCTTGTGATGTCTGTACAAAGATGATTGACCCTGCCAGGTCCCTGACATTCCCATAGCCATCAATGACTCCAAAGTCATCCTAGGATGACCCATAATCTCCTCAAGCTCAATTTTCTTTTGGTAAGATGATACCCAATCCAAGAGGTCTAGACCACCTGAAAAGAAGGTCGTTTTCCCCTTTCCCTTGTGAAGGGTCAATATACCAAGATTATTTTGAAGAGGGATATTTGAAGTGTTAAGAGGGGCGGGTGCTGCAGGTTGGTGACTAGACGAATTGTGAGGTTTTGAACTTGCTCCTGTCTCCCATTTTCTGAAAAAGGGTGGATTCTCCCTTGGAGAAGGAATGGGCTGAGGACCTTGAAATTCCTATTTGGAGCGAGGGGCACCTGCTTGCATCAAACGTGTGGATAGCCGAGTTGCAAATCTTCCTTTGCTATCCCGAGCTGAAGAAATTGCTGCCCTTGAATGGCAAGCAGAAATGGATTGATCTTCTTCTCCATCCGAAATAAGGACTGGAGACTCAACTTGTGCTTCACCTTTCCTCTTGCTCGAGGATGGTGTTGAAGATGGACCTGATGGCAGGATTAATTCTCCTCCTATTCCATCTCCTTTGAGAATGGATAATGTGTTAAATTCTTTTGTGTTACAGTGGGAACTTATGTCTACATTGTGCAAGTTGGAGGGTCAATTGATGATTTGTTGAGGAGGAATGGGAGGTGTGTTAGAGGCATGAAAGAAGGCCTGGTTTTGATCTATGATACAAAGCTACAGGAATGGTGTAGAGGGCCTGATTTTCCTTATGTTAAGAATGGTGCTACCTGTGTATTGGTGGAATGTTAGACAAATGGGTCTTATGTTCAATACTAAATCTTAATTTTCTTATTCAATTCAATTAGTACAAAAACATTGATTTCATTTGTTACCAGATTCATCTGGATCAAAGACGCATGGTGGGACTACTGGGTAAAGTTGACATGATTTCTTCTATGATTTGGTGTAATAGCTAGGGAATTGATTGTCTGGAATCAATGTGTATTCACCTTCTGGAGTCCATTTGGGAATGTGGCACCCACCTGCTGAAGATGGAAAAAGAGGCCACAATTAAGCGAAGAAGGGAGACATGATCATAGTTTTTTCCATATAAGATGGCTTGAGAATTAATGGCCTTGTTATGAACTTGGACTATTCAATAACCACGAGTCTCACCGGCTCAAAATAACCAATAAGCTAGAGCTTCTACTCTATGACAGGGAAGGATGCCCATGGACCATCATAGAGTTTACGATGGCGAGTAGGTACATATTCTGGTCTGTTTTGTATGGTCTTCAAATCTGTTCCATTAAGGCTCTAAGATTGACATTATGTTTATGGAACTGTGCATTGTGTTATTTTATGAGGGATTTTCATTGTATAAAATACCATGCCCAATAATGACGTTGTCCATCTCTGTAATAATACAAAACACATGTTTCATAAATTGATTCATTTGCAATTGATAATCTTCGGTTCCCCATGACTTATTGTAATGCATTATGTTGAAAATAAAATCACTGATTTCTACTTCCTTCTGGTCATCCAAGCCAACAAAATCTGCCCCAGCCATAACTTGGTTTCTGAAATATTTTACCATATATAGAATTGTGCAGGAAAATATTTAATGGAGTTTTAGGGCCATTATTTATGACCCACCGAGCTACTCATTGTCAAGAAAATTAATGGTTATAGATTAGGAAAAATGAAACCCCTCAACAATATTTTTCCTGGTCAATAGGTTGCCAACATATGTGATTGTTACGCAGATTTGATTTTAACTCGTAACATATTTTGCAATTTCAGGTATGATTCAAGTTTACTTTGGATTTTTTTGTAAAACGAGATAGATTGGCAAAAATCTCAATGCTATGTATTGCTTTGCATGTAGTTCATGCTGAATAAATCTTGTTAAAGCCTTTTTGCACTATCCTTCTGGTACCTATTTCATTGGGCATTAATGGATGAAATACTCTGCACTTGATACATTTGCATAGATATAGAGGTAAAGCTGCAAGTATTGAATTAGCTACGTTTACCAAGTTGAAGTGGGTTGGTCACGCCTATTCTACCTCACTTCATTTCATGTCCTGGTTTTAAGTTTTGGTCTTTGTATGCATGATGATCATGCATACCTAGTTTTGTAGGTCGCTGATTGTTTTTGAATAGGACAAGAATGGTGACAACACTTTACACAAATGTAAAGTTTTGGTTTTGTTTTTTCACCATGTTGTTATCAGAACTCTTGGAAACTAGTTATTGTAATCAATAAGTTCTTATGCCTGCATCTAAAGTATGCCATAACTTACTCTAAAATATGTACTGTCTAACATTTCACTGGAACTCTTTCCCTGTTGTCTCATCTTGCAATGGCTTTAATCATTGCTCTGTATCAATGTCGAGAGAGAGAGGTGCAAGTATGCCTCTGTAAGGGACATTATGGACGGAATATGTATTATGCTGAGAGTCAGGTAATTCTTTTGGTTTCAAGCATTTTTTTAAGGTAGGAATTGCTTGCTTTTGTTATTTTGATGGGTTTCAAAACCCTTTGAGTGTTATGAGCCTAATACTTCTGAAGTTTATGATGTAAGGTTTTCTGTTTGAAATCACATTACTTGAAGAAGGGTAGGATAATAAAAAAAATTAAAATTACACAGGAAGGTCCGCTGACACAGAAAAAAAGATGGTATTCAGATTGCTGAACTGTGTTGCTTATGGAGAGTTGTGGTATAGACACGGGTTTTCAGATTTGGACATGAAAATTATGCAGTGATCCCATTCCCTCCTAAAATTTTAGTCCCCAACCTTCAAACACTTGAACTGTTAGTAAAAGGTATGTAACATTAAACACTCGGCAGTATGCACCACAAAACAGACAAAACAAGGTCAACACACAAATCTTTGACATGATTAATTTGGAAAATTTGGACCTGATTGTGTTAATTTGAAGTACTAGGGTTTTCCTTGATCTAGATTTCTTATGTGGAACATATGGAAAATTTGAGATTAGTGTCATTGGTTTTTGAATCCTTCAAAAATTGTAAAATTGTAGGTTTTCCTCTACGGTAAAACTGTAGTCTGTCACACAGTCAACAGTGGAATTCTTGGAATTTGGTTGAAGAAATTTTGAGTGACAACTTTTAGTACACAATGCAAATGGGCCCATGCCAGAGGGCATGTAGATTGTTTGATATAATGTTTTGGGCAATTTCCGTGAGGTTGGGTTGATTCCTCAGATTGATTTCAGTGGCTCAAACATTTTTTAGCGTCCTTGGTATTTAGGGCTGCAAGGGCTTCTATAGATTTGCACTTACAAGCTGCAGTAATGGGCTGTGAGGCTATAGGTAATTAATGGTTCTGTTTTATGTATAATTCATTTGGTGAGTTGTAGGAAAAGTTTCTAGAAAACTGGGATTTTATTTTACAAATATTGACATTTCATATCAAATTGCATGATCCATCAGTATTTTTTTTTTCCTCTGACATTTTATGAGACCGTAAGTTATGCACTCTAAACTAGGAGACAAAGCATTGAGCTTGTATAATTTATTGTTATATATGTGTTCCTTGAAACAATAATCGGTTTATATGTACAATCTAATATTGAGTAATTTTGTTTGAGACATTTTGTCAAACAGTGTGTGGAATGAGACATTTGTAAACTGTAAGCCAAGATCAAGAGTTCTTGGTTTGGTTTGGTTTCATCAGCAAACATTATGGAAAGCAATGCTTTTCCAATGAGAATACACATTTTTTTAGTAATAGGATGTGTCAGGAGGAGGTTTATTACTTGTATTGGTGTTGAATATGCTATTCATCTTCAAGGATCTGAATTCCAGTCATTTTTCAGAATGAAAGGGGACTATTAGTTTAAATTTGTACAGAAAGCTCTGTACTGTGGCACTTCACAATTTTATACATTACTAACTTGTTCGGGCTTCAAAAGTATTAACGATTGATCAATGCTTATAAATTGTTTCCTCTTTTATATTTGCTTTACTTCGACAAATTTTCTCTTGGCAGAGAGGCATGAATAACAAATTTTGTGACAATATATCTAAAACCATGTTAATAATAGGGTTATTTAATTAAGAGTTTAAATAGTTTTTTAGGTGGAAAAATAAATTTTATCTTTTTTTTGGATGGGAAATTAACGATGTTACATACATATTTGTATCTAGGTCTATAATGAATGGATAGATATCTTTATCTGGGCTATAATGAATGGAGTTTTTAAGGAATGGATAAATATCTTTGTCTGGTCTATAATCAATGGATTTTATATGGATATCCACATTTTTGTTTTATGATAGCTAGGAGTTTACATATAGTTGATTGCACTTGCTAGACCTTCGTTTGGTTAAGGAACTTGACCCTATCCGTTTGACTCTCTATATCATATATCTCTATATTAAATATTTTGAACAATTTATACTTTAGTGGATAACTTAACAAACCATCATTCTCACCATTAAACTACAACTCTTCTTACCTTTTGAATTAATAAAATTATATAAACACTCAAAATGCCATATCTTTTGCATTTCTTAATGAAATCGTGCAAAATCAGCGTCGTTGGAATCGTGGTTTCGAATCCAATGTACAGAGATCAAGAAATCCAAGGCTCAATGAAGAATTGATAGTGATTGTGCTAAAAATGTGGACATGATCTGAACAACACTTTTGGTAGTGGGGGTGCACTAAATAAAGCATGGGCAGACTTTTCTCACTGTTGCATGGTGTGGGACAACATGGTGGACCTTTTTCAAGTAACATGTCATCATTCCAATCCATTTTGGCATCTTGCAAGTGGCATGAATGGAGATTTTCGGATTTCCACTTCTCTCTCCCTCTTTTTCCTGGGAAGATTCTATAAGTCGAGTGTTGGGCTCACAACTGGGAAGTAGTTTTTGTGTAGAAAAACTCTGTCAAATTTGTTTTGTGAATCCAATGTGTTGCAGCCCTTGTAGTGGACTCCTTGCATGGTGATCCAGGCCCTTATCTTGTAATAGATTGGATTGTGCATACTCATGAAGCAATAGATGCAAGTTTGTGGATGTATCTTCCCCTGTTGTGTTTGTTGCATTCCTCTTGCCCCTTCAATCTCATTGCATATATATTGTGTCTATTCTATGTTGTTGCAGGGATTCATTATTATTGTGCATGTATGAACTATGATTGTGAATGCATTTGCCAGATTGTGGAGGACTGTTATCACCCCTTCTAGTATGTATTTTGCTTTTGTTTTTCACACATTGGAAAACTATCCTCATTCCCTCCTTTTCTTGTGTATCACCGCTTTAGTGTAGGCTTTATTTTCATGTAATCTCCTCCTTGGTCCCTTGGAAAGTTAAATTAGGATTATATAGTTTTGCCTGCATTAGAGTAGATTTTGGTAGGTAGTTTAGGGGCAAGAACTAACTTTCTCTTGAGGTCTATCTCAAGAAGCAAGTCCCACAACCTGGAGATAGTACCCATATTATCCAATCACGCTGTGAGCTCAAGAAAACACACTTGTGCAAACCATAGGGTAATGTGATTCGGTGATAACAACTTCTAGCACGCCTTGGTGGGACCGGTTTGAAGCATCTTACCACTTCATTTCATCAAGTTGATGTGTTCTTGGTGAGATTCAACCTTTAGAGGCACATGCAAAGCACATATGGTGACTCCATCTGGTCAACAACCCATTCTTTGAGTTGCAGACTTTCCTTCCATCCATTTCCACCCATTCTTCTTTCCACATCTTTCATCTTCTTCCATCCCATGAAGTTGTGCAATCATGACTTCATTCCCATCTTGGAATTCACACTTGCAGCAGCGAATGATGCAGTCCACCTCCAATGTATTTCTCATCTCCTCCAGATCAACATTATGATCAAATTCATAACCATTATGCTTACCCATATGAGCAGTGTCAAAACCAGTTTGGTTATGAAACATATCATGAACAAGGGTATGCATACAATGAAAATAGTCAAATGGAGAATGTTGATCTGCTAGAGAAGATTCAAATAATGGAGGCTAACATGGTTCAATCTAGGGCTACAACATAGATGAAAGCTTTTAGAATCGGTTGCAGGGCACCTTGTCCATGGGAAGGCCCTTTTCCAAGACACTATAGCTCGTAGGAGAAGCTTGATTTCATGGTTGAAATGCTGCCCCAACTTGCACAATGGAATGAGGAGATAGAAGCATACGAGAAAAATGCAAGACAACCTTGTTAATGGGTAAGTCAATCACCATCTCCTTATGCTCCTTTTTCTTCATCCCAAGCTTTATCATTTCAACAATATCAAGATTCAAGCCCATTATATGCTACCCCAAGTGTTGATTTCCCTTCTCCATCTTCTGATCTTCCATCTCATCTCAATTCCTCTACCCTTTTCTCTTCCAAACATCCGCTCCCTCCAAAGAAACAAGAAATTCCACTTCCCTCGCCACCACAAACAATCACAAAACTGGTTGAGACCCCATCCACTCCTCCTCTTGCCTTCCCAATTCCATGTCAGGAAGAAATTTCAAAAACCAGTCAAGGAGAACATCAGGGAAGAGAGCCAAACAGAGAAGAAATGATCAAAATCTTGGTAAGCTTGGCTCTCATATTTGGGATAGAAAAAATCCCCTTGATGGTTAAACCTTCAGAGGAGGCCGGGATCAGACCACAGGTGGTGGAAGCCGAGTTTGCAGCAGAAGGAGAACAAGAATAAGAAGATCAACAATCTATTTTCTCTGAATGTAGTGTCCATAATGGCACCTTATCCGAAGAGGATGCTGATCTAATCCAAGTTGCACAATTAGTCAAGAAGGAAGAATAACAATCAGCTCCAAGTCCTATTGAAGAAGGGCAGCCAGAAGAGATCGAATCAGAGTTGAAACCACTTGATGAAGAAAGCATTATTGAATATTTTTTTCTTTCATTTAAAGGACCTGATTTGATTGATGAATCCATGATAGAGGAGAGCTATCAAGAAGACCTTGCTGCCCCAAATAGTCCTCTAGAGCAGTGAATTGAAGATTTTGATTTGAATTTCATGCTAGAGGAAGAGGCTATCCAAGAGAAAGTCAGTCTTCAAGCAACAATGGAGGAACTCCAGAGCCAACCATGTGTTGCAAAAAATTATAATGATGTAAAAGCAACTTCATTGGATGTTGCAATCAATAACGATGAGCTGCAAATTAGAGAGGAGTTCCATACTGCCACAAAGGAAGGAAACGAGCATGAAGATACCATCTCTTCCACACCATCCACCCATGAAGGTCCATAGGAAGACTCCATTTTTGGAGTTGAATTTCAGAGAAAAGGGCACATCCATCGATCGACCTTGCCCAATCAGGTACTTGGCTTCACTAGAGCCAAGAGAGGAGCCAACACCAGTCATGCTTGTTCCTGAGCATGAGGATGAGTTTCAGAGTACCAGGGATCAGCTGCAATGCCTCTTCAATACAAATGTAGAACAACTAAAAGAGGTATTTGTCTTGTTTCTAGTTGATACCTTGATAATTTGGGTGGAGGATCAGCCTCTTGTCAGTTTTTCACTCATACAAACAGCCAGATTCAGTGCTAAATCATATACATGGCTGCCTATTTTGAGAAAGGGAAGCTACTTCTCCCTACCAATTGCAGGATTTGTTTGAGTTCCCTTTTCTTGCAGCATAAGAAGTGCTTTTGCACACTCTGCATGTTCCACTTGGGGCATGTATGATCTTTCCCTTTTGTACATAGTGTGTTGTGGTGTTTTTTTCTCTTGCACAATCCATTTCAGACAAGGCATGTTCATGAGGAAATCAGGTTTTAACAGCAGTTCCAAACATTCCTAATCGACATATGTTTCAAAATTCTACAATACTTCATCTTTTGCCATGATTTGATTCAGTTTTCTTCAAAACTTGGCAAAAATCAGATTTTGGGATAGTTTCAAAGGCTCATCCTTCATCCTAACAGATCACTTGTAGAAGAAAGAGATTAATTTTAGTTCCAAAACAATTTTCCACTCACATAAATTTTTATTCAAAAGATTTTTATAATGTGAATGGTCAATTTGAACAAAAGCAAATCGGTTCCAGGTTCAACATGCTTAAGCAGATCAAATTTACGAAATTCAAGTGAGGGAAAAGCTTCCAATTTTCAGGCAATTTTCTACTCTCACACACCTCGACTTCAAGGTTTTCTTACAAAGGATGAGAGTGCAAACAGCAGAAGGCAGTCCCAGATCAGATATGAGACTACCAGAAGACTTCATGCCCAATGGATTGCTACAGGCAGCTGGCCATGTTTCATCTGACAGGCAGATAACCTCGATGAGTCACCAAATTGTTGTCCAAAATAAGCCCATGCCTAATTTTGGTCAACTAACACCATTTCCCCTTTTAGTGCTTCAATCTGATTTTTACATATTTCAAGTACTTAAGGATTCCCGAAAGCATCTAACTCTTCATATTTTGCAAGTTAAGAGCATGAGGGGATTTTTTTGCAAAATTTGTCAATTTTGGGCTTTCGGGCCTGGGGGAATTTTTGAGAATTTTGCCAATTTTGGGATTTCGGGCCTAGGGGATTTTTAGAGAATTTTTCTAATTTCGGGATTTCGAGCCTCGGGAATTTTTGAGAATTTTGCCAATTTCGGGATTTCGGGCCTCACTAGGGCAAATTAAGCTTAATTAGCTTATAAATGCTAATTTTCTATTTTAAAGAGGGTTTTGGCTTACAATTCACTATAAAATGGCATCCTGAATGCGAATGGGATTTGGTGATCAACGAAATGCTTGTTGACTAACCAAAGTGGCAAGAAACGTTAGTTGATTAGTCAATAACACTAATTATAACGGAATTGGGAAGAATAAGAGTGATTTGCGTGCATTTTTGCAATAAGATTGCAAAAGTGGAATTTAGGTGTCTACACTACTTATTAGAGTACCATGACTTACATATTCCATGACCTTCTCCATAAGATAGTTAAAACCTATGTCGATGACCTTCTCAAAAATGATAGAAAGAGAGGGGATCACCCTGAGGTCCATATTCCATGACCTTTCCCATAACATAGTTAAAATATATGTTGATGACCTTCTCGAAAATGATATAAAGAGAGGGGATAACCTTGAGGTCCATTGTATCATTATCTCATGGTTAATTGAATATGGTGTTACCTTGAATCCTTATAAATGTGTTTTCAGATTCATAGGAGGAATATCATAGGTTACATTATTTCCTCGCGAGGAATTTATGTGGACCTGGAAAAAAATCGTGCAATCCTTGAGATGACTCCACCTAAAAATGATTCTAGAATAATATCTTTCTTAAAAAATCTTGGGCCAGTCCAAATATTTGTTTCTAACCTCACATACACCATACATCCCATCAACAATTTGTTAAATAAGATTTGTTGCAACACATGGATTGAAGAATGCCACAATGCCTTTGAATCAATGAAATGCTTCCTCCTTTCTCCACCAACTCTCTTATCGCCTAAGACTGGTCTTCCTCTAATTATTTATTCTAGGGCCATAGATGTGTTGATTGCATGTATGCTAGCACAAGAATATGATGAATGTCGTGAACATATTATTTATTTCATTAGTCGTGTACTTATTGACTATGAAACCTGGTACGGTCAGGAAGAGAGAAAATTGTTGGCCATTGTCTTTGAAACCAAATGATTGAGGCATTACACGCTCAACCAAGAGATAAGCGTCATTGTAAATTCTGACCAGCTACAAACTTTCTTAACTCAAATAGCCTTATCTAAAAAAGTTGGTACGTTTATAATGCTTATGAATGAATTTGAGATTACTTACGTTAACTAAAAGTCAATCAAGGGGAAAATCATTTCCAACTGGCTAGCCAACAATCCCTTAGACTCTAACAAACTAGTCAATCTTGATTTCCATGATGAGTGTATATGTCACATTGAGAAACCCACAATCTCACAGTGCCCATGATATTATGACATAGTGAACCATATCATGGATCAAACTTACCTAGAAGGGGATAAATCACAACAAAAGTAAAGAATCTATGTTATAACCGTTAAGTATGTCATCATAGAAGAAGTCCTATATTGAAAGGCATTTGATGACACGTTAATTATATGGGTTGAAAAATAAGAAGCGGAAAAAATCCTTTTTGAATCCAACAATGGAGTATGCGGTGGGAATTTTGACAGACATTCAAATTCTCAGAAATTTCATTATGTGAGCTATTTTTTGGCCTACTCTCAAGCATGACGTAGTGGATTATGTGCGAAGGTGTCAAAAATGTTAAGAATTCTCACATGCCATACATATCCCGACTCAAGTTCTACAACCTGTAGTCACACCTTGGACATTCTCTACATGGGGTTGGGATTTGATAGGAAAGTTCTCTCCCGCCTCCACTCATGGTAATAATTTCATCATTATGAATTCTGACTATTTTACAAAATGGTTTGAGGCCAAGCCTCTAGCCACAATGCCTAGTTCCGTCATAGTAAAATTTAATTTAAATAAAATAATTTATTTATATGACATCCCACATGTCATCATCTCTGATAATGGTTATTCATTTAAGAACGATGAGGTACGTGAACTATGTGAAAGGTTCAAAATATATCATTAGAATGCCTCTTTATATTATCCTCAAGCCAATGGTCAATCCGAGGCTATGAATAAAATGTTTAAGTCCATCCTTCTCAAAATAGTTAAAGAGAACAAAAGGGATTGGAATTTAAAATTATTCCCATTCTTATGGATACACAATACTTCCATTTGTACACCAATAGGGGAAATGTCATTCTCCTTGTTTTTTGGTTCATATGTAATCCTATCTTTAGAGGTAGAAATCCCTAGTATTTGTGTGTATTTACAAGGAATATTAGATGAAGATGAGTATAAAAATTCATTGTTAATCAACTGAGGAAACTTGGATGAGAGGAGGCCCAAGGATGAAAAACATCTTCAAGTCTATGTGGACATAATGTGTCGAAATATAACAAGAAATTTTACGAATGCCCAATTTAGGTGGGTGATCTTGTGCTAAGACTCAATAGCTATATACATAAACACATTGGAAAAGGTCGTAAATTTAGACCGAAATGGTTACGCCCCAACTAGTAATTGAAGAGTTCAAGAATGATGCGTACCATTTATAAACTTTAGAGGGTGATGAGTTCAAAGTGAGTCTTTAAACTCACTTCACCTAAAATGTTTATATATATAGGTGTTGCATATCCACACTATCCTTATTACATTTTCATGTTATGTTTTATTCTCATTATCATTATCTATAGATTGGACTATGGATATAATTATTTTTCAAATGAATTTAAATTTTCATACATTCAAATTCTTCACACTCTTTAATTATATAATTCACATCATTAATTTCAATCATGAGAAAATATTTAATATTGATCATATAAGGTCTTGCATACTTCATTCCTCTTACAATTTTCCATAATTAAGATTTTTTTCACTTATAGTTTTCTCTAGAAGCTTCCTGATGGAAAATCCTACCCTAAAAATTACAAAAACAAAAAACATTCCTAAACTATATAGAGTGCACAAATGAAGCAGAGCGTAAAGAAACAAATGTAGAAAGGAGTGTCAATCCAAAAATATAGTCATATATATACATTTCCACCAATTTTTAGTACAATGCCATTAGACAGAAGAGCAAGTGTGATCAAAATTCTCAATTCATGAGCCAAAAATCCAAAAAAATTATATATACAAAAATGGGATCAAGCAATAAAGGAACTCGTCTCGACCATTTCTCTAAGACCCTTGTGAGAAAGCGGGTTGAGGGATCCTAATGTAGATCTTGTGATGAGGTATACTAGGTCCAACATGAGAACCTCTATGTGCCAAATGGTGGGAATTCCTGTGAGAGTGTCCGTGTGAGGCTACAGTGCTAATAGTCCTACTGCAAGTGGTTCTTCTCCCTTTGATCATTTGTCGGTAATCCTCAACTTGTGTCAAAACCGAAATCTCAGTCTGCATCCAGGAGAGATCTCCTACCGCATGTCAGGATGGTGAAAAAATTTAGTGTGGCGGTTGGCACAGGATGAGAGTCTTGGGTCTCGTTATCCAAAATTCACCCCGAGGGTAAATTTTATAACATGCATCAGAGGATTCAAATCCCAAGCAAATTGATTGTTCAGAGCAGAAATCAGGTTTCTAGGGTCCCTTCAGGAAATTTTCTAACTCTCCTGTCCAGGCTGAAAAGAGCAAGCTCTGAGAAAATGTGAAAAAAGGTTGCAGAGGGCAAGTAAGTTGATCCAGGAAAAATTGTGAAAATCGGCTAAGTCCTAGTCCTAGTAGCAATTGGGACATCTGGGACAAAAAGGCGCGGATCGGCCGAAAAGCCTCTAGCGGCCCAAATAAGAATCGGGACAATCGACAAAAGTATGCAATGGGCGCGAAAAGCCGATCCGCCAAAAGAGAGAAAATTGGCTAATCTACGAGAGGGTCGCCTTTGGGACATCTCGGGACAAAAGACGCGAACCGCCAACTCGGGCGAAATGGGAACAAGCGATCAAACAAACCGGGACATTTGGGACAAATGGACGCGAACCACCTGTTCACCCAAATCGTAACAAGAGCACTGTGCCATCTGGGACAAAAAGACGCGAAGGGCGCGAAAGAGCCGGCAGGGCCGAGAACCAATGAAATCACGCCACGTGTCACAAGGAGAAAAGTCAAAAAGTCAAAGTGGAAGGTTTGAAGCGCTGAACCGAACCAATGAAATGGCGCCACGTGTCCAAGTTTAAGGGGCCCACAAGCAATTTCAAAAGGAAATCCCGTGAAAGATGGAGGAGAGAGAATTGCTCGTCCAATCAGCACGTGCCACGTGTCATCCAGGTGGCAGAGCGCGGGAAAGATTTCAAAACACGTTTTCGCCTGTTTTGTGCCCTAAATCTTCAGATCACCATAACTTTCGATCCAGAGCTCGGATTTGCACGTTCTTTATATCAACGGAAAGCTGGTGAAATTCTCTACACGATTCCAGGGTCAATCTTGCGTTTTGGAGTAGTCTAGAGGGAGAAAATCGAGAAATGGATCTGACGCATGTTCATGGCCAGAAATGACATTCCAGCGACCAGATTTAATGCAGAATGGGTCGCATTCTCCTGTAATCTGGTCAAAGTGATAGGGTATGGGTTTGTAAGGTCCCCCATGCCATTTTAATGCACCTGTAGTCAAGAAGAATGGGCTCCCATGCCTTTGTACGTTTTCTGTCTCCTGGGTTCGACCCATGCAATGTTAAAAAGCCAGATTTGGCTCATTCCAAGGGGGAACATTTTTGGGCATAGCAGACTTCTTCTTTCACCTCCAGCAAGTGATTGATGCAAGGATCAGACCTCTCTAAGGATTGTAACAGTTTTCTTTTACCTCTCTGAGGGTGTAATGCGTGTTTTTGACATTGAAATGATAATGCAAGCTCTGTGAATGGGTTTCAATCCTCTGTTTGTATTATTTGCTTGATTTCAGATGCTAAATTATACATTATCAGTCTGTGTATGTCTTATGTTATGAACTTTGGTCTGTGTCTATTTGCATGACTAATATGTTTCACCACTCCTTTTTGGTGTATCACCATCTTTAGTTAGTTTCAATTTTGCACTTCTATCCCCTGTCTCCTTGCAAGTTAGGATAGGATTAGGATCTAAACCTCTGTAGTTTTGCAAAATATAGATCTAAATCAGAGGAGTTTGAGGAACCAGCCTCTAATCTGGAGATTCCTCTCTCACTTTTACAAGTCCCCACGCTTGGAGAGAGGTTTCCATGTTGTGCAATCACACCGGATGCAAGAGTGATCACCCTGTAAGCCCGATCTACATCCAGGGGTGCTTGTGATTTTGCACTAACAGGTCCACGAATAAAGCATCTTGAGTTAGACTAGAGGTGATGGAAAACATGTCTACATTGGTCCGCTTGATCAGCTCTCACCATTCCACGGTCATGGTTGCAAAACACATGTACCCATCAATGAATTAATAGAATAAAACAAAATGAAATGTATTAATATATAAGAAAGTGACTCTAAATTATGATATAGGGAAAGATAGAATCAAAGTTACTCACTAGTATCTCCCTCAACCCAGTCAGGATCAATGACCACCCCCTTTTCCTTTGCGGGCCCCTCCTCATCTACCTTTGAAGACCCCTCCTCTAGATCCTTATTTGCCTTGGTTTCTTCCTTCTCTCCTCTACCCTGTCAGTCAAGGTTTGACTCTCCTTTTTATCTAAAACCCATCTCTGACTCCTCCTCGCTCTATGCAAGTGGCTCACCAATCTATAAAATATGAGGTGGCCTTGCCCCTCCTCCAGTGTCTTGTCCTTGTGCGGATCCATGTGTCCCAATCGATTCCCGATAGACTACTGATATCCATATAAATATCCTCATGAATCGACTCATGCCTCTTTGGTGCCCCTAAATAGTCATAACCGCTAGAGGGAATCAATATAATGCCTATCAAACTACTGGGGCATATGTGTCACTAGATGAATCTCCCTATGACCACCACGATTAATCAATTATGTAGTGGTTGTACATGCATCCAATGAAAGCCTATCCTCTCCCCATAATCCTATCATCCCCTGGATTTTATTTTCTACCATATCTATTGTAGTCAAGGAACTTGCTTCCTGTGGCATGGATCTGAGAGGCACCATGCCCACCCACCTCACTATTTTAATACTAGCAAACTCTCTAATATTTATATCAATTTGAAAGGGGAGCACTCTCTCATACACCCATGACATGACTGGTATGGGATGGCTGAGTTATCTAGATCAACATATGACTACCTAATATAAGTCACGATAAGTATTCACTAGTATATCATGTCCCCATATGAACACTCTACCTTGTTGCTCTATACTTTGTACCACATGTGCCTAACAAAATAGGAATTTATCCCCTCCCTTATTTCCAATAAAATGTAAAGCCAATATAAAAATAATGGCATTACGTAGAGTCAGAATAGGGACTATCTCCAATAATATTAGACTCATACCCTGCTTGGAACTCGTATCGAGTGCCCCTGCATCTCCCAAATATGTTTCCCATATGTGGGCCTCATTTGATGAGATAGATATTTTCAGCGTCAACCTCCTCCCTATAATGGGTACCCCTAATATTTGGTATACATCCTCCAGAGTGATATTCCACTATCCATGAACACCATGGAATCATAATGTGTTACGATCCACATCCCAGTAGGTAAAGAAATCACAAAGGACCCGAATGCCTGGGGTAACTAGTCTAGTCTGTGCTAACTTCCATATCACTGCAATCTCTAATAGGCTTATCTCAGCTGGTGTCACTAAAGGAAGCACTCAAGTAAGCCACTCCTACTCTCAAGCTCGCCCCATCACATGTAAGCTCCCCACACCAATAAAGAGTACAAAGAAGCACACTAGAATCCTAATAACAAGTAATAAACCCATAACAAACTTAAAATAGTGAATGAAAATGAACATACCACAACATTTTGGTAAATTACCTTAGGCACACGTGGCGATTACATAACCTTCCCTCTTAACAAGGTGGCGGTTATGCAACCACCCCTTTTCATAGGGTGGCAGTTGCACGATCTTTGTGGTGGTTGCACAACTAACGCCTGTTTTTAACATCGATTGCGTAATCGTCGTGATGAGCTTGTGTGTTATCAACCATCGTGCCATGTCTTCCTTCCCAAAAACATAAAAAACACTCACAAAAAGACCAAACAACTTAAAATAAAATGAAAAACAAAAAACATCCCCCCAATGGTCATTTTGAGTGTATAATCATAAAAAATCTCCCCCAGAGCTCATTTCAAGCAAAAATCAAAACCTAGGAAAAAGATAGAAAAATAATGATAACTTACTGGTTCCTACCCTCAACTTTTTTTTGTTGAATTAACTACTATCATATCACAATACCCTTCATTTTGATTATACTCATACATGGAATTATCACCAAAAATTCAAATTAAAAAAAAATAGCAAGGATGTATGTGACAATGATTTCTAAAATTAGTAAATTGTGATATATATAGTGAATTTTAGCTTTCTAATGTCATTTTGGGTGATAATGTGTGATGCAACCTATAATTTACTAGTAAAAACCTAGGCGTGTTGACACATCACTCAGCCTAGACTGAGTGCTCACCCGAAGTGTGCAAATGTACCAGACCCCTCTTTAGGGTTGTCATTGCAAGATGTTAGCAAGATGAAGACTTCATGCATTAAGATCCATAATTAATATATCATTCTACGGGCATGTTCGATCTACATCTAAAGAATATCAGACTTAAATGATAACCATGATGAGATCAAGCATGCAAGAACCAATTATACTCAGAATTAACACTCTGATTTGGCCAACACACTCCATTATATTAAACATGATAATACCCAGAAGCTCATTACAATAGATAATACCATAGTTTATGTGCGCATCAGATTTGACAACATAACCTCACAATAATTCAATTCTCATACCTCTCTACTATACTACATAGTTCATTACATATTTATAAGGGCGAGGAATTTCCCTTCACCACTTGCATAACTCCAAAAATAAGTCGCATGCTAGAAATAGCCATGCGCCTTTACAATAATAGGTTCATATGCAAGAATGCTAACAATAGACCTCTCACAGTTAACTGTCAGTAGAAATTCTATATTTATCCAACATCCATTCAAAGTGCTTCATAGCCGCTATTCCAAAAATAGTCAATGCGTGTCACGCAAGTCTTTTCCCAGTTTATGTTCTTTGCACGCCATCTTCCAAAAATAGATCATAATCGTGAAAACGGCCAAGTCCCGAATCTGTCTCCGTCCTCTGTGCGTGATTCATTTTTGATCCTCCCGCACCTTTTGAACACGCTCTTCTCATCCACGTGAATCTTCTGTATGCTTTTTGCTAAGTGTTATACATTATCTACTCAACATTACCCCACACTAACTGCATTGCCACCCCGAAAATGGCTACTCCTTGATCAATAAAGAATAAAGTAATGGAAAGAATGTTAAAGAATTTCTATACAAAGAATATTTATTTACTCTACATCACCCTTTGCTTCAACTGGAAGAATGAGTTCTGGATACTCCTCCTTTATCTATACCTCTAATGTCTGCCACTCATTTAGTGCAACCTCTTCTTTTTCTAGAATATTTACCACAATAGACTCCATCTCATCTTGGGAAAATTTCCCCTTTTCCTTCTGCAAAAGTAAAACAATGTTGGACATTGCATACATTCTTCCTTTTAGCAGATCCATCTTTCGCGCTATAATCTTCCCCAAATCATCTAACCTTCCTTATGGAGTTCCTATACTGCTGCAAGGGCCTCGCGCTTTTATTTTACCAATGTCAACCTCTCTCACGTGACCCAGTGTCTCATCCTTCATTACTTTTAGGACTTCATTGTCCTCTACCATGGTCCTTATCTTGATGACCGCCTCTAGAGTTGTGCAAATATTTAATGTCTGGTCTACTTTCCTCAGCTCCTCCTGCAAGGTTTAGAGAAATGCCTCATAAGATGCAATCTTCCTCATCATCGAAGCCTTTTCTCACTCTACTTCTTGCTCAGGATATTTTGGTGTTGGCATGCGCATAGGTCCATCCTCAAGCACCAAATCTACCAAGGTACGTACATAATGCATTGCCGAAGGAAATTTTTTGGGTACCTTGGACTCCAAATGTGGTCTTGCTTTCAGGACATGGTCTCCAATTTCCTCTGCCATGCTGATGAAAGCATTATTATTCTTTTTCTCTAAGTCCTTCTCTTGTCATAAGCATGTTATTTCTATATCTTTTGCCTTGATCTCTTCTTTCAGTGCCCTAATAGTTGCAGCTTTATCCACATTCCTCCTTGCCATCTCTATAGATACCTTCACCAAGGCATTACTTATTTGTTCATCCGACATAATAGTAGGATTTACTTGTTATGTGTCTGGCCTAAGGTGTCTTCTTCAATATTCTTAATACACAGGACTCTTCACATACGTTGAAGTATGGTTCACCCGTATGTGTTTGCATTGACCAAGACAACTACTTCCCCGTGTCCTCATCGTAGCCCATGACCGATGTAGTATACTCCCCACTTGTCCTCTTCGATCTTGGCCCCTTAGGAACTTGAGCGCCAAGATTTGGAGCTTGTTACTGCTATGCCCTGAGCAGTCTCTTGCACTGTCCCATCTACCTCCTTTACTCCTTCTCCATCCTTCATTTCTTCATCCTTTGGATCTTCTACATCCTCTGGTGGTGTAGGAGATTCAGCGTACTATCCTCATACTCTTCCACCTCCTTGTCCAGCTTTAAATTTCTTCTTCTCTTCTTAGTTGTCTCCTTCTATGGAGAGAGTCGTGGTGATATGCATACTGATTTTGGTGTAACACCTTGGGTTCTGGTTCTTTTGAATACCCTTTTGAAGTGACACTCTCCTTGTACTGCATCCAGGTCCTCATCACCTCCTTCTTACACCTGAGGTGGTGTAGTCATGTGCTCAATTCCTACCTTGTCTAGTAGGCTACCTTCATCCTCTATGCTCCAGGCCACCACTATCTTCTCATTCATCTTCCTCTTCATCCACCACTATAGTCTCTACAGGCTGTGGAGTTGGCACATTCTCTATTGTATGCTTACCCTTAGGTGGCCCTAGAAGTGTGAACTCATTTTCCACATATTTGTTGTTCTCTAACTTGGGCTTGAGTTGAAGATACACAAGTGCTACTCCAACGTCTTCGACTGCCAAGCTTACCGATTCATGTTTATTACATCTGAGATAAGCCTCTCAATGTAGGCAATCTATCCTGGATATACATATGTTTTTATCAGAGTGTGATAATCATAATCTACCTTATCTAGTGATGAATCTTAGGTGGCACACATATGTGAACCGGTGAATGATGCCTATAAGTAGCATGTTGTGAAGGCATATGATAGTTTGCACCAAGGGCTCCAAGCTCCATCCTTCATCAAAATCATGTGATACAAAAATGTTGGTAGATTGCGAACTGTACTGCCTTACCCACCACCAAAGGTAACTCCTTGGGGATGTGCAGTCCTCTTCGAATGTTGTGCGGATCGTATCATCTTTGTATCTCCACCCTCTGTTTAAATGGCCCACCCATGGTCCCTTCACATAAGTATTTATCAAATATTTCCGTCGAGATTTATTTTCCATGGGGTACTCCCAAATCTTTTCCTTTGGCCCATCGGGCACTCCAATCTCCATAAACACCAAAGACAATAAAATAGTGCCAAAACTAGTTCTCACACCGTGTGCTTAGCAAACGATTGTCTCTCTGCTATGTAACCCGTAATATTATAGATCACTCCTTGAGACATTTTCCTTACAACGTGCAGCCACATTGTATTCACTTGTGACCACCTTTCTTGGTCATTCAACTTTGTTATCAAATGTGTAACTGCCTGTACCACTAGGTACTTCTTCAATTTATCAATGTCCATGCTACATAGACCCTTGGTATATCCTAGCTCCTTCCTTATCTCCAGGATCTCTAGCTTTATCTATTAATTCACTCTCCAGATCTGCTCCTGAGGCCCTTAATCCTGTCATTATTGAAATTAAGGTGGTTGTGATTCTAACCCTCTGTCTGTGAAGTAGAAGAAGTCCTCATGGACCTACTCATCAATCATCAATACAATGGTTCATACTTTCCAAAGTATGACAGCTCATACAACTGGTAGACTCCAATCTGCTTTAACAATTTCTCTCCAACATCATCGTACACTGACATGTCTTCTGTTATGCGCTTGTTTGTCTTCATTCTCAACAACGCATCTAGTATACTTACTAAGATGATCATACAAGTCTGGGCATTCCTCATATCTATGATTCTTTCCATAGAAAGAACATGTAATATTCTAAGGACATTCATACCTGTAGTGGTCAGGAAATCCGCATGTATAACATGTTCTGTGAGGGAACTTGCATCGTCCACCACCACAACCTCGTCCTCGGAATCCACCATGGTATTCTCGACCTCTTCCACGACCGTCTTCAAAACACCCTTCATTTCAATCATACTGTGCATGATTGTGATCACGATCCTGATCCTCATTCTTACCTTTAGAGTTATATAAAAATCTTATCTATCGTTCACCAATATCTATAGCATCATGGATTTGACCAATCAGCCGGTAGTCTTCCGTGTCATGAGTTGCGGACATGCAAATTTTACAATAATAAGAGACGTTCTTCCTTATCACATGTATTAATAATGGGAAGTGACTAGCATCATGGTTTAAATAGAATATCTCACAGTGTAACAACAATGAGCACACTAATATGTGGGGACAACTATCCTTTGTGTGACCTTCCACTTCACAATCTGTGCACCAAATCCCTGTGCGTGTCTCATGTGCTGAATTTGCTGATAGCTTCTCAAACTGCTTTGCCATTGCTACGATTTGTGCCTCTAAAAATGGGCTTACTTCCAACTAACTCAATGCGTAAAGTTGCTTCAAGTGCTTCGCACAAATCATTGTATGTCTTATGTGATAGCACCCATCGAAAAGGTGTAATCAGACCTCCAACAAACCATTGTGCATGTTGGCTTACATGAATATCATAAGAAAGCTTAGATAGAAATGTTTTGAAATGAGCATCATACTCTCTGACACTCTCAGTAGTTCCTTGCATAATATCCTTGAGAGTGCTTATACTCTTCTAGCTCAAACTCAAGGATATGTAATTCTTTAAGGAAAGCATCTTTTCAAGTTACATAGTCTATGCAAGTCTGATCAAGGTCAAACTTTCTATACCAATTGTGTGCACGCCCTTGTAGCATTGTGGAAAATTGAATTTCCCTGCATTCAGAAGCCGTGATTCCTTTTACACGCCACAATATTTCACACATGTGCACATGTTCAACAACATCTACTATGCCCCTATACTCTAGAAGCCAAAGAGACATCTCCATGTAAATATTTTGGGGTTGGTGTAGACCCTGCCCACCTGATCCAGAACCTCCTATGTTTCCTCTACCTCTAGAACCACCAGATCCACCAGAACTACAACCACATATACCTCCTGATCTTGAACTTGTAGCTAGAGTTAGACTAGAAGATGTACTCCCATATGTCCCAATAGTAGTACTGAACTGCACCCCTACGGTCTACGAAGTGTTACTACTCCCTGAAGAGAGTCCAAAATTATGTGCACTGAATTATGTGTGGAAGATACACCTGAAAAGGTACCTCCAAATAATAACGAAGATGTTTGTGCTACCATCGATGTGATTTTTATATGAATTACTCATGCTCTCCCACTGCCTAAATTAGCTTGTTGACTATTTTTTGTACTAGATACTGGAAGACCAAGCGCAAGGGTAAGGTTGCCAGGTAGACTTAGATACATGCATGTGGCCCAGGTCGTCTCTGTTGGCGTGCTTCCATGCGAGGCCGAGGAGGGTTCCCTGTCATGCTTTCCCAAATGGGGGAGTTCCAGATGCTTCACTCTCCACGCCTTCTACGTGAGTTCTAAATCCTTCGTGAGCCATCTCTCTCCTCAACACCATTCACTCTGCAACATCCCATTGCTTCTCAATTTCCCTCTCGCTTGCCTCATTGTACTTAAGTTTCCTTTCTTCTCTCTGCCTCGTTTCGCTAGGTCTTCCATCTTTCACCAAACCTACTTCGCCCTCACGCGTGGTGGGATTTAGTTAGCCATCAGTTTTCTCTCCAAGTTCAGGGTTACCATCAAAATTTTGATCTCCAGTGGAATGCCTTGCAGGTAAGTTCCCCTGGGATATCATAAAAATTGGAATTCAGCTACCTCTGGGCACAAATAAGTGGAAATTGAGTACTCCAAGATATAGCTATTCAAAACACCATGGAACCACATATCCACAATGTGAGTCCAAATCAGATTAGCATCATAAAGGGTCTGAAATTCTTCCTGCATCTAGACAAGTGTGTGATACCTCTAATTCCATTTAGACACATAAACAACCAACCACTCATACGGTTCTACCGAAAATATAGAGAAGAAGATCTCGTAAAAAAATTCATACATATTATTCTCCACACACATGTGTGCGTCCAACTCAGATCCTGTGTGAAACCTCCATGCGTATTCTTCTTCTAGGTCATGTATCCACTCCTTAACACTTGCTAGGGTCAACTGGTATGTCTTCATCGCGAACCATCCTAAAAACAATGAAAAAGAGGTCCCGACAATGGAACCAATGATGCAACCTAGAATTTACTAGTAAAATCCTAAGCGCACTGACACATCACTTAAACTAGACTTAGTGCTCACCCGAAGTGCGCAAAGGTACCATGCCCCTCTTTAGGGTTGTTGTTGTAGTATGTTAGCAATATGAAGACTTAATGCATTCAGATCCATAATTAATATATCATTCTACAATGCATGTTCAGATCTATATCTAAAGAATATCATACTTAAATGATAACCATGATGAAATCAAGCATGCAAGAACCAATTATACTCAGAATTAACACTCTGATTTAGCCAATACACTCCATTATATTAAACATGATAAATACACAGAAGCTCATTACAATAGATAATACCATAGTTTATACGTGCAATAGATTTGGTAGCATAACCTCACAATAATTCAGTTCTCATACCTCTCTACTATACTACACAATTTATTACATATTTATAAGGGTGGGTAATTTCCCTTCACCGCTTGCATAACTCCAAAAATAGGTCACATGTTGGAAATAACCATGCACCCTTAAAACAATAGGCTCATATGTAAGAATGCTAACAATAGACCTCTCATAGTTAGCTGTCAGTAAAAATTCTATCTTTATCCCACATCCATGCAAAGCGCTCTGTAGACGCTCTTCCAAAAATAGCCGATGCGTGTCACACAAGTTATTACTACACTTGAATCTCGTATATCTTTTGCAGGTAGTGAGAAGTCTCATCTGGCTTCATACCAACGTCATAAGAGGATAAATTAATTTTCTAATTCTCCCATTTTAGGAAGTACCATTCTCAAAAACCATGTTTTAGCTCATTTATGGCTAAATTCTCCTCCAAGGGGCAATATGTAAGCATCCAAAAATTACATGGTGTGACATGGAAAGAGCGACACGTATATAGTGATGAAAAAAAATCCTCCCAAGATAAAAATGAGATCCAGATCCCTACCTCTCTCCCCTGCACTCCTCTTTTGGATCAATTTATCCCTTCGCCCCAAGTTGTGGACTTCATCTTTTCTCATAGCCACTCTAATTAGTCTTTTGCCTTACATTTCAGTGGAGGTTACACAACTGTAGCGACAGTTGCACAACTGCCACTTTGACAACAAGGGCGGTTTTGACACTATTTGATGTGAAATCAAAACACATAGTTTTGAACACACAATTTAATTTTGATATGATTTTATCTCTCATTTATAGGTCAAATTAGCTAAATTTAGGATTGTTGGATTGGTTTGGAGTTTCTCTTCCCCTTTTTCTATATATAGTATGTTGATTTCTTCTCCTCAAGTTCATTCAGTGTTTCTTGATCAACACGTGTTCTTGACATATTATCCTCAAAAATATTATAAAGTGGAATTTTTATTCATATCATGGTTTGGAAAAAATTTAGTTTTGAAAAGTGTTAAGCTGCCAGATTTTAGAGAGGGTCTACAAAAATAGGCGGTTCTCTAATTTATTTTCCTGTTGCTCACATTCCAATTACCTTTCATGCATAAAGCCAACCATATCATTTCTTAATCTTCTACTACTATAAATTTAATTTCTCTCCTAGATCAATTGGAGCTCATATTTTGGAAGGAAATTGAAGCTAAGGAGACATTAGATGTAGCAGATCACTTTAGCAAGCTACCAAAACACTAGTAGCACAAGGTACTGCATCCTATATTTTGTTGCCTACTTCGGGAGGGGGATCCATAGGATTAGGTGGCTCAGGTTCTAGTGGATCTGGTGGTTCCGGGGGTGGAGGTAACATAGGAGGAAATACGGGTTTTGGATCTAGTGGGGAAGGTCGACACCAACCCCAATAAATTTTTATGGAAAATATCTTCATCTCCCATAATACAGAGGGATAGAAGATGTAAAGAGCACATGCATATGTGTGAGATACTATGGCACACAAATGGGATTATAGCTCAAGAGTGTAAGGTAAGCCAATTTACAACTACATTGCAAGGGTACGCACATAACTAGTATAAGAAATTTGACCCAAACCAGACTTGTGTAGATTATATCGTACTGCGGGATGCTTTCTTGAAAGAGTTTTATATACTTGAGTTTGAGTAGAAAAGCATCAGTGTGCTAAAGTACATTAAGTAGGGCACTACTGAGAGTGTTTGGGAGTATGATGCACATTTTAAGACCCTTTTGTCTAGGTTATCTTATGATATACATGCAAGTCAACATGCACTGATCCGTAATCATGAGAAAATTACAAACACATTCACCAATTTTTCTTTATAAAATGAGTTACAAATAAATTTCAACATTATAACTTTTCTCCATTTTCAATAATAATTAAAAATTTGGGAGAACTATGTAAAATCAGAGAGCAAGAAGACCAAAATAGAGAAAATTAACTCACACAATTGATAATAGAGTTCAGTGATAACACCTACGTCTCCGCATCCATTAAAAAAATGATCTAATCAAAATATGCCAAAAATAATTACAATAAGGCATTTAAATATCTTCCAGCAACTTTATGGTAATCTCCCTGCAAAATAAACATCAGTCTCCTTTGGAATTTTCTAGAAATTCCCCTCCTAGCTCAAGCAATAAGCCTTAACTCCTAACATGCTTAGTAGAACTGCCCCTCAAATATCAAGTGACTCTCTTTTATAACGTGTCAACCCCATGTAGTGTAACAGCTCGGTCTAATTTTGGAATGTGGTGGGTCAAAGGTTCAACCCCCTTGGCCACTGCCAATTGCTTTATTTCACCATTTGGGATTTATCCCACACAATTCTTGCGACGGCTGACATAGAGCTTTAAATATAATGCTAAGTTTAGAAAAATTGTTCTTATGACCACTTTTACATGTTGGTGTAGCTCGGTCGACCAAGTTTCATGTTGTACGCTTTAAGAGTTATGCCTCCTACATGGATGGGAATGGACGCTAAGTGGACTGTGGAGCATGAGTTGGGTGAAAATGAAACAGTCGGGCATGCTAAGTAGGGTCACCGAGTAGGAAGGTGCCACAATAGAGGTAAGGTAAATGCGAGGTCTAAAAGCTTAGGAAGAAATAGAAAGATGAAAAGGAGTTGAAAAAGTCCATGTGGTAAGTTGGCAACATGCCACAATAAGACATAAGGTAGATGTGAAGGAGTTAGGAGAGATGGTGGGAAGACCGACTTGGTCGAGCTAGCTTGACTCACCAAGTCAAGTTGTCCACCGAGTTGCTCCCATCAATATGCAATAATACCATAAAATGATCCCTACATAGGGTGTTGTTACGAACACAAGGGAAACTATATGTAGAATCCCAACAATAATGATATGAATAAAATGTAGGCCAAGATACCCATCTATAATCATTTGTTTTTAATTCAGCAATTTCATTTCTGCAAGTGTGATTTCTTTTATGCAATTTTGATTTTAATTTCTACAAGTGTGCTTTTCCATTTCTGTAAGTGCGCTTTTCAATTTATGCAAGTTTGGATTGTGTTTGAAGGAGTTGTTTTCCAAATATCTCTTTCTCCTATTGCATACAACCATCGACACCAACCCTGGATTGACATTATTAATGAAGAGGATTGACAACCATCATCATGAGGTCTAAAAGCTTAGGAATAAATAGAAATATGGCGGGGATTTGACAAAGGCCGTGTGATGAGTTAGAAACATGCCATAGTGGAGACATAAGGAAGATGCGAGGGAGTTAGGAGAGATGGTGGGTAGACAGAATCGGTCGAGCTAACTTGACTGACCGAGTCAGGATGTCCACCAAGTTACTCCCATACAATATACAATAATGCCATACAATGATCCCCACATAGAGTGTTGTTACAAACATAAGGGAAAATATATGTAGAATCCCAATAATGATGATATGAATAAAATGGAGGGAAGGGCACTCCTCCATAACCGAGTGTGTTGAACCTAGCTGAGGGCCCCTGGCTAGTAAAAATAAGGGTCCTTTTGTCCGTTCCAAGTGTCAAAGACTGGCGCTCCAAAACAATACATTTTTTCAATTATTCTACATACGTGCCCTTTATACATGTTCCCCATTTTGTTTCCAAGCTTTTAATTGATTGTGCCCTTTTATGAAAGATCATAGATCATCGTTTCTCAATGAGGATCCACCTGGATCATGCACAATGGTTTGTTGGAGGATCGATCATGCCTTTTAGAAGAGCACTTTCACATAAGACTTATACAGATCCACGTGAGGCACTTGATGATATTATGTGCACTGAGGTAGTTAGGACTGTAGACATAGGAGTTAGCCCATTTTTGAAGGCTCAAATTACAACTATGGCCAAATAGTTAGAGAAATTGTCAGTTAACTCAGTGCATGAGATGCGCAATGGGATTTGGTGCAAATATTGTGAAATAGAAGGGCATACTAAGGATAATTTTCCTCATAAATAAGTACATGCCATGTTGCTAGATTGTAAGATTTTTCACTTGGATCATGATTCCAAAGGGCACCCTTTTATGCAACACGTGATAAGAAAGAATGTGTCCTACTATTGCAAGATTTGTAGGTCTACCACTCATGATACTAAAAATTACAGGTTGATTGATCAAATTCATGATGTCATTGATATTGGTGTACATTAGACCAGTGTTGTGAATAATTCTAAGGAAAAAGGAGAGCATCATGATCACGATCATGATCATAATGAGGGGCACTCTAAAGGAGGCCATGGTAGAGGTAGAGGATACCATGGCGGATTCAGAGGCTGAGGTCACGATGGTAGAAGGATTGATTTTCCATGCGGAACATGTTATACATTCAAATCCCATGATCATTATAGGAGTGATTGCCCACATAACATTATCTGTTCTTTTTGTGGAAATAACCACAACTATGAAGAATACCTAGACTTGTACATGGAAACTTGAGTAAGAAGCATGAGTAGAACAAGGGAAAGGGAATGGTTATAATACACCATGTTGTGGAGTATCAATAGATGCCAAAGTTAGAAATGGATCTTGATTTAGTGCTTGTTTTGGTTATTACACGCATTGAGGCTGTGCGCGGAAGGGAAGTTCCAAAGCAGAAGCCTATTATTACAAAGGAGGAGGTATTCCATGCAAAGTATCTAGACCCTATGAATCAGAAGGAGGTTTATCAAGACACCATGGAGGTGATTAGGATTTTCCGGTGAGATACAATGTTTGAAGGAACAATCGTGGAAGTTGGAACAAAATAAATCTATTGAACTCCATCAAACAGATGATGATTTAAAAGAAGTTTGCAAGATGTTGTGATAAGAGAACATCATTCCATTATTAGGGGAATGGTTAAAGGGAAACATCCCACACACTGGAGTTAAGTGTGAAAGATAGATTCTGAATGCCAACCTTCCTCCTCATAGTTTGGATTATGGTAAGGATATTACTCTGAACATTGTTGTTGATGGCTGTATTTTAAGTAACATTTTGATTGACACAGGTGTGGAAGTGAATGTACTCACTTTGGACATGTGGACTTAAATGGGAAGACCACCATTGTAGCCATCTTTGAATGTACAGTTTATGGAAAATAGGACTAAAACCATGCCTATTAGGGTTTTAAAGGACGCGTCTATTACTATATAGGGGGGCAATTTTACTGGGGACTTTGAATTCTTAGTGTTTGTCGAGGCCGACAATTTCCCAGCCTTACTTAGGTTCCCTCGGTGTTATGTGAACAACGTTAATATGCACTTTAACAAGGGATATATAATTTTTTAGAACAAGGAGGAATACGTCATTATACCTTTGACAGATGAAAAAGCTTCACCCTATGTAGAGCCCTTTAGTGAATAATATTTAAACATAATTTATGTGCGCACCATTAGAGATCCAGTAGTGTTTGATTCATTAAAGGAAGGAGTTATCTAGTGTGATGATGTATTGTCCATGAACGATACTACAAGTGTTACATGTGAAAATTGGGCACATGACACTTATGAAATTGTTTGGCATCAAGTAATGTAATGAAATTACTTGTATAATTCAGATCATGAGCAGAAATATAACACCAAATAACACAATATTCTAGAATAATGATCTCAATATGCAATTAGAATAGCTTTGCCACTTCAAGGGGGAAACCTCCAAACCATACAATAAGACTCAAATGCTCCAAATGATGATGAACTACTACCTAAAATCCCCTATATATACTATTCATATGTTATGGCCAACACCAAGGCCGACCTACTAAGCATGAGAAAGTATAAATGATATAATAAAATGATATGGTAAGCCACAAGTCGGCTACTCATATCCTAATACAAGAAATAGGTTAAGGGCATAGCATGCCCTTCCCCTTCAAAACAACATTGTCCCTAATGTTGAGAAGCTCTGGGTGCTACTGCAAGAATGTCATATCTTCCCATGTTGCATCTTCATTGTCCATATTCTTCCACTTGATCAGGTACTCAGTAATAACCCATTTCCTCAATCTTTTAGTGCATGTTTGAAGGATGTATTCAGGTTCCAAGATGACTCTCCTCCTCATCAAGCTCAGGTAACACTATTTTGGCTGATACTCTCTATACAATTACTTTCTTCAAGCAAGAAACATGAAAGACTGGATGTATTTTGGTTGATTGTGGAAGTTCTAATTTGTATGCTACAGTACCAATCTTCTAATACTTGATAGGGGCCATAATACTTCGGTGAAAGTTTGTTATCCTTTTTTTGTTGTTTCAAAGACATTTTCTTATATGGTTGTAACCACACAAAAACCCAATCACCGAATTCAAAATGCCTTTACTCGTGCAATGTTGATCATCTCATAGTCGGCCGGTGTTATTTCTTTCACTAGCTTGATCACCTTCATGGGCTACCTTGATTTATTGATTACCTATTTCCCCATTGTAGAACTGCAAGGTGTGTAGACAAACTTATTTTTTATTTTCTTTATCTAGTGAGAAAATTTTTGATAGGTCGTGGGATACCACTTGTTGAACAGTGCGGGTGTCAGGGGAAATTATTTCCTGCATCCAAGGGAACATCTCATCAAACTCAGGTTCTATGACAGGTGCATCATCAGTTCCCTGTTCTGGAAGAGAAGGCAAATCCTAGATGAGGAAGGTATGAGTTTTGACAAGAGGTGAGACCTCATGTGGTGGTTCAAAGACTGGGTATTGAACTATGTGTTCTTCTTCCATTTGTGCTTCGCCACTGGATCTTCTTCCTATAGTTTTGTGATCAAGTCTTCCTCTTGCAGTGACACAAATGATTCTTCTTTTGCCTTGGCTTTCTTTGGTGAATTTTCATGAGGAGAAGTCTCCATTTCTATGGCATTTCTTTTCAAACTTTCTCCAGTGTTTATAACTTGAATTCGCCTCTGACAACTTTGTAAGATGACTGATGAGAGGCTTACTTCTAGCTTAGAGGAATAGCTCGTGACTTTGGATGATCATGGTTCTCTCCTTCAAACCAATTCCTCTTTCTCCTCACCACCTTATTAGTCTACTCTTGTATATCCCCCCGATTCATGAACATACCAATTGACTTGGAGCAATGGATATATTTTGATCGCCGCATATATCCAGGGTCATACATTTATGTCCCATCATCATGTAAAATATCTTCATACCAAGAGAATTTGAATTTCTTCATCTCATTGACTATCATCCTCATATGGTCCTTTTCACACACTTAAAATTCATCAGCACAATTGGCCCAATAATCCTCAACTTGTGGCTCATGTTGCAAGTCTAGGACGTAGAAAGATTTGAGATCATCTCGGATGTCAAAATTAGGCTTGGAAATGTAGGAATGCAAATTCAAATGAGTGAAGGTGGCCTCCAAATGAGATGCATCATTTGAAATCTTGCACATGAATACTCCGAGAGATATAGGAAATGAGATCAACTTCTTCTTCCTGCTCCTAAGCATGTTGTTCACTTGAATGATCTTCTTGTAGAGCTCAAATAGTACAATTTTTTTGCTAAGGTACTTGGGAAACCTTAGTGGAGCTTGGTCAAAGCCGACAACTCGTAGGTAGGAGAAAGTTGAGAATTGGATGAAATAAGATCCATACTTCTTGATCAAGGATGTCACTTGTGGTGACATCCTAGCCTCCAAATCACCTTCCAAGCTTCGAACCACATACATTGTGAACACATCATTCATGTGAGTGAAATTCCTATGGATTTCCTCCATTACCAATTACAAGTGTCTCGTGTCCTGGCACCTTGTCAACAATGTTTTGCATGAGAGATAATCCTTTGAAATATTTTGAGCTAGCGAAAATAGACCAAGTAAGAATTCATGTGAAACTTCTTCATCATGGGTACCTAGAGCAATTGCAGATGGAGATTGTCACTGATGATCTACCCCCAGTCAATTCTTTTCTTTCCTTCTGTCATCATCAAGATGAAAAGGCCCATCTAGTCTTGGAAGTCTCTTTTTGTTTTTGTTGAGGAGATTGATGGCATCTGAATATCCCTTGTGAAACTCACACCTTTGAAGTTTCTTGGACATCCTTGAGGGCTTTCTCCTGTCTTGAACCATGAACCAAGTGAACCCCTTGCACATATGTATCCATCATTTCCCAATCGTGCGAGCCATGTCCTTTGAGATGACAATCATACTAAGTGATGTCAAGATTTGTAGAGAGAGTGAGATGAGTCTAGGACTAATGACCACCATCGTTGTACTATTTTTGGCTTAGATCGTTCGTGTTTCAAGCTCATAGCGGTGAGAGTAAGCTCGGACCAACTCAAATCTTTACATAGACACAAGGTTCCCTATAGCTATAAAAATACACTTTTGAATACCTGATCCTTGATCTTCCCTCATTCCTTAGATGCCATGCAAGCCCTTAGGTAATTTATGTCCATGTATGAGACATCACTTTCTTCTATCTACTCGTATGTGAAAGGCTATCTTGGTTTCTATGCCGTTCACTTATGCTTCATGATTTCCCGAGAAAAACAACTTACTATTTTTAGTAAGTAAGTATGAAAAATCAACTTCCTGTAACCTCAACTAGATGTTGCAACTCAAATCTTCTTTCCTCCCTGTGTTTCTCTCACCTTCTAGATCAATTTTCTATTTTTGGAAGGTGCTCGTGGGACCACTTATTATTTTTAGTAAGTGTCAATTTTTGACCAAGATGCCGCTTTTATGAATTTTCAACTGCAGTACATACTCTTGTGTTCGGCGTCTCCTTCGCAGTTCTTCACATTGATGACTTTCCCAAAATAGTAGTCCTTTATGTAGAAGACCTGCTATTTTTATAAATTAGGCTTCTAGAGTTTGGATTGATGTGGAACGAATTTTTTTGATATGATTTTTTTCCTAATATTGCCCTCTAAAATTTTGTGTTTAATCGATCAATAGTTTAGCATATTTTAAACTTTTAAAATTTGTATCTCGCGACGCTTTTGAACACGGCAGCCATTGATGGACCTTGAAAATTGTAGGTCTGGTTTTCTCCTCCATTTGCGATGAAAATTACATTTTTGATATGGGTTTTCTCTTCTTATCTCACTAGTGAAATTTCTCTTCGATCCGGTTGTCGGTTTGACGAAATTGAGCTTTATTCTTCGTAGAGCCAAAAGTGAATGTTCTTCGTTGTGAGAACTTCTTGCTGTGAATAGGAGGTTTAAAGGTGATTTTTAATGGTTCAAGTAGAGTGAAGAACTAAGCAATATATGCTTTTTTTTCTATTTACTAGTTTGTAAGATCTCTTTGATTTTTCGTTTTATGGCAATGGAGTTTTTAGGATTCTTCTTCTCCTTTCTTCATTTTTATTCTCGGTTTGATCAATATTTATTCTGTCACCTACATATTATCATGGAGTAGAGAATTTCATTTTTGTGATGGATCTGGTTCGAGTTTCATTAATGGTGGGGGTGAGAAGTTGAGAAGTTGCAGCAGAGTAAGTCAGTGCACGAAGAAGTTAGTTAGATGCAGGAAGCATGAGGGATTTTGAGGGATTTTAATAATTCAAAATAATCTAGCGGGAATGAGGTGCATTTTCATATCCCTCATGTAATTTAATCATTAAGGGATGAGAGGTAAATCAAATTTTATGTGGCACCTCACGATGACATGTGGCATGAACCAACGGCAGGGATGAAGGCTCCACTAGCTCCCGAGGGTTGGAAATTCTCTCTTGAGCTCTTGAGGCTGAAAACACATGGGTGACACATGGGTGTCTCCTCTTGGGGGATCGGGAATATTTTATTTTCCTGATGTCACCCAAAAAAAGGTGAATGAGGGACATCAAATTACATGGAGTGCCAAATGACATGCCACTTGATCATGATCTGAGTGAGCAAGGGAATGAGCTTGACAAACATCTAGGAGCTGGATTAGTGGTCTGAGAGGTCATATTTTATTAAGGTATGTTAGGGAAATTAAATTGTGCCTTTCCTGGAGCTGACACGTGTCCTGCTGTCAAAAAAATTGGCTAACTCCCAACTTGCTCTTAAAGGGCAAATTGAAACGACGATATCTCAAGCTCCCGATGGAATTTTTGATGAAATTTTATATGATATTGACTTTAAATGGTCTTATGAATCTAATGGTGTGAGTCTCATGTATTGATTTCTCCATTTGATCCCTTAAAACGTGGATTTTTGATCTGGTACTTTATATGTGCATGATAAAAACTGGCATTGCTTATTGCACCCATTGCGCCAAAGTGTTGTGAAAAAAATAATTTCACCATATTGGATGGCTTGGAATTCCCTTTCTGAAAATTTCCTTTTTTCTCCTAACTCCATATGGAGCTCCCGGAATCACCTTCTCAAAGCTCAACATCTTTTTGGCATGTGCATTGCCTAGGCCTATGAACCCTAATTTTGGTGAAACTACCCCAACTTCTCTGAATCATTCCTGAATCTTCCTAAATCACTTCCATGATTTTATGACACATTTGATTCACTTCCATGTCTAGTTTGGCTTCTCTTTTCCTCTCCATGGGGTTTCTCTAGTCCTAGGAAGGCTAGTGATAGCCCTTCCCACAACTTGCCCGAAGTTTGCATTTTTCAATGAACTCCTAAAATCACCTAGGGGTTGAATTGAATTTCCTAAATCACCTAAGGGACTAAGTTAACATCAATTGGGAGGTCACTAGACTGACTGGGTAGACTGAGGTGTCTTGGAAGGGTAAAACTTGTAATTTTTGACACAAGGGTATAGTTTTCATGCTTAGAAATTGTCAATTTCCTTGTTGCACATTTACATGACAACAACTGGCTCTAGCTTGGGGACATGACATGGAATAAGCAGAAAATACATGACATGGAGAATCTAGAATCTCAACTTTAGACCATATAATCCATTGACCAATGCCTTATCCATTGGGCCCTATGGAGTCATGTATACTTTACAAGAGAGAGATAACAAGAAGAACACACACACACAAAATGAAGGGAAACACACACAACAAAAAGGGAAACACACCTAACAATCACCCATGGTACAAGGCAGGGGACAACTCACTTTCACTAATGATATAATTTTACATGTATTTCCCACTGTGAGGAAATTCTAGCGGTGTTCCATCCAGCTATGAGAGTAGAAAACATTATCACCGCAAGTTTCATGAACCTGTAATGGGCCGAGCTATAACGAATCAAAATTTCCATGGATGCCTTTCGGTTCCCTCTTTTTCCCATAGCAGAAGAGGTCTCCAACTTTGAATTCTCTCACTTTTCCCTACTTTTTGAAGATCTTCTTTACTTTCAATTGGTGTTCTCTACGATACGGTCCACCACTCGAGTATGTTTTCTTCTAACTTCTCAAGAAAAGGATCCTCTTTTCAATGGAATCCTTATACTTGTCTGTCTTCTATTCCCTATATAAATTTGAGAGCTGGCACCTTAACCATGATGGGAATTTCTGCTTCGACTCCATACAATAGTTGGAATGGTGACATACCTATTGCCTTCTTGGGAGTGATCATGTCTACCCACAATGCATCATACAACTTCTTGTGCCAATTCCTTTAGTTTTCATCCACGATCTTACTGGACAATGGTCATGATGTTCTTGTTACTTGATTCGCCTATATTTCCTTGTGGATAGTAGTCGATGAATGAGAGAAAGGAGATTATGTAGCCATAACAAAATTCAATTAACTCCCTCAAAGAGAAATATGTAGCATTGTCTACTACAATATTCAAGTGGCACCCGAAATGTACTATGATATTTTATTTGATGAAATTACATACCATTTTAGTGTTAGCTTGCTTGGCTGGAATGGCCTCTACCCACTTTTTGAAGTAATCTATCACTGTGAGCACATTGGTATGCCCCACTCTTGAGTGAGGATTTAAAACACCGATGAAATCTAGCCCCCTTTGTTTAAATGGTTCTTCAATGAAAACTAACCTCGAGTGGGAGAGTTGCAAGTTGTGGTCTCCCAAAAATTTCTAACATGATTCACATTCGGAAACCCATTCTTGAGTTTCTTCGAAGAGGGTGAGACAACAATACCTACCTCAAAGGATCTTATGTGCAGTGACCATCGCTAAAAAATTCCCACCATAGGCTTGATCATGGTATGCTTTAAGTAACTTTTCTTGTTGTTCTTTATCTACACACCTGAGAAAGCATCCATCAAGGCCTCTTTTGTAAAGTGTGTGGTTCCAATTACAAACTTTGTTGCCTTCAGCTTGAGTGTTCTTCTTTTCTTGTAATCGAGATGAGGAGGGCATTCTCCATAGGTCAGGTAATAGGAAATGTCCACGTACCATTCATCATTAGTGGTTACGAAGAGAACATGTGGATTATCTTCAAAGTAAGTTGAGCAAGCACAATTATCTTTTCCATGTTGTACTTTGAGAGCTTCATCTTCAGAAATCAATCTACATAGACCATTTCCTCATACCAAATTGGAGGGTCGGATTTCCAAATCATACTCTTGAGTTTTTTCAACCTAGTTTCCTCTTTTAGCTCCAAGATCTTGTTATGTCAAGATGGACTTGATTGCAGTGTCAGGGAACATCACCACAGTATGAGAGTTGAGTATGTATAATATGAAATTTTTACAACCTTGACCATGCTTTTTCAATGGGCATCTTATGAAAATGAAAAGAAATGGGTTCGCTTCCACACGTTCATCATTATTTTGGACAAGAACAATGGAAAAGTGTGTGTTCTGATGCATAATAATACATGATGAATTATTTTTTGAAATCCGGAGACACTAGAGTCAGAGATTTGGTGATGGATTTCTTGATTTCTTCAAAAGCTGCTTTTCCTTCGTTATTCCACTTGAATCTTAATTGAGGTTTCATCATGGTGGTGATGTGCTTCATCAATTCTGAAACTCTGAATGAAGTGGCATATAAAATTTACCTTGCCAAAGAAGGAGTGGACTCCTTTCTTTCTTGTGGGAAAAGATAGTGCTTAAATGGCCTTCACTCTTTCTAGGTCAATGTGCACTCCATGCTTATTCACAATGTGCCCCAACAACTTGCCTTCCGTGACTCAAAAATGCACTTTTTGGGTTCAAAGATATGCCATGCTTTCTACATTTTGCAAGTACCTATTCCAGATGGTGAATATGGTCTCCCCTCTTTTTTGAGAAAATTGTGAGATCATCCAGGTATATGAAAATACAATACTTTAAGTCTTTAAACACTAGGTCCATCACCCTTTGGAATGTAGCTCCTGCATTGATCAAACCAAAAGGCATTTTTATGTATGCAAAAGTGCCCCAAGGTGTTATGAAAGTTGTCTTGGTATGATCCTCCTCTGCCACCTTGATTTGGTTATACCTAAGAATCCATCGAGTAATGAGAGAATTTCCAACCTAGTGACCATTTTCAAAATTTGATCCATGACCGGGAGGGGGTAATTTTTTTTCAATGATTCCTAATTCAAGTTACGGAAATCTACACATATCCTTATTTCACAATTCTTCTTCCGCACTGACATAATATTGGCCACCCATGTTGAATGATGGATAGGAAAAATGATCCTCGCATTGAGCATCTTCATCACTTCCTCCTTGATGGTATCAATAGTTTTCAGGTTGTATGGCCATTTGTTTCCCGAATGGCTCAACATCCGCTTCAAGGGATCGAGTGATGCATTTCCCTCGGTTGGAAGGATTTGAGATCATCATAAGAGTAGCCAAAACATCTGAATATTTTTTGAGCAATGAAAAAAACCTTCTCTTCTCCTCAAGTGAACAACACTTTCCAATGTTGACCATTCTCGGGTTCTCTAGGGTACTAATGTTTTCTTTATCAAAATCAGCTAGGCACTTTGAATATTGCTTCACTTTCTCTTGAATGAATTTTTCGTGCTTATCAAAGAGGTCTTCCAAGGAAACTAGGCCTTTAGGAATCTTGTTCCTTTCAATTTGATCACTCCCTCTTCATCAACTCCTTCAATTCCTTCTTTCTCTTCTTTGGCTACTACTTCTCAGTGTGGATTCTCACTTCCCTCAAAGAAGATATTGTTGAAATTGTCTCTTTGCTCCAAGAATGCCAGAAGATGATTATCGTCATTGAATACTTGCCAATGATTTGCATTATCCGAAGCACACTAGGCATGAACACCATTTCAATGGTCACTTTTTCCTTGCCAAAAGAAGGATGAGGTGTCACTAGGAAAGCTGACACTGCAAGGGAATCAGATTTTTCATTCTTCTCTCTTGGGATAGAATCAATGGAAAATGCATCAAAAGACTCAATGCAGTCCCATACTTTGTTTCTATAATGATGGAGTCTTGGATTTTTCACCGTATTGTTATCGTAATTGCTTTACTATCACCTCTCATCACATTGCATTTTACCCATATCTTCTCTCGCATCATGCCCAAGAGGTATTCATACTCCATGTTTATTTGTATTATCAAATTGTATCTTGTAGGAAAATGGGTACAATTCACTAGAAGGAGAGTACAACACCACACCCGCTCCCAAACCTGCACTAGAGTGACTACCATCAAATTCCATTGTCCAGACTTGGTCTTCTTCCTCCTCCATAAGAAGTGGCAAGTTCTCATCTTTTTCCGATGTGAGGAAGTAGTTTCCTAACTCTTTCCCCGAAATAAGATGTTTGCCCTCGGATCACATACTTTCGTACCGTATACTTCATATCCCGACTAGTAGCAATTTATTCATTTCATCTTTCACTATGATAGTTACAGATAACCATTCCATTTTTATTTCTCACCCAAATCTCTGCAGAAGCTTCAGCTCAGTAGCATCCCAAAGGACGCTAGAATGTCTACTACTAGAATGGTAAGAAGCACCTTCTTCTCTGGAAAATCTGCTAGTGTTACCTATGCATCTTTGATTCTTCCTACCAATGGCACTTGTTTGGATTCCATTGAATAACATAGAGCCATTTTCTTGGGTCAAGGTGAGGCCTAGGGAATTTGTAACTTTAACGAGCATCACATTGTCTGAGGCTTCGGAATCAATGATGTAATTGTTGAGTTGGAAACCTTTGATGAGAAATGATAGGTAAAAAGGTTCAACTTTGTTGGTTTTAGAGGCACTAAGGGATAGCATATTTTTGAAGGTGGCATGGATGGTGTGGGGAGTATTCCTTTGGAATTTGAGCTTGATACTACAGGATTACCTCCATGGACTACATCAATGAACCTATCAAGTTGAGTGGGGTGTGTCTGTAAATATTCAAGTTCTGTGATTTGGACTTTGGTTTTGCTTGTGTGCTCCATAAATTCAAATGGGGTTATGGTTGGCAAGGTAGCGGTTCTGGGAATGACAAAAGGTTTACATGGTGGAGGTTTTTCTACTTTGGGGTTGGATTTTCTTTTACAGGTGTAACAACTGGCTTGGAAGGAGATGGGGATGCATATTTTTATGGTACTTTAGGTGATTTCTTAGGAATAACATTCGAAGAAGAATTATTTTTAGTATTTTTAGGACTAGGAGGACTAGATGAATTACTTGGTATGGCAAGCATGGTTCTTGCTAACCAGTGGGTCTAGTTTTTCTTTAGCTGACTCCATAGAAGGTGGTAGTGGTGACCCTCTACTGATGATTTTGTTTTGAGGAATTTCTACAAAAGGATCTTCTTTCTTCTTCTTTTATTTCAATGTAGTCGTTGAGGAAGAGGTTCCTTTCTAGGATTATGCATGAGTGAAAACCACACACGAGAATCTTGGGGCATCTTCATTTTCATCATATTCATCTCTATCAACGTACTCAATTAGGCCATTGTGAGTGTCTATATTAACTTCTTCAACCTCGAGATAGTTCTCATCATCTAATATTCCTCAAGTTCGGCTATTTCCAATTCTTCTTCTTTCTCCTCGGTGTCATAATCGTGCATTGACTGGTGGTGCTTCAAGAGTGATCTAGCGAGGAGGTGGAGTAATATTTGGTCTATTAGGAGGATTTATTTTCCTTGGAGCATTCCGCATTGTGATTTTAGATAGTTGCTTCTTTATAACAATCATATCATTGGCCATTTTTGGAACATTGGATATGTGATAACCGAGCCCAAAATCTAGCCCTTTTGATTTCCATTCAGATATTTTACCTTTCTAGACAAGATCAGATCATCTTCCATCTCGATCATGAAGTCTTGTGCTTCCTTCAAATCTCTAGGTTGGGATCTTCTTGAGGAAGAAACCAACTTCCAATGGTAAGGTAAGGCGCTGATGAAGAATATCTTCAAATTATTTTCAGGAGGCACAACATCTTCTGGAATTCTTCTTATCATTCTGTTATATTTGGTGATGAAATCCCACATTGATTCAGAAGCTTCTTTCTTCATTTGTACCAATTGAACCAAAAGGTCTTGACAGTCTTCTATGGATTTGAACCTATGTTCAAATACACTTCTTATATCTTCCCAACAGCAGGTGATAGACCTTGGAGGCAACATGTAGAACCATTATGCAACCTTCTCTTGAAGTGATTCTATAAAAATTCATACTGACACATCTTCATGCTCAATGCCCAACACACCACAAGAAGTGATAAACACTAGCTACATGTTCCTCGGGAAGTTGAGAACCATCCCCTCTAAAATTTGAAAAAAAAATATTGAGCCTTTTGGTAGCTCGTAGAGAGGTTGACCAAGGGCAAGTGGATTGGTTTTTCCATCCCATGTAACATTTGGCCTGCGTTCTTCATGGTCATGATCCACCATTCTATTTCTGCTTCTTCCAACCTTGCTAAGGCTACGGCTTCTACTACTACTCTTTCTTCCACTTCATTTGAATTCTTTCAATTTCTTCAATCTGAGCTATTATCTCTGCTTCCTCTCTTACCTCTCTTTCTCTAGATTCTTCTTCAGTATTTGTGTCAATAAAATCATCAAGGTTCTCATTGATGTATGGAAATTCAAATTCCAAAGGATTGGCAACACTCGAGCTCCCAATGTGACCTGTTTCTTGATGAAAGGGAGACCTCTAAATTCTAAGCAACTCTTGTCTTCTTTGAAGCTCTTCAAAAGTGGGATCGGTTTGTCTTCCTTTCCTTTATTTTTGGGTGTATTTTCTATCTGCCAACTTAGAGATTTATGCTCTTCTTTGTAGTTCCTGAATTTGTCTTCATCTTTCCAATTCAACAATGTGCACTTCTTCAATGTCAAGAACTCTTGTGGCATAAAGTAGTGATTGACACTTTTCCTATTATGCCAAATAGCTTCTCGTAAATCTGAAGCAATATCCTCTTGAATGTGGAAGAGAAATTCAGGTCTTTTAATAGGAGGATTTCCTAGAATATCCATGGTTTTGCAGACATGAGGCTCGGATAGCTATTCAAGTTTCATAAATTTTATTTTTTTGAATTTTTTGAATTTTTGAATTTTTGATATTTTTGATATTTTCAAGGTCATTTTTTTGGTGCGAGATGCTACATAATACGCTCCACATGGTGGGCACAAAATCTGTGCGAAAAATTTTCGGGGACAAATTGGTGGATTTCTTACCAACGTTGTAGGAGTCTAAGTCCCTCTACTTAACCGGTACAACTATCGTATATGCATGCGTGAGTAAAAGTGAGTTTTATCTTGGTGGCCTTTTAGTCAAGGATCCAACAAGGGCACTCCACTGACCTTGCGAAAAATCTTACAGTAACTATTTGTAAGGGAATAATTTGCTAGGAGAGCGGGAAAGGGAGTGAGAATATTAGACAAGGGAAACTAGTGTTGCAAGTAGAAAATCAGAGACTTGCATACAATAGTTAGAAATCACATCACATGCACTAAAACTCAGAAGAAAACAAATCTGCATTACAACAACAAGACCAAATAGCATTTAATGAGCACAAAGTATCACTAAACTCCTTAGTAAAAAAAGGCTAAAATTCCTTCTTCTTGTATTGATGCTCAAGTAGAAATTGTACATAACATAAGAATGGAAGACATTTTAGAGTAGGGAAAATGGAAGAAAATTATCTCTTTGTTCTCTTCATAAGGATATCTCTCTCATGAATTCACAAAAACAGCTCAAAAGTATATGAAGATCTCAGAAGAAGCTCAAATGAGGAGCTTACTACAATTTATAGAAGAGAAGGAAACTCTTCATCTTCCCGATGACTTTTAAAATACCATATTTTGACTTTAGACTATTCATATTCCAATTAAAATATTTAAGTCCCTTTTATAAAAACAAGGCGACTTAAAGTTTACATTATGTTTCTAAAGTCACTTAAAGATATATCAAAAGTGCAAACCCCAACACAAAATTATAACATTGAAGAGAGAGAGTGTTGGGTGAGAAGAGAAGAGAGAGAAAGAGGAGGAAGAAGAAGAAGGAAGGAGGAGGAAGAAACATTATGCAAAAGAATGAGCCGCTGCGGTGGATTTGATCTTACTCCCCAACTAGTTTCCTGTTATCACCAAATCACATCACCCTCCGATTTGCACAAGTGTGTGCACTTGAGCTCACGGTGTGACTAGGTAACATGGGTATTATCTCCAAGTTGTAGGACTTGCTACTTGAGATATACCTCTAGAGAAAGTTGACTCTCTTGAAAGTAAATGACTAACTACTCCTAACCTATCACTTCTAAGGGACCAGGGAAAGAGAAAGAGCATAACAAAAATCTACACTACAGAGGTGATGCACCAAAAGAAGGGTATGAGAATAATCCCCAATGTGTGAGAATGGAAGAAAATGCAGATTAGAGAGGTGAAGATACTTCTCCACGAGTCTAGTAACAACATTCCCAACACATTTCCATGTGTACACAAGTAATAATAGGTCCCTGCAAGAGTATAGAGTAGACACAAACATCTACAATAATATTAGAGAGGCAAGGAGAATGCAATAAACACAGCAAGGGAAGATACATCCACAAACTTGACTTTATTACTTCATTAATATACACAATGTCAAACTATTACAAATAAAATGCTTGGATCACCATGCAAGGAGTCCACTATAAAGGCTTGCAACACATTGGCTTCACAAAACCAAAATGATAGAGTTTTGCTACTCAAACTATCCTCCTTACAATGAGCCCAACACTTCAATTTATAGAATTTTGGGAGGGAGAGAGAGGGGATGCAATTCCCAAAATTCCCTTTCCCACCAATTGCAAGTCATGATAAATGAGTGTGGTTGGTGGTTTTGGACCTGCAGAAGAAATCTCAAGGTGTCCTATAACTTACAAAGCAGTTAAATAATGATTTCGATGCTCATTAATTGTTTTTCCAACTAATTTTCAACAACCAAACAGAATTGGGCTCGTTTTCCTTAAAACTCACCATCAAAACTTCATCGATTTATACATTTCTTGGTTTCTATGTGACAGCTCACGGCCATGATTCCAATGAGACCTTTTTGTGAAAATCGGTTGAGAATTACAAAAATTATAGCCCTCTAAAGTGTGAGAAGCTATTTTGAGTTTGTCAGGGATTTCTTGCATTTTACGGGACTAAGCATTTAATATTTTGGAGCTGGAGATGTTTCTTTTATTTTCACCCACCTACCCTCATTAAAAATAAGATGTGGCGTAAAGGATGTCGAGCCCTTTCCAAAAATTCCAATTTTGTCAAAATCGAAGCTCCGGATCAAAAGTTATGCCTATTAAGACCCGAGTGTGCCATGCGTTCCACGTGGGCTCTCATAATCCACACTAAACCACTTTCCCTTTGCATTGTGGGTATTACAGGACTTCAGGAACTCATGGCACTAGGGTACAAGGGCCGCTTGGGCCATTGGGACCCGATTCACCCATAATGCACTCTGTCTCCTTGAGTGCTACAATTTCACCTCCGTGGGAACTCACGTCCCCACAGTACCTATTCTACTCGGGTCCCTCAGACCCGTAACTTGTTTCCCACCCGCACAACACCAAAATTGATGCCACCTTTGTTGTGTGGTGATTTCAGGTTTGCAGGGAACTCATGTCCCCACAATACTTAAATTGCCCAGGCCCTACATTTCCACCTTTTCCGTAACACATTGGATCTACTTCAATGCCCTTTTTCAAATTGATCAAGTCAAGAATTCAAGGAACTCATGGCCCGATAAAACTTGTGTCGCTGAGCCATCGGGACCCAATATACCTACAAATAATTGTTTCCTTAACATTTCAAACCCAAGTTGGGGCGAGAACCCTAGTTACGTCATGAGCATTCCACCCACAAGACCCAAACCCGCAATACATTAAAATAGGCCTCTTCCCCATTTCTCTAATTTTTTATCAAATTTTGGCTAACTCCTTAGGTTTTTCTTGAATGGGAAGTTAGAGAAAAACAAAGGGTGCCTTCAAAATCCAATTTTTTTCACCATTTTTGCATGTTCAAGTTTAAAAAAATTGTGTAAGTTATAGAATTTACCTTAAGGGTAAATTCTGGATAACATTTCCATCTCACGCTTCGGGAAGGTCTTTGTCCCTCCAAATTCCTTACTGAAATAAGATGCTACAGGTTCCACTTTGTCAACATGAGGAATACGAATACTACTTAGGGTCTTTGTCCATCCATTAGACACACTATGTTGATATCTTTGCACTTCCCGAACCATGATGGATGTTTCTCTCGATAAGTGCAATGGCAGCCCGAATCTCTGAGAGGAATTCTAGGGTATCCTTAGTGAAGGAAAATGGGTTGTTTTCCCTTTTCTTGACATGTTCCTCGAATGGACCAATTATCTCATCAACAGTTGTGTCTTCCCCATTGTAGGTACTCCAAGTTTCTGAATTTGATGATTTATACTATCCTGCAACTTGTACACTTGTCCCTCTTTTTCCTCTAGTTCAATGATGTCCCGATTGACTGCTTCAAATATGATTTCCAAATACCTCACCCATACATGTGATAAGTCTTTTGAAAGAGTTTAAAAATCTTTCATGTTGATCAACTCCTGATGATGAGTGTTGCTCATTTCATTCACTACTAGACCCAGAGGATCCCAGTAGTCCCTTTCTTTCTCCAAGTCTTCTTTGAGTGCCTACGTCCTATTTTTTTTTCACACATGTGTAGGTGGAGATTTTGACTTTCTTGGAGCAATGACTTCCCCTTTCTGAAATTGAATCGATCCATTCATTATTTTCTCACCCCTGCATTGTGAACTCATGTGTCCTCTTGATATATTTTGGATTGAAGTTGTTGATGGGTGTAAATTCTTCAATGGGAATGGTCATGACATCTGGTTCAACTAGATGTTGCACGTAGGATGAAGGAGTTCACACATGTTCCTTTAGTTCATCAATCTACTTCTTATATTAATTATTCCTTATCACCATGTGAGTATAAGATTGTTGATACATGTGTAAATACCCTTCATGAGTTCTCGGTCCTAGTTGGATCGTGCTTATCTCATAGTCGGTTGGTGTCATCTCATTAGCTAGCTTGATCACCTTTAGTCTGGATACCTCGATGTATTGATTACGTGTTTCCCCATTGTAGAATCTGCGAGGCCATGTGGATGAACTTATTTTTGTTTTCTTTATCCAGTGAGACAATTGTTGATATGTTATGGGATGCCACTTGTTGAACAGTGTGGGTGTCAGGGGAAATTATTTCCTGCATCCAAGAGAACATCTCATCAAACTCAGATTCTATGACAGGTGCATCATCAGTTCCCTATTTTGGAAGAGGAGGAAAATCCTAGATGAGGGAGGTATGAGTGTTGACAAGAGGTGATACCTCTTGTGGTGGTTCAAAGACTGGGTCTTGAACCATGTGTTCTCCTTCCATTTGTGCTTCTGCCACTGGATCTTCTTCCTACATTTTTGTGATCAAGTCTTCCTCTTGCAGTGACATAAATAAGTCTTCTTCTACCCTGACTTTCTTTGGTGACTTTTCGCAAGGAGAAGTCTCTATTTTTCTAGCCTTTATTTTCAAACTTTCTCCAGAGTGTTTAGAATCGAACTCACCTTTAAAAATTTTAAAGATGAATTATTAGAGGCTTGCTTCTAGCTTGGAGGAATACCTCGTGATTGGATGATCATGGTTCTCTTCTTCTGAAACCAATTATTTGTTATCATCACCACCTTATCAGTCCACTCCTTTATATCCCCTTATTCATGAACATACTAGTTGACTTAGGGCAATGGAGACATTTTGATTGCGGCGTATTTAGGGTCATACATTTATGTTCCATCATCATGCAAAATATCTTCATACCAAGAGAACTTGAATTTCTTCATCTCATTGACTATTATCCTCATATGGTCCTTTTCACGCACTTCAAATCCATCCGCACAATTGGCCTAGTAATCCTTGTCTTGTGGCTCGTGTTGCAAGTCTGGGACGTAGAAAGTGTCGGGATAATATTGGATGTCAAAATTAGGCCTTGTAATATAGGAATGCAAAGTCAAATGAGTGAAGGTGGCCTCTAGATGAGATGCTTCATTTGAACTCTTCCACGTGAATACTTCAAGAGATATAAGAAATGAGATCAAATTCTTCTTCTTATTCCTCAACTTTGTTGTTCACTTGAATCATCTCGCTGCAGATCTCGAATAGTATAATTTATTTGCTAAGGTACTTGGGAAACCTTAGCAGAGCTTGATCGAAGCCGAAAATCACATGTAGGATAAAGTTGAGAATTGGATGAAATAAGAGCCATAATTCTTGATTAGGGACGCCACTTGTGGTGACATCCTAGCCTCCAAATCACCTTCCAAGATTCAAACCACATACATTGTGAACACATCATTCACGTGAGTGAAATTCATATGGATTTCCTCCATTACCAATTGTGGAAGTTTCTCATGTGCGAGGCACCTTGGTAGCAATGTTTTGTGTGAGAGCCAATCCTTTGAAATATCTTGAGCTAGCGAGAAGATAGACCAAGTAAGAATTCATGTGAAAATTCTTCGTCATGGGTACCTAGAGAAATTACAGATGGAGATTGTCACTGATAATCTGCCCACTATCAATTATTTTCTTTCCTTACATCCACTGCCAAGATGAAAAGGCCCATCCAGTCTTGGAATTCTCTTTTGTTTTCTTCACCCATAAATCTGCTAAGGAGAGAGATGGAATTCCAATATCCCTCATGAAACTCACACCTTGGAAAGTTCTTGGGAATCCTTGAGGATTTCTCCCTATCTTCAACCACGAACCAAGTGCAACCCCTTACACATATGTATCCATTATTTCCTATTCGTGCAGGGCCCTATCCTTTAAGATGATGACCATACTAGGTGATGTCAAGATTTGTAGAGAGAGTGAGATGGTTCTAGGACTGATGATCATCATTGTTGTACCATTTTTGGCTTAGATCATTCTTGTTTCAGGCTCATAGTGGTGAGAGCAAGCCAAGACCAACTCAAATCTTTGCATAGACACGGGGTGCCCTTCAGCTGAAAATAATCCACTTATGAATACTTGATCCTCGATCTTCCCTCATTCCTTGGATTCCATACGAGCCCTTAGGTCATTTAGGTCCATGTATGAGACATCATTGTCTTCTATCTCATACTCACAGGTAAAAGGTTGTGTCATTTTTTTCCCATCCACTTATGCTTCATGATTTCCTCAAAAAAAAAAGCAACTTACTATTTTTAGTAAGTATGAAAAATCAGCTTCCTCGAACCTCAACTGGATGTTGCAACTCGGATTTCCTTTTCTCCTTGTATTTCTCTCACCTTTTGGATCAACTTTCTATTTTTGGTAGGTGCTCATGGGACCACTTACTATTTTTAGTAAGTGTCAATTTTGGACCAAGATACCCATTTTGATGAATTTTCAACTACATTACATCCTCTGTGTTCAGCGTCTCCTTCGCAGGTTCTTATGTTGAAGACTTTCCTTAAATAGTAGTCCTCTATGTAGAATACCTGCTATTTTTAGAAAGTGGGATTCTAGAGGTTAGATTGATGCACAACAAATTTTTCTGATATGTGTTTTTTCCCAGTATTTCCCCTCTGAAATTTCGTGTTTACCGGATCAATAGTTTAGGAGATTTTAAACTTTTAAATTTTCGACCTCGAGACACTTCTGAACATGGCAGCCATATATGGACCTCAAAAATTGCATGTCTAGTTTTCTCCTATGTTCGTGATGAAAATTAGGTTTTTGATATGGGTTTTCTCTTCTTATCTCACTTTGGTTTGACGGGAAATTGAGTTTTTTTCTTCATAGAGCCGGAAGTGAACTTTCTTCACTATGAGAACTTCTTGCTGCAAATGGGAGGTTTGAAGGTGATTTTTTAATGGTCTTTGAGAGTGAAGAACTCAGAAACATATGGTTTTTTGTTCTCTGTACTAGTTTGCAGATCTCTTCGATTCTTCGTTCTATGGCAATGGAGTTTTCAGCTTCTTCTTCTTCGTTCTTCATTTTTTCTTCTCGGTTTGATCAATATTTCTTCTTTCACCTACATATTATCATGGATTATAGGATTTCATTTCTTTTAGGGAGTTTTTTTAGTTTCATTAATGGTGGGGGTGATGAGAAGTTGCAGAGCAAGTTGTGTGAAGAAGTTACAAGTTAGAAGTGGGAAACATGAGGGATTTTAAGAATTTAAAATAAAGTGAGTATGGATGAGGCACAATTTCATGTCCCTTGGTCCCTTAAGCATTAATGGATGAGAGGGACATCAAATTTCATGTGGTGCCTCATGATGACATGTGGCATAGATCCAACGGAAGGGGATGAAGGCTCCGGCTCCTGGGGCCGGACATTTGCTCTTCAAGGGGTCACATGGGTGACCAAGAGTCTCCTTGGGGCATGGGCACATTTTATTGTCCCTGATGTCCCCTAAAAAAATGGATGTGAGGGACATCAAATTTCACGGTGCGCCAAAAGCCTCAACTTGTCACAACCGAGCGAGCGAGGAATGAGCTCACAAGCACCTAGGAGCTAGAGTGGGGGTCCGAGAGGTCATATGAGGATCTAGAGGGCTTATAGGGGCTAGGTGAATTTTTATGTCCCTCATGTCCCTTTTCTTGAGGGATGTAAGGGACATGAAATTGTGCTAGGCTCCTGGAGCTGACATGTGTCCTGTTCAAAAATTGGCTAACTCCCAAACTCGCTCCTAGAGGGCAACTTGAAATGACGATATCTTGAGCTCTGATGGAATTTTTGATGAAATTTTATATGATCTTGAATGAAAATGGCCTTATGAATCAAATGGTGGGGTTATCATGTCTTGATTCCTCCATTTTATATTGATTGTTGATTTAGTACTCCACATTTGCATAAGAAAAAATGCTTGCACACCCATTATACCAAAGTGTTGGGTAAAAAATTGAATTACACCATCTTATAGGGCTTAGAATTACCTTTCCAATGATGTATATTTTTTCTCCGAAGCTCCTAGAATCACCTTCTCAAAGCTCAACAACTTTTTTTGCATGCGCCTTTGCCTAGGCTTGTGAATCCTAGTTTTGGTGAAACTACCCCAACTTCCCCTAATCCTTCCTGAATCTTCCTAAATCACATCCATGATGTTCCTAGGCCTTTTATTCACTTACGTGTCTGGTTTTTCTTACTCGCATTCCACTCCATGGGGTTGCTCCAATCTTATGAAGGTAAGTGATAGCCCTTCCCACAATTGCCCAAAGTTTGCATTTTTCAATGAACTCCTAAAATCACCTAGGGTGTTGAATTGAATTTCCTAAATCACCTAGGGTATTGATTTAACATCAATTGGGAGGTCACTTGACTAAATGGGTAGACCCGGGGTATTTTGGAAGGGTAAAAATTGTAATTTTTTACATGGGGGTATAGTTTTTTTATTAAGGGCAAATAGTTTTGAAGGGACTATACCCTGTATACAAAAGGGCTCAAAAGCCAGATAGTAAAGATGATAGAAGCAGCCCAGAGAAGGGCAAAATAGTTAACCAAGGAAGGCTCAACAGCCAAATATTACAATAAAGGAGAAAAAAGGATCTAAACGTACAAAGATCCAGAGAAAAGAAGGCAAGATCAAAAAGGAACCAAAAGAGAAACAGCATAAGGAGCCCCGCCACAAAACAGCTCTAGAACCGCCCGATGACAGCCACATCGCAGCCAAAAAACAACATCACAACAGCCCTTTACTTGATGGCTCTGTCAATTTTGGTCTTGATAGCCTGTAGTGACATGAAGAAGGTAATGGCAGTGGCCTGAGAGGAGTCTTGTAGATCAGCTTGGGCAATTGCAATGTCCCTTTTCTCTTTAGGGCCCCATATGTCCTCATTGATCCCACTTAAACTGCAAACACTATGGACATGTTGCTCAATGAAGTATAGTTGCCATGGGGGTATAGTTGTCATGCTTGAAAATTGTCATTTTCCTTGTTGCACATTTGCATGACAATATTGTTTTATCTCTTCCATACTTTTCTCTCTTCCATTTTCCCTATTTTTGAATTCTATGAGGTTTTGTGTTCCTTTTATATTTCTCACACATTGTGATCCTAATTTGAATTCAATAATTCCATAATATATAAGTGTATTAGTGCATTTAAATGAAAAAGAAGGACATTCTTTTACTAACTCAAAGTTGTTTTTATTTTAAAGTGACATATTAAGTCACATGAATATCAAGAATTATTATATTTGGGTAGAAAAAGTTCCCTAGGGTAAAATAGGGCTTTTTTTCATTATTTACATTTTATTTAGCAAGAGGACATGATTGTCTTGAATTGAGATGAAACTAGGCATTCAAGGTAGACCGAGCATGAATTAATACTCTTGTTATACGAAATTGAGGGGAAATTGGAATATTGTTGAAAGAATTTAAGGGTGAATCGGGCCCAAATGATATTTATCAAATCAATTATGATAATATAATATTATTTGGTCATAATTGGTCCTAATTTCTTACCAAATAAAACCAATTTTTGATTCAATTGGTTTAATCTAGTATGAATTTGGGACCAATCAAGTTTTTCAAATTAAAATTGAGACAATATAATGTTAACCAGGACCCAATTGGCTCTAATTAGGTATATAATTGGGGTCAATCAAGCCATGTTACAGAGTGTGACAATGAAATGTCAATTTGAGCTCAATTGGCCTCAATCAAATACCAAATTAAATTAATTACTTGATCGATTCAATTTGGTATGTAATTAATACCAATCTATCATCATAAAACAATTGTACAATAATATAATGCCAATTGGGGAACAATTGGGCCCATATATAATGTGGACAATTAAAGGGTCACATTATTAGTCACTTGGGGCCATGCAACTTTAAAACTTTCTCAATTTCATGTGCAAAAAAGAAAGCAACATGTTATTTTTTTAATGAATCTCAACAAAAATATTACACTTTCTTAGAAGGTGCATTCCTAGTCTATCCCCACTCTATCACAATATTAATACAATATTGTTCTGATTAGAACACCACATTACTCGTATAGACTTCTAACCCAAGTATATGTGCTCATAGTAAGTCTAAACTTAGGAGCTATTTAGAAACACAATCCTAAAAAACTACATTATTTCCCTACCACAAGTTAACCAAATCATGCAGGTTGAGGATTTTACTTCCTTGAGCTAATTTCTCTCACTACATTGCCTCCAAACTTTAGGCTTTGTACTTTGAAATCCTATAATTTTGTATCTTCACATGAACCCTTTCCTTTAATCCAAACACCTACTATAGGAGAGAAAATATATATTGATTTAGTCTATATATGTTAAATGTAATATATTCTTCCTCTTTTGTTAAATTTATTTTAGAGATCACACACACTCAAAAGTGGTAAATATTCAGCACCTTAATCTTTTTAGATATTTGGTATTCTACCTACCAAATCATTGGCAACCTATTATACCTAGATATTATAGTTGGCCACATATTTCTTCAATTTAAACTCCATTGCATCTACACATGATAATTTTATTAACAATTTCCTCTCTGTAGTCACTCTGGATTATGCCATTATAACCATGGATGTATTTTAAGGCATTTCTCCATTCCTCGTAGTCTCTTTTTGTCATCAAGCTCTTTAAGATTTTCCCAGGCATCATTAAATTTTCCATTTTCAAGCTTCTAGTAAAGTGTTTTACGATAAATTATGTAAAACAATGATAGTATGTTAAGATCTGGATTCTCTTCTTTCTTTGCTTGAACAAACTTGGAAAGATCCAACATGGGCCGTTTGAATTAAATAAATCTATGGGACAAACCATCACTTTGCTACTTTTTATAGTTTTTAATGTTGGCAATAATGCGAGAGGAAAATGCTTACCCTTTACCAAAATTTCAATGTCATTGAAGGAAGAGATGTCGAGCCGGTGAAAATCGATGTATAGTTGGTGTACAAAGTATTAAGAGGCATTGTGACACAAAAACTAATAGTGTAGGATATTATTTATTTATATATATAGATTATTCATAAACATGGATTATTCCTACATTTAGTCCATGTAAGCTTTCTTAGGTGTAAGTTAGTCATAGGGGTTACACTTGAAGTTAGTCAAAGGAGTTGCACTTGACCATCTTTATTAGACTTTTTCAGTTTGACTATATCAAGTGTCGAGTTACTTTTCTATTTTGGGCTCTTTGTCCACTAATCATGGAAGAGTTACACATTCACTCTCATATATGTACATATTCATTTGTGAGAAATCTTGGTTTTGCTCCATAGTGAGTTTTTTTTGCATTTTTATGTTTTTGTTATTTATTTATTTTTCTATAACTACGTTTGCACTTGTTTTTTTTAACCCCAATCCTTACGAATACTCGATATGGTAGGAAAGTTGGTTAGAGAAAACGTGTATCTGTTTTTCGTATAGTTGTAGATTCAAATTCTTCATCTAGGCAACTAACAAATCCATTTCCAATTTTTTTACGTAGGTCCTTTTTATGTGAATCAAGCCAAGTACCATTGGATCTCGGAAGGTGGAAAAACCACATGATTGATAGTAAATTCGCCACAATCTGAGACCTATATTTTTTTCAAAACTTCTATTTTTGGTCAAACTGTATGAAACTTATTATCTAAAAAATCTAAGAAATGGGTTATTTTTGGTTTCTACAAAAATTAGCGTGTTTGTTTCAATTTTTTGTATGAGAAACTATTTTTGCGAGATATGGGTTTGATTGTTTACTTTGCAGGTGGTTGTACATGGAACTTTATCAATGACCTTTGTTTTGTGATTTGCTGATTTGTAGGTCTCAGTAAAATATTCGTGGTGGCTCTAAATAAAGTAGGAAATTAGTCTTGTAGCAGCCATTACCATGCATATTCAAGCTTCAGTAGTTATAAGGGGTTTTTTTACATATCCATTTTTATGCATTAGATGCACAAATTTTGCACAACAAAAGAGAAATGATTTCTCAATTTTATTCACAACACCGAATCTTTTTGGGTATCTATTAGGATTTGCGATCGAGATCAAATTTTATAGAAAGGAATGTTATAACAAGCAACCAACTCTGCAACAATATCCATATGACTTTGTTTGAGCTAAGTTTGACAAAATAAAACTTTATCATCCCAGTTGCTTGACTTTGATATGCTACAAGGATATTTTAATTATTTTTTGTATAAAACAACATCACAATTGGAATATTGTAAAAAGAGTTGAAAGAAAGCTTTCTATTGTTTGTTTAAATCCTTTGTATTTTCGCTTGTCAAATATGAAGAGAGAGGTCCAACTTAGCGGGAGGAAAAAAACCCCTCACAAGCAAAAAAATGGTTTCTCCTCTTTTCTTGTCAATTTCAATGACTAGTTACAAGGTCACCTTGCTTCAACCCCGAGTGAATTTTTTTAGTACAATTTAATTAAATGGACCATTAATGATGGGAAATTATTTCCTTAATATATTTTGATTGGTAACTTGGAATTGAGTGTCATCTTCTTCAAAAGTGGATGTTTTTTGTCCTCTTTCCAATGGTACCATTTATATTGTAAAACACACTAAAATTATAAAGTGCTAAAAATGGGGTTTTGCTCAAGCTGATTTCATAAGAGGTCTTGTATGTTGATATTTTTCTTTGGAATTCATGCATGTTTTTTTTTCTCCTCATTGTGAAAACATCACCTTGTATCTTATATTTACGTCTTCTCAAACACATTCTCACTTTTACGTGACGTCCACATTTTTCTATTTTGTCAATTTTTGGTGACTTGAGATAGAGAAATTTACTAGCTATAGTGGGAATTCATCATCTTCCTTGAAATTCTTCTTACAACATGGATTCATGTTATGTTGAACCTCTCAACACCTCTAACTATGACACATGGAAGGAGATAATGAGGTTGCATTTGATGATGAATCATTTCGGAGATTTACTATTAGCACTTTACATGTTCACATTTTCACTAAGGAAGAAGATATTACTTGGTTTGATTCAAAAAAGTAAGGGCCCTTTTTTACATTTGCCTCAATGTTTCATACAACTTGTAGTCTCACATTGCATATGTCACATCACCAAAGGAAGCTTGGGACATACTTGCAAATTATTTGGGGAGCACATTGTTGCTCCACCTCCTATTGTTCCTACAATTCTTCTTCCTTCTCATTCCCTTATTTTTTATTATATTGATGGTTATTTTCATGAGGTTTTATTGGTTTCATCTTCTACTACTTATTCCCATATTGAAGTTATTATTCTCTGGTGAGGACACACTTGCAAATGGTTTGTTTGTGGCAAATATTATTCATCATATAGTTTGTACTCCTATTCATTTTATTGATTGAGAGGACATGATTCTAGAGGATGTGGCACCTCCGCTATTACTTACGGAGATTATGGACAAGGAACCTCCATCTATTCCTTCTATTCATTCAAGACCCTCTTTTGATCCTTTACAACAGATCACATATGTCTTTGGATTCATCTCACTTTGGGACACATTTACTGCTTTGACATTGTTTCCTTATTTTTATAGTTCCACATTTGGATCTAGATGACACCACTAAAGACATTTGTTTTCTCTTTTAAAGAAACTATGGGCTTGCACCTTTTTCTATGGATGTAATGAGGTTACTTATAACACCTCTTGCTCTCACTCATTTCGTGCTTTTGTATTGCCATTTTCTACGATTAGGCCTAGATTTCCGATCTAAATTTGGCACGTTTGATAACTTGTTTGGAGACATTTGATAATTTTCTAGACTTCTACATTATCATTCCTACCTACATTCCACTTGAATGGGAATTAAAAAAATCATGTTGTAGTTTTCTTTCTTCCGTAAGGAAGAGACATTATTGTCGCGAAGGACCTACTACAACTTTTTCCAAGTGACACTGTGCATTTATTTTCTATCTCTTATTTATGGAGGCACGCATGGGCCTTTTCATATAAATTATTCATCTACATGCTTATTGTAAGTGGTTCCTTCTTTATTGCTTTGAATGGCGGATCTGCTAGAATCGCCAAATGAACATCTCAATGCTTTTTAGAAGTGGTTCCTTCTTTATTGCTTTGAATGGTGGATCCTCTAGAAATACCATATGAACTCTTCATTTGAGGGAAACAAATTGGCGGGGTGTTCCTCTTCTTACCAAATGTATCTTTATCACATCTTCATTCTTATGCATTATTTACATTATAAGAGATTTTATGACCAAATCTTCATTATTAATTTTTTTAATATTATAGGATTTGTTATGACTCAATGACCCAACACACTTCACTAATGCAACATGAGTCCTCCTAGTTGGCTAACATTTTTTTGTATTATAGGATTTTTTATGACTCAATGACCTAGCACACTTCACTAATGTAGGGCAAGTCACTTCACTAATGAGGGTGAGTCCTTTTTATACTATAGGATTTTGTATGACTGAGTGACCTAGCACACTTCACTAATACATGGTGATTCCTCCCATTGGAAATTTATTATAATACAACAATAACTAGTTTCCCGAGGCATGGGGGAATATAACCTTTCTGGTTAGCTAGAGAACACTCGAGGCCCCACCATCATGCCACACCCTTATGCCTAAAACTTTGGATGGTAACTTATTTTATTATACCAAATATATGGACTAGATTGGTGGAGGAATACTTTCACAAATTGGGACATGGGAATGGGCTTGGGTCCTTCATGTATCTTTGAGAGATCCATATTCGAGTGTCTTATTATGTCATGTTTGGTCCGGTTTGATCCACATGGAGAACTTCAAAGCCTACCTCATGGTGTCCCCATGTCACTTATTAAAATTTTTCAATGGAACCAATAGGAATGAAACTTAGGTTGATTATTAAAAATTACTTATAACTCACCAATGACCCAAGACCTCAAATCCTTGCACATTTAAATAGAATGCTACCCTAATAAATCTTCTTGAAATTTCCTACTCGAGTAGGTAGTAATTAAATTAGGTGGAACTTGGAAGTGGTAGATAAATCCCCGTGGAAGTGGAAAGATTAAATATACACTGAAGTGGTAGAAATTTTGCTCCAACAACACTGAGCACCGGCAAGAATGGATCCTAAAAGCATAAATATTGGTAATTGCATAGGAATTATAAGGTATGTTCAAACGAATGTCAAATGTAAAGTTAATTTACAAATTTATTATCTTACCAAATCATGTTTCTTGTCTCATGTTTTTTAACATATTTTGGTGTGTATGTTGTTTTGGAGACACTTTAAGATTGATGCATTGATAAAAATGTACAAGACATTTTTTTTTACACATAATAGTTTTGTAATATGTTTTAATTTTACATGTTTTGGAAGTCGAGAAGAAGTTATTTGGAACTAAAATGGATTTTACAAATATAGTATATATCCAAAAAAGGGATGCAAAGCAACATCATAAACAAGACAAAACAAATGATCTCATATATATATATATATATATATATATATATATATATATATATATATATATATATATATATATATATATATATATATATATATTCATACAAAATCTAGTATATATAATTCAATCCCAACTAATATACCTAAAATAAACATAATGTAATACAATTACTTTAGAAAAATAACCGCTAAGAGATGTTTCATTATCTCCAAGAATTGTATTGATTGTAAGCCTTCTCTTACATTTCATTTTGGCAAAGTCTCTTTTTATTTCCTTCAGGGTATCACTCCTTTTTATTTTTCTTATTCTCCGCCTCCCTTGGGTTATCATTCCTTATGTGCTCAAAGTTTCATGAAGATAGTTCAATGTCATGAAACTCCCATGATATCATAAAACTAGGCTTTAACAAACACCATTTTCAATATATATACGACACTCATCACAAAATATACATCTAATTTATGAAGTTAAGGGCATGGTCTAGATCATTGAATACTTAGGGAAAAGTATTTTTAGAGTCTATAAATAAATTGTGGTGCCTTCTTTATCACTATAGGTTTGAAAAATTACACCTTTTTATAGTGTCAACATGTGTTAAAAGATTGTTTCATACAACATAACCAATAATTTCTACCAAAACATTGACACTTTTTACAATGATGGAACTGATTTGCATCTCTCATATAATTTTGTCTTACAACAATCTTGAAAATTAACTTCATTGGATTGTGTTAGAGACATATTAATTATAACCCCATATTCTTGTGCACTCTTAAGTCAACAAGCAAACACATCTTCAATAACCCTTTATGTGCATATTCTACGATCATTGCAATCCATGAGACCATATTTCCTTCAAATATTTTTTTCAAACAGTTCACATGCCTTGTGCATGCTTCTATATTATGCATACATCACTATTAGGGAACTTTCAACTAAAACATTTGAAAGAAACCCTTATCTATAATGCTTTAATGGTGGATGTCCAAATCTTGTTTCAAAGCTCCTATTTCGATACAATTTGAGAGAATGCTAGCAAAGGTGAATTGATTAGGTTGGAAAATTGTTGATTGCATTTGGTAAAACAATGTGAACACATTGTGAGATGCATATGTATTTTGTTAGCTACAATTATGATATTCCATGATAAAATAAGCATGAGAGAAAAATAACAAGTCAAAATTTTCAGTTAAATTCAAATACCCAAAAGAAACTTGAAAATAATCCCCCACTAAAGTTTAAATATAATAATGTGGGCATGATTGAAAATTCAAAAAAATAAAAGAAGTTTTGACAACAAAAGAAGAAAGCAAAGTGAGATCACCAACCGCAATGTTTTTTCCATGAATACTTCTTCTTCACAAAATTCTCCTATAATGAGCATAGAAAAAAAAGAATTGTAACTAATATTAATAGAATTTGTCTAGTGTATGATGTAATCATTCCTTTCTCCTCACACTTCAAAACAACAAGAATGATATATATCAACAAATAATTTGTTAAAATATATATAGTGGATCGTATAATTTAGAAATAGCTAGAAATACAAAATAAATGGGTTAAACAACCTAAGTTGCACCGTTTGGAGTCACTCGACATAAACATCACATATGTTTGCAGGCTTAACAGTGTCAACCAACCAATGATAAATCCCCCAAAAATGGTAAATAATACATTGGTTGGTTGACACGTCATCCTTGCAAAACCATGTGATGGATAAGTTCTTCCTTTTGAAATGGGTTGAGAAATATATATATATATATATATATATATATATATATATATATATATATATATATATATATACGAAGGAAAGTCTACTAACCTCCACATAGAGCCCACTATTTAAGAACCATAATGGACCCTACCCTATGAAAAATAGGGAGCGAGTATAGGTGCCCAATCTACATACTAGTCTCTTGATTATAAGAGAGTGAATACCTCCTTCATTATTTCATTAACACTCTATTTGCATTGTGGTGTTTCCGGTATACACAAGAAAAGATATTTCTTCCATGGATGAACCAAAAAATGTAAAACATACATGGAATAAAACTTTTGAAAATGTTTTCAATTTCATCGTGGTACATTGTCAAAATTAATGTTAGTCGAATCACTTGGAAAGTGTGTTGCATGTCATTAGCGAGAATAAAATACATATGTAATTTTTGAGTGCACAATGTTTAATGAAAGAAACAATTACTTTGTTTCTACAACAATTTTTCCATTTTTTAAGCTCTTATTGTGGTATGACTCTAACCCATCTAGGTTCTTTTAGCAATACATATATCCATACTTCATAAAGAATAAAATACATATGTACTTTTTGAGTGCACAATGTTTAATGAAAGAAACAATTACTTTGTTTCTACAACAATTTTTCTATTTTATTAAGCTCTTATAGTGGGATGACTCTAGCCCATCTAGGTTGTTTTAGCAATAGATATATTCATACTTCATAAAACTAGCACACGTGAAACATTTCATGAGATATTGTTTAGATCAACCTTCGGTGTGAAAATATCCCAAAATTTTGTGTAAATAATTTTATTTTATTTTGCTAACAAAATTTATTGAGTTTTAAATATACAATATATTTTTGATTTAAAAGCATTCTGAGTTTTATATATACAATTTATTTTTTATTTAAAAACATTCCTAAGTTTTAAATATACAATATATATTTTATTTAAAAACATTCATGATGTAAAAGAAAAATTAATCATGTAATGCAAACCAATAATGAAATTTGGGATGAAGAGAACTTTGAACACATGTTTGTAGTGGTTTGGAATTAAGGATGTGCGATGATTTTTGGAGATGGAAAGACATTGTTTTTGTTTTAATGAAAGTATGTTATGGGTAGTTATTTCATATCTTTTGGATTTGGGGTCACCACAATTAAGTAAGTTATAACATTGGGGGAACATTTGACTAGAAACATTTAGTTGGAACCAAAAAAACAATTTTTTTATTAACTATTTTTATTCTTAACTACACTATGATTTATGTTGATATGTTATCTCACTCTATTCATTATGAGATTCATTGATATTGTTGTAAAATTTGGTGTATGTATTAAGAAATAAACTTAATATAAAACTTGTATATACAATTCATGTGGTACTACAATACATCATGAGAAATTACAACCTTATAGCACAATGAGCTCCTACAAACAAGGATTTGAAGCTAATCTTCAAAAACAAACAGGATCCCCACATATCTTTCACTTATCTCCTAATATCTCTAAGTATATCTTCTTCTTCATATTCTAATGGCGAGGTAAACTCGAGTATAACCATCTAATACAACTCAATATGATTTTATATTATTGTTCTCGCAATATATTATGTTATTGACTCACAAAAATATTAAATAATGCAAGCACTAACAATTAATATTCCTACCATTCATGTCATTAGTGTTAACATGGCGAAAATAGATCACACTCTCCAACCGGCAGGTGTGTTCCCTTTGTTTGCGAATGGTCTTGATCTCCAACTAGAGTACAAAGTTGTATTATCATAGATGGCTTTTACGAATGGATATAATGACCACCTAGGTAGGAATAGGAATACGCTTATTTGTTCATCCTTCAAAATTGGCAATAGTTTTACACAGATTGACCAAAAACCCAAACACTTAGAATATTTTACATGACAACCAATAATCTAAACATCTATATGGTTTTAACAAGACAAAAAAACTAAAAATATGGATTTGCGAGACAACCAATAACCAAAACAAGTATCATGATGCTACATTATTGTGTTATCGAGTTCTTCACTATATTTTTACATTAGGGGATTACACTTTGAAATTTGCTCACTTATTACATCTAACAAAATACTAAAAATAAGAAAAGCATGACACCATTGATGTAGGAAGCCATGTTCTTTAGTGGATGATGATGGGTCATTGATTGAACTTCTTCCTTGTCTTCATTCTCCAATCTATCATTACTTTTTTATAGAATTTGACTTTTACGTTTAATTAAAAAATCATTTGCACCCCACACTACACCACACCACCCCACCCTAAAAATGGATGTTACGTTCAACTAATAATATGTATAGTTACATTCGAGGCAAAGTTTATATTTTTGACACTTTTACTAGGATACATTACGACATACAAAAGTTCAACAATAATTTACCCAAATATAACAATACTTAAACTCTCTTACAAAAATTTATGTTCAAAGCTATAAAAACATGAGTCGACTATGAATATAAATTATAACCATAATAACAAAAGACTTGAAATTTGACTATGTGGATGGTGTTACACATACCACTTGACCAAAGCATGTATAATCACATAGATTGGGGCACATTTTCACCATCCATGGGAACTATCAAACAATTGGTTGATTTATGCATGCATGCACACAAGAGTTTTGAAATGTGTCATGTTCTCAGTACAAATTAACAAGATAAAAAATTGGAATGCATGCGAAGAATGAATAGCCATTTGAACAGGTCTAAGATTGCACCATTGTCAAAAATATTAGATGCAATTCAATCTTTAATTTGTACACTAACAAGCATTGCATGCAACATATTTTGGTTGAGGAAAGATTCAATTATTGTTGTGGATCGATGTCCGAAATATCACAAGAAATATAGTCGCTAAACTTATTCATATCCTCATTCTCTTTATCTAACACCTTTAATCGGAAAAGGGCACTTATCTAATATTGTAGAGACGAATGAATTTCTTATAAACTATTAATTATATTGTAGATGTTGATACACATACAAAAGGATGCAAAGATGGGAAGATCCCAGAAAATATTCATGCGAGAATCAAGAATATGATGTGGTGAAGAATAATAACATGTCTTCATCTAGGGTGAGAAAGAAAGGAAACAAGTCTCCTCACTAGGTTTATGACCTAGAAAACTAGTCCTCAAAGATGAAGCTCAAACTGGTACCAAAACACCTCAACCATGCAAGTGTGACACATGAATGGAAATATCATGACCTCGGGTCATCTCCAAATATATAAGACACCACCACTTGGTGTAATTTCCCAAGAACACCTCAGCAATAAGGACCACCAAAACTTCCATTTCACCCCAAAAACAAGACGTCCATAGACCTCAAAAGGGCTCAAACATGATTTGAAACTATCATATACATGTAGAATGACCTCGCATATTCTTAAAACATCAATTTATTCAACAGTCCAATGCAAAACCTGAGAGTAAACACAACTTCTTCAAGAACATGTAATTTATTATGGGGTCCACACATTTTCATGACACCTAACTATCATCTGGAGAAAGTTGGAGGAGTCCTCTACAACCTCCAATCATGATAATAGCTAATCCAATCAATTTTGGGTCACTTTGAACTTGATCTTCTCCATCACTTCTTAACTAGGGTTTAAGGAGGGTTTTAGACCACCTTACCTTCTTAATGATTGTTCATAAAGCTCTACCCCTTAATCCACAAACTAATGCCTAGAACATTGAGCTAGGACATTTACCCAACTACCATGAAGATACCTCCCATGCAGACTTCACACATTCCAACGAGCATCAAACATACCACCTTGAGCTGAGTTTTTCACTTTCTAAGAACTCAATAGAGGAAAAAACACAAAATATTGCTCATACTTGCAAACCATGACCTGAAACTTGGACCCCACCTCAAAAAAACCTCACGCACCTTTTCATGTGCTCATATTTCCATCTCCATGCTGAAACCAGACTCGATCACCTCATTAGACCACCTACGAATTAAGAATAGGTTTAGGTACATACCTAGAAAACATGACTTATCCTCATACCTACACTCTAAGACACTTGTGAGTGTCTTAACACTTCATCCTCATATTCTCCATGCTCTCACAATGCATAACCAAATGATACATCCATGTAATCCACTAGGGCACACCATCCTGTTGACTAGGCCTCCAAACAAGGCTTTTTGAACAAGTTTGCACCAACCATGCTAACCACCTCATCACTTTTCCACTCTTTCCCACCTACAATAGCCTTCAACAGACTTCATGACATCACTACAACATCTATATACCCTGTAAAACACATCTGTAAGCCAATATACCTACTAAATACACCTCAAAAGACCATGTCACCTTAGCAAGCGACTCAACATGACCAAGAAACAAAACACAACACTCATGCACACCTTGTAAATCAAGCTTCATGTTCCTTACTCCTTTTTACATCAATGATACTTATTGACATCAATGACAACACAGATTTCCAACAAACAGTTCACGAGCGTTGTTGCAACCAAAGTGACTCCATGCACATGTGCTCCTCAAGGACCAAGCAACACACTCACAACACGTTGATGGAAAAGTTTAGAGTTTCCTTAAGATAGTTGGGCGTGGCCAAGAATGGCATCTCGCAAACATAATAAAAATAATTTTGTGAATTTCGTGTAACCATGGTAAACCATCTGGATGAGGCATTTCTTTGAACTCCTTAAAGACTAGTCAAGAACACCAGTTACCCTGAATCATCACGCTCCATGAGACCACATTTCTCCAACACGTTTTGTTAAACAGTTCACGGCTTGTTTAAGATTCTACATTTGCATACATGTCTAGCCGGGAAACCAGATGATTTCCACATAATAGTCATATGGCTCCACATTCCAGACTCAAACATGTCATAGCGCCCTATGTATGCCTTATGATCCAACCACCTTACCCTATTCGCAAAGTAAGTGCAACAGAAGTGGTTATACAGCCACGTTTCCCTCAGAAATTTTGGCAAACACTACACGCCTTGTCTGGGTTTTCACCTCTCTTCAACTTATTTTTCAACAGTCCATGTGCCCCTTTTTTATATGCGTCCTTATTTTTCATACACGTCTACCAAGCACTAGAAAGTACAATTTCTTAAATATCATTTCCACTACACTTTGATGAATGGTCATACCGGTTCCAAAGCTCTTAACTTGGCTCGTTTGGGAGGATGTTGGCAATGTTGGAGCTGTTTTAAACTGGTCAATGATGTTTGCTTGAAATTTTATAGAGCCTTTTCAACGTATTCATTTTGTGTAGGTCTGCAATCATTTCATTCATGTGAGGTTGCACCTCTCTTTTCCACCTATAGTCAAACAAATCAATGCCAATCGTTGCCACACTGACTCTCAAATTTAATCTCACCGTATTCTGTAGAGAGGATGAGAAGAAGGAGGTAATACAAATTTTGCTTTGAAAGTATCCAAGGCACTCTCGACACGTCCATTTTGTGCACATTCTGTCATAATTTTTCCCACGTGACCATAGTTTTTGAGGCATTTTTTCAAACAAAGACGTTCCTTGACTGTGTGTCCACATTTTGCCAATTCCATCCACTGCAGATCTCAGACTCGCAGCATTACGTAGAAGGGCGAGCTGAAGGAGGTGCTAAACATCCTATTACTACACACTCCCTCCCCTTTCCTGTGGTGGACGTTCCTGCCCTGTTTAAAGCTCCTAATCTTTGCACAGGCAGGGAGGAATCCGTCTTACACTTGCCAACAACATTTGGGTGAAATTTTCTAAAGCCTTTTCAATAGATCTAATCTGTGTACGCCAAAATTCAAAAATTCCCATTAAAGTGTGGCTAGGAGGCTGGTGGAAATGAAAATTGATTGGGGTTAGACCTTGTTTTCTACATTTGGTGAAACAGAGTAATTGTTTCGTGAGGGCGCCCATGCCCTGACACACCTGCCATGCCCAGAAATCTCCTGACACAATTCTTCCCCCACATCTCCTCCTACCCACTCACCTACCACCATTTCCACTCCACCACCAGACTTCACTTCACACACATTAAATTTTACACATCATGGATTTCGTTTCTCACAACAAGATGGTTTAAACACATTACAAGAAAGATCTAAATTTCACTTTTCTCCTAGCACATCATCTCATGGTTACATTTTCACAAACTAATCATAAATTAAAATTTTGTTATGTTCCACAATTAACTCTTAGTATTGTATTATAGCAACCAAAATGATAATTAAAATTGGGTATGGAATTCATTCATACCCTAACTCCTCAAGATGACTTTTAAAGGGTAGTTGTCAATCTTTGCCACCTAAAACCCTTTGTTCTACACATGTGCTTCGGTCCAAGAGGGTTTTACATTGGATTTTAAATTGAATCCTCAAGAGCTACCAACTTAGGGGATTTAAACACCTTGTTGCATGCACATAAAGCAATCCTAAGGGGAAGGCCCCAACTTAACATAGTGTATAACCCTTATCGTTCCTATCGGATGTGATTGGGACAGCGTCGCTAAGCCTACATGGTATAAAGATATCTTGGATTTGGGTTCTTATTTTCCTAAGCTAGGGTGTCATCGAGTAAAATGATTTAGGTTCACCCTAAGGTTTTATTTTTCTACGTTATAAAGGATCACACAATAAGGGTATTCATACAAGGGTTATACAGTAAGGTTGATTATTTTATTTAGATTTCCTTTCTACATTTTCAAGGTAAAAGCACAACACACCAGAGATTTAATCATTAATTTCACACTAAAAATGCACTATAAGATGTCAAATCCAATTTTATTTAACATAAATATCCAAATTTTTGACAATACATAATTCTGAATCAAAATGGCACCCATGATTAAATGCACATTTTTCCAAACACCCTTAAAAACTAATAACTCATACGTAATACAAAAATTCAATAATAAACCTTTCAATATATCACATAATGTTGATTTTGCCTATAAAGTTTCATTGTTCCTAATAAAATGATAACATGAGATTATCAATAACACTTCACTTCCTCTATGACTCGGTACCTGCAACCACCGTATGGTCAACACAAATGTTGGCATGGCATCTACCTAAATCTAGCATAATTAACGTTTTTAGTTTTTTATTTACATAAATAGAATAATTTACACATGACCAGAGAGGATTAGGGATGAGTAATCATTTTATTGCACTTCATTTCTTAACTAAGGGAGGAGAGAGAGAAGGAGATAGAGATAAGAGAGGAGAGAGAAACACTATTTTTCCAAAAGTCAAATTTCTCACAACAAACCACACAATGGAGTTTCATACAGTTATTTATAAGTGTCACTAAGTTTTTATGACATTTTATTGACTTGACAGAGGTCCTACGACCTTCTTTTATGTTTTCCTCTTGGTTGCGAAAACGTTCAATTTTAGCTCTGAGGCTAAGAAACCGTGATCAAAAGTTATCTTTCAATGGGAAAATGCACAACGAGTAAATTCCTACATGCTCTCTTATATACCGAGAATTCACCAGAGTCGATGGAACAGAGAACTAGCAAACGGGTTACAAACGATGACTAGTTTTTTTGGAGCCACTGGTCGTAATTGGTCTAGTTTGACCTAGTCAAACAGTGACTAGAGGCCTACAAAACCCCTTTGCAAAACTAGCTAGTAATGTGTTTTCCCTGAACTAAGGGTTTCACCAATTTCCAAGTAAAAATACTATAGGTTTGCGAAGGCAGATAAGCATTTCCTCGCTTAGAGTCCAAATGGCAAGCCAAAACAAAACCCAACTTTTCACTTTTAACTTCCTACGGTTTCAAAACGGGGTAACAGGCCTCCAAGAGGGGTGTGAAAAGGAGCACAAATGGTCAATCTAGGTTGATCTAAGGCTTAATGTGACTCCCCACATAATAAGGAACACATAAGAAACTTGACATCTCTTTTAAGGGGTTGAGAAGGTTGTTTTTAGTCTCTGAAAATCATGATTTACTAACTTTTACCAAGGGACGTTAGCTAGGTTTAAAGGCAACTCAAACTCAACTAGTCAAATAGAGGGGTTGAATTTATCTATTTTGGTAAGGAAGTTTCCAAATCATTTCAGAAAAGAGTTCTGAGATGATGGTTAGAAACCAAGGGTAGTTCAAATTTGCGTAAGTCGTGAGGTGAAGTTTTATTGTTTTGTACTTCAAGTTCATTTAAAAACAACCATTGGTATAATAATTTATGGGTTCATGTCTTTATTTCATTGTAAATGAAGAACCAAAAATACGAAAATTATGAAAGATGAAGGTAAGGAGACCATGCCTAAGGGGAAAATGAATCGGCCAAAGTTGTGGAGCTCGATTTCACATCTCCACAAGGCATTTCATCAAATGGTTTACATGTTCCATTAAAACCTCCATTCATATTTTCTTAAAAGTCTCTAAATCCGTTGCAACAAAACCATTTGAGGATATCAAGCATTCCATGAGGCAACATTTTCCTTAGGCATTTTTTCGAGCAGTTCACATGTTGCGTGCATGCCTCCATATTTTTATAGATTTTATATCTTGCTCCACTTTACCATCTTGGCCATGCTCATAAATCTTAATATTCATGTATGATTAATTACTTATTGGGTTGTTAACCTAAGCTTAGGATCAGGCTTAAGAATCGCCAAACAAGAATCCTAGCATGCTCGAAACTTTTGGCCATGGGTCTCTTTTGAAATCGATTGCACCACAAAGAATGGCCTGGGAAACACCCTGCTCAGTTTTAGTCCAAAATGGTGGAACTCCACACAATAAAATGTAAATAATGACCCCTTCACTCCACACATTAACATATATCCCTTAATTCCACTTCAAAACCCCATATGTTATATAATACGGACTTCCAACTATTTCAGAAACTGCTTCCCTAGTTTAAAGAAAATAGAGAGGCCAAAATCAATATCTCTCAATGTTGAATTTTCCTTGTCAATACAGAGGTACGTGATGCCGAAATCACCCATGCTAAGCTCTTTTCCTATCACATACTTGTAGTGGATTTTGTACCCAATTGTTTAGCTTTTTAGAACGGCCATGTGAACACCGATGTTGAAGTTATGCATAAATGGATTCGCCTTGGACATCCAATTGAAACATTTGGACAAAGAGGGGTTTTCACGTAGAGGAAGAGTGAAAGATACAAATATTGCGAGACATACATGGGATAGCAAGAAAGGGAACTTCAACTACCCCCGAGCATGGTGCTACAAAGGTTACATTTCACGTAGTACGGGAGCACGAGAAGAAGAAAAATCAATACATCTAGACATTATTCCCGAATGAGCGCCTCTAAATCCTCACTCTTCTTCTTAGAAAGGAACGATAAGAATATTGTTCCAAGCCGTGATCGCAGATGATAATAGCACACCACATTATATTTTCAAAACAAAAGAGATAAAATACCATATATGGAAATCCATCATAATCCATAATGTCCAATACATGACAATACAATGACTTTAATTATTCAATAAGAAAGATGTACATATAGGAGGAGGGAAGTGAAATTACTACCTAAATCGGTGGTGAATAACTCCCACTAACGATCTTTGGTAGTTAAGTTAACTCCATAATACTAGTAAGCTAACTCCACATAACTGAGAAGCTAACTCAACATAGCTAGTAAGCTAACTCCACACAACTAATACACCTAAGAAAGCTAACCCAACAAGTGTAGGGATAACACAAGTGTAAGAATTATCCTAATAAATAAATAAAAGGATAAATAATAACCTACACTAACACCCTCCCGTAAGCATAGCTTAGGTGGGTGGAAAAGAAGATGGGTCTCGGTAACAAGGCCTGATGAGGTACCCATGTACAATAACTGGGAAAATTAGACACCGCAAGGTACCCAAAACCAAAGAATGACAAAGTAGAGAGAAAAAAATTATGCTTTGCAAGATATCCTTAGAAGCTCAGCTCCAAAAACTCATACAATGCTGAAGAAGTGTGGTGCACACTATGGTCTGAATCCACTGCTCGATCATATAACTCAAAAACAAGCAATCGACACTGGGGCTTCACGAGAATAGCTCCATGCAAGGAGACTATCAATGCAGTGATGTCGAAAATGCAAAAAAACACCAAACATAATTTGATCAATTATTACAAATAGGTGTGCCACGATCCAAGAACAACCAAGGCAACAAGGCAAGGACACGAAATCCAAATAAATAGGAGTGCCATGATCCAAGAAAAGACAATGTAACAAGGTAAGGACATGAAACCTGAAGAAGCAAAAGATCAACACCACACCCTCCCATACCGCTTTGAATGAGTAGAGTGATACCACAGATCTGTATGGTTTTCTAAAATTAACTACTCAAACACTGATAAACTAACACTAGGCTTCACCAGAATAGCTCCCCCACAAGAGAGATTGTCAACATGCCAAAAAAATTATTGAAAATATAGATCTAAAATATCTCAACAAACAAGAGAGATATAAATTTATACACTCATGGATACAAGAATGCAACACCCAAAATGTTAGGACATCACGCTCAACCGAAATTGCGTTCACAAGTGATCACAACACCCTCCCAAATTTGACACTATATAATTGAGTGCATGTAAAATTTACAATGATTAACAGTACCTTTTATTTTTGAAATATGTGTATAAAAATGTCACCAATGTGTAGATCTTGAAACAATACACAATTTTAAAAAATAAATCACCGTAATCCGAGCTACAAGATCAAAAGTTATGAGCTCTAGAAGGTTTTGTTATTAAAATAATATTTTAATGCTAATCTTTTTTAAAGGTACACGTGACACCCAAATGTCCAAAGGGTAAAAGAGTGCATCCACACAATACATGCTTGCGACCAAAGGATAAAAGCCTATGCCCAAAACCTAAAATGTCCAGAGGGTAAAAGAATGCATCCAAAAGGTACACACTTATATCCAATGGATAAAAGAATGCACCTAGAGGGTATAGATCTACGTCCAGTGGATAAAAGAATCTGCATCCAAAACTGAAATATCCAGAGGGTAAAAGAATGCATCTGGAAGGTACATGTTTATATCCAATGGATAAAAGAATGCACCCAGAGGGTACAAATCTACATCCAGTGGATAAAAGACTGCATCCAAAACAGAAATATCTAAAGGATAAAATAATGCATCTGAAAGGTACATGCTTATATCCAATGGATAAAAGAATGCACTCAGAGGGTACAGATCTGCGTCCAGTGGATAAAAGACTGCATCCAAAACCGAAATATCCAGAGGGTAAAAGAATGCATCCGAAAGGTACATGCTTATATCCAATGGATAAAAGAATGCACTCGAGACGGTATAGATCTGTGTCTAGTGGATAAAAGACTGCATCCAAAACTAAAATATCCAGAGGGTAAAAAAATTCATCCGAGAAGGTACACACTTATATCCAATGGATAAAAGAATGCACCCAGAGGGTACATATCTGCATCCAGATTTGAATGTCTCAAAACATGGTCAAGTTTACAGTCGATCCTAGGGTTTTGGCACCTTCCAAATCCAATGTCGCACTTCGTTTTTGCATAAAAATGCATGCTGCAGAAAATTACTAACAAATTCCAAATACATGAAAATAATAAACCCTTGCTTTGCAAAGAAAAACTTACAGATGGATGTCTACATCATTTATTGCTCACGATACCATGAAAGGAACGATAAGAATATTATTCCAATCTATGATCTTAGATTATAATAGCACACCACATTAGATTTGCAAAACAAAAGAGCTAAAATACCATATATGGAAATCCATCATAATCCATAATGTTCAATACATTATAATCTGATGACTTTAATTATTCAATAAGAAAGATGTGCATATAGGGAGGAGGAAGTGCAATTACTACCTAAATCGGTGGTGAATAACTCCCACTAAATGATATTGGTAGTTAAGTTAACTCTATAAGACTAGTAAGCTAACTTCACATAACTAAGAAGCTAACTTAAAATAACTAGTAAGCTAACTCCAAACAACTAGTACACCTAAGCAAGCTAACCCAACAAGTGTAGGGCTAACACAAGTGTAAGAATTATCCTAATAAATAAATGAAAGGATAAATAATAACGTACACTAACATCTTCTTCTTCCTCTGCATACAACCATAAAACAACGGTATGCAATGGTTTTATTTCCTTTGAGACATCGAACCCACCTTAGATACAAATACACATCCAAATCGACAATTGCATATAGGAAAATGTGAAGATATTAAGGCTACGATTTATCTCCACGTGAAGTGTTGGTTTAATCCATAATGGGACTGATTCTAGGATGGCTAATAGCGAGATCTCTCTTTAGCACAATTCCTGGCAACTTTATTTTTATTTAATTATGAGATTATATAACCTTGCTTTGCCATTGATACTAAAGTAGATCTTCGGATCTCTATTTGTTCAGCAACATTCCAATTAGTATTAATGTTAACTTGGGTTTCGCCATGGTTAACACCTCTGGATCTCGAACAAGGTGTGTATATTATTATGTAAGGAAAAAAAAAAAAAGTTTGAAAGGTCGTTTCTCAAAACCATGCAAACACCACAGTCAAAGATCTTATCCTCTAGCAAGCATGTAAGGAGGAGGAAGCTAAAAAAGGTTTAGGGGCGGCTTTACATCCGACAATTACATTTTCTTGGACAATTTCCAAATCCTTGCAATAATTAAAAACTCATACAGGCCTACACCCACACACCACTCCTCCATTCCGCTCTCCAACCACCCCTAACCCTACCTACATTATTTATTTTTCACCCCCTTTTTTAATAATATATTTATAATATATATATATATATATATATATATATATATATATATATATATATATATATATATAATTATTTTTATTTTGTTTATTTATTTATTTATATTTTTGTTTTTTTATATATCTATCGTAATTTTTATAATAATGATCGTTAAAACAATCATATACCCCATTTCGGTTATTTTCGGGCATGGTTTTCTTATCTGTGTCTTACATGATTTTTGTATTTTTTAGTTTTCCTTCACTATGATATAGAAATTTAAACCAAAGGAATATTATACTTTTTGTTAATTAAAAATGAAATTTGTAGCACAAAATAATAAAATTCACCTTGTATTTTATGTAACTAGAATGACTATTTGATTATCAACCTAAAGTACCCTTAAACCTCACCCGAGAGATGTTTTGGAAACTTAAATAACAAGAATGGATAGCCGTAACCTCTTAAAATGGCGAGTTGAGTTTGAGTTTTCTTTAATACCTATATTTGGTTTGCGATGTAAAAGTTAATAAAATGTGATTTTTAATGACATGTGAAATACGCCTTTGAACCATGAACCGAAAAATTCAAGGTTTGACCTTGTTCCTTGTTGGCGTGAGATTCCACAACAACTTTTACAATGCCCTTATATGATCATTTAACATAGCATGTTTAGGATCCCTATGGACCCTTTTACAACTTTAGGTAGTTGTTGAAAGTTAAGAGGTTGTTTTGGTTTTGGATTTCCGTTTATGCAGGGTGGAGAAATGGATTTCGGCACCTCTAATATTTATCTGTGAAAATCACTAGCAACCCTTAGTTATGATAAAATCACTTTGTAAACTAGTTTTACAAGTAGGTTTTGTAGGCCTTCGGTTTTTAGTGAAAAGCTTCATATGGTGCATTTACGATTGGTAGCTCTAGAGAGGTAGTCGTCGTTCGAACCCTGTTCGCCAAATTTGAGTTCCATCAACTCTAAGTTTTTCCCCGTATATAGGAGAGTACATAGGATTTTTTCACATTGTGTTTGACCATTGGAAATCAATTTTTGAACATAGTTTCATAGCCCTCGGGCTAATTTTGGATGTTTTCACAAACTTGTAGCAAAGTGTGGCAAAGTGTGAAAGATTTTCATGGGACCCTTATCAATTTAAGTAACTATGGGAAAACTTACAGACATTAACATGTGACTTTTTAGAACTCCATTTTTTTATTTTTTGATAAAATTTATTGTGGGAAAATTGGTCTCTCTCTCTCTCTCTCTCTCTCTCTCTCTCTCTCTCTCTCTCTCTCTCTCTCTCTCTCTCTGTGTGTGTGTGTGTGTGTGTGTGTGCGTGTGCTAAGTATTGTAATCATGTGAATGAAAAATTATGATTCATGAATTGTGCTAGATTGTAGGTAGATGTCATGCCAACATTTGTGTTGACCATGTGGTGGTTGCAGGTACTAGGACAAGGAGAAAGTGAAGCATTACTTGTGTTTTCATAATAACATGTTATCTTGAAAACAATGTAATTGTATAGGATATATCAACAATATTGTTATAAATAGAAATGTTATTTATTGTTTTTGTGATGAATATTAAAATTGTAGCATATTGGGAAAGTGTACTATTTTCATACTTAGTTGTACTTTTACATGTTTGACTAATTTCACACTTAGTCATATTTTTGTATGTTCGGTTAAGTAAATGAAGTTGATTGTATCATGTTGCAATGGAAAACAATGTAAGATAATCTTATTTATAGTATCTAAATCATTATAGGAGGATGAAATCAAAATATTGTTATTTAAAATTGTTAGTATCGTCATAATTTGGATGTTACTTATACTAGTAAAATTGAGGATAATAATATGAAAAGGGCATATTTTACCTATTTGCTAATGATGTGTTGAATCGGGAAATATTGTTGAGTTATGGAGATCAATTACTTTGGATTAGCATGCAATGTGAAAATTTCTGGAAAACACCAGCTTCACTCATCATCACTAGGAGGGACTGGCATTGGTCGAGCGGAGGAACCGACATCGGTTAGGGCTGACCGACATCGGTTACCTATACGGGAGTGTTTTAATTAACTCTCAAGAATTAGATCTAATTTTAGCATTAAAGAAAATCTATTGATTGTAATTGCATGGCTAAGTGCCATAAGTTTATATACACATATATAAGCATGAAAGCTAGGGTTTAGAAGTAAGAATTAAGAAGAACTTGCAAAATTTGATGATTTTGTGAGAGAGAAAGAATTCTTGGAGGAGAAGCAAAAGCTTGAGGGAAAGAAAATATTGTACATCTGAGAGGTGTGGAAGATTGTAAATCTTCATTGTATATCTTGTCAAAGAATTAGATAATATATTGGCTTGTTTCTTGGTGGATGTAGCCCACACTGGGTGAACCACGTTAAATCAGTGTTGATTTATATCTCTTGTTTTATATATTTCTTCTAGTAGAATATCCGCTTTTATTTGCATGTATGCTTAGATCTAATATATTATTTATACAACCGGTGTGCTAACCCCAACAATCGATATCGAGTTTTGTTTGAGAGTTTTGTGTGTTGATATATTTACTCACAAACAGGTTTTCTGATTAATTGGGATCTACAACAATGGTAGAAGAAAACAAATACAAGGTAAAGAAGTTTGACAAAATTATCAATTATAGAAGATGCATTGAGGATTATTTCTATTAATGAGATTTGTATTTACCGTTGGATGAGAATTCTAGACCTACAAAGATGACTGATGAATAATGGAATATTTTTTATAGAAAGGATTTGGGATCTATAAGATTGAGCCTGGTAGCATCTGTGGCTTCCAATATTACAGAAGCCCGACTTCTACGATAGGGTTAATGAAATCTTTTACTAATTTCTATGAAAAACCTAGTGCTTCAAATAAAGTTTATTTGCTTTGAAGAAACTATTTAGTTCTAAGATGCATGAAGGTGGATCTACATTTAAAAATTTGAATGATTTCAGATCTATTGTAAATCAGTTAAAATCGGTTGATATATTGTTTGATGATGAAGTGAAAGCACTTTTATTCTTATGTTCTTTGTCTGATAGTTGGGATAACTTGGTAATGGTTGTTAGTAATACAACATCTACTAATAATATTTTGAAGTTTGATGATGTGGTTGGTATAATATTGAATGAAGAAATTCGTAGGAAGAGTATAGAGGAATCATCATCTGGGAATGCTTTGAATGTAGAAAGCAGGGGCATACAAAGGAGATATCCAAAAGTAAGAGTAATGAGAAATCAAAGTCAAGGGATAACATATCTAAATCCAGAGGTAAGGGAATTACTTGTTGGAAATGTGGAAAGAAAGGACATGCAAAGAAATATTGTTGGTCAAAGGATAAAGAGAACCAACAACTAGACAAAGGTAAAGAAGCAAATCTTGCTGCAGCAGAGGTAATGCAAGATGCTCTTATTCTTTCTTTAGATAATAGAATTGAATCATGGGTTTTAGATTCAGGAGCTTCTTTCCATATAACCCCTAATAAGGGTTATTTTAGAAATTACATCCAAGTAAATTTTGGGCATGTTTATTTGGGTGATGATGAACCTTGCAGTATATTTTCATGCAAATGTGCAACAGGGAAATTGACAATTTCCAAGCACGACAACGATACCCCAGTGTTAATTTTTTCAAGTCCCATCATTCCAAGACACCTCGGGTCTATCCAATTAGTCCAAATGACCTCTTGAATAATGTAATCTCATCCCCCTAGGTGATTTAGGTAAGTCTATTCATTCCCCTAGGTGATTTTAGGGAGTTCTGAAAAGATACTATCTTCTGGCAGTATTGGGAAGGGCTATCGCTGGCCTTCCTAGGACTGGATCAACCCCTTGAGTGGAAAGGAAAGGGTAAAATTCAACATGGAGGTGAATTGAAGACCTTAAAACATCATGGAAATTATTTTGGAAGGTTTTGGGAAGTTTTGAGAAACTTGGAGCAGTTTGAGAAAAATTAGGGTTCACAAGCCTAGCAAGACACAAGTCTAAAACAATTGTTGGGCTTCAAAAGATGATTCCGGGAGCTCTAGATGGAGTTAGAAGAAAAAAAATACCAAAGAAATAGGATTAAATACCTACATGATGGTGAAATCATATTTTCACAACACCTTGGTGCATAGGATTGGAAGGCAGTTTTTATCAGGTACAAGTGGAGTCTCAAATCACAAATCCACTTTTTTAAGGATTAGATGGATGAATCAAGACATGAGACCCCCACCATTGGATTAAAATTCCATTTCAATCAGATCATATAAAATTTCACCAAGAAATTCCACCGGGAGCTCAAGTTATCTTCTTTCTAAGTTGCCCTCTCAAAGGCAGTTTAGACTTAGTCATTTTTCGAGGACACGTGTCAACACCAGAGCTGGGGGATTTCATGTCCCCAATGTCCCTAAGGTCAAGTACACCAACCATTGAAAAATTCACCCAGCCCCATGTGACCTCTTGGACCCTCATGTGACCTCCAGACTTGACAGTTCAGCCCCAAGTGCATTTTTGAGCATCCATTCCACTAATCTCGGTGCCACATGTCAGCTCCAGGACCACCATGGAAACTGATGTCCCTTATTTCCATGATGGGACATAAGACCTTGAAAAACTGCCAATCCCCTATGGGGAGCCTTTTGGACATCCATGTGACCGACTTTCAACCCCGGTGCATTTTTGAGCATCCATTCCTTGTCACCGGATCAAACGGTGCCACGTGTCAGCTCCAGACCATCGTGGAAACTAATGTCCCTTATGTCCCTAAGGTGAGGGACATCATACATGGAAAAATTTTCCCATCCCCTATAGGGATCATTTGACATCCACGTGACCAACTTTCAACCCCAAGTGCATTTTTGGAGCATCCATTCCCTCCTCCGTGTCACACGTCGATCAAACGCCATATGTCAGCTCCAAGACCACCGTGGAAACTGATGTCCCTTATGTCCCTAGGTGAGGGACATAAGACATGGAAAAATTCTCCCATCCCCCTATGGGGAGCCTTTTGGACATCCATGTGACCTACTTTCAGCTCCCAGTGCTTTAAAGCAACTTTTCTCACCTTCATTCCTGTCGTCGGATCACCGCCACATGTCATCCTCTTGACCACCATGGAATTTGATGTCCCTCACATCCCTAAGGTCAGGGACATCAAACATGAAAAAAATTTCACCCAAGCTTCTCCTCTCATAATTTCAAAAATTCAAAAATCTAATTGTTGCTCAGTGCTTCTTAGTGCTTCCAACTGCTTCCACTCATGTGCACAGAACAAACTTCATCCTTCCTCTGCAACTCTCCTCCATCACTCCACCATTGAAAAAATTGAACCAAACCTTCCATATAGATAATTAATTCACTCCACAAAATCACACAGGTCCCAAAGGAAGGAATTCTGATCAAACACAAAAGGAGAAATGAAGAAAAAGGAGAAGCACATATGAAAAACTCCATAGCCATGAAAAACGAATAGTCAAAGAATTCTCCCAAACGGATGCATGAAACAACAAGTTATATTTTTCTGTTCATTCCTCTACCCAAGGCCATCAAGAAGACACCTTCAAACTCTCCTCTCATGCACCAGAGCATCCACAATGAAGAAATCCCACTTCCGTCTCAACGAAGAAAGAAGTGGGATTTCTCAGTCAAACCAGTTGCCGGATTGAAGTAAGATCACACGTGAAGCACCAAAGAAAAAAACCCACATCAAAAATATAATTTATTCACAAATGGAGGAGAAAACCAGACCTGCAATTTTGAGGTCCATTAATGGTTGTCATACCCAAAAGCCTTTGCCAGTCTGAAAATTAAAACTTTAAAATCTCCTGACTATTAAGCGGTGGGTGGGAAAATTTTTGAGGGTGATATTGGGAAAAACCCCATATCAAAAACTTTGTTTCACATCAATCCAACTCCTAGAAGCCCACTTTCTAAAAATAGTAGGTCTTACTACATAGAAATACTATTTTGGGAAAGTAAGTCATTAATAAAGAACTTACAAAGGAGAAAGAGATTTGGAGGTGCACTACAACCGAGAATTCACGAACAGGACATTTTTGGCACTTACTAAAAATAGAAAGTGGGCCCACGAGCACCTTCTAAAAATAGAAAGTTGATCCGGAAGGAACGAGGAACATAGGAGAAAGAGGAATCAAGGTCACAACACTCAGTAGAAGTTCCAAGGACTTGATTTTTCACACTTACTAAAAATAGTAAGTTACTTTTTCTAAGAAATCATGAAGCATAAATGGATAGGGTCAGAATATGACACACCCCTTCACTTCGAGTAAGTATGAAATGTGGAAGAAATCTCTGTCATCATACATGAGTATGTGGTAAAGGACCTCAAGTGTCTTTCACATCATTTCATGCTTTAATTGAGTATCAAGACCAAATATTCACAAGTGGTTTGTTCTTTCTTCTGAATCACAATCGACTCTGTGGGGATGATGTCTCACAAGATGATTCATTAGGATCCTATCTAAATCAGCCAAGCACTGCGACAACATTGAGAGTCACATGAACCATTTGTTTAAAATGGATCTCCATGAGTGATGCCCATGGTCACAAAAAGTTCACTCATGCAGAGTGATTTACACACCAATTTGAAACATCATTTCCAGTGTGTAAGGAATTCAAAGTTTCAGAGTTTCACTACATTTGGAGCTTTCCATCAATGAGGATCAATGAACTTCATCGGGTGACATCTCTTCTTCTCTCTCTCCTCTCTTCTTTCTCTCTCCATTCTAATTCTTCTTTGTGTCATCATTTGTATTTCATCTTTTCACTTCCTAATGACCTATTTCAAATTTGTAAAACCTTTATTTTCTCAAAATTATAAGAGAAATACTTAATTCAGGAAGTGGAAAATTTTTAAAGGTCATGAGTAGAATATGAAACCAAGAGTCATGGGAGGGAGGTGAAAAGTCATATTCTACTCTATAAATTGTAAAGCCATTTCCCATTTCAAAGGGTTGGTGATTGATCTTGTAAACTCAAGAGTATATTGTACTTTGAGAGAACAAAGGAGATAGCCATTTTCTTCCATTTCCCCCCTTCTCAATTTCCTCCATTTCTCCACTATGTACAACTTCTGTTTAAGCATCAATACAAGAAGGAGTTTCTAGCTTTCTTTGATAGGGATTTTATGATACTTTGTGTTCATCAAATTCTATTTGGTCTTGTTGCCATTTGGGGTTGTTTCTCTAAATGCAGTGCATGTGTTGAAGTTTCTAACTAGTGTGTGTGCAAGAATCTGATTTTCTACCTGCAACATTAGTTCTCCTACCTCAATTCTCACTCCCTTTCCCACTTTCAGAAAAATTCTTCCCTAACAAGAGATATTTCTAGCTTTTCCGCAGGGTCAGTGGAGTGCCCCTGTTGGATCCCTCAGTCAAAGGCCACCACATAAATCCACATTTTCTCACATGCATACATATGAAGACTACACGGGAGTAAGTAGAGGGACTTAGATTCCTAGAGTGTTTGGCAAAGAAATCCACAAGTTTTTCCACCCAAAAAATTTTCTTGCCAACAATTTTTGGTGCCCACCATGGGGTAGATTTAGCAACATCTGCACCCAATATACAACCGCAAGGTCTTGAAAATAAAAAAAAAAATCATATTTTGAAGGAAAATCATTTTTGAAGGTGACTCCATCAAGGAACGAACCCCTGTCACATTCATTTCCCACATCATGAAGAAATTTCTAGATTGGAGTGAAGTACCAATGAGTGACAATGAAGAAGAAGAAGAAGATGTCTTCCTAAAAAGAAGATCATTGATCAGCCATGGTTCCGGACTAGTGTTGACAAAGGAAAGAAGAAAGAACCTATCATCGATGAAGAAGAATGGATTCAAAGGAGACATAAGATAAGGTGTGAAGCTCAAGAATATGCCAAATTCTTGCAAGAGATGAATGAGCAACTTGAAGCAGCCCATAGCGAGAAAGAAGAAGAGGAGAATTTTCCTATAGAGGAAGACCCTGAAGATCATTCATACCATAGGGTTTTCATACCCAAAAGGTTCTTGAATGCCACTAAAGAAAATCCTATCCTTGAGCCTTCCGATGAAGATAAAATCAGCATTCAAGAAGATGATGAAAGATAGGATGGTGCAAGATCCACTAAAGAAGATTTTTGCAATCTCACACAACTCACTACAAAATTGAGAACATTTTCCTTCTTCCACCATTCTCTAGATGAATTCATTGCATATGGTGATGAAGAAATGAACATGTTGAAAAGAGAATATGTGGAAATACTTGAGAGCATAATAAAAGGAAATTCTGACCCCAAGTCTTTGATGAAATTTGGAGGTATGCTTTAGCTCTACAGAGAAGATATGAACATTTTGAAACTCTCGCATCAAATGGAGGAAGAAGATGAGATGCACCCTATGGAAGAAGACTCGGATTTGCCCATACTATGAGGTTTTCATTCCCAAAATATTCTCGGATGCTTCTAAGAAGATCTTGTCATGGAACCTCCCAATGAAAGCCAAAGCAACATCATGGAGAAAGAAGTAGAAGAGACAAAGATAGAATCACCATTCAGCAATTCCATTTGGCTCAAGTCACAACCCATGGGGGAATAATATATTCAATAAAGGAAGATCCTTGCTGCATAATGGATGATCCAATGCTCTCAAGACTCCACCAATGATGAAGAAGATGGTCAATTCAAAGTAAGCATGGATGATCTCTTTTCAAGTTTTTATCTTTCAATTGATGATGAAATGGAGAGATGTGAAGAAGTGCAAGAAACTCAACCAACATCATGGCCCAAAAATGATGAATTCAAGATGGTCATAGATAATCCTCCTTCCTATTTTGATTCCTCAAGTGACGTAAAAATGTTGCATGAAGAAATGAAGGAAGTCAAAGAATCAAACTCTCTCCCCGATGCAATCATGGATGATCAAATGGAAGAAGCCCACTCTATTTTCAAATCCAAGGAGAATGAGAAATTTAAACACAACCTCTACTCACTCGAGGAGAAGAATCATCATCATGGTGAAAACATAGCCTTTCATCTTTCACCTGAGCAAGAGGATTTAATAATGGATGATCAAGATGTAGCTGAAAATTCTTCTCATATTGCTGCCCCAACACGGTTCTCTACTCCTTACCAAGGAGAAGATGATATGGATTTCGAGCTTGAAGGAGCACCATTCCCTCAAGCTTGGACATATTCTCCTTGTCAATAGGTGTCATGAATCAAGTATGCCCATGTATGCAAGAAAGTGAATCTTCGGCAAAAACACAAATCATGAAAGAGGTGAACGAGAATGTTTTAGATGAATCATGGGCCCATATGGATCATATTTTTAACCATCTCCTAGAGGCACAACAAGAAGATATTCCTCCAATAAAGATAAAAAGAGCCTATGGAAATTTTAGAAGAACTATCCATACAAGATATCTTGAAGGCCACAGAAGAAACTAGGATCCTCAACTCAGTCTTGAACTCTTGACCCGGCCATGGAGATACAAGAAAAGTATGAGTCAATTTGTGCTTCCTATTTTGGTGCACCAATTTTTGATGTTGAAATGGAGCAGTTGGATAAGCTTGATGACTTCTCTAATACTTTGGTTGATGAGAATAAACATGAAAACATGCCTTTTTCTTCCACATTGTGTGAAGAAGTTCATGAGTGCAAAAGAAGAAAAGTTTTCATGTATCTCCTTTGGACATCTCCATTTTTGAAGACAACACCTCCACCATGGAAGAAGATAATAGGGAAAACATTGAGCTGATTTGCATTGAAGAAATTTGTTCAGAACATGGAAAAAATCAGCTTTGGGGCAGCGATGAGATGCTCGATGGAGAATCAGCTATATGGATAAACATGGAAGGCAACTGACATGAAACTGATTTTAGAGGGGATGAAGGTAAGTGGAATTTCCAAGCAAGGACTTGAGCATCAAGAAGCTCACATGGACTCACTCCTACCAAGTACACAAATAATTGTGAAAGCACCTACTTTCATAAGCAACTGAGGAGAGGAGGTTACTTTCTGGAGCCAGTCAATGGCTTTGCAAATCAACATCACTCAGTGTTTCCCACTCGGGGTAACTCTTGAGGAATGAAAAGTGCTTCAATGAAAGTGGGTTTTCCCCCACCTTGTACCATAGGTGATTTCTAGGTGTGTTTCCCTTCTTGTTGTGTGTGTCTTTTTTTTTGTGTGTGTGTTTCCTTCTTCTCTCTCTCTCTCTCTCTCTAAGTTGTACATGACTCTGCAAGGCCCAATGGATAAGGCACTGGTCAAATGAACTATATGGTCTAAAATTGAGATTTTGATTCCCATGTCATGTCTTCACTATGCTCATTCCATGTCATGTCCCCAAGCTAGAGCCATTGTTGTCATGCAAATGTGCAACAGGAAATTGACAATTTCCAAGCATGACAACGATACCCCAGTGTTAATTTTTGTTTTCCCATCATTCCAAGACACCTCAGGTCTGTCCAATCAATCCAAATGACCTCCTAAATAATGTAATATCATCCCCCTAGGTGATTTAGGTAAGTCTATTCATTCCCCCTAGGTGATTTTAGGGAGTTTTGAAAAGATACTATCTTTTGGCAATATTGGGAAGGGCTATCGCTGGCCTTCCCAGACTGGATCAACCCCTTGGAGTGGAAAAAGGGTAAAATTCAACATGGAGGTGAATTGAAGACCTTAAAACATCATGGAAATTATTTTGGAAGGTTTTGGGAAGTTTTGAGAAACTTGGAGCAGTTTGAGAAAAATTAGGGTTCACAAGCCTAGGCAGTACACAGGCCTAAAACAATTGTTGGGCTTTAGAAGATGATTTTGGAGCTCTAGATGGAGTTAGAAGAAAAAAAAATACCTCCAAAAATAGGATTCAAATACCTACATGATGGTGAAATCATATTTTTCACAACACCTTGGCGCATAGGATTGGAAGGCAATTTTTATCAGGTACAAGTGGAGTCTCAAATCACAAATCCAATTTTTCAGGGATCAGATGGATGAATCAAGACATGAGACCCCACCATTGGATTAAAAATTCAAATTTCTACTTAGGATCATATAAAATTTCACCAATAAATTCCACCGGGAGCTCAAGTTATCTTCTTTCTAAGTTGCCCTCTCAAAGGCAGTTCAGGACTTAGTCATTTTTTGGGAGGACACGTGTCAGCACTCTCTGGAGATCCATTCCCCCCAGGATTTCATGTCCCCACATCCCTAAGGTTAGGTACAAAAACCCTTCCCTTATGTCCCAGAGGGACCCATGTGACCTCTTGGACCTCATCCCCTGACCTCCCACTGATGACTTTCAGCCCCAGTGCATTTTTGGAGCATCCACTCCCTTTCCGTCGATCAAAGTGCCACGTGTCAACTCCAGGACCACCATGGAAACTTATGTCCCTTATTTCCCTGAGGTGAGGGACATAATACCTAATTTCACCCATCCCCTATGGGAGTCATTTTTGACACCCATGTGACCGACTTTCAGCCCCTAGGTGCATTTTTGAGCATCCATTCCCTGCCATCGATCAAACGCCACGTGTCAGCTCCAGAGACCACCATGGAAACTGATGTCCCTTATGTCCCTAAGGTGGGGGACATCAGACATGGAAAAATTCACCCATCCCCTATGGGAGTCATTTGACACCCACGTGACCGACTTTCAGCTCCCAAGTGCTTTAAAGCAGCTTTTCTCACCTTCATTCCCTACGTCGTCGGATCACCGCCACGTGTCATCCTCTTGACCACCATGGAATTTGATGTCCCTCACATCCCTAAGGTCAGGAATCAAACATGAAAAATTTCACCCAAGCTTCTCCCTTCATGCATTCAAAATTCAAAAATTAATTGTCGCTCAGTGCTTCTTAGTGCTTCCAGCTGCTTCCACTCCAGTGCACAAACAAACTTCATCCTTCCTCTGCAACTCTCCTCCATCACTCCACCATTGAAAAAATCAAACCAGACCATATAGAGATAATTAAATTCACTCCATGGTGATACACAGGTCCCGAAGAAGGAGAATTGGAGCAAACAAGAAGGAGAAACAAAAACAAAGAAGAGAAGCAATAAAATCTCCATAGCCATGAAAATGAATAGTCAAAGAATTCTCCCAAACGGATGCATGAAAAAAAAGTTTATATTTTTATTCATTCCTCTACCCAAGGCCATCAAGAATACACCTTCAAACTCTCCTCTCATGCACCAGAGCATCACAATGAAGAAATCCCACTTCCGGCTCAACGAAGAAAGAAGTGGGATTTCCCATCAAACCGGTTGCAGATTGAAGTAAGATCACACGTGAAGCACCAAAAGAAAAAACCCACATCAAAAATATAATTTTATTTCACAAATGGAGGAGAAAACCAGACCTATAATTTTGAGGTCCATTAATGGCTTCATACCTAGAAGCACTGCCAGGTCTGAAAATTAAAACTTTAAAATCTCCTGGACTATTAAGCGGGTGGGCCTGAAATTTTAGAGGGGTGATATTGGGAAAAAACCCATATCAAAAAACTTTGTTCCACATCAATCCGACTCCCAGAGGCCAACTTTCTAAAAATAGCAAGTCTACTACATAGAACTTGCTATTTTGGGAAAGTCATTGACATAAGAACCTGAAGGAGACAAGACATTAGAGGTGCACTACAACTGAGAATTCACTAGAATGGACATTTTTGGAACTTACTAAAAATAGTAAGTGGGCCCTCGAGCACCTGCTAAAAATAGAAAGTTGATCCAGAAGGAATGAGGAACACAAGGAGAAAGAGGAAAACTAAGCCGCAACATCCAGTTGAAGATCGGGGACTTGATTTTTCACACTTACTAAAAATAGTAAGTTGCTTTTTCTAAAAGAAATCATGAAGCATAAATGGATAGGGAAGAATATGGCACAACCCTTCACTTCTAAGTAAGAAAAAATGTCATCTCTATCATCATACTATGATAAGAGTATGTGACTATGAGGATGTCAATAGTGTCTTTCGACACTCATTTCATGCTTCAATTGGTATGCGGGAGGTGGAATTCACAATCGACTCCGTTGGGGATCATTCACAAGATGATTCATTAGGATCCTATCCGAATCAGCCAAGAAGTGTGACAACATTGAGGGGAGTCGGATGAGATTTGTTCAGAATGGATCTCATGAGTGATGTCCATGGTCACCAAATGAGTCATGAAACAATTTATTTACACACGGTGTTCACACATCATCCAGTGTACAAGGAATTCGAATATTCAGAGTTTCACTGCATTTGGAGCTTTCCATCAATGAGGATCAACAAACTTCATCGAGTGACATCTCTTCTTCCTCTCTTTCCCTCTCTTCTTTTCTCTCTCCATTCTAATTCTTCATTATGTGTCATCATCATTCTATTTTTTCATCTTATTCACTTAAGTGACCTATTTCAAATTTGTAAAAAGTATTTTCTCAAAATTATAAGAGAAATACTTAATTCATGGAAAATTAAAGGTCATGAGTAGAATATGGAAACCAAGAGTCATGTGAGGGAGGTGAAAGTCGATTCTATTCTATAAATTGTAAATCCATTCCCATTTCAAAGGGTTGGTGATTGATCTTGTAAACTCAAGAGTATATTGTACTTTGAGAGAACAAAGGAGATAGCCATTTTCTTCCATTTCCCCCTTCTCAATTTCCTCCATTTCTCCACTATGTACAACTTTTGTTTAAGCATCAATACAAGAAGAAGGAGTTTCTAGCTTTCTTTGACTAAGGGGATTTCATGATACTTTGTGTTCATCAAATTCTATTTGGTCTTGTTGCCATTTGCAGGGTTGTTTCCTCTAAATTTAGTGCATGTGATGAAGTTTCTAACTAGTGTGTGTGCAAGAATCTGATTTTCTACCTACAACATTAGTAAGAGATTTCTAGACACAGGTCGATGGAGTGCCCCTATTAGATCCTCGCTTTGTCCCGTAGCATTGGCAAGAAATCCACAAGTTTGTCCACTCGACAAATTTTCTCACCAACACAATATTACTAGTAAAGGGAAGTTCATCTAAAATTGTAGAATGAAAATACATGGGTATTGAAAGATGTGAGGCATGTACCACCTCAGGAATCTTATTCTCACAGGGAAACCAGTGAATCAGTTGCATGGTTACTTTTATAGGAGACTCTTAGAAAGTCACCAAGGGTGATTTTTATGTGGCAAGAGGTAAGAAGGTAGGAACGTTATATTTATCTATCTATGTTACTAATTCCTTTTATGCATTATCTACTTCAGATTCAGATGCATGCATGTGGCATAATCGGTTGGGCCATATGAGTCAAAAAGGAATGCAGATCTTAAAGATTAAGGGTAAGTTATTAGATTTGAAAGATTTAGATCTTGATTTCTGTGAGCATTGTATCTTTGGAAAGCAAAAGAGAGTGATATTTCTCAAAGTTGGGGCAACTAAGAAGGAGAAAAAATTAGAGCTTGTATACTCAGATGTGTGGGGACCAACTTAGGTAGCTTCTCATGGAGGATCCCAGTATTATGTTACTTTCATTGGTGATTCTACAAGAAAGGTATGGGTTTATTGTATTAAAAGTAAATATGATATTTTGAGACTTTTAAAAGATGGAAATCCCTTGTTGAGAATGAATCAAATTCTAAGTTAAAGTGTCTTAGATCTGAAAATGGTGGTGAATATTGTAGCAAGGATTTCAATGATTATTGTTTAGTGAATGGGATACGTAGAGAAATAATGATTCCAAGAACACCATAGGAGAATAGTTTTACTGAGAGAGAATGAACAGACAATCATGGAACGTCTTTAGAAGTATGAGGATACATTCGGATTGCCTTTGCGCTTTTGGGCGAAGCAATTAATACAAAGCGGTTTATATGATTAACTATGGGCCTTCAAGTTCACTAGATGGAGGAATACCGAAGGTATATTGGACCGGAAAAGAGGTAGATCTTTATTTTCTTAAATTTTTGGTTTAGAAGCTTTTGTGCATGTTGATAAGGAAAATAGGAAAAAGTTGGATGCAAAATAAAAGAGAAGCACTTTCATTGGTTGTGGATCTGGTGATTTCAGATTTTGTTTTTGGGATTTAGATAATTCTAAAATTATTAGGAGTTGTGATGTTGAATGGAATGAAAAGAGAATGTACATGGATCAAATTTTGGTACCCAAGGATGAACTGGTTGAGAAGTTTGTGAATGTAAATGAACTCTCAGATTTAAAATTTATACCGACATGGTTACATTGTAACTAGTGTTGGTTGACCCCTAACCGACATCAATCTGTAGAAATGATATCAGTTATAGAAGAAAAACCGCATCGGTTAGCAAACCGACATTGGTTACAGTGTGGCATCAATCACCGCTGTCGATTTGGATACAAATTTCCAAGAGGTATAGAATGAGCCTCTGGTATCCCAAACTCATGTGAGAAGGTCACAAAGAGTAAGTAAACCTCCGTAAAGATTTACACCTTCTCTATTTTATTTATTATTGATGATGATGGTGAACCGAGAGAGTTTTGAAGAAGCAATACGGGATAAGACCCACGTGCGGTGTGAGCATGGCATGGATGAGGAGATGGAATCTTTGGAATAGAAATAGACTTGGGATTTGTTAAGTTGTCGGTAGGTAAGAAGACTTTGCATAACAAGTGGGTTTACGGGATTAAGGAAGAAGAGGGTGGACAGGAAAAATATAAGGCAAGGCTTGTAGTAAAATGATTTACACAGAAAGTAGGTATTGACTTTGGTGAAATATTTTCTCCTATTGTAAAGATGGCTTCAATTTATACTTTTGTATTGAGTTTAGTTGCGGTAGAATATCTGCATTTAGAGAAACTAGATGTGAAGATGGCTTTCCTTCATGGTGATTTGGATGAAGAGATTTATATGCAGCAATCGCTTGGGTATAAATTCAAGGGTAAGGAGAAATTAGTGTGCATGTTGAAAAATATGGGATCAAGCAAGCTCCAAAGCAATGGTACATGAGGTTTGATAGTTTTATGCATGAGAATGGTTACTTTAGATGTGAATTTGACCATAGTGTTTATTTCAAGAAGCTTGAAAATGGGAGATATATTATTTTTTTACCGTATGTGGATGATATGCTTATTGCAAGATCTAGTATGTAGGACATTGGTGAGCTTAAGGAAAAGCTAGCTGACACATTTTCTATGAAGGATTTAGGATTTGAAAAAATAATCCTTGGCATGCAAATACTCGAGAGACGGAGAAAAAAGAAATTGTATTTATCTCGAGGAGGATTATATCTACATGGTGTTAAAAAGGTTCAAGATGCGAGAATGCAAAACTGTCAATACGCCTATGGCTGGACACTTCAAATTGAGAAAATATCGGTGTCCATCATCACATGAGGAGGTCAAATACATGACATAAGTGTCATATCCTTCAAAGAGTTGGGAGTCTCATGTATGATATGGTTTGTACCAGACTAGACATTGCAAAGGAAGTGGGAGTTGTGAGTAGGTATATGGCCAATCCGTAAAGAGCATTAGAAATCATTCCAATGGATACTGGGTATTTGAAAGGGACATATATCATGTGGTTATGCTATGGAGGTTCGGATATTTCATTATGTGGCTATGTTGATTTGGATATGGCTGGATATATGGATGGTAGGAGGAGCACTCTGGATATATTTTCACAAATGTGGAACAAAAAGTTAGCCGGATTTCAAGATTACGAGAAGGTTGTCACTTTGTCTACTATAGAGGCGAGTATGTTGTAGCTACAGAGGCTATCAAAGATATTATATGGATGAGTAGGTTCATGGAAGAGTTGGGAAAGGAGAAATATGATTGTAAATTGTACAAAGGACAATGTCGAGTGCAATTCATTTGGCAAAGAACTCAGCATTTCATTCAAGAATGAAACACATTCGGTTGAGGTATCACTTCATATGGCGAGATATGATAACAAATCCATTAGAAAAAGAGAAGTCGAGCTACTCTCCACTTTGTTGGTCTTTGATTTTGAGACTTGAAGAGGAAGAAACAAAGATAAGGAAGTATCCAGAATGATGTTTTACAAGTACAATACGGTATATAATCTCCAAGTGGGAGATTGTTGAGTTGTGGAGCTCAATTACTTCAGATTAGCATGCAATGTGAAACTTTCTAGAAAACAAAGTAACTCACATCGGTTAGGAGGTACCGGCATCGGTCATCTTATACTGACATTAGTCAAGAAAGGAGGAACCGGTATTGATTAGGGCTAGCATGCATTGGTTACCTATGTGGGAGTGTTTTAATTAATTCTCGGAATTAGATCTATTTTTAGCATTACAAGAGATCTATTGGTTGTAATTTCATGGCTAAGTGCCCTAAGTTTATGTACGTCAATATAAACATGAAAGCTAGGGTTTAGAAGTAAGAATTAAGAAGAACTTGCAAAATTTGATGATTTTGTGAGATTTAAAGAATTCTTGGAGGAGGAGAAAAAGCTTGAGGGAAAGAAAATATTGTACATCTCGAGAGGTGTGGAAGATTTTGAATCTTCATTGTATATCTTGTCAAAGCTTTGGATAATAGATTGGCTTGTTTCTTTGTGGATGTACCCCAAACTGGGTGAACCACGTTAAATCGGTGTTGATTTATATCTCTTGTTTTGTATATTTCTTATGGTAGAATATATGCTTTTATTTATGTGTATGCTTAGATCTTATATATTATCTGTACAATCGGTGTGCTAACCCCAACAAATATTTTAGTCTTCAAAAATAACAACTAGTATTTGTGTGTTTCCTTTTTGGGCGAAAAACACTAATCAATATTAGAGTATGAAATATTAACCCTTGTTGTAGGGGAATGGTCCCCTTGAGCTTACCCTTGTGATCTTATTTACTCACCGGGATCGAACACCTTAATCAACTTTTAACCGTGTCTTTTCCCATTACCATATTGAGATTTAGTTTATCCCCAAACCGAGAAAATGGGTCTTACATGTGTCTTCATGACCGTCTAGTGGTAGGTAAACATTGTACCTTGTCTATCCTTTGTGCATGGTCCATGAGAATGCTCATTTTTTCATCATGGGCCAATTTTTTGACCTTCACAAGTAATGAACTAGAAGACTTGTTAATGGTACGAAGCTCACATTGAGAAAGAACCCTATTGTGACATTTCTAAGCCTTAGGGATAGAGGTGTTACCTTGGCTAGTAATAATGGAATACCTTGGTGCTTTTACGAAGGTCTTGTGAGTTAAAAATATTACAAACTCTAGTTTTGACTTGTAGTAGGGAGTAGAACCCTTGGGTGTAAATGGAAATAAATCAAACCTAGGACCAATTAAGAAGTTTAATTGTGGCTAAAACTTGTAATTCAACTCATAGCTATCGATATTGAATTCTTAAGATGATGGATTAGGAGTAAAGTGAAAGTTGAGACTTATCCCTTTAACTCAATGCAAACCCTTATAACGTTAACACAGGTAAATGAATTGTTCTATGTGTATCATGACTTTTGAAATCAAGGTATCCTAATTGGGAGCAAGTGGATTGTGAATCATATTTATATCACGAGCGTAATGCAAACTAAGTAGTTAAATTACATAGTTAGTTGTAATAATTTGAAAGTGAATAGAGTGTATCCTTAGTGTTAAGCATTATAATGAAAGAGGAACATGGGAATTTGTCCACTCTTAGACCTAATAGTCTATCTTTTTTACTTCATGTGAATTTTCCCTTTTCTTGCAAGGTAAAATACAATACCAAGTAAACATGCTCTTGAGAAACAAATCCTTAGCTTGAGAACAAGTATTAGTAGACTATTTTTTTGTTTAAAATGTTCCTTTTAACAATCGAGATATATAATTTAATTGCAATAAGAGAAATAAGAAAAAATTAATGGAACTATTATAAGTTAAATGTTAAACGAAATAAAGAAAAATTAGTCGAGAGAAAATGGAAATTTATGTCTTTATATTATAATTTTTCTTTAAACCTATAAGGCTAAACAATGAGAATTTAATTGATCATTTGAGAAAGTAAGACATTGATGTGCATATTATGTTATCATGTTGTAAGCTCATGCGGATATGTGAATGGGACTCGATGATAGGTTTGACGATGATTGGATTTAGGGGTTGAGATTTTGGATGGTGGTGCATGAGTTTTGATAGGAGGAAGGTGGGGGTCTTGATGATTGATAGGAGATTTAGGTGTTGGAATTGGGGATGGTTGTGTGGGCTTGGGATTGGTGGCTAGACTAGCAAGGACATAAAGGAGGTCCTCTTGGTCTAGGTCAAAGTTAGTGAGGTGGTCAAAGTCAATGTAATTGGATTTTGGGGATAGATTTTATGTTGTTTAGGTCGTGGTGTGGATTGGGATTATTTGGTTTCCTCGAAGAGGAAGTCAATGGGGTGAGTGGTCTTAGGAAGAGGAATTTGTGAATGAGGTTGGATAGGAGATGATGGCTTAGGGGGTGATTGGTTGATTGAATATTGAAGATCAGATATTTGTTGATTAAGATGTTGGATGATTTCTAGGATATTAGGATCAATGTGGGATGGTTGATTTGGATGACAAGGAGAGGATTGGTTAAGGTAGGATGTGAGATTTGAGATTTTTTATTAAGATGTTGGATGGTGTGCGGGGCTTTGTGGTCAAAGTGAGATGGTTGACTTTGATGGGTGGGGGATGATGGGATAACTTGGTTGATTGATTTAGAAAAGAGATAGGGGTTTGGGTGTTGGTTTAGAAAGGATGGGGATTGTGAGTCAAAGGCCATGGTTAGATAGGATGTGTGGGGGATTAGTTTTGGATTAGGATTTATGGTGATGGGATTAGGATGGGGATTTTTGTTTGATTAAGGATGTTTAATTATGATGATGTTTGATTGATTAAAATTTTAAATTAATGGGATGGTTAAGGGTGTTCACACAACAATCATGCAACACACACCCTAACTAGTCAAGTGGGTTTGCAATCAAGCTATATCCCACTTTCAATACCACACACCGAAGGCAAGTACACAAACCGGCCCGAATCTCCACCTATGTGCCAATGTGGGGTTGGCTAGCGAGTAATCTTAGGGAGTGTGAGCCTCCTTACACTATAGCTCAATATGCGGCCAAGAGGTTTCCTAGTCTAGGATGCACGAGCTCACTAGAGGAGTCCTCGATATACCTTGTGGTATGTGGGGCCCAATTTTGTGTTGCAAAGGATGTTGTCTAAGGCCAGGTATTGGGATGTGGAATCCCCTCACTTCACACCACTCTTAAAACAAGCAAGTGCTTAGCCAATAACAATAGTTGTCCTTGAATTTATATACCCCACCGGAACATGAGGTGTGTCTACATGCATGGAGATGAAGCCCACGATCACGAGACTCCTAGGACTATGGAAAGTGTGTGGATATCACTTCCACGTCACGTTTCCCCTACAAAATAAAAATGGGAAGGCTAGCCACTTTTTATCCTCAAGATCGTCCTAGGACGTGAGAGGAGAGCATACATGGTTTTTCCTTCTGGGATGAACAAACAACACACAAAAATGATGATAAATGCAAGATAAAATGATTAAAAATTATGTAATGGGGTCTTCAAGAGGAGGCCCTGCAAAACCAAGGGTTAGTAGTTTGTTTATAACCCCAAATGTCTTGGACCAAATAAGCTGCAAAACAAAAAGGATTAGTAGTTTTATATTGATTTTTTATCTTTGGTAAGCATAGGAAGCTGCACACAAAGTGTTAGTAGTTTGGAACAAGAAAATATAACTTAATGTGTAGTTAAAATGAAAAGATTTAGAAAAATGAAAACCATGAATAAATTATATTCCAAAATACTAAATTAACACTTTGAATGCATAGATCTTCTCAATACCTTTCCGGAAAAAAATGGATTTGTTTCGAGTTCGGGGTCAAAATTATGGCTCTCGAAAGGTAGGTAAAAAAAAAATAGAAGCACCATTTCAGTCACATAAGCACAATTTCAGGTCAAAAATACGTTGTTTCATGTCACAAATGCATTTTTCTATGCACAAACGAGCTACTTTGTCAAAAACAAAAAGTCAATTTTAGGGTTTTAAAGGTGGGACAAAAGCATTGTTTTATGATAAACATATTGTTTCGATCACGAACGTGTTGTTTCATGTCACAAACGCGTTGTTCTATGCACAAACATGATACTTTGTCAAAAATTCAATTTTGGGGTTTTAAAGGTTGGACAAAAGAATTGTTTTATGATAAACGCATTGTTTCAAGTCACGAACGCACTTTTTAGGTCGTACACACTGAAGCGAACAGAAAGCAAAGAAAATTCAAAATTTTCAATGTTAAATCTTAATGAAAAAAATTGAAATTTGGACAATTTGTTCTTTGTGCTAAATGATACTGATTCCAATAAAAATTTAAGGGGTAAACCCCACAAAGGGTGCCAAAACGTAGATGAAAAAGAGATGTTAGAGCAAAATGCAAACTAGAAATCAAAGTAGATCAATTCCTAATCTAACACTCTTTATCACTACCTCATATTGAGCTAGATGGAAAGGGAATAGAATGCAATACCTTTTACTTACCAAAGTAGATATCCCTTTGATTTGTTGATGTGCTCTTGATGGTGGATTGGATATGCTTGCTTGATTTGTGGATTCATTTGGACAACATCTCCCCTTGATTTCTTAGCTTGATTGATGAATGATGAAGGATGAATGATGATAGATTTGGATTGAAGGAATGGATTGATTGAGTGGATAAAATAGTAGAGTTTTTCTATGAATTCTTAATATTGTGCTCTCATGGAGGAGGAAAGCTAAATTTATATCTTGTGGGTGGAGGATTAAAGGGTCAAGATTGATCCAAGTAGGATTAGATCAATGGTTGAAATTCCATGAGAATGGAGAATTCTCTAGAATTAGAGAATTCTAGATTTTAGGAGAACTCTCCATTGAATTAAAAATTCAATGGAATAGTGCACATTTATTTGAATATTTGAAAATGAGAGGGAAGAATGGAGAGGCTTCTAGAAATAGAAGCCTTTAGATTTAGACGTGTGAGGATGTGATTAGATTAGGATTAGATTAGGTTAAATAAAATGATCAGGGATGTGATTTGATGAAAAGGCTAGGTGTAGGGATGTGTAGGGTAGGTGGTAGGTGAGATGTAGGAATATTAAATTCCTATAAAATGTTAATGAAGAATTAAAATAGGATAATATGATATAATAAGTGATTAATGATAAAATGAGATAAATGATAAATGATGAAAGGGTAAATGTGATAAAAGGGATTTTTAATGGGATAAATGATAAAATGAAATATTTAGATAAATGATGAAATATTAGAATAAAGGGATTAATGATGAAATTAATAATAATTAATCTTGCGATTAATTATTATATGAATTTAGATGATGTTGTGGGACAAATTAATCGTAATTAATCATGTCGACATTTTAGATATGTCTACAACTTCATTACCATGCAAGAAAGACAATGGATAATGAGGACATCATTAATGTATCATTTCCATCCGAAATGATTAGATCCTATGAGAATTAGCATTTTGGCATCCATAGTGATACTAAAATTTGTTGCTAGTCAAAAAATAACCCAAAATTGTTTCCAAAAAAGTGCTTCCAAAAATTACATTTAAAATAATTACCTCGATGAGAAAATCACAATAGTTCAATTTTCTTAGAGGAAAAATTTTATAATTCTTTTTCCAAAAATGCCAAAAAACATGTTTGTATAGGAAAAAAATTATCGAAATTAAATTAGCAGCTAAAATGATCATCTCAATGAGAAAAACATGATGGTATAGGTCCTCGCAAATAAAAAATTCAAAATCTACATTTTTATAATTTCAAATGGAAATGTTGAAGTGAGTCCCTATAGGTCCAAAATCCAATCGAATAAAAAAATCCACTTGATCAAAGAAATCCACTTGATAAAAATATATATCCTTTATTTCTACTTTACCAAACACATTACACACATTATCTACTCGGAGCTTGCAAACTATCAAAATAATGTTTTTCCAACTACACGAACTAGGGTTCTTCCAAAAATAGTTATCGACTTGTACCTAAAAAATTGAATTTAAACTGTGATATAATTTTTACTCAATGAATAGAGAATCTAGATTGAAATTGAAACAAATAATCTATAAGAATTATCATAAGAAACTAAACTAAGGTTGCGAATTGAAATGCCATATTTGAACAAAACTATGTTGAACTTCTAGATAAACCCAAGGGATTTACTAGGTCATAATGTGTTTATTTTGTAGGATCTCTCGATATAATCTATAGACATCTAAAATGTCGACATGATTAATTACGATTAATTTGTCCTATAAATATCCCAACATCATCCATATAATAATTAATCGCAAGATTAATTATTATTAATAATCTATTTTATCATATTTACCCTTTATCATTATTTATCATTCCATCATTAATCCTTTTAAATCATTATTATATCCCATTTTATCATTAATCACTTTAATCCCTTTTATTTCATTATTATTATCCTATTCTAATCCTTCATTAATATTTTCTAGGAATTTAATATTCCTACACCTCACCTACCCACCTACCCTACACATCCCTACACCTAGCCTTTCCATGTAACCTCACCCCTAATCATCATTTATTAACCTAATCTAATTCTAATCTTAATCACATCCTCACACCTCTAAATCTAGAGGCTTCTATTTCTAGAAGCCTCTCTAAATTTCCCTCTTTCATATTTAAAAATTCAAATATATCCCCTCCCTCCATTTTTAATTCAATGGATACTTCTCTCAAATTCTAGAAATATCCATTCTAGAATTCTCCATTATTCTCATGCATTCTCCACCATTGATTCAAATCCAACATGGCTTCATCTTAGCCATTGAATCCTTCACCCACAAGCTATAAATTAAGCTCTCCTCCTCCCTAAGATCCAACTTGAAAATACATAACAAAGTTCTACCAATTTGTTTCATCAATCATCCATTTTATCTTTAATTATCCAATCAATCCATCAATCTACAATCAATTCAATCCTTCATCCTTCATCAAAGCAATCCAAGCACAATCAAGGGAGGTGTTTCTCATGTGTCTCCACCAATCTGAAGCAACTAATCAACTCATTCAAGAGAAAATCCAACACATCAAAGGAGGATATTTTCAATCTTGTAGGTAAATGCAGGTATTATATTCTCTCTCCTTTCCATCTATTGCTCTATCTGAGGTATTTGCTAGGAAGATTAGAGTAGGAAGACACAAAAAAAAAAATAAATTCTTGCATTTTCACAACTAATAGTGAGTCGGAACAATGTTCTAGGAAACTAAATATAGAGGATTATATTGCTCCCACATCTACATTATCTTGTCTTTGAGGTATATAGAGAGTAACTTTATGGGGCTAATAACGTGTCGGTGCATCTAAAAAAATGACTTAAAGGCTTCTTATTGACAAAAAGAAAAAACCTAGGTGTTTCTTTTATACCGTAAGGTACATGGAAGCTAAAATTCATTCACATGGTTGTCTAATGGCTTGAGTCTTGGTGTAATACCCATCACACCATGACTTGGGTAAAAATGATAACCAATTTTCCCAAAATAATAAGTCTTAAGATTTTAAACTATTGAAACATGATTTTTCCTAGGGAGTTTTACAAAATACCTAGATATAAACCCTAAGTAATCCATCACTTCTACTGATTTCTAATAAACCCAACTCCCACGAAGGGCAAGGTGAACATAATATTAGTTGAATGTAGTTAGCCACTACATATGGATACTAATTGTAGAAAAGCACTAAATCAGTAATAAATTTGAATTCCTATATAAAACATCTAAAAACTATAGATCTTATTTGGGTACCTATAGAAAAGACTAAAATCCTACATATTTTATTTGTAAAGTTGCATGCAATATAAGGTGACGCTTATATTTCTCTATTACCATATTGAAGTATGGGTATACTTTCTAGAATCACTACAAACACCACAAGTAGACATACATAATAACTTGAAATAAAAACTTCAAGCAAATAAAAAGGAAAAAAATTAACAAGGGCACCATGACTACCACAATTTTATTAAGAAGATCTAGCTTGAATTCACCAGAGTAAGAATAAATCTCTTCCACAATATGATCCACTAACACTAGTTTTCTATGCTTTTATAAAAATAAGTAGAGGTTATTATCGTGGTTAAAGAGTAGTTACTTGCAAAGAAATCTTGTTTTTCTATTAATGATGAAATTCAATTAATTCAATAACTTTGTTAATAATCTTATCTATTAATAGATGTGGATAAGTGTGCATCAATAAGTGAATTATATATATATTAAATTATAGTTAATATAACGAGTACATATTAATCACATACAATAGTGTATGGTTAATTAAATACACTAAAAACATTTTATATTTGATTTATTTTAGAACTTCCTAGGATAGAATCATTTTAATGGTTTAAAACCTTGGGAGTTATCATTTTGTGTAAAGTGGTCATCAAATTTACTTGACCCATGATGTGAGGAGTACTTTGCCCCAATACTCAAGCCATTAGACATCAAAGTATACGAATTTTAGTGTCCATGTACTTCACAAAATATAGGAAGTTCCTAAGTTTTTTTTTTTTTACCAATAAGAAGTCATTTTTCCATTTAATTATGTGGAGAAATGGTAAGGGGTAAGCCCTAAGAAATTACTCGCAATGTACGTCAGAGATGGGATAATGCGACTACATGAATAGTATGAATCCTTCATAACTAGTGGCTTGAAACATTGTATTAGTTCATTATTTATGAACATGATAAGCTTATCTAAGAGCCTACATGTCACACACGACATATCCTAGTAATTTCACAAAGAAATTTAGGTCCTTTGGTAATCTTAACACACTTTTTGTTCCATTTCAAGTAGTTTTAGGGTCACTTTGATAATCATAAAAAGTGAAGTTATTTGTTGGAGCTTAAATTTTACAAAGAAATATATCTAATCCTTTACCAAAAAACTTTCCTTCTACATCAAATATTGAATCAATCGTTAAATAGAAATTTTATGTCATCTTGGAATTTGTGAAAAATTCAAGTGCTTATATTGATGTGAAATTTTTTAGGAAGGTATCTCTTGCCTGCACAATAAAATTTCTTTATAGTGTAGGTGATGACTCAATTTTTCGTATAATACTTTTAAGTTTCCTTGGGATTCATGCAAAAATGCAAGTGCTTCATTTGACCTAAATTGTTATCTAGAGTTAGATCTTATCATCTAAATCAAAAGTTTCTTTTAGTTCAATCCTAGATGATTTATTTTATAAGTTTTTCTAAATTTTTGGTCTTAAAGTATTGTGCAAAAATAAAAACAAAAAAGAAAGGTGAAAAAATAACTAAAAAATTGACTTATTTTTACACCATATATATATATATATATATATATATATATATATATATATATATATATATATATATATATATATATCTTTTGAATGTTTGTAGACTTGAAAATATATTCAAAAAAAAGTAAATGTATTGTAAAAAGATGTTGAGCTATTTTTAGACTTGCAAGAATTTTCAATATACGATCGTTGAATCTAAGCCTATTGATATCTTAACTCCGTGCAATTATCACACATGGAAACAAAAGATTCAAAACCATTGCAAATTAAGGGGTTTTATTCTATGTTGAAGAGAACACTCGTTTCCTTTCATAAGGAATATGAGAAATTAATATACGAGCAAAAAGGATGTAGTCATGGGGCTTATTAATATGTATGTCTCTCGATAGTAATTGTTTTCTATCATGGATTACAAAACTCCAAAATCCATGTAGGATGAATTTGATAGTTTGTTTGGGAAAATAAATGAATTCAAAGCTTTAAAATCATATTTTGAAGTATCCTCGCTTTCACCTACATACTTTTCATATATTAAAGACTTTCTAACCAATTTTGAGTCCATTCTCTAATATTTAGCAGCTTGTGATAAGGACAACAAGGATGATGAGTGTATTTTTATTAGTTATTCTAATTTAAATGGTCCATATCAAGTCTTTTATTTAAATTTTTACTTCACCATGGACACCTTGGTTAATACCTCCACGGTGCCCTCTTTTGAGACCTTTTGTGAACAGGTCTTTACTTTTTCAACTTGATGTCCTTCCTATTTCAAAGGCATGTGTGGTCAATACACCTACCTAGAAAAAGGTAAGACAGAGCCAAAACCAAAATCCAATATCAAGACAACAAACAGACAACCTTCCTCTAAGTGCACAATAAAAATCCATCAAGCCTCTTCCCACTAAATCAAAAGATACAATCTCTAAGAATAAAAATAATACAAGTGATAAGTGTACTTTTTGTGGAATGAAATCATTATAGAAAGTGTTGAAACAAAATAATATTCCAATTCCTACTTATTCAAAGGACAATGGATGTGCACTTTCATCTTGTTCATTGATTGCATCTATAGAAAAAATGGATTTTAGATTCAAGTGTCACTCATCACTTGACACATATTATATGCATGTGAAACTAATCTAAGTTAATGAAATGAACCTAACACCAAGTAGATTCATAACTTAGTTAATCAAACAAAAACATCATGATAAAGCATAAAGGAAAGCTTAACTAATTATGCATAAAACATTAAATCAAACATAAAATTCAAACCTCCTTTGATTTTTGGATGTGCTTTTAGATTGTAGGTATTTCCTTTGTGAACTAAACATAACTATGCACGATCAAGGAATTTCTCCAAGGAAGAGGAAGAGATCTCACCAATATGGCTTGATTTCCATTTTTCTTCTCTTACTACTCTTGGCCAAGTAGAAAGGGGGTTTGAACAAAGCTTTCCAATAACATGAAAATTATCTTATCAAGTGCAAATGTCTTACAAGGACATGGTGTAAATTGAAACATGGTGTACTAGGTTCTTTATATAACTTCCGTTTTGGAGAAGCTTGCAACCTAGTGAATATGGGATAAAGGTAAAGTAGAATTAAAAATGGATAAGTATGATTAGAAGATATTAATTAAAAATTAGTAATTCATGGGAGTTGGGGTGATTTAATTAATCAACTATGACTCGTTAATAGACCAAGATTTTGGAATCACAATTACGAGAGGGGGGATGAATCAAGATTTTAAAACTTTTTACTTCAGTTATCTTAACTTGCATACATTATTCAAAGCATCCATTCAACATTCATTAACCAATGTGAACTTATTAATCATGAACATCCACAAGAACATGAAGCAAGAGATAAAACAATAACATAAGATATAAAGTGGGAAAACCTCAAGGGGAAGAAAACCCACTGAACCTTTTCATATATTACTCAACACAAAGGACTCAAGTGAATATTACACATCACAAGAGATTTCTTTAGTGAGGCACCAACCCCATAAGGAGCACCAACCCATATTTAGTAAGGCACCAACCCTACAAGGAGGATACAACCCCCAAGATGAACAAACACCCACTTATCCATCTGAATATGAAGATCACATGATGTTATTTTTGTTCAACCAACTTATTTTTATCGCTCTTTCATCTCCTTTCACTCAAAACCCTCTCAAATAACTCTATCTCCTTATTCGCTCATGAATGTACCTATAATTAATGATTAGGTCATGTGAACTTGTATATTATTCTCCTCTACCCTTCTCGAGTGTCTCATACTCTTCCTTTCTCTACTCTAGATCCCTCTAACTTGTTCCTACCTTTCATCTTGCTCGTTGACAACTTCATCCCCTTAACTAGCTCAAATGAGATTTACATCTTGCCTCATATACATGATTCATAGTTCACAAACCATATTCGGTCACCAAATACCATTAATTTCAGTCATAAAAACATAAAGAATCATTACAAACATTAAAAAAATGATATTACATGACCCTTTAGGTCAGCATAGGCCTAAACAATCACAAACTTGTTCAATGCTTCTCAATTAGGCCTAAAGACAAGTCTTCACTCCAATGGTCAATATTTGAACTTCAAGGGAACAAGAAAGTTTCATAATGAATCCAAAAGCTCTGAACATGTCATCAACATCATCTACATGCACAAGTACCTTTGCATCCTTCATCTTTATCATAACACACTTCATTTGGCAAGAACCTCCTATTAGGTCTCAAGCACCTAATTACTAGTCTTCAAAAGAGAGTTGGTTCACATATAAAATCACCTTTTCAAGACACATATGGAACATAAATAGAAATATATCATACTCATACAACTCACATAACACACGTAAACCTTCAAATCATGGCACAAGATCCCAAAACACCTCCATCTCTGAAATTTCTCACACCTCGTTCTAAGTGTCAAGAACCGCCTTCTACTCATCAAGATCTAACACCTCAAAATGCACTTCCATATACTTCCACCACTTGGAAAACTTCACTTAGGACCTGAAACACCTTCTCAAACACTCATATTCATATGAAACATGAAGAAATCTAAACTTACAAACTTGTTCCTATCACCTTCTTGACAAGGCTAATATGGACGATTAGGCCATAAGGGCTTAAGCATGTAAATACCTCATCTAATCACACCAAGGGCTCAAACATGTCTTACTAGACCTCTATCAAATATCCAAGATCATATATTATTGGTACATCATGTAAAACATTGCAAACCTTCTCACCCCTCTATGACTGGTTTTGACCTCATTAGGCCATTAGCGGTAGGTCAACTTGGAAGAGTGATTTCACTCATTTCTTGCACCAAATCTATCCAAATAGTTTCATGAGTACTTAGCACACATACTAAGATTGATCCCACATCTTGTCTTTCATCATGAAACCCGCACACATGTTTGTATCGCAAATTTCCATAAAATAGGGTTCTTTATACCTTCTCAATACACCCGAGCATGAAAATGCTACCAAACTGAGCTCTAAAGAGTCATATACAACCCTTAACCTTCACATTATTTTTCCTAAGTCATTAAATGCCCAAAATATTCATTTTTTTCTCTGTCGCTACAAGACTAGGATTTTAGGAGGGTTTATAGTTGCTTAGCTTCTTAATAATGGTTCACAAAAGTCTAACATCCATTTTACCTCATTTTTCTTTTAAAAACCTTCTTATCTTCATACCCTAAAATGTAAAAATTCCTAGGTCCCCATGTAAAGTACACACGTGTGGGTGAGCATTCAAACTTGATCATCGAGTTCGGAATGACTATTTTGAGAGCTCGATAGATCCTTAAATACGTTTTCATGATTTTTCATTAAAACAACGACCTCAAACTTTGCATACACCTCTATAATTACCTCCTCCATGTTTTACAATGCTTATCCGTGCTCAACTACCTCTAAAAATTCCATGCACCAAATTTTTCCCATGTTTTCTTGCCTTGTCTTCTATGTCTTGCTTCAATAGGACCTTGAACATGCACTAAACATTTGAATTATGACCTTGTACATCTTCCACACCTATTATGCACTCTCACAATGCTCTAAACATGATTTCATTGACATTCCTTGTCTTTTTTTTTTCTTCCTACTTCGTGTCATGCATACACTAGGTCTAGGATTAGGCCTAGAATGGCTTGTTTCAACACATGCCTCACATAAACTGAAGTTTTCTTCATCTTGGAAGTACTCATACACCTCGACACAACTCCTTGATCATGTTAGACACCATAGAAACCTCTGACCACATTTGGATCTCACATAGATCACGCAAGATGAACCATACATATGCACTAAGACACTACACCAATGCAACACTCCATGACACCAAGACACCTCACTACCAATCAACCTTCACTTATTCAACCTTATTTGACATCACATATTAACTCATATGCCATCAAGACACCTTGACATGAATGTTACTTGACATAAATGACAACAATGACACGCTTTCCAACACAAGATAAGTTTAAGAATCCATTTGAAGATGATTTAAAAGGAAATTAGTATAATTTGAAGGGTTTGAAATGGGGGATTTAACTAATACGAAGGTTTATTAGTTAAAAACGAGATTGAAAGGATTAATTAATTAATTAAAACAGATTATAATTAACGAAGCAACGTTAATTGGCACCCGTGATGAAGGGGAAAGCTAGTTAATTAACGAAGTGTCGTTAATTGACTGAGATGAAGGGGAATGTTAATTAACCAATATGAAGGGGAATGTTATAACGAAATGGCAGGAAGAAGATAATTAGTGTAATTTTAGTTATAAAATTGCATAGTTATATTTAAGTGTCTACATTTTCCCTTCTTTAATGTGGATTAGTGTAAGCGACACCATTTCAAAGATAGTGACAAGTTTATACACTTTGAAGGAGTGCAAGAAAATTAGTAGGATGGAAGATGCCCCTTGAGTGTCGATGGGGTGATATATGATGTCGATTGACGTTAAAAATAAAAAGAGAAAAGATTGAATGATGGGAGAAGATCTCATTGTGGTGTCAAGGATTCAAACTTGGCTTGGTTGGCCATTGTTCAAATTGATTGATTAAGTAGGATCTTGTTCCTCAAGTGGAAGAAGCAAGGGAGGGGAGAAGAATTGGAAAATTATAGGTAGAAAGTTAGTGAGAATGGAAGATAAGATAGATGATGGATGGGAAGATCATGACATAGTATACGTACCATCTTGGTTCGAAATACATTTTATTTTATATAAGCATACAAAAAAAGGGTAAAATGACATGAAGATCCATAATACTGATTTTTGTTCATTGTTAAAGGACTAGCTTAAATAAAAATACATAAATCAATGTAGAATGAGAAATTAAACAAGTAGGAAAGCAAATAAACAAACACAAACGAACATATTTAAACAAGCAATGTTCAACAGAGTTGTACCAATGTTTTTTGTTATCCGACTTCATTTTCCAAATGTTTGAGTTATACAACAAGGGTTAAAATGATGCCCCAAGAAAGGATACATGCAATGGATTATACAAAGAACAAGGAAATCCCATATAAAATCAACATGCACTATGAAACTTCCCTGAGAAATGCTATATGATGGGAAGACAGACACAACAAGAAAACCAGCTTTGTTGATGAACGAAGATCACAATATCAATCTACATGTCGTGTGCAAAAACTAGCAAGCACTTTAAGTAAGATGTTTTGTAGGATAATTTTAGGATTTTTTTTTTGTTTTGTAAATGTTTATGATTTTTTATGTTTTACCAATGTTTTTGGATTTTGGAGGTTTTGTTTACCTATGTTTTATGATTTTTCTAGGGTTTTACCAATGTTTTTGGATTTTGTGAATTTTTATGGTGTTTTGAAATTTTTCCAAAGATACGTACAGAAAATGAAGATGCCCCCAAAGAGAGGTGAGAATATACAAGGGGAAATCCCACACATATACAAGAATAGAACTGTCGGATCAAGGTTAAGATAGATAGGTTCAACATGATGATGAAATCAAAGCAATAAAGTGTTAGGAAGGAGCGAACATGCACCTAATGCAAGTTGGTCAAGAAAAAGATGACATAAAGAAGGACAAGATTGTTTATTGAAAGATGAGAAAAAGTTTCCCTCAAACATTCTAAAAAGGAAACCTTATACACATGGACATTATGAACAAAGTAGAATATTTTGAATGCTATGAAAGGATATGGAAAATGTAGCTATAATATTAGAAATGAAAAATAATGAGCCAAAGGCGCAAATCATGAGACAAAATATGGACTAAAGCAACAAGGTCCAAACAACACCTAGTAATATACTAGTCATGTTTTCTCATAGAGATCCATGTGTGTACGTGGAAATGAATTACTTATTGAAAGGAATATTTAAAGAGGAAATAAGTGAAGACACACTAGCCAATGTGTAGGAATGATTTATTTTCAAAGGTGATTTGTGAATGGAGGGTGGAAGGAGAGTCGTACATTCCATCGCTACCATTTGGGCATCCATAGCCCTAATGAATATGTATTTGATTCTAGTTGCAAAATTTCTCTATTTATAGCCAGAGGCATACATACCTCGATAGAGATATTGGAAATACCCTAGAGAGAGTTTATTGATTTTCTTTTGAGTTTTTGATTTTTTTTTTTTTTAAAAGTATGGTAGCTCTCTCAATTATTTTGATAAGGGATTAAGAACCACCGATGGCTTGATGGAAAAGGATGTTTAAGTGATTGTGATAACAACATTGGCTAGTGTCAAAAAATGCCCAACGGTCTTCACAAAAATCTTATTAAATGTGTGATAGTGAGAGGATCTCTAAGGTCAATCGTTCTTTAATTCACTAAACTAATGAAATACCAAGGTCAAAATACATACTATAAAGATAAATGTTGCTCAATGAGTGCACATAGACCAACCAAAAGATCACTGAAGGGATGAAAATGGTGGGTTATTTGTATGGGAATGAAAGGAAAGGAAATAACATCCATGTTTATACAAAACCCGATAAAGCAATGTCGATGTTTATACCTTTGAATTTTTTGTAATGTTTTAATGTTTTCTCATTTTTTTTTTTTTGAATTTTTTATTTTTAACCTATTTTTGAAGTTTTTGCAAAGGAAAACCATAAAGGAGAAGATAATGAAGATGAATTATTGGGAATTTGGAACCAACAATGTCACTTTGCATGATAAGATCCAACAATGATGTTTGTGATTTCTTTGATGAGGGATACTAGGAGTTTTTCTTATCAAGAGTGATATTATCTCCAATCTTGATGATCGTGGTGAGATCATACTTGATAAGCGATCAGTAACTTATCTTACAATATGGATTTTGTATGTGGGAGCTTGAGTTACCTATCCATATATTTATGCACTTTACACCATACTTAGCATTGGCATTAGCGTCACATGTTTGAATTGTGTTTTTGCGTTATTGGATTTGTAGGGAGATTTGAAGATCTTTGGATTTTTTATCTTAGCTTGATGAAGAAACTATTTGTGTTTCTTACAAGCTAATGTGTGATTTGGTTGGTCCCGAGAAATGGGAGAAGAAAGTGGATGTTTGGGATTGATAATAGGAGTGGTAGGGATGATGGTGGGATTTCCACATTTGTTGATTAAGGGATGATATGACATATGAAAAGGATAAGGTATGAAGATTGAAGGAAATGGAATATGTTATCCAAAATGTGCCCTAATGCTCATTTTTGGGCTAACTCCTTCCATTCTCCCCTCTCTTGTGCCTCAGTCATAATATTTTTATTTTTAGGCACTCAAAACCTTCCGGAAATGGCACCATTGGATAGAGATCTTTCTCAGCTTTCTAAAAGGTAAATTTTTCCTCCTAACTCCATGTATTTTTGAAGTTATGGCTCGGCGTAGTTTTTTTGGGGGAATTTTCCCCTTTGAAGGCCCGGTGACCCACTTATGAGATGCCACCACGTGTCATAGGAAGTGGCGGGGGTTGGAGGAAGACTTGGAATTTTCACCAAGTGTTTGGCGAAATTTCAAATGGAATATTTTTTCCAAAGGAGCGCCATATGTTAATAAAATAAAGATGCCACGTGTCCAGGGGGGAAATTTGAAAATTTTGGCTAAGTGTTGGCGCATGGAAAATTTTGAAGGAAGAGCCCGCGCCCAGATAAAAATGTGCCACGTGTCCTATGAGGTCAGAGTGGCAGAGGCGGAGGAGAAGTTAGAATTTGGTGAAGTTCTTCGCCAAAAAATTCAAAAGGTAAGTTGTGGCCCGCTTCCCCCGCCGACGAACCAGCAAATGCCACGTGTCACCAGAGCTCGGACCGGCGGAGCGCGGAAGGAAATTGGGATTTTTTCCCAAGGTGTTTGCGCAAAAGTGGAAATGCTTGCAGAGGGCCCGTGACCAATGATACACCGCCACATGTCTCGGAAAGGCGGAGGGTGGAGGTAAATTGGGAATTTTTCCCAAGGGAAAAAACAAAGGAATTTTAAAAGGCAAAAGCCGCCCCCAAAATGCGAGCCAATAGAACCTCGCCACGTGTCCAGGTGGCGCCAAAAACTCAAGTCAGGTTTACAGGGAAATTTTGGAGGGCCAAACCCGCGTCCAATGGAGTTTCAACACATGTCCAGGTCGAAAAATTTCAAAGTGACCCTTTAAAATTCAGAAAGAGACAGGCCCATGTCTAATCGCCATGCCATGTGTCCCAAATCGCCCCAATTAGAGGAAATTTTGAGAATTTTTCCAAAGGCAAAAATAAAGGAAAATGGAGCAGGATAAGCCCGCGGCCAATAAAAACGTGCCACGTGGCACCTGGAAAGGTGGAGTGTGGGGAAATTTTGGAAAATTTTCCAAATGACCAAAAAGGTAAAAAAATTCAAATTTTTTGCCCGCCGACCCAATTTGGCCCTATTTTGCCCTAAAATTTCAAATGGCCATATCTTTCGATCCAGAGCTCAGTTTTCGCGTTCTTGATATCAATGGAAAGTTAGTGAGATTATCTACAAGATTCTCGGGGTCATTTTTGCATTTTGATGAAGTTTGGAGAGAGAAATTTGAAAAACGCCACTTGGTCATGGACGAAATGACGTTTCAACCACCGCTTTTAATGAAGAATGGCTCACATTCTCTCCCAAAGATGGTTAAAAATGTTAGGAATGGGTCCGTAAGGATGCCCATGCTGTTTTGATGGAATTTTGGTCAATGGTTGAATCCCTTCCATGTTTTCCTGCGTTTCTCTCTCCTGGGCTCGTCCTTTGCACTGTAAAATCCAGATTTGGCTCATTTTCAAAGGGTTGAACATTTTTGTGTATTGCAGTCCCCTTTCTCACCTCGGAAGTGATTTTGGTGGAATATCGACCTTTTCTAAGAAGACTCAGAACTCATTTTTTCCTCTCGGGTGTTGTCAATGCAAGTGATTTTGATGTTAAAATAACAATACAGGGAAGTGATTAATTTTCCATCCTTTGTTGGTAACTTGTTTGACTAATTTCGATTCCTCATTATAGTTATCGGGACTTTTGCATGTTGTTTTGTTGCATTTTATGAATTGTGTCAATCAACTTTCATGAGTGAGAAATGCTCACCACTCCTTTGGTGCATCACCTATTAGCATTAATTTTAGCTTTTTTGCATTCTCTATCTCTGTCTCCTTTGGAATTTAGGGTAGGGTTAGGAATATAGACCTCTGCAACTTGTAAGTGATAAATCTGACCAGAGGAATTGAGGAACCAAGTTACAAACCGGAGATTCCTTTCTCATTTTGCAAGTCCCACACTTGGGGAAAGGATTATTCAGTTGTGCAATCACACCGGGATGCTTAGTATGATCAAACTAGAAATCGATCAACATCCAGGGGTGCTTTGCTGATTCATGCAAAATAGGATACTAAGAGGTGACCTAATAATTGATGATTATAGGGCTAGAGGTGGCCCAAGGATAGAAGATGATGGGATACCTGGAGGTGTCCCATAGATAGAAGATGAAGGGCTACCTGGAGGCGTCCCATAAATAGAATATGAAGGACCACTAGGATGTGGCTCAAATGTAAAAGATAATGGGATACCATGAGGTATTTAATAAATAGAATATGAAGGGATAATAGGATGTGGACCAAGGATAGAAGATAATGTGCTACCATGAGGTGACCCACAGATGGAATATGATGGGATTATAGGAGGTGGCACATAGATGAAGAAGATGGGGATACTAGGATGTGGCCCACATATAGAATAAGATGAAGGGATACCCGGAGGTGATCCAAGGAGAAATTTTGGTTGAGGAATTGTGATATGTAAGTATGCTTGGGTGATGATAATATAGGGTAGGGATCAATGACATACCCAGTGTTTCACCATGTAATGGGAAGTGTGATTAATATGGAAGAACAAGAGGAGGTTCTTGTTGGAAAATTTTAGGCTCTTCCTCTATTTTTGACCAAAGGACTCAATCTCTTCTTCAAAGTATGAGTACGCATCGAGGTCAATGTTGAATTATTTTGTGTGATCCTCTAGAGTAATGTCATCATGTAGCCCCATGAATTCTCCGATTGCTTCTTCATTCTGAAATAAATCGATCGGTATGGATTGTTGTTGGTCGATGATAGAAGGTTGATTTGATGGAAGAAGTCCAACAAGTGTTGGGGATTTAGAAGATGTTTGATGATGGAGATGATGGGATTAGGAGGTGATAGAAGATGACTCAAGAGATGAAGTAGATTCAGATTTGATGTCTCGAGAGTGGAATTAGATGTGATTTTGGGATAATTAGGCATTGGCTCACTTAAGACTGACATAGTCAAGATAGAAGAAGGGGGTTGTGTGAAAAGAAAGGGGACTACGACGTAGGGGTCAAATTGGATGGTTTATTAGAGGAATTTTGAGTCATATAGATCTTCAAAGGAGGAAGACGTAGTTTAGGCGACTTGGTTTAAGGGGGTCATGTGGAAAAGGAGAGTACTATGACTCAGAGTCAAATTTAATGTTTGATTAGAGGAATTTTGATTCACATGGGAGGATATTCAAAAGAGGAGGATTCCAATGAGGTGAATGATTAAGGGGTTCTACTTAAAAAGAGAGGGTCACAACTCAGAGTTAAATTTGATGACTTATTAGAGGAATTTTAAGTTACATAGATCTTCAAAGGAGGAAGACATTGTTTGGGTGATTGATTATTCCTTAGAATAAAGTCAATTGGATGAGGCTCAAGAGTCTATGGAGAATTGGAAGAATATAATTTATTAGAAGAATTAGAAGAATATAATTGATTAGGAGATGAAGGTGGGGAAGTAGAAAATAGTATGGGTTCCCTATTGTCAATAGTGTGAGGAACCACCGAGATCTAATTATGATTGACATCATTTGATATGAATTTTTATACCTAGATTGTATGATTGAACTCCTTCATGTTGAAGGAAGTTCCATGTATATTTGAGTAGCGTAATGGTGGCCAACTAAACATTTCACAAATATAGGGATGCCCATATGATTTTTTGAAAGGTATATAAGGAAAACATACATCGTGATGACACAATTTTGGCAATCTAGCAAGCTTTGGAAAACAAGTTTCAAGTTTGAATTTCAAAATGGTTGATGAAAATTTGGTAGTGTAACAACTGCAAAGGAAACATTTCCTAGATGGGAATGTCTCAAAAAGTTGTTTAATAACGTAACAACACAATTTCAACAATTAAATATAGTTTTGAGAAAACAAGATTTAAGTATCATAAAGGGTTTAATGTGATTTTGACAATGTAACAACACAAATTTCCACACTTAAATCAAGTTTAATAAAAACAAGGCTTAAGTATCAAAAATGGTCAATATAATGCGAGTAACATAACAACGCAATTTTAATACTTAAATCAAGTTTAAGAAAACAAGATTTAAGTATCAAAAAGGGATTGATATAATGTGGGTAGCGTAACAATGTACTTTCAACACTCAAATCAAGTTTTAAGAAAAAAGGTTTAAGTATCAAAAATGGCCTATCTGATGAGAGTAACGTAATAACGCAATTTCAAAACTTAAATAAATTTTAAAAACAACATTTAAGTATCAAAATGGATTAATACAATGTGGGCAACGTAGTAAGACACTTTTAACACTCAAATCAAGTTTAAATGAAAATAAGGTTTAAGTATCCAAAAATGGTTGGTACAATTTTGGCAACACTTTAGATAGTGATCTTTTGATAAAGGGGATCCATAATTGCAAAGGGGATATGTTAAAAATGTTTCATAACCAAAAATACATGGCACAACTTTGGTAGATTTTCTCCTTGTTCTAAAACAAGGTGGAAACTAAGACAAATTTTTTCTTAGTAAGGATTTTGATACCAATGATAATGGATATGGAAAAGTTGGCCCCGATGCCAAATAGCTTCCTAGGGATTTTGTTCTCAAAACTCACCAATATTTTCTAAGAGAGGTATGCTTTTTTAGAATAAATTCTAAACAAATGACCATTACCCCACAATCAAATTAATGAAAGAGGCCTCATACGGACAATGTTTGATATTCCTCACTTGGGTTTTACTAGTCAAGTAGGTGTTTGGGGCACTTCTCGTTTTGTCATCCAATTCCCTCAATGTGTCAACTACTTTGGGGTTCATGTGGTACTCCTCACAATGAGTTTTATGGCTTAATCCAAATCACTTCCCATAGTTTAAATCAGATGGTTTTAGCCCGTATATGAGCCTGCAAATATAGTGTGAGTTGTTCATTCTTATATTTGTTTAAATGTGATTGTTCTTAAACGCCTTTATTTGACCGAGGCAACCTACACACAAAACATTAGTAATTTGTTTCAATTTTGGTCTTTGATGAGCATAAATGGTCCTACACTTAAACAATTAGTAGGTTTCCATATGAGCACAATGTTAGAAAAATATCAAGGATCTCAACCATTTTTTATTTCTCAAGATCACTCGAAAGTGCAAGAGAAGAGCATATGTGGTGTTTGATCAAATTAAACCAACATGGAAATTTAAACCAAAATATCAAACATTAGCCATGTTTTCAAATGACAACCAAAATGTTAGAAAATCATCCAAAATTGTTTTCATTTATGATTCTCAAGATCGCTCGAAAGTGCAAGAGAAGAGCATACACGGTTTTAATCAAATTATAGCAAAAAAAGATATTTCCAACAAATATTTGAAATGTTAGCACCATTTCTAAACTAATGAAAACCATATATTTAGAAAAATATCCATAATCATATCCATTTCTAATTCTCAAGGTCGCTCAAAAGTGCAAGAGAAGAGCATATGTGGTGTTGATCAAATTAAAATGAACCTAACGTGAAAAGAAAATGACCAGTTTTGAGGAGAAAGGAAACCCTAAATTTTTTGTATGGTTAAATCTTAAATTTATATGTTCATTACATAGCTCATCTCAATACCTTTCTGTCACAAAAATGGACTTGTTTTGATTCAATATTATAAGTTATGGCCTTCGGAAGATAGGTTGCGTATATTCTCGTATAGCCATGGGAACGCATTAAACCGTACTAAAAATGTCCAAAAAACATCCCAAAAATAGCAAAAGTTTAAAAATATCACCAAGATCAAATTTTGACAGTAACCCACCTCATTTATACCTACAAAGAAGACTCAACATTGTCGAACACTAACATACATGATCAAAAACTTAATATTTTCAACAAATTGAAAGAACTAACATGTAAAATGATGAAAATGAAGCTTTTAAAATGAAAACATAAAGAAATCTTGAATTTTTTTCACCAAGATCCAATTTTGACAGAAACCCACCTCCTTTATATGTGGAAAGAAGAATTAACACTATCAAATACTAACATACATGCTGAAAAACTTAATATTTTCAATAAATTGAAAGAACTAACATGTAAAATCATGAAAAATAAAGCTTTTAAATGAAAAAATAAAGAAAGTTTGAATTTTTTTCATCAAGATCCAATTTTGATAGCACTTCTCCTCCTTCAAACCTATGAGGAAGACTAGAAGCATGAAAAATCAACAAAATATGCTTAGAAACATGAGTTATATCAATATATTCAAAAAGATTTAGCATGCAAATGAGAAATATGAAACTTAACAAAAACAAAGAATGTGCATGAGACAAAGGAGTGTCCCACTAGGCATGCCATATGTATGCATGTTGAAACTAATCTAAGTTAATGAAATGAACCTAACACCAAGTAGATTCATAACTTATTTAATCAAACAAAAACATCATGATAAAGCATAAAGGAAAGCTTAACTAATTATGCATAAAACATTAAATCAAACATCAAATGCAAACCTCCTTTGATTGTTGGATGTGCTTTTAGATTGTAGATATTTCCTTTGTGAACCGAATGTAACTATGCACGATCAAGGAATTTCTCCAAGGAAGAGGAAGAGATCTCACCAATATGGCTTGATTGTCATTTTTGGTTCTTCTCTTACTACTCTTGGCCAAGTAGAAAGGGGGTTTGAAAAAAATTTCCAATAACATGAAAATGCTCTTATCAAGTGTAAATGTCTTACAAGGACATGGTGTAAATTGAAACATGGTGTACTAGGTTCTTTATATAGCTTTCCAATTTTGGAGAAGCTTGCAACCTAGTGAATGTGGGATAAAGGTAAAGTAGAATTAGAAAGGGATAAGTATGATTAGAAGATATTAATTAAATATTAGCAACTCATGGGAGTTGGGGGTGATTTATAGGATTAATTAATATACCAAGATAACCTTAAGAAGCCCATTTGGAGATGATTGAGAAGGAAATTAGTAGAATTTGAAGGGTTTAAAAGGGGGTATTTGACTAATAAGCGAGTTTATTAGTTAAAAACAAGATTGAAAGGCTTAATTAATAATGGTTAATTAATTAATTAAAATAGGATTATAACTAATGAAACAACATTAATTGCCATCAAGGATGAAGGGGAAAGCTAGTTAATTTATTGACCGAGATGAAGGGGAATGTTAGCTAATTCGCAAAAAAACTACTAATTATAACAAAATGACAGGAGGATAATTAGAACAATTTTAGTATTAAAATTGTGTAGTCATATTTAGGTGTCTACACATACACCTAATAATCTCATTTCATGGAAAATTGACATTCATTAAAATATAATAGTTAAGGAACTTAAAATACACATGATTCATGTTCAGAACTATTTAAATGAATGATGGGTGCATCAATTATGTACTCTTAGTTCCTAATATCTCCAATAATATCCTTTGCATTTATTAGATTTTTTATTCAAGTAATGGGAAGACTATGAGATTATCTCATTATAATGTTTTAATCGGATATTTATAGAAATTATAGGTTGCGATTGCTTCGTAGTGTTGATCATATTTCACACCTATATGTATTTGATGGTTTTGAATCTTCTTCAAGGACATCACTCATTTCTCATGTTACTTTAGTAACAAACATTCACATGAGCAATTTGTACCCTTGAACTACAAATATTTAAAGTAAATGCGTTCGCAAAACTTGGTGCTTGGTCTACCTAAGGTGTCTTGTGTAGATGGTGTTTATAGAAGTTGTGTACTTGGAAAACATCATTGAGATCCTTTTCCAAAAGGTAAAGATTCAAGTCATGACTCCCCTTGAGTTGGTGCATAGTGACCTCATGACTCTTTCAAATCATGTTTCAAGGGCTAAGTATGTTCTCACATTCATTTATGAATTCTCATGTCAAACTTGGTTATAATTTTTAAATTACAAGAGTGAATTATTTGATCACTTTATGAAATTCAATGCATTTGTTGAGAAAAATATTTAGTTCTTAATTAGAATCTATGCATAGCTCATGGGAGAATATGTTAGTAAGTATTTTCATAAATTTTGTACAGGGAATGGGATTCATCATTAGTATGTAGTTCCCTACACTCCTCAAAAATGGTGTTTTTACAGGAAAAATAGAATTCTAATGGAAATGAAAATTGAAATATCCATTCCAAGAAAATGGCATCTTCATTTTAGATTATAAAATTCAATTGTGCTACCTATATTTAAAATCATATGCCCCATAAGTAAATAAAAAGCATGACCCCAAAGGAGGCCTAGTCCCATACCAAACTTGATGTTTCTAATTTTGAGATTTTGATAGTGAGGTTAGGCATTTATTCCTAATGAGAAACTTAAATCCATGGATAATAAAAATAAATCATTCATTTTTTTGGCTATTGTGATTATGTGATGGCTTATCAATTTTTTGAACCAATCATTATATTGTGTTATTTTGATAAGATGCCCCGATTTGATGATAATTTCACCCCTCCATATTCTTCACCTTCATATCTTTCATTACATGCTTATTTTTCTTCTTCAAATCTTGAGTATTCCACACTTCTTGGTGATGATGATGCTTCTACTATTAACCCTCCATTATATGTGTAACAAAACACTCATAATGCACCTACACAACCACCACAAACTCAACCAAAATGGTCTTGTTCGGTATGCATTAAGGTTGTGACAAGGTAGGGTATCTCAAATATCTAAGGAGGATGATATCATAACATAATTATGGTGTTTCACATTTGACACAAATGGCAATAACGTAGGATCCAAAGACTTATCATCAAGATTTGAAGTTATGATAGAATAAATTCAACAATTGAAAAATAAGAACACATGATCTTCCTCAAAATAGACTCATGATTTGAAAGAATGGTTAATGAAGTATTTTGAGATTACTAACATTTTTATTTGTTCTATAGATTTCGTAATCTGAGAATATTATTTTTGTTTATCAATCCAAATATGTTCAAAATATTCTACATCATTTTAACATGAAAAAAGTGCTTTATGTATGCACTAAATCTGGGGTAAAACTTTCTACCAAGTGTTCTTCTCCTTCATTTGATGGTAAGATTTATAAGTATTTGGTGGGAAGTCTATAATACTTGACTCAAACATGTCCTAATATCTCTTTTGTAATGAATCATGTATCACACTACATTCGGGACCCCATGAAAGCCATTGGAGGGATATTAAATTCATTCTATAGTATATTTGCAGACTATTAATTATGGGATTGCTCAAGAAAAATATTTTTAGGAGAAATAACAATAAATATTGTTCCTTCTAGTGGGAAAACAACAGTTGAAGGCTACATAGATAGTGATTGGGTAGGAGATTTAGATGATCATAAGTCAACATGATACATCTTCCATATTTGGGGATGTATTGTGAATTGGTCTACTAAAAATGGAGTACCATTACTTTTTCCACTATACGGATATGAGTATAATGGAGATGTTGCTTTTGGACGTGATTTAGTTTGGATTTGATGCATTCTTTCTAAGTTTGGGTTTCCATAAACCTAACCTACAATAGTTTGATGTAATAATCAAAGTGCTATCAACTCTCTTGGAATCCATTTGAGCACCAACGTGTTCAAATTACATTAAATTTTATATGCATTATATTTAGGGTGAGTTCATAAAAATGTGGCACACTTTTATATAGATAATTGGAATGTTGTTTTCTTGAAATTGAGAGTTTATGTCATTTCAAGTGATTATTTTTTAGATAAGGATAAATGTTTTTTGGATGAGACCCTACCAAATTACAAACAAATCCAAAGCCACTTGATATACATTAAAATAAAAAGGTATCTTAATGAGGCATCCCAACTGCAGCCAATGCATAGAAAAAACACAAAGAGCAATGTAACAAAGAAACAACCCATGGGGAAAACTATATCAATGTTTTGGAAAAGGCATTCTTCACTTTCTCCGCACCATTCCTAATTATCTTAATGTTTTATCTAACCCGTACCATCTTCTAGGTATTGAGTGATAAGAGAGAGGAAGTCCAGAGTAACCTTGAAGTTAGTCATAATATCACATTGCTTTGTCTGGATGTTGACTTGCTCTTTCTCCACTTTGGTGATTCTTTTTTTCAGCTCATCCAAATGACTGGCATCAAGGTTGCCACCATCCACCGCAAGTCTACAACCTTTGACTTTATCTTTGAGAATGCATATATCTTTGCGTAACCAGTTTATCATATTTGTATGAATATCCAAATCCAATATGATACTAGAATCCCTGGTTTTAGAAGGGCTCACATCACCCTTACCAAATGATAGGAGGCTTAGAGAATATTTTCCCTCCTCGGGGTGAGAGGGAGAAGGAATATTGTTTCCTGCATTGGTGCCCTTTTTCTCCTAACTACGAAGTGTGTGACTAGCGAGATCATCCCAAGTCCTCTTTTTGGAAGGGTGGATTACGGGAAAAGCCATAGAACCGGGCGGGGCGAGGGCAAGGAAGAGGCACAATGAGTCTTATATGGAGGACGAAGGGGGTTAAATTTGGGGAAAACTATGCTCAAAATATTTGTATATCAGCAAAATTATCGCATGATACAAGGGATAAACCCTTCTTCCCCATCAACCAACTTGATGGACTGCTCAAAAGATTGGAGAATATAGAAGGGAAATCTTATTGACGCTTAGTATTCTAAATTGGTTTAGGAAAACCAAGTGATAGTGTTGGTGACGCATTTCATCAACAAGAGACAAACCTTATCAAGGGTTGTGGTACATATCGCATATGAGATCCCCTTTGGTATGCTCCATAGATTCATTATCCTCCGTAAATTTATTTTCTTTCTCAAATCTATCAAATTTATTCTTAAAGTATTTGAGACCTTTCATATGCAAACCAGTGACTAGGGAAATGAGATCTTCATATCTCAAACTCCTTTCCTTTGTAAGTGGCAACCCTATTATTCTAGGTCTTAGAAAAATCGAGGGAGAGATGTAAATCATGGCCACAAATTCTTTCCAATTATTATAATTGATATATCAATTTAGAATTTTGTAATTGTGTGACTATATTAAATGTGGAATTCGAGTTTAGAATTTTGTCTTATTTTATATTAGTTTTTAAAAATAATTTGTATACATATTTCATCTTTTTATGAAAGACACTCATTTATTTGTGCAAAAAAATACAAAGAGTGTCAAAGTGGTGCACTTGTGTATGGTCACTACAAATAGTTATTAAAATAAATTTTTTGAAATACATAATATATTTTCAATATTTTAGGTGTTCCTCATATTTAAAAAAAAATAGACAAATATGTTATTTTTATTAATTTTATAAACATAGTTCGTATGGATTTTAAAACAATGTTATGGTATTCAAGTTTTAAATTTTTCTAAATGGAAAAAAAATATGGTTGTATTAAGAAGTTGTTTTCCTAGCACTGGAAAAAAAATTTACTAAATTATATTTTATTTTTAATGCATGTACTAAAATTGGTATTAAAAATCAATTTCATTCAAAAAAAAAAAAAAAAGATCAATGTAAAAACAAAAATGGGTATGTGCACTAAAAATAGGGATAAAAACCCCATATATTATAAATCTTCTAAAGTTTTAATATACCCTATTTTGAAGCGAAAAGTGGTAGAAATGAGGCAAAAATGTGACAATCAATTTAGTTTCCACTAGATAATTATGGTCGTAACTACATATGCACATAAATAGTTATAATTGTAACATGTATTCTTTCGCATATATATGGTTGTTTCCCTCTATTCTCTATTTTTTAAATAATCAAATGGGTTACAAAAATAACTAGTGTGAACTGAAAAAAAAATCTCAAAATTTCAAAAAGTGAGCCACGTATTTGTGCATATACCCTTTGGCAACTAATACATGATATGGTCATTGACTCTTGAGCTTAATGTTTTTTAACAAATGATGGAGTTACATACATCTTTACAAATCCCTTACTTAATAATAGATTTGTTCGAACCAACAAATTTTGGGCATGAAGGAAGGTGTCATCAAGGGGAATAATCTAGTAATTCATTTTTCCTTCCCTTCAATTAAGTGCATATTAAATAGGGATGTTGGTATGTTTAAATAATCATATACTATTGTATGTGATTAAGATGTTATTGTAATATTTAGTTATAAAATAATGTGGATAGCTCACCTATCATTACACACCTATCTACATCTATTGATAGATTAAAAAAACTCTCTCTGCAAGCTCACCATTGTTTCAACCTTAATAATAGCCTTTACTTATTTTTATAAAAGCATAAAGAGCTATTGTTAGAGGTTATTCATTGTGGATGAGAGTTAGGGGTATACTAGTAAATTCAAGCTAGAGAGTTTTAAAAAAAGGTAGTAATGTTACCCAAATTATGTTTTTTTATTGTCTTTATTTTAATATTTCATTGATTTATAGTATATATGTGCATGTGAGTGAATGTCTTATGGTCTTTATATGAATTTTAGAGAATATTCACAAATTTAACTTTTATGTGATGCAAACTTGAGGTCAAACTCCATTAACAATATCACCCACTTGGATATTCGTCATGATAAATATGGCTTCAACATCACATATTTCAAATGGTTAACCATAGTAATAATATGAGTTTCATTATTGAGCCTGTAATATCTAAACTTGTGTGTTAAGAAGCACGATAACCAAACATTTTTTCCATTAAGTTATAGTTTTCCCCATAATCCACTAATTTTATGTTAGTGTAGTATATTGCTCTTTTTTTGTTATTATCATCATGTTGTGTAGGAGAATTTCACAAAGCATGTTTAGTAGCAGAATTATATAGAAAAAATTACTCTATTTAGGTTAAGTTGCATCATAACTAAGGGGTGGCTAGATATATTTTGATTACACCAAAATACCTTTGACAATTTTCATCCCATTAAAATTTGGTATCTTTCTTTGATAGTCTTGAAAATGTTATATCAAGTAATTGAGTATTATTTGTTAAATATTTTCTCGGAAAAAAATATGGGTTTTGTCAATGCTCATACGAATAGGTCCCTCTGTTACTAAATGGGGTGGATCCCATTTATTGAAAACTAAAAATTATATACACTAATTTTAATCTTAGGGTTGTTCAAAGACATGGGAATTTCTAAGAACACCCTTGTCATAACTTTAACAATATATTTGAAATGGGAGAGTTTCCAATTAGGAGAGGAGAAAAGTGTAGGAAAAGAAGGGGAAAAGAAGGAGATGACTTATGTCAATGAGATAATTTTCAATTTCATTAACCCATAACTCATAATAGTTTTCCAATGAATTGGAAGAAACCAAAAAACATATGTATCAAATAAGGAACATGAAACAATAACACAAATTGACACAAAGTTCAACCAATGATTCTCATTTCATTTTAGTAGGTACAAATCCCTTGCTTCCTTACAAAACCTGCAATATGTTCGATTGAGTATCAAGAGAGAGAATGGAGGAAAATATTATGGAGAAATGGAAGAATACAGTATGTTATAGAGAGATAAAATATGATCCCCGAGAATGAAGAATCCATTCCAATATATAGCCCTTTTACATGTCTTTTCACATTCTCATGTCACTTTTCATATTCGAATTAAAATAAGTTACTTTTCCTTATTTTAAGAAAAACAATTTTACAACAAAGGAATTTTAAGTCACTTAAATTAATAAGATGAAATTGGAAAAGAGCATCCCCAATGAAGAAACAGAAACTTTGAGTGATTTCAGTCACTTTTACAAAAGTTAGAGAAAGAAAAGATGAGTGATAATATGTATTCAAGTGAAGGTGGTCCAGATGGAATTTTTCTCTTTCCTCAAAAATAATTCTCCCCATATTATCTAGTCTTTGGTCATGCCTCATAAGTTCTCTTTCAATTCTTCATCTCTATAAACAATGGTGAATATCTCAAACTACATAAATCAGCTCCTGTCACAAACATGATCTCTTGCCTCCTGCTCAAGTGCTATGAAAGATTAGAAATGGTTTTTCTTTGAAGGTCTTCATTCTCCATTGTATTGTTCAGGGCCACCTGTATAATAAATACTATCTCACATGAGAAAATACTTATCTTGAAAATATCAAGAAGCTTGTACCCGTATCACACATGCCCCAAAGTTGGGAAGAAGACTTTCATAATGAGATCTCTCAGGTTTAACAGTATCAAGAACCTCTGATAATTCTCAATGGCATGATTAGTGCACTTATGAAATATATCAATCCTCTAAATGAAAACACCTTCTCTTTGTGAGATGAAATCAAGAATTGATTAAGTGATATTTCTTTTTCTTTGAATGTTGTTATGTCTTCTCAATGGATAATGAGGATAATAAACTTGAATGGAGGATGGTGAGAGAATCAAGAATAGATGAGCAAAAAGGTCTCTAGCCATTTAGAAGTCTTCAATTGATCCATTTAGATGTTTCACATTCAACAATCTCTCATTTTCTCTCTATTTTAGGTTAACAAAACCATGAGATCAGGAAATTTGGAGCTCAAGACTGGGATAGGTCTACAGCTAGAGAATTTGAATTTCATTGTTGTAGGAATTTGACTTTGAATGTCTAATAAGTGAAGTATAATTTGGGAGAGTTTACAAAAACATATGTTAACTTTATTTTCATATGTTTGCAATGGTGTTTTCAAATGAAACATGAATCTAGTCACCACATATGAAATACTCAACCAAACCAAGAAATAATTGATTCAAATTAAATTTATAGGGAAAATAAATTTATGCTCTAAATTTGAGGTAGTTATATCATTGGAATCAACGGAAATGCAAAAGATTTTTTTGGTCAAAGTGGGGAAAACTGATTATTTTAATAGAGTTTGGATGCAATACAAAAATTATCATAACAAATGGAATACTCTCACGCCCTAGAAATAAAGGTATGGATAAAATTAAGTGTGTTTGGGAGAGGGAGCTTCCATCAAAATTTTAAACAATTTGGCCCATGGGATCAATGAGAATGAGGAAAATAGTTTTTGACAAACTAGGGCACAAAACAACATCTCTAGCTGAAAACTCCTTTTATGGATAAAAATAAATCAATACATGGAATCATTCAAGGTTAAATTCAAATGAAATTAATTTTGGAGAATATCATTTGGCCAACTTTTGGCATAGTTTTTCCCATGGAATCAACAAGAATGAACAAAAAAGTGTTTTGAAACCTAGGTTATGGCACTATTTTTCATGGAGTTTGAAAGAAAAAATGAATGTTCTTATTCTATTTTTCCATTACTTTTCTTCTAATATTCCATTAGGATTTTGGGGGAAAAGAAAGTTTGAAAAAACACTTGAGTGTGGAGATTTGGTTTGGCTTATACAGAGGAGAAAATGTGCCCAAGTTGCATTCCCCATTATGAAAGTGTTTTTCCCTTCATGTTAGGCACACTTTGGAAGTTCATGATGCAATTTAAAAATTCATTTTACATGGGAAGGCTTGAAATTATGCTTTTGTATTGAGGAGAGCAAAAAAGTGCCTAAGTCACTTAAGTGGAAAGAAAAATAAAGAGGTTTTAACTTTGGTCAACTTCAAAATGACTTATGGAAGGGAGACACACTTTTGGTGAATCAAAAAAAAAAAATCATGGAGGAGCTCAAATGTGCACCTAAGTCACTCAAGCGAATTCAAGTTGATAACATCATCATCCCAAGGAGAATTAGAACAAAATGCAAATTTCTCACGTACCCAGAGAAAAACTTGGAGTTTCTTAGGGGTATAATATATGATTTTGATTTTAAAACACCCACAAATCCATTCCCACAAATTTCAATACTGAATATGCTTTCATTTTTATTTTTATGAAAAAAACACATAATTGGACCAAAATGACCACAAGGATTCAACAGGCGGTTTTTGCTTTCATGAAATATTGGATGGATAAGATAAAAACCAATGTTGGGATAATGTGAGGGACTCCATGAAATTTTATTTGACTATTGGTAGAGTTTCTTAATCCATTCGGAGCTCTTGTAACTTTATGTACAAGATCACTTCTTCATTAGGACCAAGACACCTTAGCGCTCGAAAGGTTTTCATTCATAGAACATATCCTATGCTTCCAAAATATTACTCTGAGTATATCAGTGTGAAGTACACTCGATTAATTTTCTATGATTACACACATGACATTTGAAACCACATATAACTCTCACAATGCCATTCACAAGTTAACACTCATGAAAGGGTAAAAATTTGCACTTTTGGCTAGCTTTCTCAAAGGAAAGACAAATGTTTTAGGGGTTGTCAAGAAAAATGACTACCAACATTTTGCATGCGAACAATTACCAAATTTTCAACTACTAGTTGAGCACTAAATCTTCTAATACATTAGATTTTTCCTTGTAAAATCCTTAGTTGATTGTGAGACTTTTAGGAGGAGACATTTCAATTGTTGTTTGTAGTTTCTTTGAATCCATTATTATGCTTCTCCTAGAAATAATATAATCCAAAAATTTGCTTAAATAACACCAAAGACACGGTGTTTAGGTTTCACCCTACCACATACTATCTCAATCTTTCAAATTATTTTTCTCAAACAAAGCACATAATTTTCTATTTTCCCGCATGTAATCATTATATATAAAGATGTGTGTGTGTGTGTGTGTGTGTGTGTGTGTGTGTGTGTGTGTGTGTGTGTGTGTGTGTGTGTGTGTGTGTGTGTGGCAAATATGTAGCTCAAGTGTTTATAATTCCAAAATGCATTTCCACATAATAGAATGAACCCTAAAGAGTTGTGAATGTGGTTTTATGTTGGTCACTAGGATTGATTTTCATTTGATGGTAACATGAGAACCTATCTATGAAAGAAAACATCTAATGCCCGACAAAAGAGAATCAAAAATGATATCAATATTGGGAAATGGGAAATCATTTGTAGGGCATGCGTCATTTTTGTCCTCAAATACAAGACATATCCTGCTGCCCCTAGTTGAGTTACCAACTAAGACCATATTGGAAATCCAATTAGAGTAATCAATGGGTCTAATAAATCCAAAGATCAAAAATCTTTTAGATTTCTTCCTTGCCTAATAAACAAAAATTATCATGAATTTTTTGAATATTTTTCTTTATTGGATTAGCATCAATATTCTCATCAAAATTATGCATTGCGAAAGATGCATAGTATCAACATATAACCATGTAAAAATATTTTTCTATTCACCTAATAGTTCAATAAATTTTTTTGTTCTCTCGGGGTTAATGAGGCACATAACTTCAACATCTTTAATGTGTCATTATTACCAATGATAATATCAATTTTATCTTCGCTCAATAATGTTGTTCTGACTTAACAAATGGTGTAGCAAGTAAGGCATCCAAACAATCCATAATGATCTCATCATCACTAAAGGGGTCACTTTCCACATAAAAATCATGTTCACTCAATGTAAAAGAAAATATATTCTTATCTAGAAAATATATTCTTATGATGATAGATATGTAAATCAACATTCCTTCTCAACTATTTTATTATAGATTTAGCATTGTACAAAATATCAAGAGTTGGTGTCTCATATTATGTATTATGACGCATTAACTCTAAAATCATAATGTATCAACTTTGAATATATAATTAGACATGTTATCGGTTATTACTTCCATGGGATAAGATAAAATATATAATCAAAAGTATGCATAACATTGGCCATGTTTTGAGAGTGATTGGTTGTAAACTTCAAAATCAACCATGGGTAGGAGTTATTACATCTATAAGAGGACTATTGTAATGAACCGTTACACCAAAACCTCGAGGCATTAATGAAATCTGCACATGAGGATCATAACATCCCACCACACTTTTGTATCCCGGACCCCGCGATAGATTTACGCCTGTATAGAAGGACCACACCCTGCCTATACGATACGTGGTTGAACACCGCAACGTCGGTGTAGCCACCCGTTCGTGACTCGAACCCGGTGGTTGCTCACGATACCAAATGTAACGCAATTGTTATACCAAAACCTCGAGGCATTATTGAAATCCACACATGGGGATCATAACAACTATCATGATTCATTGCTCCAAGATATCGATGGTCTACGTAAAAGGCACTTCTTCAATCTTGACCTCTTCCCCGAACTATTGGTTTTCAATTATTTTGTCCAATTCCTTGTTTATGTGTATGTGTAATTGGAATGAGAGATTTTATCGTACCTTGCTCACTCTTTCTTGATCCTTGACTCTTATATTGCTTCTTTTGTGCACGCTTATGCCCAAATCCATGTTTCTCTAAAGAAATTTGATTAACTCTATGGCTTTTTGTTTGCTTGTTGATATGCAACAACCATATATCATATTCCTTTACCCTACACATACTTTGGTGATGGTTCAATAATTTTTAGACACCTAAAATACGCTTACGCCTATTGTTTCATCCAATTCAGTCAATTAACGACTCTTCGTTAATCAACCCTTATCCACTCCATTCTCGGATGCCCATTCATGACACTCTTTTGGTCATATTCCTCCTATAATCAGCTAATTGGGCTAATATATCTCTTATTAGCTAGGCATTCCTCCTTTCGACCATTCATAACATTCCGAGTTCTCTCCGAACCACTTCTACAAGATTCCTAGGCTATCTATCACCTGAATGGTTAATCAGACTCCTCCCAACTCTCAATGAGTCTTTAATCACTCGCTAATCACGCTTAACTAGCCTAAACCTAGCTTAACTAAGCCTAAAGCATGTTTATCCTAATCTAATCTAAAAGTGCTTTTTGGCTTACCTTTAGTCCCACATGCACCCAAATTCCAAACTCTCCCAAGTGGAAAACTATAAATAGAAGGGTCACCCCTCCCTTTCAACCTAACACCTTGTTTACATAACAAAATATCATAACACTTTGGAAAGGCATTAGACCTCATTTGTGATAGCTTTAAGCTATAAAACATTTGGATCTTGGCCATACTCCATTGTTAAGAGCTCCTCCATCTTGCATCCATCCACTCCAAATATAGTTAGTAAGGGAAGATCTAAAGCTTGGCCATGTAGCCAACTTGGAGAGATCTCTTCACTATTTTTGGGAGCAAACAACACACAAATATGATTTTTAGGATCTTAATAGGTTCATGTTTTATAGCTTTCAAAGAGTAGAGAGTAATATACATGTTAGTTTTTATGTTTTTGTCAAAGTTATAATGTTTGCATGTTAGTTTCCCTTGTTTAACTCTTATCTTATGGTCCATAGATGAGTTAGTTAAGCTTTGAGGTTTTCTAACCTCATTTCCATAGCTTTTCAACTTGTACATGAACACAAATCCATGATGTTTAGGTTGGTCTTCCATAATCTTTAAGGGCTATATAGAGAATTCTAATGTCAAATGAGTGCATGTCATCTATATATTTCTCTATGCACATTACCATAAATATAGGTTCGAGATAGTTATCTATATATGTTATCACTCTTTTCACTATCTGCATGAGCCTCACTACATTCACGTAACTCAAAAGTGGTCATTTGTTCCATTAGTATAATTCCTTGAGGTGTTAATACATTTGGGTAACTTTATTCAACTTAGGCACAATAACATCTTTGATGAAGTTGTCCGATAATTTTAATTGTTAAAATTTTAAAAAATTGAAAGGTTTTCCTATTGATGTGATTCGCCATATCATTGCCCTACATCATTTCGTGATGCCATTTCTTCGCGAATTGGTCACGATAATCGCACTCCCGCCATCATTGTTGTCCCGCCTCGCCTTGCATATCCTCTCACTCTTCACAAATTGACACTAAGTGTTAAATTAATGATTTTAATTTAGTTATTTAAAATTAATTAATTAATGATATTGATTTAATTAATTTTAAATGATTAAATTAATGTTATTAATTTTATTACTTAATTTATGCATTTACTTATTAAATTAATGACACTAATTACGCCGAAGGTGTTCCCCCTATGGGAAAGGCCCTTCCAGTCATTTATGCAACTAAACTAATTTTGACATTGGTTTTGACATTTTTAATTGATCAATTATATTTGACGGGATTTTGACGGTTTCACAGGGTGTTTGACGTTTTAGCTTTTTCACTGGTTTTAGCAGTTTTGAATTAAATCATAATCAGTAAAGGAAAACTTTATCAAAGATATCTACCGAAAAGATTGTTTACCTTGCCCCAAAGACCGGGCTATTTGCTGGGCATTCTTTCTTGGCCTTCATGATTTGTTGAATCTCCAAGGGACTAAGCAGGTGGCTCAAGATTCTGGAGCATTTACCCAAGCTAGGTCGTCTGGACTCATTCCCTAGGTAGGCTGGCCAATGTAGCCTACACATTTGCGCCTTTAGGCATTAAACCCATGATTGCCTTGAGGACACAATTACGACAATATTTAGCATTACAAACCAGGCATGTGTAAACCGCTACCACTCATGATATAAGATTGGAAAATGTATATATACAAATTTGTAACAAGTTGGAAATGTACAAATATAACCTTTAGATGAAGTGGTTCATCTATATTTCTACACTTACAAAATCAATCACACCCCTTATCAACATCAACTACAAAAGTAATAACTATCCCTCTAAAACAAATAAGAAATATATTGTTTGGCGTTCACATTGCATTGTGCACATGCGATTGCTAGTTTTATAAAAACGTTAATTAATTGTTAAACTAGAAATTGACAGAGGGTAAAGTGGACGTTCACTCCCACTTCACCATCCGGATCACTTGTAGATAAAATTTAAAACTTCTCGTGCAAGACCCTCACAGAAATTTCTCTCATGGGGAAGTTTACCAAATGCCAAATTCGGCGAATGGAAAAACTTAAACCCTTTCCCCACTTCGCACTCTCGCCTTCGCCTTCCCCCTCTCGTCTCCTCTTATACATTAATTCCCCACTTACCGTAAGTGAAGTAGATAGTTATTGAGGCACGAAATTGTTTGTTTCTTCTCTTCCTAGTTTACAAAACATTCATTCCTTGCACACACTATATGAGTATTCCAACCAGCGGCATTGCATTTGATTAATAGGATCCAAAGATTAAGTGAATACCAAGACATGCAAATACAACCACCCACAATCCGGCATGGATGAGAAAGAAAATTCCAGAGATTATATGCTCAAAAAATTGAATGATTGCCAATATGTAACGCTTCTTTCAACCGACCTTCTCTTTGAAATTGAGATAGGAAGTGGATGGCATTGGTGTTGGCATTGTATCATTATAATTACAGCAATGAAACTTTGTCATCATTTACTTTGCAGGAATAGGGCATTCACATCCATCAACAGTAAGCCACGAGCCAGGTATCAAATAAAAGACAAAAGAACTCAGAGGTCTGCACCAGCCAGAAAAAAAAAAAAACAAAAAATGCCGCGTAGATGAGAAGTTTAGACCTGCGCAAAGGCTCTAAACGTATGGAAATCCTTCCCACCTATCCCAAAATGGGAGCTTTACAGCAGGGTATGGAATCCATTAGCGTAGTCCAAAGCGTGTTTTTGTCTAATGTTATAGTTGCAAGTGCCTAGGTAGACATGTATGCAAAATGTGGAAGCATACACATGGTGTGCAAGATGTCTGAAAAAATGCCTCAAAGAAATGTACGTAGGATACACTTAAATATCAAAAATAAGAAAGGGTGCAACCAGTTTTCGTTTGTGCTCAGTCAAACACGAAAGATCTATGCGAAGTTGGAGTTTGGAGATGAAGGCAATAAGGTATTTTCCAAATTCAAGACCAGTGTTGAATGATGTGGAGGAAGAGGGAAAAAAATTATTCCTCTACCATCATAGTGAAAATTTTAGATTGGAGAACATAACAAACATGGTGGGTCCTACGGTTTGGACCAATGAGGAAATTAATAAAAAAATTAATTTATTTCTTTCGATTTTCTCATTGGTCTAGATTGTAGGATCCACCACGTTTGTGCATGTTGGTTACGGTCATTTCATATGTTACTCAAGACACAAACGATTGCGATTGAAGATTTGAACATCATGAGATGCATTAAGAAAGGAAGCGGAAGTTGATGAAATTGATTACAAGCTACAAAAGGAAGAGTTGGAGACTGTTTATGTTGGTTAGGCATGCTTAACATGGTAGGCATTGTGTTGGTATTACAAGGAATTTCATAAGCAAGCAATGACATCTTCCATTGACGGAGAAGTTTCTCTGTCATATGATCAGACAATAGAGTAATTCGAACAATTTCGAGTTCTTCTATAAAGATTTATAGAGAATGAGCCCTTTAAACATGGAGCAAGAATTCAAGTCTATGCAAGGAATAGGTCTCTAATGCCAAAATTACTTCAAGTTCCTTCTCTCAAAGCTTCACCAGTAGATGGAGAGGATGGTGATGGCGATCAACTACAAGCAGCAATAGCCACCGGCTCTAGTTCCGCCTATGAGTTAATAAGCATTGTGGAGGGAGATATCATGAGTTTCTTGGATTTTCTTAAGGTTGATAAAGACATTAAAACTTCTAAATCAAGGAGACATCACAATCTACTAGATTCAATAGATTCCGCCCTTCTACGTGCCATTAAAAGATTCATAGAGAAGAAAGAATGTAGGCTTAATGATCTCGAAATATAAGGTCTTATAAAACTATAATTCAAGAAATTCAAATTGCAAGAGCTTAACCCGAACTAGAAGAGTTGGGACCAAAGGAACAACATACTCATTCTTCAATGTTACAAATGCAAGATTTGCTAGGGAATTGATTAGCATTCTTGAAGTTGGGCATCCTATTAATCTTCAACTTGGTGAATAAGCTCAATTTCAGCTTTTCATGGAAGGAGACAAATCGTTTCACTTTAGATAAGTGTCTCGCTCAATTGCATAGTTTGCTTAAGCACGAAGAACAACTCACCCGCAACAAAGAGACAACAAAAAAATCAAAATAAAGCACAAAAACAACAAAATGGCAATCAAAGCTAAAGAAATTTATTCAGACTGAGAGTCATTTGTAGTGGAGTCAAGGCCTTTCTAGAAGAAGCTTTTTTTCTTATTTTGGACAACCATCTACTCTTCCTTGTTCCTATCATCATCTAGTTCAATCCCACATAGTTATTCTTGTTAGAGCTTTGCAGAACCCGTGATTGTTCTCTTGAGTTCAAGATGAACATTGTGGTGAACAATGTTGAACCAAAGAACCTTTTTAAATAGACATTGAAACCAAAGTACGAGATGAGTCTCTTCAAAGCACAAGTGTGAATACACACAGACTGATTAACAAAAGCATGAACACCAAATTCGTAATAGAAAGAAACATGAACTGAGCTCAAACTAAGGCTAGCAAATGAATGTGAGTAAGTGGAGACAACTATGCTTGAGACCAACATTGATTATGAGGGGCTTGAGCGCTAAGAAATAAATGAGACAGAATGCGAGCTCAGCCTGACCTTAGACAACAATCAAGACTCATGTGGCCAACTTGTGGACTAATTTCCTTCATCAACTAGGAGATTGTGGAATGTAGATCAGTACTTTGTTGCCCTTGTGGTCATTGAGTTCATTTCTCGTATGATCGAGATAGGCGAACTCTTGGCCCAATGAATAAGGCACTAATCCTAGGTGTCATGTTGTTGATCTATGTGGCATTGCTTAAGTGTATGTCTAAGTCATTCTAGTGGGGTCCACATGTACCCACTTTATTATTGTAATAAATACTTTTAATTATGTGATAAAGTGATTTTATTTTAATAAAAAGACTTTATTTTATTAAAATAAAGTTATAGTTTGACTAATTGTGCCCAAAAGTGATGTAATGTAAACCCTAAGTACCATATAACCAACTTTTGGGTTATAAAAGGAAGTTAGAGGTCATTTGTAAAGGGTCTTGGAGGTTGGAGGAACTTTTTGTCCTATGGTCTCAAGGCATTGGAGTAAATAGAACTTTGTGTCTAGATGCTTCTTATGGAGGTTCAAGAGAACTTTGAGTCTAAGAATCTCTAGGAGATTGTTCATTGTGAAGACTTTGTTGAAGAGAAGACAACAAGGAAACTTTTTGTTCCTTTTCAAGAAGAAATACAGGGATGCTTATAGAACTTTGTGTCTTGAGATTCTTGGTGGTTATGTTTGTTCTTATGTCAAATGTAATCTTTCATTTCTTTTCTTTTCATGCAAAGTATTAACATTCAATCTCTTTACTTTTATGGTGTACTTTCTAACATGTAGGAATGATATCTATGTTTTTTTGTCCTTGCATGCTCCTGCTCTCCATTATTTTCCACTATCTTCTATTCCTCTCTCACTTTTGTTTCTTTCCCCTTCCAGGTGCTTTCTGGGTTAAAAGTACTCAAAACCCCACAAACCCATCATATAAGAGAGTTGCCCATGTCAAACGCAAAGGTAAGATCACCCTGTCAATAGGTGATCTCTCCAATGTTGCAAGTTTTATGTGGATAATACATGTGATCCCGTGAAGAGATCAATTAAACCAAAGCGGCACAAAATCTAGCCAAAAGAAGCTCAAATCATTTTATAAATTCTAAATGAGACATCATTTGTGGGACATGTATAGATAACCTATTCATGACATCTAATATTTGTGTGAGGGGGATGAGACAATTCTCATATCATGTATCCAAATATCCGAAGTACAATATTGTAACTCACGTCACTTGGCTTAACTTAATATTTTGTAGCTATAAGTTTAGGTCAAAGTTATATATATAATGTAACTACTCCAAGGGTGTTTCTTTGTTTATTATCAAAGCATTTATATCATATCTTAATGTATGAGGACATGTCTACTAGTGCCGATTGTGAAATTAAGGTATCACTACAAATGTTTAATTTGTACCTATTTTTTAAAAGAATCCTTTTAATCAATATGTTATTGATTGTAACTTGGATGTGCAAGGGAAGATGTGGATCAATAAAATATTTTGAAGACACTTCATCTTCTCAAAGGTAATAATATTCTTATTGTTTTTCATAGATATAGTGATACAAGCAAAGTGTGAAGGTTTAATATAATTTGGTAATGTGGGTTCCCTAAGGCTTTGTAAAAATATCCTGTACATATACGAGTTTTGTAAGCAACTTGAATAATATATCTAAGCATGGGAATTTTGAAATTGATCAATATAACAGTGTTTTACCAAAAAGAACCCAAGTCTAGGAGCTTAAGGGAAGTTTGATTTGATCCCCCTTGAGGTTATGTGAGAGGAGGGCCTAATACATTCTTCTTAACCCCGATTTGCATGGTATGGTTTACCTCACAAGAAGTCATCACAAATAATACATTGGAAAACACAAGTATTTCTCATGAATGCACAACAACTTTTGTGTCATTGGTAAGGGTAAAGCAAGACATAAACATGCAATATTAGCATCATTGCATACAACTCTAAAGCATGTCCCAAAAAGAAAGATAACAATCTATGATGCCATTGGAAATAATAATCTATGAATATACACAATTTGTACATAAATAATAGTAAACTATACACATAATTGCACTCAAAATATAAACATTACAAAACATGACATAATAGAATTGGATAAGAGCACCAAGTTGGGGGCCAAAAAGTGGACAAAAATTGAAAATGAACGAAACGCGATCACGTTTTGAGCTATATGAGTTTGGGAGGGTCTGAAATGAGCCATATTTACTAAAATAAATGTTAAGTATAAGATTTCTTTTATTAAAAGAAATCTTATACTTTAAATTTATTTTAGTAAATATAAGAAGTTAGGGTCACTCTACACTTGATGGAAGTGGTCCCGTAGCTCTGAAAGTTATAATCTAGAAGATAGTTTTTCAAAATCTAATCTGGTCAGTACTTACTCATTTTCAGAATTTCAACAATGACCTAAAACTTTCAGGCCATATATATTGTAGTCGATATTTGTTTTACAAAAACATATAGTCGTTTTGTAGGTTTTTGACCTTATGGATTGGATTTTGGCCCTACCACTTTGCTTGAATTGGTACTAATTTTGAAATTTGGTCCATAATTCACTTTAGTGACCATGAATCAACTCTATGATGTTTGTCTACTTCTTACTAAAATGAGATCCTCACTTTATAGATAGAGGATTGCTCCCTAAATGGGATTCCTATCCTATGGAAAAAATGAGGTGATTGTAATGTGCCTCCTCCTTAAGGTTTGATCACACTACTAGGTGTTGAATGAGTTTTTACGAATAGTACCAAGTGAATTGCATCAAGTGAACTTAGATGATTGCTCATTCTTAGAAACATGGTGCTCCATATAAAGATCATCCCTTCACCTTTCTTGGCTCTAAAATCATCCTTTCATGGAATCAAATTCAAGATTCTCATACATGTCTTTTCTCATATGTATCTCATGGAGATAGATGATGCCTTAATACTTCACACATGATGGTCCTGGATACCTCGGTGACATGACTGTCTCATTTTAGCTTGTTCTTTGGAGAGATTTGGGTACAATGACAGAGTTAGGATATGATTATCATCAAGGGTTAGGGTTTAGAGTTTAGGGTTAAGGGTTTAGGTTCGGGGTTTACGGTTTCGAGCTCGGGGTTTAGGGTTTAGGGATCAGGGTTTATGGTTTATGGTTTAGGTTTTAGGGTTTAGGGTTTAGGGTTTAAGGTTTAAGGTTTTAAGGATTAGGGTTTAGGGTTTAAGGTTTAAGGTCCAGGTTCGGGGTTTAGGGCATAGGGTTTAGGGTTTATGTTTTAAGGCCTAGGGCTTAGGGTTTAGGGGTTAGGGTTTAGGGCTTAGGGTTTAAGGCTCAGGGTTTAGGCTCACCCATTCACTCACTGTAATGTTTTGTGTCTTACCCATTCTTATTAGTATTGACAGAGAGTATTCAACTAAAAAGGGTTCATCTGCTTTCGTAGGAAGAACATTCAAAGGAGTCATCACAATTTGATGCCTTTCATCTGCTGATATTTTGAAGGAGGGAAATTCCAGATATCCAAGAACAATTCGGTACAAAGAAATGTTACCCAATACATCTATCTTATTTTTCCCATCGCATGGGAACTATTTCACTCATTGTAATGTTTTGTGTCTTACCCATTCTTATTAGTATTGACAGATAGTATTCAATTGAAAAGGGTTCATCTGCTTCATAGGTAGAACATTCAAAGAGAGTCATCACAATTTAATGTCTTTCATCTATTGATATTTTGAAGGATGAAAATTCCAGATATCCAAGAACAATTTAGTACAAAGAAATGTTTTGATGCTCTTTTGAATAACTATTTGATTTATGCTGTCGAGAACAAAGGTTTCATTCAAAGAACAAAGCTTGATATGTCCAGTGCTTATGTAAGTTGGCAATTTGAGAGGATTTTTGAGGTTCAAGTTTATTTTCCAAGATGCATTACTCCAATGTTTGAAAATGTTTCTCCAATTACATGGCATTATGATTCGGACACTCACTAATTCCTAAATTTCCAATCCTACCATAGACCCCAGTAGTCCTCGATCCTTGGATATATGGAGACATCGTTACTTGGCTTCCATTTATAACAATAGAGATATTTGTAAATTCATGTTATGACCTCTAAATCTGTATGAATTTCAAGTTGTTTAGAAGTCACATCACACCCTTCACTAGGCTTGATGACTACCCCTATCTTTTTGAAGGCACTTTTGAAAGCATCTATGGGTTTATCATAGAAGGAATTATCAATGAATGGAAGGTCACTAAGTCGTAGGCCAACTGACTCCCATTCGAACTAAACAAGAAATATTTACTAGGCGATTGATAACCCCTTTGTGTTCTTAGTCATTCCCAATTGCTATGCTTATTTTGAACACTTCAGAAGTTCTATCAAATTTTCTATCCATTCTAGTAGCAAAAGAGATTTCTCTTTCTCCATAGGAGAGGATCTGCAGTAATTTGGTTCTGATCCTACACCTCTGCATTGGTATATTCTTTATGTCTCTTCCATTTCCTTTGAGATTAATTTTTGTGTTGTGATGGTTATTTTTCCAGCTTCCAATGGGTCATCCCGGTTTGCATAATACCATACATGGAAATATGAGAAATGTGAAATTTATTTCAAAGTGTGAAGAAATTGACATTCAATGGCACAAGTATATATGGGAAGAAACAGGTTTGGTAGAGATGTGTAATATGCATTGCAAGGCACAAGATAGATGTTATATCAATTTAGTTACTTATCCCACCTCTCATAAACAAGGTAGTTGTACAAGCAGACTCAATGATGGTTTTAGGAATGAGACTAGGAAATATGGTCCTAATATTGATATTCAAAAATATGAACTCACTCATGAGACCTACTGGAAATATATGAGGTTTAGGGGTTAGAGCTTAGGGCTCTGGATTTAGTGTTTAGGGTTTAGGGCTCGGGATTAGGGTTCAAGGTTTAGGGTTAAGGGTTTAGGGTTTAGGGTTTAGGGTTCAGGATTTAGTGTTTAGGGTTTAGGGTTTATTATTTTAGTTTTAGGGTTTAGGGTTTATAGTTTAGGGTTTAGGTCTTAGGGTTAAGGGTTTAGGTCGTAGAGTTCAAAGTTTAGGGTTTAGTGTTTAGGGCTCAAGGTTTAAGGTTTAGGGTTTAGGGTTTATGGCTTAGGGTTTAGGGTTTAGGATTCAATGTTTAGGGTTTAGGGTTTAGGGTTATGGTTAGGATTTAGGATTTAGTTTTTAGGGTTTAGGGTTTAGGGTTTAACATTAAGGGCTCATGGTTTATGGTTTAGGATTTAGGGTTTAGGGCTTACGGTTTAGGGTTTAGGGTTTAGGGTTTAGGGCTCGGGGGGCTAGGGTCTAGGGTTCAATGCTTAGGGTTTAGGGTTTAGGGTACATGTTAAAGGTTTATGGCTCGGGATTCGGGTTCAAAGCTACGGGTTTAAGGTTTAGGGGTTAGAGCTTAGGGCTCTAGATTTAGGGTTTAGGGTTTAGTGCTCAAGGCTTAGGGTTTAAGGTTTAGGGTTTAGGGCTCAGGGATCAGGGTGTAGGGTTCAAGGCTTAGGGTTTAGGGTTTAAGGTTCATGGTTCAGGGTTTATGGCTCAAGGTTCGGGGTTCGGAGTTATGGGTTTAAGGTTTAGGGGTTAGAGCTCAAGGCTCTAGATTTAGTGTTTAGGGTTTAGGGCTTAGGGCTCAAGGTTTAGGGTTTAGGGTTTAGGGTTCAGGATTTAGTGTTCAAGGTTGAGGGTTTATTATTTTGGTTTTAGGGTTTAGGGTTTATAGTTTAGGGTTTAGGTCTCAGGGTTAAGGGTTTAGGTCATAGAGTTTAGGGTTTAGGGCTTAAGGCTCAAGGTTTTTTAGGTTTAAGGCTCAAGGTTTAGGGATTAAGGCTCATGTGTAAGAGTTAAATGTTTAAGCTTTAGGGTTGAGGGCTTAGGGTTTAAGGTTTAGGGTTTAGGGATAATGGTTTAGGGTTTAAGTTTAGGGCCTCGGGTTTAGGGTTTAGGATTTAGGGTTTCGATTATAGAATTTAAACGCTAAAAGCTTTAGGTTGAATGCTAAAATCCTAAAAATTACTTATGTACTGACTATAATATACTATAAAAAAGTATCTCCTAAACCGTGACTCATGGAGCTATGAAACTAGTTCCATAAGGTGCAAGTGACCCTAATTTCTTATATTTACTAAAATAAATTTGAAGTTTTTTATTTATTATTATTTATATTTTATTAAAATAAGAAATAATAAAATATAAATAATAATAAATGAAAAACTTATACTTAAACATTTATTTTTGTAAATAGAAGCATGCCAAAAGCACATATAATGTTCATACTATGAAGAACGCGTACGTGTTTTGTGTTTTTACTTTTTCCAAGTCATGTCTCATAGCTTGGATCTCATTTGGATCCCCAAGCCTAAGGCATGGACCTGCACAAACATAGCAAAACAACGTGTTTTTGCAAGAAAATGCAAAAAATCCACTTTTGCCATGATAAATCAACATAAAACGATTGATTCATTTAAAAAACATTATACCACAACGTACGAAGAGTTTCTTCTTTTTAAAAATATAATTTTTTAATTTTCTCACTAATATAAGATTTTCATATTATTTATTTTCTAACTATGTATTTTTATAGCTATTTTTGAAGTTTAAACATGTCTATCTTTTATCGCGTATCCTTTTTTGGCTCATCTAAATTGAAAAAATGATATATCCCAAACTAGGCTTAATTCTATACATAATCAAAAAAATATATTTTTGATATTTTTGAGGTAGTTGGGGGAGGGGGCACAAATCGGAGCTTCATTATGCTTTTAAATTTAAAATTCCTATACTAGAAAAATCATTGAAAAAATACTCATTTGAAAGATCCCTAGATGGATCCTCCTTGTACTCTACTGATTTTTAATCAAGTAAAAACAACACATACAGATTTCTTTGCATTTTATGTTAAATTCCTAGTGCAGATCTGGAAAGTGCAACTAGGGTTTAAGAGAGATAACAATGCAAATCACACCAAATAAAATATTACTTCTAATGACTGCCTTGGATATTAGGGACAATTACATAAAAAAACTGAACTTATTACAGTCCGATAATGCCCAGAAAATCAGAACTAAAGTCTGATTTTATTTAGATTAAAAATCTTCAGAATGCACTTCAGAAAATGATAAAAAAGTACAGCGATCAGATTACAATATGATGGCAAACATTAACAAATGTTTTTGGATAAAAATACCTCTGAATTCACGATAAACTTGCTTATCTTTGGGCCAACACAACTCTGCTGGCTGAAAATCACCGAAAAATAGTTCTAAATCTCCTCATAAACATGGTTGAACTGAATCTGGAAATCTTATGAATACCGCTGGAAATTTTTGAGTGAAATCCCCTCTCAATCCCTTGGGGTTTTCGTCCGCAAGAGATAAATTCACAAGGGTTTTCGTCCTTGGAATTTTTGATAAAAGCTCAAAGCTCTTAGCAATGCAAAAGATGATAATAAAAACTGGATGTCCTCTCTACAAGTCGCCTTGTTTATTAAAAGGGAAATAAGCCAACCACCACCCTCAAATCAGCCAATCAAATTGTTTCATTCCCCTATGCTGGTCGCATTTTCCTTTTTGGGCTAATTGGCACATTTTCCAAAAAAAAGACTCCCTAAGGTAAGTCGCACTTTCTCTTTTCTAATACAATTACTTTTAATTGTATTTTTGACATTTTAATTCATTATTATACTTTATTATTTATTATATGTGCTTTTTCATGATATTATTATTTTTTTAAAACAATAGCACATTATAATAAAATAATAAAGATAAGTCACCCTAAAACTTCCCTTTGGCCGTCGGGTAGACATAAAGGGCCAAAGGTCTTCGCCCAGGCTTATGCGGGCAGAGGGGACATTACAGTCCTCCCTCCCCGGAGTTGCTTGCCCACAAGCAACTGTAGCAACGCGGGGTGCTGAAGAATAGACTCACCCTCCCAAGTGGCATCCTCCAAGGGTAAATCTTTCCAACGAACCAGGTACTCCCGTATCACCTTGTTCCGCAATCTTCTCTCCCTCCAATCTAGAAGTCCCTCAGGAACCAAATCCAGTCTTCCCTCATCATCCAAGGGGGGTAACTCTACTGAAGAGGTCACATGCTGTCCCAATGCCTTCTTTAAGCAAGATACATGAAAAACATTGTGTATCTTACTTTCAGAAGGTAACTCCAACTCATAAGCTACCTGTCCAACTCTCCTCACTACCCTGTATGGACCATAGAAGCGAGGCTTAAGCTTCTCCGCTCCACTCTTCTTAAGAGTACTCTGTCTGTAAGGCTGGAGTCGTAGAAAGACCATATCCCCCACCTCAAATGATCGCTCAATCCTGTGCCTGTCTGCATACGCCTTCTGCTGATTTTGGGCATGCTGCATATTGTCCTTAAGGGTTTTAAGGATATCTTGGTTGTCTGTAAAACACTCTCGAGCCTTAGGAGCTCTACTATCTCCAAATGCCATATCCACGAAGGATCTTGCGTTGTAACCTTACAAAGCTCGAAAAGGGGTCATCCCAATGGACATGTGGTATGTAGTATTGTAACAATACTCACACAAATAAAGTTGCTTGACCCATGCTCTCTGCTGCCCTGAAACATAGTTGCGCAAGTACCCCTCAATCCACTTATTCACAATCTCCGTCTGCCCATCTGTCTGTGGATGATAGCTAGTGCTCGGAGTCAACTCAGTGCCTGCCAACCTGAAGAGTTCCTGCCAGAATGTGCTCATAAACCTGCTATCCCTATCGCTGACAATATTCTTCGGAAGCCCATGTAACCTGAATACCTCCCTAAAGAACAAATCAGCCACCTGTGGTGCCTTAAAACTCGTGGGGATGGCGAAGAAGTGCCCATACTTAGTCAACCTGTCAACTATCGCATAAATGCGATCATAGCCCTGCACAACTGGTAGTCCTGTAATGAAATCCATAGATATACTCTCCCACCTCTGCTCTGGAATAGGTAAGGGTTGTAATAAGCCTGCAGGGAAAGTATGCTCTGACTTGTTTTGCTGACAAGTCATACACTCTCGAATATACTGTAGAACATCCTCCTTGAGACCCTTCCAAGAGAATCTCTCTCTAACCTGCCTGTATGTCTTGAAATAACCTGGATGTCCTGCTAATGGAGCATCATGGAGTGCATGTAGAATCTTCCCCTTAAGCTTAGATTCAGGTACCAAATAAATCCTACCCTTATAATAAATCAAATCAGAAATTACCTGGTAGCGCCCATCCTGAATTTTGCCATCCATGATCTCACATGCTAAGGTGTTCTTTGAATACTCGACCAGCAATTGAGACTTCCAATCTGCAGAAATCTCACTCATAGAATATAGGACAGCAACATGGGGTCTCCTCGATAGTGCATCAGCCACAACATTCTTCTTCCCTTTGACATACTCGATGTCAAAATCATAGGCCTGGATCCTGCTGACCCATTTCTGCTGCCTCTCATTGAGTTCCTTCTGCTCCAAGAAGTACCTCAAGCTGTTATGGTCGGTCCTCACTACGAACTTCCCTCCCACCAAATATTGTCTAAACTTCGCCAATGCATGCATGATGGCGAGCATCTCCTTGTCATAGGTGGAATACAACCTCTCGTTCTCCCTCAACTTCCTACTCTCATAGGCAATGGGATGATGGTCCTGCATCAAAACTGCACCAATACCTGAGCCCGAGGCATCACACTCTAAGATGAATGGCTTAGAGAAGTCCGGAAGAGCAAGGACTGGACATGTGCTCATCACCATCTTGAGCTCATCAAATACTATCTGTGCCTCATCTGTCCATCTAAATGCGCCCTTCCTTGTGAGATCTGTCAATGGTGCAGCAATATCTGAATAACCCCTCACAAATCTCCGATAATATCCGCATAGCCCTAGGAATCCCCGCAACTCTGATATGTTCCTAGGTGGAGGCCAATCCTGCATAGCCTGTATCTTCTCCTGATGGACCTTGACCCCATTGGCCCCAATGACATGTCCCAGATACAGTATCTCAGTAAGTCCAAACTCGCATTTGGACATCTTAGCAAATAGAGACTGAATCTCCATAATGCCAAGTACCTCATCTAAATGCCTCAAATGATCCTCCCATGTCCTGTTGTAGATCAAGATATCATCAAAGAAAACTAGCACGAACTTCCTCAACTGTTTGTTGAAGAGATGGTTCATGCATGACTGGAAGGTGGCAGGTGCATTAGTGAGACCAAATGGCATCACCAAGAACTCATAATGCCCATAGTGACATCTGAATGCTGTCTTGAGGATGTCCTCCTCTCGAACCCGAATCTGATGGTATCCTGATCGAAGATCAATCTTCGAAAAATAAATGGCCCCATGCAATTCATCCAAAAGCTCATCAATACGAGGGATGGGATACCTGTTTTTGATTGTCTTCTTGTTGAGGGCCCTGTAGTCGATACACATTCTCATCGTCCCGTCCTTCTTCTTTACCAACACCACCGAAGAAGCAAATGGGCTAGAACTAGGACGGATATGCCCCATGTCAAGAAGCTCTCTGATGGTCCTCTCTATCTCATCCTTAAATTTCTTAGGATGACGATAGGGTGTAGTGATCACAGGCTTGGCACCCTCCTCCAACTCTATGACATGCTCAAACCCTCTGTCTGGTGGTCTCCCTGGAGGAATATCACCAAAAACCTGCCCGTGCCTATCTATTATGGTCTGAATATCTGCATGCAACTGCTGTCCACCATCTAGAGAAGATTTGGATGAAATGAAACATTGGGCTGCCCATGCAACCTCTCCATGACTGATAATAGACTCCATCCTATGTGCTGAAACAACTCTAGGCCCACCATCCGAAAGAGCTCGTAGCACAATCTTCTTCCCCTCTGACATAAACTCTATCTCCATTCGTCTGAAATCCTGCACATATCTCCCCAGAGACTGAAGCCACTGAATTCCCAAAACTGCATCTATCTCTCCAAGTCCAACTATGTAAAAATCATCTGTCAATGTGTAGTCTCCTAGCTGGATACTAAGCTGTGGAATTCGTCTAGTGCAGCTTAGAGCAAAGCCATCTGCCACTCGTACACTGAACCCCTCAAATTCTTCAACCTGTAATCCCCGCTTCATCACAAATCCCTCATCAAGGAAATTGTGTGTAGCGCCACTATCAATCAAGCAAACAACTCGTTGGCCCTTAAGTACTCCTTTCACACGAAAGGGATGATACCTAGGGACTCCAGAAAGTGAAGCAATAGTACCTGAGCCTGATGCATCTCCATCTCCTAGCTCTACCTGGGGCTGCTCCTCATGTGCACCATGACCACTGTCCTCTGTATCTGTATCTGCTGAAGAATCTGTCTCTGTATCCGAGATAACCTCAATAAGATGCACCTTGCCTTTCCCAAGGCAATTGTGTCCAGGCTCCCAGTGATCTTTGCAATGGAAACAAAGTTTCTTTCTTCTCAACTCATTCCGAGTCTCCTGATCCATCCTAGGAGGGGGAACACTCCTTTGCTGAGTAGTGGAACGCTGAACCGGCTTGGAGCTTGTGAAGGGCTTCTTACTAGGCTGGTAAGAAGTGGGAGTGGTCTCCAAATCTAATGTTGTCTGGATAGCATCATGTAATGTAGTAGGCCTAAGGGCCTTGACCAACCCTCTTAACCTGTCATGCAGGCCCTCAATAAAAAGCATTACCACACGTCTCTCAGGCATCTCGGGAACCATTACTGCAATCCGCTGAAATTCGTTGATGTAAGAATCAACGTGCCCACTCTGTCGTAGCTGTGCCAAATCCCTGTAATATAGCTCCACATCTTTGCGGTCAAATCTGGCAATCAACTTCTCACTAAACTCCCTATATGACCGTAGTAAGTCATGTCTCTGTGTGATAAGCCCATGGTGCCACCAATCATATGCCACCCCCTCTAAGTGAAGAGTAGCAAACTGAATAGCCTCCTGTTCCTGCATAGGTTTGAGAGTGAGGTATGTATCAAGCTTGTGAATCCATGCCCTGGCACTAATCTTTCCACTGCCATCGAAGGTGGAAAGGGTCACCTTATTGGTAACCTGCTTCAATTCTCTATTTTGTTGGGTCCTAGGCCTCTGTGCTTGCCTAGCTTTCAAGCTCTCCCTTTTCTGCATACAATACTGGTGGAGGGGAAAGGCGTTCCGTACCTCTTCTGGTAGTGCTCTCCACTCATCATGAGCTACCATTACATTATCTTGAAAGGCTATGTCTTCAAGTGGGTCCTCAACTAATGGCGGCTCCTCCCTTGGTAGGAATCTGGGCTGCATAGGTCGATCTGCAGTCCTCGTGGGTCTTCTTTCCTCTGTATATCTCCTATCTCGTGGAGGGGAACCTCTTACGCGCCTACTTACGTAGGAACCATTTGTGCCTTCGTGGGCAGCTGCTTTATGGATGCAGATCTTTCCCTTCTATCATGCCGATTTCTTGCCCTATCCATAGTCAAATTCTCCATCAGCTGTCTCATGGTCTGAATCATTTCCTGATGGGAATCGATCATTCCACTAGAAAAGGGCATCCGGATCAGGCCACTCACGTCGTGGAGGAGTGTGTGCTCCTTCTCCTCTATCCATGATACCTTCAATATTCAGACGTGCCTGACTCCTAGTATAATATCGGTGTGGCCCAACTTCTGTAGGCTGCATAAAACAACTCCAAACAGACCCTCCAGGTGGGAGGATTGATGCTCTGATACCACTGAAAGATCCCTAGATGGATCCTCCTTGTACTCTACTGATTTTTAATCAAGTAAAAACAGCAAATACAGATTTCTTTGCATTTTATGTTAAATTCCTAGTGCAGATCTGGAAAGTGCGACTAGGGTTTAAGAGAGATAACAATGCAAATCACACCAAATAAAATACTTCTGCCTTCTAATGACTGCCCAGATATTAGGGGACAGAATTACATAAAAAAATGAACTTATTACAGTCCGATAATGCCCAGAAAATCAGATCTAAAGTCTGATTTTATTTAGATTAAAAATCTTCAGAATGCACTTCAGAAAATGATAAAAAGTACAGCGATCAGATTACAATATGATGGCAAACATTAACAAATGTTTTTGGATAAAAATACCTCTGAATTCGCTGATAAACTGCTTATCTTGGGCCAACCTAATCTACAATTTGAAAATCACTTTGAAAAATAGTTTGTAAATCTCCTCATAAACATGGTGAATCAATCTGAAATCTTATGAATACACTGGAAATTTCGAGTGAAATCCTCTCGAATCCCCTAGGGTTTTTGTCCGAAGAGATAAATTCACGAGGGTTTTGTCCTTGGAATTTTTGATAAAAGCTCGAGCTCTTAAAGCAATGCAAAAGATGATAATAAAAACCTGGATGTCCTCTCTATAAGTTGCCTTGTTTATTTAAAGGGAAATCAGCCAACCACCACCCTCAAATCAGCCAATCAAATTGTTTCATTCCCCTATGCTGGTCGCATTTTCCTCTTTGGGCTAATTGGCACATTTTCCAAAAAATGACTCCCTAAGGTAAGTCGCACTTTCTCTTTTCTAATACAATTACTTTTAATTGTATTTTTGACATTTTAATTCATTATTATACTTTATTATTTATTATATGTGATTTTTCATGATATTATTATTTTTTTGAAACAATAGCACATTATAATAAAATAATAAAGATAAGTCACCCTAAAACTTCTTTTTGGCCATCGGGTAGACATAAAGGGCCAAAAGGTCTTCACCTAGGCTTATGCGGGCGGAGGGGACATTACACTCGCTAAAAAAATATTTAAAAATAGAACCCAAGCTAGATGCTCCTAGCTATCTTGTTACCAAAGGGCTTTCAAAAATACTAAATGGTGCTCAAAAATGGTGGGGGAACGAAAGTCACTCTATTATGTTTTTTAACAAAAACAGAACACCTCTTTGGTAGTTTAGTTATTTGATCCACTTAAGCTTATCTGTTTTCAATAAAATTTAGTAGCTTAGAAACTAGACTCAAAATGCTACGATTCATGTTTATACAACATCTTCCAATTTTGAGTGTAACTATTTCAAAAAGTCGTACAAGTTGAAGATTTTTATTTTTCAGAAAAATGCGTCCACTTAAGACCCCCTTTTGGCCCCCCAACTTAGTGCACTTACCCAATCACATTTAGCATGTTATCCATATTAATAGCTAAGATACACAAACAAAATATTTATAATGATTTTTACAATGAACAATTAATGCTGCAATAGAAGTGCCTAAGCAAAACCATGGAAAGACTAATATAATAATGAGGACTAAAAAGATGTAACATGGAATAACGCAAGCCATACATACATACATAAATACATACACGCATGCATCATCCATCCATCCATCCATACATGCATGCACGCACGCACGCACACATACATACATACATACATACATACATAAATACATGCATGCATGCATGCATACACATACATACATAAATACACGCATGCATGCATGCATACACACATACACACAAACATAGACGCATGCACACGCCACGCGCATATGCGCGTGCACGCGCACACGCACATGCACACATTCAAGGAGGAAAAATCTAATTTTAAAAGGTTATAGGCATTAAGTTTATATGAGTTCACCAAAATGTAGAAGTTGAAAATGGTTTTACAAAAATAACGTACTACAACTAGCCACAATACACTTGCAATTAGCGTTAAAGAAATATAACTCAATATATCAAATAATATTTAAATTATTGATACAAATGGGCATTTAGAAGAAAATCTAGTTTGTTGAAATTCCAAAGATAGGGCATCACCCATCTTGAATAGAAAGGTCTCCCCTCTACACAAACACTATCTAGTAATATAGAATATTCGCCTCAAAGATTCCATACATATCATCGTCCACCCTACATTTATGTCAAACTCCTATACATATGTTGACCCCTCCCTTCTATAGATTATATCTTATTTGTGATGAAATATATAGATTGGTTGAGGAGAGGTCAACGGCTATTGAAATGAAAGCGGTGTCAAAAACAATGTAGTGTAGGTCTAAATGACGACACATAACAAACACCAAACATTGCCTAAAACATAGTAGCTATTCCCATAACCATAGGACATTTTTGGCAATTGTCAATTAATCCTAGATTTGAGTTGAAAATTTTGTTATCATGCTTTTGAGCTCCAAAACATTGTTTCTCGTATTTCACTACAAATCCTCGTAAATTTGCTCTCCTTCCTTGGAACCTTAATGTCACTACAACACCTTATAAACCATACAAATTGGAGAGTTTTTGGAGGCATGTGTTGTCCCTCTTTTATTACTAGGGCCATAGGATTTTGAACAGATTAAAATCACACGAAGTATAATGTAATTCAACAAATAGTCTAATATAATAAAAGTGTTCCAACCCTTGTCACGATCAACGCTCTAATCAAGCAACCAATAAAGGGTAGATGTTCTTCTCTAAATGCTTGAAATTTGCTTTTGACCGACAAAAGAGGGCTTAAACCTCGGGAATCAAAACACAAGGATCAAAAGGGCCCACACAAATATAGGAACCAAAACCTTAGTATCATTCTAGTCATCAAACCTAAACCAAAAATCCAAGGAAGACAGATTACCCAAAGGAGAGAGAAAGTAGGAGGAAGGGGAGGAAAAGTTGAGTAAAAGATATATGTCAAAATTCAAACATACACACGCCAACAAAATCCTACTCCAAGGGCCCATTTTGGACCAATAGTCAATAAACACACACGTCAATATAGCACCATAGCAAATGACTACTCACCTACCAAAATTAGATGAAATTAAGCATCTACAAGCATATTATCTTATCATGTTGAGGGAATAAAAAGAGAACCCACAAAAACATAGAACACTAGAGTAAATGGAAGAGAGCTAGAAATAAGAAGAAAAATAAAAGAAAATGCATCAAAAAATCCTTACAAACACAAGAAACATGCACCAACAACAAGCGTAATAGAAACCAATATTCTATAAACACTTGAATACAATATAACCGTAACAAATAACTAGTCCACTACCAAAATTAGGTGTCTACATGCCCATATCTTACCATGTCTTATTCATCTAAATCCACTAGACCCTTGTGGAAATACATACATAAGTATATCTTACCACGTCTATTTCATCTCCGAATCTACTTGACCCTTGTTTGGAAATTTCATCTAAATACAAGTAGACCCTTGTGGAATGTTTCATATGAATGTCCACACATGTTATACAAATGAATCTTGCTAGAATTTAAGTACAATAAAACGATAAGGCAAACAAGAACTAGGAAAATCCGGTCATTGTCCATACTTGGCTACTGACCGAATCGCCCTGGAAGGAAAACCATCAACGCCACCAAAAGAGTCATTAAAAATTGTATAAAGTCACCTAAGTAAAGAATATAGCAAGTCTAACCAGACTAGAATCTAGCAAGGGTAAGAACAGGGCACTAATGTTGTAGACGCACAAAAGGACGCCGAACGCATGAAAAGGCAATCCAAAAATTACACTTCCAAACAAAGAAAAACAACAAGATTATTCCAACAGGGGTGAAAGAACATAACACTCTTAAAAGACGGAACACCGATAATGCAGGATGCAGATGATGCCCAAATACAAAAGTGTACAAGTCAATCCAAAAAAATGTGATTCCCAAAAAATAGGAAATAAAATCCAACAAGAGCAAAATAACACAAGAATGTTGATACAGATGGAGGTGCGGATGGAGGTGCAAATAAAGAAGTCTTTCCACATCCCACTCATGAGGCAATGTTGATGCATAATCACAGCACCCCTGATTGTTTACAACTCAATAGATTGAAACTGTCAGTGTGATTGCATAACATGGAGCTTTTCCCAAAGTGTGGGACTTCGCAATCAGGAAAGCTCTCCGAGAGAAGGTCGGCTTCCTATCCTATCCTAGTGTCAACTACTCCAAAGTGCAGAGAGTTGTAGATCTAACCCTAATCTAATATTTCCAAGGAGACAGAGATAGAGAAAATGCATGAAAATTAAAACCTACTCTAAGGGAAGGTGATGCACCAAGGAGTGTTGAACAACCTACACAATAAACACAACACAACTAGAATCTTGCAATGAAAACACAACAATACACAATAACCTTGCATGCAATGAAAGATTAGGAAGATGCAATAGAACACAAAAGAGGGTTTGAAACATCCACAAATCTGATTTTATTGCTCTCAAAGTTGATACAATACATCACATTTATGGCCAAAGGCATAAATTTTACATTACAATGTCTAGTAGGGAGGTTTGGAATCTCCACAAAATCTCTTACAGACAAGAAGAAGAAGAGAAGTGCATAAACCAGGTGTCCAACCCTTTGAAATGAGCCCCTCCTTACAATATATAGGAAGAATGAGAGAAGGGAAAGAGGGGGTTTTGAAATCCTTCAACCACCCTAAAATGCATTAAAATCACCTACAACAATGAAGGATGGCACTGCAAAACCCATACCTCCTTGTACTTTACCTTGTTGGAGAAGAAGGGAAACACATACCTAATCATTTGGGTAGGTGAGAAAACCAGAAACACCCTCTAAAATGGTGGATCAGTATTTTGAAGTACTTAGTTTCACTACAAATAGGAAAACTGCCATAGTTGTGTAGAGAACACTCGAGAGCTTTCCACAACATCCGATTTTGTGCAAATCTGAGCTCTCAGTCAAAAGTTATAGCCATCTAAAGGAGGTGCCATTTTGCAATAAATGCGAGCGATTGGCTCTGCTTTCTTCAAACTCCGAAATGCATCGTAACCTCCGAAATCCAAAAATTTGGACTTTCGAGATTCGAGACTTGAGGGTTTTCCATTTCGGAGGTTAGGTTACCGTTCATCGCTCAAGAGTTCGTAAAACCTCCGAAACTCCAAAACCCCGAAGTCCGAAATTCGGACTTCGTGTTCGGCTTCAAGTTTTGATCTTTTGCGCCTTTGGGCTTCAACGTTCGGAATCAGCCAAACCCCGAAGTCTGAAATTCGGACTTCGGGTTTCGAACCTTTGCGTTTTCGGGATTTCGGGTTTCGGATTTTGGGGTTTCGTGAGTTTCAGGGGTTTCGGGTTTCAAATTTCGTGGTTTCAAGTTTGGGTTTCGGATTTCGGGTTTTGGGGTTCAGGGTTTGGGATTTCGGGGTTCGGGTTTCGAGGTTTTTTTCAGCTTTTCGCCATGCTTGTCCACCAAAACTCCAAACCTCAGAAACCTTCAAGTCCAAAACTTTGAACTTGGGGCCCCATTTTTCGCTTATCTCGACTCCGAGCCTCCTTCAATTTCTTGCCTACGACATCATTGCCATTGCCATTGTTGAGCCCACCCGCAACCTCGATTGTCGAAATCGAAATGTGAGCTCTCATGGCCGAATGATCCCTCCAATTTCTCAATGTGCAAGTACATGATTGTTCAATTTTGCCTAAGGGGCAAAATTGGATAATAGCAACCATGGCAAAGCAGGGCAGATATTAATGTGTAAAGACCATACCACTAGTTTCCTAGAGCAAAAGAACACAATGTTAACAATGCTGATGCAAGTGCAGTGTGCATATGTAGATGCGAGATGGAGGTGTGGATAACAAAGTTTTTTTGCATCCCACTCACCGGGCAACCATGGCAAGTAGGGCACATACTTGTCTTGCATAAAGACCATACAATTGGTACTGCTGAATTCCAAAATACCATGTTCAAAAATCTTGAATAGCAACCAACTACAAGTGCAAACAACATGTACCACCGCCTTCTCTTGGCGATTCAATGGATCATACTTGGTATAGACAACTAATTCAATCAATACGCAACATTGCAAATCACACCATGCAATTTAAGATCAATACCATGTGCATTTGAAATCACTTTTCACCTACTTTACAGATCCAAATATTAAATATGAATACATATTAAATTCTCAAAATCCCACCGGATTGATAAAAAAATAATTTTTTCCCCTGCAACCAACGATACATTTCTTGTAAAATTAAAGCAGCTCTCACAACCATAGTTACCAAGTTCAGAAATCCGATTAAATTCGGAAGGGCAAAAAAATCCGAAAATTGAGTTCTCGAAAAATTCAAAAAATACGAAAAAATCCAGTTCGTAATATACATACTTATATTATTATAGATTTATATTATTGTATACTTATATCATTATATATAGACAAATCATACAAAAAAGCATCCATCTACCATAATCATCATCATCATAATGATTCTTTCAAAAGATTGCAAGAAGTTGCTTGGTCCAAAAAGGTGCAAAAATGGATTTTATGAAAATAAGAAAAATATTCCCATCAATGCGTAGAGCTCAAGAAAATATACACTTTTAGAGAAGACGACACCTGAAACGGAGCCACAGAATGAAAGTTATGGCACATGCAAGTTTTTGCTGCTACATCTTTCTGGACCCTTTCCAAAAATGGCAAATTTTTTTCTTTCCTCTTCACCGAAAATCCAAAAAAGGAAAGAAATGCCAAAAAAGGAAAAAAAAAAATTCTGCAAAAAATTGGCAGAACCGAACCGGATTTATTCAGTTACTTCAAAAAATACGGTTCGAACCGGATTTCATACAAATCCGGCCGAACCTGGTAACTATGCTCACAATTGCTGCAATAACACAATTTTCAAAAGGAACCCTTCAAAATTTATTTCTCAAACAGCAAAACATCAACACCTTTAAATGACTATTCAACACTCTTTTGGACATCATGACAAAATTGTTGTGTTCCGAAATCTCTCTCAGTAATCAAATATCTGACTAAAACAGACACCATATTCTCGGAACATAGAAGATACAAGGGATTTAAGAAAAGGTCAAATAAATTAATTTACTAGCAACTATAACCTGTTGAAAGTTGTTGTGGTAAGGATTTAGTAGCAACCTGTGAAAACATCTCTTGACATATGTATTTCTTAGCTATTTAGCAACAGTAGAATGCATTTGTTTTAACAATAGATAGTAAAATACCAAACAAATCAATCTCCTTCCGCACCTGTAAGAAAATCAGTGGACACAGCCTGCATCGACACCACTAATTTGTTGCAGTGTCCAAACCTCCACTGATTTCTTTATTTGCTTAATTGGTGCAGTGTCCAAACTTTGGCTAAGACTCTGATAACAAATTGCCGATGGCTGCAAATAGTTTCTCCTTGTTGACTTTGTCATGAAAAATCTAAACCACATCATGACTACCCAACGCAGATATTTCCAAGGAAGAATTGAGACTCGTTTTGATAGTCCCTGAAATAAAGAAAAAAACTTGGGGAAAATGCTTGATTGACTTCTTTGAGGAGCAAAGAGACTTCAACTTTTTCCTCTAGTATCAATGTGGAACAAGGAGATGATGTTGATTAAGGTATTATCATCAATGAGTGTATTGAGCACATCTTCCCTTAGTTAGGGTTAGTCTGTACATGTCTTGCCATTACACTTAATGTTTATATTAGTCATAGTTTCTGTTATTAACAGATATATAACCGTGTCATCCAATGCAATAAAGGCATTGAGTAGTTCTCTCGTTTTGTGGAATATCTGCCAGATTTCACATCTAAAGTTGATCCTTTTTTAGGGTTTATGGCAAGAATCTAAATGTCATTTTTAATGTTACTATCCAGCTTTAGAACCAAATTGTGGATGGAAAATTTGGACATCCCGGCAATGCTATGTAATATTGATATTTGCAGTCTAATATGCTCGGACCTATATGGGTTTGCTCCATTTTAAACCAACATAAAAGAAAGCTTGCTTGATTATGAAATGTATATAATCAAAGGATAACGGATACCACACAAACTTCTGAATAGTGCCAGCAATTAGCTCTCCCTTGGTGATTGAGACCCCATACCACTTCCCCTAGATATGATTCACATACCAAAATCATAAACAGACCAAAAATAGTTCATAAACCTGAGCACTTAGCCATGCATGGTTTGACTCAAAATGACAATTTGCATACTGAACTGCACTTATGACAAGGGTCATCAAACCAGAGAAACGAATGTAGAACTGGGTAATTGTGGCTCCATTAGCATTGTGACCCAGTTTATTGTAGACTGGAGACAATTCACTGTTTTCTCTAAAAGCTATACTGGGCGTGGATATGACAATTTCAAAGGAAATAAAGTTGTATTGCATATTGTTTTATCTATGCTAACTCTCTTGAGGATAATTCAGAGGCTTGATTATATAAATCTATATATTCAAATTTGTATCCTCCACCAATGCATTGGATTTGACTATGAGCTAGTGAGACCAAGGGCTCAATCGTATCGTAGCAAGTAGTGGCTACACACATTCTGTACATGGCTTGTAATTTATTCTACATCTAGCCTAAATCTCCTTCCCTTTCCTGAAATCCCACTCTTAGCTATCCTGCATATGGCATTTAAGAATTGGTAAACCTCTTCAGTTTTCCAATACCCATCTGTGACAAACACTCAAATTTACAAGCAGACCAACACTATAGACATGCATAATATGTATGTACCAATAAAAATAGAACAGAGACCATAAGGAAAAATCCTGCATCCCTACAAAACATAAATATTAAAAAGGAAATGAACCTCCAAGGAATAAAGAACCAAAGGGAATGCACAATGGGTCATGGGTAGCAGCCATAAAATATAGTTGATCACAACTCCATATATATTATAAAGAATCAATCACAACCTGTAAGAAAATAGCATCCTCTTTGCATTCTTCACAGGCATTCAAAAACAGGATTACTTTCTGATCCCACAGAAACAGTATATAGATAACAGTTACCCAAAACACTCATCTATAAACTCCCAACAGTTAAGAATATACTGCTACCATCTTCTAGTTCAATGGAGAATATTACTGGCAGTGGAAGAGACAAATAAAATACTCAATTACACAATTATCTTAATTACAGAGCAACCTCTGCAGTTTCTGATAGAATCTAAACAGACATAATGAAAATTCGTATATAAAAGCAGCAATAATAACATATTACAATAGTGGGGACAACATATCAGATTTTATCAATGTCTTCATCTTCAAATTCAATATAGTCATCACCAGCACCTTCCTCATCTTCATCCATTCCAGCAATACCTTCATTGAGCCTAACATTATCAGGCAGCTCACCATAAGCCTTGAGAAGCCTAGCCTCATCAGGCATGTACTTGAGGATAACATCAGCCTTGTCATCCTGATAGTCTCTGAGCCCAACTAGGATGATGTCACCAGCAGCTATCCAAACCTTCTTATGCATCTTGCCACGAATATGACAGAGCCGTTTGGTTCCATCAATGCAGAGGGCCTCACAGCGCCCATTACCAAGCATTCGAAGAACTTGGGCATATTCTTGCCCATCTTCCTTGAAGACCAACTCCCTCTTTTCATCATCGGCCTCATTCTTTCCCCTCTTCCTGTTCTTACCTCCCTTTCCCTTGTTCTTCGGCATGTTGTCTGGGACTGCTACACCTGCTTACCCTCTGCAATCAACCAGAGGTTTTAAATTTCCACACTGCCAGAATTCAAGCTACATAACTTCCATGTAATATTTAGAACCTACTTCCTTTGTAATCCTTTAACAAAAGCCTAAATATAGAGTTGTGAATCCTATAATCCGACCTTGTACAATATCTGATTTTAAACTATTATAAAGAAGTATTTACTACCCAAAAGAGACTTAAAAAGATAAGATATCCGTACACTATCATAATTTTGAATTTTATGTAACAGAGGAAACTTATCTTTTATTCCTTCAACAATGGTTTCAATATAAATCCTTGGAACACTATTAACTGGCCTCCTATAAGGCCTGATTTTACAGAATCAAAGAGGGAGATTCTCCCCAAAAAAACTGTCTTATAAAGAACAATATTCCAGTATCTTCCCTAACAGTTTAATTCTCTCTGCAACAATTGCAATATTAAAAACTTTTTCCCTCTCATTGCTTCACAAGGGTTTGAACACAAACCTTTAAACCCTGTCTGCCAACCTTACACAGGCCTCAACCTTACATGGTAAAAAGGGGACACCTTCTCAAGGTATCCTCAAGAGCACAGCTATCCAATTGAAATCCTTCTAACCACATCTATTAACAGTTAAAAATTCAAAACCTAACTCACTTCTACTCCAACAAGAGTTCCAATTGAAATCCTTAAAACCACATCTATTAAAGTTCCATTAGAAACCTTTCTATCCCTTCTAGAAGAGCCTGATTTCACACAATCAAGAAAAAAATGTTCTGTCTAAACGAATCTTACAAAGAATGGGAACCCCTACACTTTGAATAACTTTAATTTTCTGCAACTGCAATATTAAAATTACTTCGCTTTTATTCCTTCGACAAAAGTTTCGACATACGGCCTTAAAAACCTTCTCACCAAGCTCTTATAATACCTAATTATACACACCCAAAAAGACTTTAGAAGACCCGGGAAATCCCACCCTTTCAATTGCACCATCGAATACCTATTTCCCTTGCATATACCTCCTAAAAGAGTTTCAACACAAACCCTAAAATCCTATCCACATGCCTCATAGAGAACCGGATTTTATAAAACTTAATAAAGGACGTCCAACCATTTAACAAAGCCCTAAAATTGGAGGAACCGCTGCCCTTCCATATCTTCAATTCCTGTAAAAATTGCAACCCATAAAATCCTCTGTACAAGAGATGATTTAACCCAATGAAAAACGGCGTGTATCCCAAAATAAAACCCAAAAACAAAAGCAGGAATCAGAGCTATGACATCATAAGTTCACAGAAAAAATCATTAAAACCCTTTACCGATCCATTTCCCTTCGATCTGTAAAGGACCCAACCCTAGTTGATCGAAAAACCAATAACCCGTATGAAAATACACCCAGATTCTTGATCAATATAACTTCTACTATTTCAATTTCTCTTCCGAATAAACACAACCACAAAAAATACAGACATACACAGATTAATACAGTACAGCATTCGAAAAAACAAAAAAACAGAAGACGCGAGGGTACCTTGAATTATAGAAGCGGATTTGCAGAAAAATAGGCTCGTCTGCTACCTTTGGCCGCCTGCTAAGGACTCTCCTTAAACAAGCGGTTTTGTATATGTATCTTCGGAGAAGGCTTTTTTCGGTAATTGAAAAAATTAATTAACCAACCTTTACCGATAATCGATCGAATTTGTGAGGAGGAATCAAATATATAGATATGTTAAATTATTAATTTGCGTGGGCTTCATATCAAAAATAGATAAACTATATATATCTATTTATGTTAAATTATTAATTTGTGTGGGCTTCATATCAAAAATAGATAAACTATATATCTATTTATGTTAAATTATTAATTTGTGTGGGCTTCATATCAAAAATAGATAAACTAGCCCTTGCACCATAAGTATGCAATGGAAATGCTAAAGGGGGGCACTGTTTGCATCACAAAAGATGTAAGATGATTTTCAAATGTCCTTAAATATTTGAATACTTACAAGTGTTTGCGACACGTGATCCAATGTGTTCCAAGTAGCAAACCCTTATCGCATTCAATGACTTAATCAATAGAACAATAAATGTAGGTGCTTCTCATATTTTTGTAAATGTTTGAATGTTGTTCAATACTTAGAAAAATGGACTAATGCTTCTCCACATTTTATGAGGTTGGGGTTTATTTGACGTAAAACAAATTCTCCCTCATTGTTAACACGATGATCCTCAACCATACTTGATCCTCAACCATAAACCATACTTGATCCTCAACCATACTTTTCAATATTGGCTTCGCAAGTGAAATGGAAACCTTATACTAGTCAAGAAATTTGAAAAATCATATATTTAGAAATAGGTGTTGGGTCCCAAAATAGCACCCCAAGGAGATGAGCAACTAACTTGAGTGGGTTGGCTTTGAGGGAATGATGAACAATGGAAAAAAAATTGTCGTTGATAACCGGGGTTTGTTCAACACTCAACTCAATAACTCAAGTCAAAGAGGTGATCAAGAGGCACCTTCACAAAGGGGATGGCTTTACCCTGCTACTTCTGGTTCTGCCTGTACCAAGGTGAGAGGACTTAATTGGGAGATGTGAATAAAGGAAAAGCTTTCATGGCTTGGTTTCTTATATGGTTGGTGTAACTTAATTTGAAGCAAGTACACCCACAAATACAATCCTTCTCTCAAAAGAGCTGTCACTCAATTTATTGTAAGCACTTGACAAACAAATATAAATAAAAAAGGCAGATAATGAACAACTTCAAATATTGCATTTGCATAACATTATTGACCAGGTGGTTGCTTTGAATGATATTGGATCATAGACTTGATGGGGTTCTAGCAAAGCTTACTAATAATGGACAAATTTTGCACTCAACTTTGCAAAATAAGCATATATATGATTTTCGGGTATGATATGCTTAGTAGGTATGAAGATCTCTGGTTGTTTGTCATTTGGGGTTTGGAGGGGGGTTGCTTTTATGACTTTGGTACTCTAGTCTTCCCATTGAATGAATGCATCCTTAATTGTGATGCTTGAAAAGAACAATCAATTTATCGTGATCTCAGTGAAATAACATTTGCATTCATTGTTACTCAATTTGTACAAATTTCATCTACAGTCTTCACAATCCTAACTGCAAATCATGGAGTTAGAGCTGAGATAAATCACTTGTTATATTTGTCTTATACACCCAAAAGACTCTTAAGGGATTTACAAAAACTCTTCAAAAGTGATGTTGCCTTTAGGATTTTACTGACCAGATCGGCTATTGTAAAGTATACACTACTCCACAATACCCACAGTGACTAGAAGAATGCAAAGCAACTAAGAAAGACCCTTGTGTACTTGACAATGTAAAGCTAATGCAAGATAGTAATAGAACTATATTGCCTCATTCATTCATTCAAAACATAAGAAACGGAAAGTATAGCTTGATCAAAACAATCATAATCTATTCATGTAAGTTTTGGCTAGGGACATAAACAAATGCCTTCAAAACCTACTAATGGTTGTATAATGTAACCACCTTAGCTCTTCCTTACAGACTTAGACACATATAGTCTTACAAGAAACTAGAACTAAAAACTGAACTTGATCAAAAATTCTGCAACTACCCCCAATCCACCTCTCGCCAAAATGAAAGACTTTTACAAAATATAGCAGATGAGAGAGAGAAACAAAGAAGAAAAATCTGATTTCCTTCTTCACCAACCAACAAGATGCACTAAAATCATGTAAAGGAGCATAGGCAGCCTACCAAAGTCATTCATTCCTTCTGTCTTGTGTGTTTAGAGAAAACATAGACACCATACTTCATCAATTCGAGTGGTTGACCAATACTAGGACTATAACTTGAATGTAAAAGATGTTTTCTGCTTTTTCTCCCACCAATTGTCATTAACTCCTAAATCTAATTATGTCGAAGTGAAGGGCTTGAAGAGACCTTTCCAATGATATAAATTTTGCAATATTTGGAGCTCTGGATCGAAAGATATGGCCCATTGAAATATTGCATGTTGGAATAAACAAGAGCTTGACACATGGCAGCCTTTGATTGGTCTTGGAGATTGACTCTGCATACGTGTGCTTTGTTTTTCCTTCACCACGTGCCAATCTTTGGTTAGCCGTGAGGTTGGGCTTTGCTTCTTTTCTATCTTCCAAACCCAAGGCGTTTTGCTAAATTTCGTTCATCCCGGGCTTGAGATTCGTTGGAGTCTATTGGCACAAATCCGCGCGAATGATGCCACGTGTACACCTTTATACCCTTGATAAGTGTTATTCTCATTACGAAGTGCGAGCCAATAAGACAACGCCACGCTCCTTCACTTTGTCAAACTCTTCTTTACCCATTGTGAAGCAAGAGCCAATAGGAAACCTCCACGCTTACTTCGCAATTCACCTTTGATAGCCCTTGAATGATAATCGCAAAACATGAGCAATAGTAAATCCCCATGTACATTCCCTGTGTCAAACCTCCTTGCATCATGTTTGTATTTTATTGGTTATGGGGTCCGAAAACTCGAAATCGATTTAAATTCGGCTCACTTTGGGAACTTTACGTCCACGAGAGCCCATCGCTTAGAGTTGTGACGGAATGTCGCCACGTGTCCTACTTGGACCGTTGATTTTCTATTATGTGTCACATTATGATTGTACCACCTAAACCCGAACCCAAAAATCTTATGAATTTCAACTCATTTTGTGGGCTTGAGGTCCATCGGAGCCCATCGCCTCGAGCTTCATCAGAATGGCGACGCGTGTCCTTCCTCCCCTCTTGTATCTTTGCCATGTGTCGTCCTTTGATTCTGCCATCTATCCTATTGACCTCATTCACCGCCTTTGCCTTCTCCCATGGACCAGAAAATTTTATGAAATGTGGTTTATTTCGTGAGCTTGAGATCCATTAGAGCCCCTCTGCTTGAAGAGTGTAAGAATGCCGACATGTGTCCACAATTGGTCATTGATCTTGCGTCATCTGTCATCTTCTTCACCCACCGCATGTCCTTTGACTTACGGACCATGCCCGGAACCGATAGAATTATCTAACACAATTTAATCTGGGACTTGAGGTCCATGAAGCCAAAATGCTTTGAGGAGAGCCAAATGCCAACACACGGCCCCTCCTTTTACCCTTGAGATTCTGTCGCGTGTCCCTACTGACCTCGACATTGAAATTTGATCGGTAAATGGATGTCACTCACCCTTTTAAAAGTAACCCGCCAATGCTTGTAAACTTAGTCTCCCACAATTTTGAATGCCAATGGTCAGTGCTTTTGAGAGGTGGAATTTGACAGCCATTTGAATGTTCCAATATTTGTTAAAATGGCTAAGTCCATTTTAACCGATTTTTTCAACCATTCCTGCAACTTTTTCCTTTGTGGTTAGGTTGCATGCTCTTGAGACCTTCATTTTGGTGTTGATTTGCAAGTTCTTATGAAAGATGTAGACATATTCCCCATCACTGTCTTTTTGAATCTTTTACTTTGAATAACCAGACCATTAAACCAATCCCCCGACACTTTTGTTGAATCATTTCATTTATCTTGTTAAAGCACGAAATATAGTACAAATTGATACCTTTCTTTAACTCAGACCGGTCTTTGAAGCACGAGGAACAATATGAAGCACATAAAAATAGTTAAATTTACGGGGATTCAATGAAAAGACCATCTTAATCCAAGGAACTGGATTGAGCTCTAATAGTGTCTCCTAGTTGGGGATGGGCACCCCATGTAGGTGCCACAAGAACAAAGACCAGATGCCTAGTTCATTAGGCAAGGAGTCACGGGTTTAAAACACACAGGGCTTCCAAAATAGATGCAAAACATGTTGGGGAAAATAGACAACTACAAAAACACAGTCACTTTATGGACCCGAGAGCACAAAAAGGGAAAAACAAGACAAACAAAAGAAAAAAATGAAAATAGAGTTGTACACCGATCATACTTGATCATCTCGATAAGACTATGTCAAGCAATCCTAGTAATTCTTCAATAATTGGGCATAAGTTGGTTTTTCTTTTTTACTCATGCTACATCCTAGCCAGACCTTTCTAGGATTTTGAGAAGTATCCAAGTTACATTCCTCAACATCCTTGGGCACATAGATAGACTTGCTCCCAAATTTGTTAGTATTGTCAAAAATTAATTCAAGACTAATCGGTTTTGAGGGATAACATATGTTTTTAACTGTTTTACATCTTCCCCAAAGATGGTTTCTTTTTCATCACATAAGACAGTCATAGGCTCAAGATCAATGAGCTGATCTATGAATTCACCTTGGCTATTCGTAAAATCATTGATGTGTGAATCATTATCAAATACTTTCTAGTGTTGTATATTATCAGGTATAGAGGGTCGAACCAAGTATTTCCACTTCAAACTTGCAATAAGGGGATGAATCATGATTGTCATATTGTGAACCCAAGACCGCGATCTATCGGCTTCTACATTGTGACTTCTTTCATGATATTCAATATTGAATGAATAAAAACATTCAATGAGATCCCATACTGCATTTTTGTATTGTTTTAATCTCTGATTTTTTGCCACATATAACTTTATGATTTTCTTAATTACTAACTCAGAATCCCCTTTAACTAAGAGGTCATTTATTCCATGCCTTCAAGTAATTCTCTGTCCTAACAGGAGTGCCTCATACTCAACCATGTTATTAGTGCATTCAAAATTCAATTTAAAATAAAAATTGAAAGACTCGTTGTTTGGAGAACTCAACACCACTCCTGCACCATTACCACTACTTGAGCAATCTCTATCAAAGGTCATGGTCCATGGGACCGTAGGGTCTTCAAACTAAGCATTTACATCCAGACAGTGGTCTTCAAAATCAACATTGCCTATATCCATGTCTACATCAAGTAAAAAGCACTTCATAAGAAGCATTATTAGGATTTTCAATGAGGTGTAGCATCTTATCTTCTTTGTATAACTTGACCAATTTTCCTTCCAATGGTATGGAAGCATATGACATATCCATTTGGATATTGTCTCCCACACTAGTTACCCACTTTCTTGGTAATAACATTCCCAGGTTGGTAGAGCGTTCAGACAATAACAATGTTCATAGTCAAGTACTTCCCGGATGTCTTTGCCATTATACAATTAATTCTTTCACATAGCCCACCATAGGTACTTTTCTAGAATCCATAGTATAGCATCTACCAAAAGCAACAATTATCTTGATATTTAACTCATTCATGACTGCAAGAGGCATGATGTTACATGAAGCTCTAGAATCAAACATGCAAATGTGTAAAAGCCACCCATTTATAATAAGTGATATCAAGGCATTGTTAATCAATGGCAAAAGGTTCTTTTTAGTGGGGTTTTGAGAAGATTTATCAAAGATGGATTACAATCATTCAATAAATGCAAAAAAGAAACCAACACAAATGCAAATAGACATAACACTTATTTACGTGGAAACCAATTTCACAAGAAAATCCACAATAAATGAAAAATCTTCTTTATTATATTTCTCAAATGTTTGTAGGCACCTTTCGAAAAACTACGGAGACACCAATCCCTTTAATATTACAATTTTGTAGGCACTAACCTACGAGACCAAATGTTTGTAGGCACCAACCTACAGAGCACCAACCCCTTTTGCTAAGCACCAACTCAAAGCAAGAGACACCGATCTCTTCGAATATGAAGGCACCAACCTTCCTTACGAAAAACAGACTCTTTTCTATCTTTTATGTTGTTGTTTTCTTCAAAGATGATATAGAACACTTCCTTTCTAACTCGATCAGACTAACTTTTCTTACAAAACTGTTGCTCAGAATATTCTTCTTATTTATTTCAATCCCTTCACATATATAAATCGCTGCAACTCTTCATTTAAAAGGTTTTTCAGATCTTCTCCTTTACTTCTTATTTTTCATTTCAAATTTCATACCCTTTCTCCCTCAAACATCTTCCTTATATAGTCTTTCACACCCTTTCGAAAAGGCATATTTTCTACCAACCGACACTCCCTTTCATTTAATTTAATTAACCATCTTTTATTTTAATAATGCAAATACACATGTCGGCCATAACTATAAAGTGATGTTATTTTCCAAAGGGGGTCGTCCAAAATAAAAATAACATTTTTATTTGTATTTTAAACCATCCTATGGACATATTTATTGCTCCTTTAATCACCCCTTATCATACTAAAACATGGAGATTTAATTATGTCATTTGAATCTTCTTTTTCACCATAAAACATGGCATATGAACACCTTAAAATGTTGATATCTCTCTCCTATGTACAGTTGTGTATATCTCGCTTATACCATGATAATCCTTATGCAAAAATGTTTCTTTTCATGTATTTAAACTTTCATTTTCTGCCCTTCTATACTGCTGGTTATTTCCATTTACTTTCTACCATTTCCATCAACATCCGTCAATAATAGTTCCATCAGCTTCCGTTACATGATTCCGTTAACCAAATACATCAATGATTAAGCCTTTGACATCAATGACAATATTTCCAACAATCTCCCCCTTTGTCATTGATGGCAACCTTCCAAAAAAATTCTTTTCTGCAACTCCCCCTTGTTGTAACTCCCCCTTACTGTCATTCTCCCCCTTTGACATCAATGGCAAAGGGCCAATCTAGGAGCTGAATATTGCAATGTTTAGCTCCCCCTCAACTCGATGCTTCTCTTGGTTTTTCAATGGGAAGAAGCAAAGGATATTACTCCCAACTTCTCATGTAGATATTCAAATGTATCCTTTGGAAGTGGCTTGGTGAAGATATATGTTATCTGTTCGGATGTATAAACAAATTCCAACTTTACCTACTTTTTTGCCACATGCTCTCTTAAGAAGTGATATCTTATGGGAATATGCTTTGTTCTGGAATGCATAACCGGATTCTTTGAAATACTTATCGCACTGGTATTATCACATAATATGGAGATTGGATGATCATACTCTACTTTGATATCTTTTAAGGTTTGCTTCATCCATAGAATTTGAGTACAACATAACACTGCTGCTATATACTCTGCTTTTGCTGTTGTGGATAAGGATACAGAGTTCTGCTTTTTACTTAACCAAGATACTCGGGTTGTCTCCAAGGAAGAATGCTCCTCCACTTGTACTTTTTCTATCATCCACACATCCTGCCCAATCTGAATCTGTATAAGCTACCAATGTGAAGTCTTTACCCCTTGGGTACCATAACCCATAATCCATAGTTCCCTTTAGATATCTTGAATATGCGTTTTACAACTTGCACATGTGTTTCTTTCGGACCTGCTTGAAAACATGCAGCCATACCCACTACTTGCATGATGTCTGGTCTGATGTCGTCACATATAGTAAACTCCCAATCATTGATCTATAGAGAGTTTGATCAACATTCGAGAGATTCATCATCTTTTCTCAACTTAGTCCCGATAGCCATAGGTGTGCTAACAGGTGCACACTCCTCCATGCCAAATTTCTTCAACATTTCCTTCACATACTTGGTTTGGGATATAAATATTCCTTTATCAGATTGAGAAATTTGCAATCCAAGGAAAAATGATAACTCTCCCAACATAGACATCTCAAACTCCTTTTGCATGTCTTCGGAAAATTTCTTAGACATTTCCTCATTGTCTCCTCCAAAAATTATGTCATCTACATACACAACAACAATCAACTGGTGCTCACCTTCAATTTTAATGTAAAGATTGCTATCAACAAGTCCTCTCTTGAACCCTTGGTCTTGTAGATACTTATCAAGCCTAGAGTACCATGCTCTGGGGGCTTGTTTTAATCCGTACAAGGCCTTCTTCAACTTACACACATAATCTTCATTTTTTGATAGGAGGAACCCTTCAGGCTGTTCTATGTATACTTCCTCTTCTAACTTCCCATTTAGAAATGTTGATTTGACATCCATTTGATAGACTTTGAAGTTCTTGAATACCGCAAAAAGCAAGAAACATTCTAATTGCTTCTAATCTAGCAACATGAGCAAAAGTTTCTTCAAAATCAACACCTTCTACTTGAGCATACCCTTTACATACTAACCTTGCCTTGTTTCGAGTGACTTGTCCATCTTCATTCAATTTATTTCGGAATACCCACTTAGTGCCAATCACATTCTGATCCTTTGGCCTAGGTACAAGTTCCCATGTTTCATTCTTCTCAATTTGATCTAACTCTTCCTCCATTGCCTTTATCCAATGTTTATCATGGTTGGCTTCTGCAAAGTTCTTCGGCTCTATTTTGGATAATAAGGAGAAATTTACTGGTTTTGATGCACTTACAATTCTTCTTCTTGTCTGTACTCCATCATCAAGGTTTCCAATGATCTGACTTTCAACATGATTCTTCTTAACAAAAGTGAGATGGTGTTTTGGTGTCCTGCCTTTCAGATTTACTTAATTTTTCAACATCTTCTTCCTCTTCCTTTTCTTCTACTACCTCGGGTATTTCTAAGGGCTCTTCTGTAGGTTCTTTAGCTTTTTGATTCACGATTTCATCCACTCTCACATTTGCACTTTCTACTATAGTTTGTAGTCTTTTGTTATAACATCTTGTAGGCTTTGCTTTTAATAGAGTAGCCAAGAAAAATTCCTTCATCCACTCTTGAATCAAATTTTCCCAAGTTCTCTTCATTTCTTTTAATAAAGCATCTACTCCCAAACACTTTGAAATATTTTACAGTAGTTGGTCTTCCTTTCCACAATTCATAAGGAGTTTTGTCATGATTAACTCTAATTTTCCCTCTATTCAAGATATGAACAGTCGTATTTACCGCTTCTCTCCAAAATTTATCTGATAGCTTAGATTCATTTAACATGGTTCTAGCCATCTCTTGGATGGTTCGATTCTTTCTTTTTGCCACTCCATTTTGTTGTGGAGTCCTTGCAGCTGAGTATTGTCTTTTGATTCCATGATCTTCACAATATTCAATGAATTCATTTGAGGTGAACTCACCTCCACGATCTGACCTCAGGCACTTTATTTTCAATCCGGTTTCATTTTCTACTAAAGCCTTGAAAGCTTTGAACTTCTCAAATGCTTCTATTTTCTTTTAGAAAGGCTACCCAAGTCATTCTAGTGTAGTCATCAATGAATAACATGAAATAACTCTCACCTTGTATGCTTTCTGTTCTAGTAGGTCCACATAAATCCGTATGAATCAACTCTAGTGGTTTGGTGGTCAAATACTCCTTCATTCTAAACCTTGCTCTGGTTTTGCTTTCCATGCTTGACATTGCTTGCATAGAGTACTTGTAGGTTTCGTTACCTTAGGCATATCCCGCACAACCTCTTGTTGTTGCTGATTTTCACAAGATTATCAAAATTTATATGCCCCATCCTTCTATGCCATAGCCAACTCTCTTCAACCTGACTTAGACAACATTTCTCTCCTTTTACTTCTCCGAGCATGTATAGGTTATTTGTGGTTCTATGTGCATCTGCTACTAACTCTCTCATGTCTTCCTTCCTTATCTCACACCCTTCAGCATAAAACTTAAGTGTGTGTCCTTGATCACACATTTGGCTTACACTTAAGAGATTATGCTTTAATCCATCAACATATAAAACATTCTCTATTTTTTTACCATTATCAAGACTCAACGCATACCTTTTCCAGTGATCTTTGCTTTAGTTATCACCGAATTTCACCGTACCTTCATTTACTTTCTTCAATGAGATGAACTTACTTTTATCTCCGGTCATATGTCTTGAACATCCGCTATCAATGTACCACAACTGCCCTTCATCCTGTGCATGGAATGTTGTTTGAACAAGCATAGATTTCTCTTTATCTTTCCCATCATCCTCTTTCTTCTATTTCCAAAATTTTGTAGCTTCTTTCTTCTTTATTTCTGGAGCATTTACCTTCTGGTTCGATTTGGATGGTTCTACAAAACCACTTCTACAAAATCTTGCCATATGTCCATAGTTATTGCAATTATAACAAACAATATCTTCAACATAGTTCGATAAAGGAGCAAAGGAGTTGTAATTTCTATTTGAGAATCCATACACACCTTTGTTCTTTATATTGTTGTCTCTCACCCATATTCTACAATCTATTGCTTTATGACCAAAATGATTACAATAGAAGCAATAGCCATAGAAAGAATTTTCAAACTTGGACATGTGAGTATATCTTGGAGGATTTGGTCTTCTAAACTTGTTCTCATCTTTGCTTTCCTTGTAAGAAGTGTTGATCTTCATAAAGCTCTTCTCCCTTTTCAACTCTTCATTCTTCATAGGTTCCTTGAGTGTCTCTGCATAGGTCTTTGACTTCTCTTCTCTTGTCCCTTTTGATGACTCTATACCTTTTGTGTTAGCGGTGTCTTGTCTTTCCTTATATCCAAGACCAGTCTTGTCGGATGTTGACTTCTGTCGGTTCAGAATTTCATCTAGTATCTCGGTACTTTTCTCAAATTTTAGATTACTTGTAACTTTGGCATTTGCTTTTTCCAAGTCCTTTCTCAAAGCAACGATCTCTGACTCACACTTTTCACAATCTTCTTCCTTAGTCCTTAGCTGATTTCTTAATTCTTCTTCAACTCATTTTGCTTCTTCAATTTGGGTTTTTAGATCCACGATCATCTTTCCTGATTCTTCAAGAGATTGTGATATCTTAGCTTCAAAGTTACGATCTTCTTCTTCATACTTTAGGAGTTGTAACTTTTGTTTCTGATTTTTCTTTTTAAGAGCTTTCAACTCTCCCAAGGCACAAATAAGTTCCTCTTCAAGATTCACTTCACCTTTTTCTTCCATGTCTTCATCTCTTTCTAAGTCATCTTTTATAGCCATGAATAATATTTCTTCATTATCGCTATCTGAGTCACTTATCCCACTTTCTTCGATGATCTACTACTTCCTTTTGAATATAAGCTTTTCTTTTGCTTTCCAAATCTTTTCTTGCCTTTTTTTTCTTGAATTCCCTTTTGAATTTAGGTTTTCTTTCCTCATCATCGCTCTCTTCTTTCTCTAGAACACTTAGCCGCAAATGACCAATTTTACCACAGTTAAAACATTTAAATGGTAACTTACCTTTGTACTTTCCAGATCCTTTCTTTAACTTTCGAATGAACAAGGCTTCTTTCTCATCTTCTTCGTTGCTTGAGTTCTCATTCGACTCAGGTTCTTTGATTTTCTCTTTCTTTGAGACTTTGAATGTAGCTTCCTTCTTTGATGGTCTATTTGACTCAGTCCTCATTTCATACGTGGTCAATATTCCATGTAGTTCGTCCATGCTCAACTTATCAAGATCCTTCATTTCTTCAATGGCAGACACCTTAGCATCAAATCTTGATGGTAGAGATCTTAGAATCTTTTGAACGATCATGGATTCTTCAATCTTTTTGCCTAACCCTCTTATGGCATTGACAACCTCATCCACACAAAGAAGATAGGCTGCAACATTCTCCTCATCCTTCATTTTCAGGCTCTCAAATTGTCTCCTATGGGTTTGAAGCTTAGCCCTTTTAACCTTGTCATCACCTTCGTAGATAGTTCAAGTTTGTCCCATATCTCCTTCGTCATGTCACATTGCATTACTTTAACAAACTCAGATTCTGATAGGCCACATAGGATTGCATTCATCACCTTGGCATTGTTTTCAAAAGCCTTCTTTCGACTTGATCTATTGGTGGAACTGATGGGATTGTATATCCAACTATTATTGATTGCCAAATATCAAACCCTAGTGCCATTAGATATGTTTTCATTCTTATGCTCCAAAATGCATAATTTGTTCCATCAAACAATGGAGCCTTGTTCAAGAAAAACCTTCTTGTACTTGATGAGTAGCCATATGTGCTTCTGAGATCTACCTTCCAATTGTTAGATTGTTCTGAAGGCACCCGCTTTGATACCAATTGTTAAGCACAAGATAATACTGAGAGGGGGTGAATCAATATTATGATATTTTTAAATTTAACACTTAATCTCATAACCGTAATCACAATTAATCAATTTCACAGTGAATATATCAAAGCAATCAATAAATGCAAAGCAAACCAACACAATGCAAATAGACACAAATTTACGTGGAAACCCTTTTGAGAAAACCACGAAGAAAATATTCTTTATTATATTTCTCAAATGTTTGTAGGCACCAACCTACGGAGACACCAATCCCCAAGTTACAATTTTGTAGGCACCAACCTACAGGAGCACCAACCCCTTTTTGCTAAGCACCAACTCAACAAGAGACACTCGATCTCTTCGAATATGAAGGCACCAACCTTCCTTACGAAAAAAAACTCTTTTCTATCTTTTATGTTGTTGTTGCTTCAACAGATGATAGAACACTTCCTTTCTAACTCAGATCAGCTATACTTTTCTTACAAAACTGCTGCTCAGAATATTCTTCTTATTTATTTCAATCCCTTCACATATATAAATCGCTGCAACTCTTCATTTAAAAGGTTTTTCAGATCTGCTCCTTTACTTCTTATTTTTCATTTCAATTTCATACCCTTTCTCCTTAAACATCTTCCTTATATAAGCACTCAAATTGCTTGCTAAATCAAAAATGCATCTTTTATATATCCTTCTCACATCCTTTCATTTAATTTAATTAACCATCTTTTATTTTAATAATGCAAATACACATGTCGGCCATAACTATAAAGTGGCACTATTTTCCAAAGGGGGTCATCCAAAATAAAAACAACATTTTTATTTGTATTTTAAACCATCCTATGGACATATTTATTGCTCCTTTAATCACCCCTTATCATACTAAAACATGGAGATTTAATTCTATCATTTGAATCTTTTTTTCACCATAAAACATGGCATATGAACACCTTAAAATGTTGATATCTCTCTCCTATGTATAGTTGTGTATATCTCGCTTATACCATGATAATCCTTATGAAAAAATGCTTATTTTCATGTATTTAAACTTTCATTTTCTGCCCTTCTATATGTTGGTTATCATCACTAAAATCAGCTTTATCACTATCATCATTTATAGGTGGATCACAAGGCACATGGGGCAACAAGCATTTGTCACACCAATCAATGGCATGTTCTTCCTCAATAACAACTACTCTTCCCACTAAAGGATCGGGAAATTGCTTTTTTATCTCTATTATTTTGTTGTTTGCTATTGTGACCCATAGTTCCTTTTCCTCTATCTTCAACCTGGTGCTCTCCTCTAGCTTGATTGTTAAATCTATTTTGTCTGGTGTTTTGATGTTGATTCTAAGTATTGGGATACAATCCCTTTTCAGCTCTTGCTAATTTATAAGAAATTTCCTTAATATCCCTTGCCAAAGTTTTGACAACTTCTTCAAGGTCAACTGTCTTGCTAGTCTGAGGCTTTTCAGGTTAACCAACTTCACACCCTCCCTCTTTGATGGCTTTCCAGTAGCTTTAATATTATTTTCAATCTGAATAGCCATGATAAAATCCTATCTCAAAGTTCTAGTATTTTTGTCTATTAAGTAGTATGTTGTTTTCTTATCAAATGTATCTAAGTACTTAATAACACAATATTCATCACTAGGTCTTATACTTTTGGGCAATATTGTCAAGGTTTTATTGAATGCGGTATTAAAGTCTTGGGTACACTCATTGGTATTCTTTTTTAATGTTTTCAAACTCGAGAAAATAGAAACCTTGGATCAATTTTATCACCATATAAAAAATTGAATGCATTTTGCATCTCCTGTCATGAATCAATTGATCCATCAATAAAGGATTTGAACCATCACAAGCATCTTCTTCTAGAGTGTGTATGAACAACTTTACACATACATCCTCAAAACCAATCTCATAGTCCTCCATTAGATTCTGAAATAAATTTAAATGATGATCACCACTGGTAGCATTATTTCCTTGAAATTTGGGTAATCTCATTCTAATCTCATTAGGGACCTCATTTTGATAACCTTCCATGTCATTAAAGTCAATAAGCTTATAATTGTTAACTCTAAAAGGTTCTCTAGGAGGGTCAGCCATGTTATTCTTTGCAGGAGTTGTAGGTGAAGGATGTTGTAGCCAATGTTGAACATGAGTTTGCTGATCATGTAGACACTTATAATTTGGATCAAGCAATTTAAATACTTAAATTGCACTAATTACACCCTTTCCCACAAATTGACAACATATCATTAATAATGCACCTTTTCTCTTCTATCCCCATTAATTAATTACATTACGCTAATTAGTTAACTCTTCTATCAATCAAAAACACCAATTAACGACCTTCCATTAATTAGTCCCCCTTTCTATCTAAATTAATTAATTATTCCTAATTAATTAACTCTCTCTTCTATTAGATTAATAAATCGTCATTTATTTGATTAAATTCCTCTCATAGCTTAGATCATGCTAACTTTCTTCTAAAAATCTTCTATAAGCTTGCACATCCCTATTAATTAATCACTTTGATTTAATTAATGCACCCTCCTCAATTCCATGAGTCACTAAAGGACAAATTAAACTCTCCTAAAGCAAACTCAACCACTCTAAACCATGTTTATCCATTACTAACCTAGCTTTGCTATTATCCCACATACAATAGGATGCAAAGATTCTTCAAACCAAAGGGTTATATAAATAACCCTCCTCCTACCTTTCTTCTTACACCTTTGCATGCATATAACATAAACTATAGGCATTTTCATCTTTGAGCATCTTCCATTAGTGTTGAGCTAGGTATCTTCATCTTGCATTTCATCCATCCAAGATTTTGAGTCATATGAAGGAATCAAAAATGGTCTTGTAGCCATGTCTTGATGAGCCTCCATTCTCAAACCCTTGAAGATCAAACAATCAACTTTGATTGTCATGGATCTATCTAGGTTCATTTGTAGTTGCAATCTAAAGAGTAGAGGTTAAATGCTTAACATATTAGTTTGATTTTCCTTCAAAGTTCTAATGCATAATGTTGGTAGTTAGTCTCTTTAAGCTCTTAGCATGATGATATTTGTGTAGTTATCTTTGTTTTGAAATTGTGTGCGCTTTAGGCATACACACGAAAATGTTAGCACATGTGACCAAAAAGGCGTGTAGGCGCAATATGGGTGGGGTTAGATAGGATGGGAGCACACATGAGAACATGAGCGCACATGCGTTAGAGATGACACGTATATGCGCTAGGCGCATACACACTAGAAAGGGTGCATACGTGCCCAGAGAGGGCGCGCGAGGCAAAAAGAAGGAAAAGTCATGACTTAGAAGAAACAATAGAATTTTTAGAAGAATTTTAGTTGATGAATGTGATAGTTTAGATGAAAAATTAGTGATACAAAATAAGAAAGAGAAGAAAATTAATAGAAGAAGAAGAAAGTCGTAACATGCTTGTGTTATTTTACAGAGATGACTGTCATCGCTATAGACTAGAGAGTGGCATAGCCGACTAGTCACCATAGAGGTGAGCTTTCATCAGTGACACAAGTGGATGATGGATATCCTATTAGAGGTCATAGGGTTATCTTACGTAGCTTAGATGCCTTTGATTACCCCGGATTACAACCTACTCACAACCTTGGGCCGAGAGGTGGCACTTTAAGAGTCGAAAGTGCTTCCCGACTTCCTAATGGGAGATGCCTATTACACTTGAGGATGTCTGACATATATTACGAGTTTTGATTATTGGGCAGTTGATCGAGTATGTCAGTGATGAGGTTGTGATTACAAATCACGTTATTGAGGTTTTTGGACGTGTTGATATACCTTGTCAAGGTACAGAACAATGATGGGATGGGTCATAATTGGAGATGACGTCCACAGACACATGGGGATACCTACCATTACCACAGAGATTTTAATGATATTCAACAACTCATGATAGTATGGAGGCCTTATCACTAGTATCAGTGGGCTGAGGATGCAGATGAGTTGAGTGTGGCTATGGTAGAACATTTCTTGATTGGCAGTCGGGGTTACATTATAGATTTTTACCATATAGAATGATGTGCATGAAATTTTGGCATAATATAGGATGTTCCTAGTCTCGATATGTGGTATGCACGCTTGCAACAGAGGGATTTGACATGGGGCCGTAGATTAAGACAAATAGGGCCCATGCTAGTTTCAACCGATGGTACCACATCCTTGGCTTCCATTAAGACACATTAGAGATCTTTGGAGTCATAACACAATATGTGCCTTGGTATGGGACAAGTATTACCTCACCATCTTACCATTTTGTAGGCGGCATGGGATGCGGGGTCGGTGCCTCCGAGGGAGGATAGTGATGATGATGACGATGAGGATGGTGACGATGGGTTCGATGGTCGAGGTCATGATGGTGATGATGGACAGGATCCCCACCATTACGGTGATAGGCACATAGGCGGATATCGGTGTCTGGATAGATACAAATGCCTCAAGTGGGAATTCTAATAGGTATACAGGTTCCTTTACAACAAGTGTCAATGCGAGAGAATAGCACCATAGGGTCCTCCCCTAGGAGGTGCACCATAGGGGCCAATGTGTAGCCCATAATATAGTCCACCGAGAGGTGGTGGTGGAGATGGAGATGGAGGGGGTGGTGACAATGGGCATATAGTTACATTAGAGCAGCAATTACAGTAGATCACAACCATTCGGCTCAGTGACCTTGAGAGGGATCGGGCCGAGGGCTCACTACGAGGTTGTCACATCTGTAGTGCCCACATTTTACACACCCAAATACAACAGTAAAATACCAGGATAATTTTTTTTTTTGACTTACATTGCTCATGACACACAACACAGTAAGGGCTCCAAGTACAGAACTCGACACACATGCAACAATCACATAAGTCATCGACTCACATAGACACATGCAGACGACATCGACATGTCGATACCACACTCTTCCCAACGAACGAATACTAGCAAAGACCCAACCACAAGAAACGTGACTTTAGGAACGGCGAACCCACGACAAATCATTACTTTAAATGTATTTTAGTTACGGCTAACTTCCCAAGATCCTTATTAGGTAAGCATGATTTTCTCCCTTTTTCCACCTACATGTCCTGAAAATTCGTTTCACAGTTCACTTATTGTTCAACCATTTAATTTGCTCTTTTCCCTTATAACAATCTTCAGAACTTACATAAGTATTTTTCCATATTTCAAATGCCTACAAGATTCTAATTCTCTCATTCTTATGTTAAGATTTTGCTTCTCAAACGTTTATTTAAAGGCTACAATCTTACCCTTACACTCAAGCGAAAGTGACTTGATGTCCAGAACGATATTAAGGATTTGACGGAGATTTAGACACAGGGCAGCTTTTCACCAAAATATTTCTCGATTCACACTGAATTTATTTCTCTACCATTGTTATTATAATTTAAAACTTATTAAATTCCAACAAGATTTATATATATCTATATATACATATCTTTTGTTTTCTCATAGTTTGGTAGCACCAAGGTGACTCATATACTTTGAAACATTTGATTATGTTTAATTAAGTTTTAAGGGCTTCATGAGTGACCTCCATCCTAATCTTAAATCTCGTTCTCATCTTAGGATATGCTTATACATCGCACTATGGTCTCGTTCATAGCATTGCTGTGAAATCAGGAGTTACATAAGTATTTGACTACCATCAAAAAAGGGGTATATGGTCGGAAGAATTATAGACCATACACGAGCCACAAGAGACACCTCCTAATCAGCGGAGGTTTGGTTTATTCCATTATGCACTCAAATACCTACGCCTCAACTATATCAGAGTTTAAGGCAGGTGGACAAAATTATACTAAACCACATTCAAGGACATACCAAGGTGTTATTCTGATAGAATCCAGGGTTGCACTGCTTAGTCGTTCCTTCGAACAAGGACTCATAAGGTGACTTCTAAGGCGATCTTCACCACTCAACTTGGTGTCAGACCTGAAGAGAGGACATTCTTCTCGCGAATGCCAAGTCTAGAAGGAAAATGCAAACTCCAGATAGGTTGGACCATGACCTTCCTAAATATGGGTTTGCGACACTGTCGCTAGACAAAAGGCTATGACGGTAAAAACTCCAACGAGGGGTTTTATTTACCTAACCTATGAGGTCTCATCAAGTGCAAGTTTAAGGTCGTTCTTCGGTTTTAATTTTCTTATATGGTAGTACGGGATCACACATACAAGCAAGTTATGCATGAATATTTTATTAGGGTTGAGTGTTCCTATTAAAACTCATTATTGTGTTTGCAAGGTAAGAAGGTAACCCTGTAATTAATTTAAGCATATATTAAATACTGAAAAGGTGCTACAATGTATTAACTTCGATTTCAATTTATTAAGTATAAACCAACACCTTTTTGCCACACACAACTAAAATCAATTTGAACTGGTGATTAGAAATACATTCCATAAGTATCCTTAAAAACTAGCATGTCATGCATGTTAACAAATCTCATTTATAATCTTTTTTTTATCAGTTACAAGAGACTACATTACACAGTTATTCATTTTACAATGACCTATCAGAGTTACAAAAATAATAATTAAATTTCACATCGCCTTCTTTGTCGTCATTCATCCATCCTGCAAAACCCACGTGAGCATGATATCAGCGATAAATCGCTGGCATGGCATCCACCCTAAAACAATCATAATTATCATTTTTCAGTTCCCATTTACATCTGACAATAACTACAATATGCAATCGAAATAAAAATAAAACCTAGAAACATGTAATCATTGCATTTCGTTTTTTTTCTTCATTTTATAAACTCAGAAGAGAGAGAGAGAGAAAGGAAGAGAGAGAAAATATCATTTTGTCAAAAGTTACAATACACACAAGTTTCATTTTAGTGTTTTAAACAGTTATTTACGTGTGTAAAAAGTTTCCCAAGGTGAATTGGCAACCCTACGAGAGTCCGCAGCTTTCTACTTTTACATTTTCTCACTAGCTGCAAAACGTATAAAACAGGCTTGGAGGCTAAGAAACTGCTTCCAAAGGGTATCTCCCGATGAGCACGCACGTCCCGATTAACTTTCTACGTGACCCTAGATATACCAAGAGCTCATTGCAACTGACGGAATTGAAAAGGAGTGCACGGTTTGCGTTTGGCGGCAAGTTTTCCGGGGTCACTGGTCGTAGTTCACCCAGTTGTAAAATGACAAAAGTTAGCTCAAGCACCCAGAAAACCGCATCCATAATTGACGTTTGATGGAGAAGCACGCAACGAGACATCTCCTACTAGTTCCCCTATGTAACGAGAATTCATTAGAGTCAACGGGACTGAGAACTAGACAACCATGTTCAAACGGCGACAAGTTCTTGGAGAGACAAGACGAAATTGGAACAGTTTGACCTCGTCAAACTACGACCGGAGGCCTACAAAACAGCTTCGCAAAACTATCCCGAAAAGTGCTCTTTCCTATACTGAATGTTCCATGCATTTGTCTCGTATACACACCAGGGGTTTGCGAAGACAAAACATGATTTCTCTTTCCGGAGTTCAACTGGTGGCCCCAAATGAAAGCCAACTTTCTAGTTTTAACAGCTCTCTACTGTTGTAAACCAGTGTAACAGGGCTCCTATAAGGGCGTCAAAACGATGTCATATGATCGTTTCGGGCCAAACCAAAAATCAGGGTGACTCCTCGTATACCAAGGTACCCGAATGAAACTTCACATCTCGTTTCTAGAGTGGCGAAGGGTACCTGGTGAGTCTCCACAAATTGCAAAATTTAACTATTTAAAACAAGGAGAAGGTCAACGTTATCAGTGGAGAATCAAATTTGTCTGGTCAACAAAACGATATTGGAACGGTCAAGAAGGGTAAGAGATTTCTAAATCATCTCGAGCGAGGGTGATAGTTCATGTTTTAAAGTAGGTGAGTTATAATGGCTCTGAGAGTTGCGACAAGACACTTTATTGTTTTGCAATGAGTTGAAGAGACATTTAACTGTATTTAAAAATCCTAATGAGTTAAAATTCTGTTTAATTGCAAAAGAGAACTAAAATACGAAATTAGGAGAGGTAAGGGAAGAATGACCATGCCTGGAAACGAACTGGTGAGGCAGAAGTCGAGGAGTTGACATCGCACCGATCGATTTCACTTGCTTGCAGCCACGGCAGGAAAACCCAAAAATAGCATCCACAATAATGTCAAAATCGGTGGCCAGTTCTATTGGAAAATCCCCTGGTGGCAAGAAAGGAACAACAAGTGCCTCCAGCTGAGTAACAAGCCCACGGTAAAGAGGCTTATCAGTGTGTTTGGGATAGCAAACAAGGTCATGTGTACTATGAATCCATTATGTGCATATCCTGCAATCCTAGCATTCCATGAGACAACATTTCTTTGAGACATTCTCCCAAACAGTTCATGCACCGTCTCAACAAATCCTCTACATATTCAAATGTATTCATCGGGAAAAGTTCATATGCAGCCCATGTATTTGGAATATCCCAAAACCATTGCATTCCATGAGATGAAATATCTGAGGCATTTTGCCGAACAATTCACATGCCTTGAATACACTTCCACATTTTCCACGCATATCAACTATGACACCAGCAAGCACAAACTATTACAAACAAAACCACATTCTATTGTTCATACCATGTTCCAATACTTCCATTTTGGCACAGGCTGGAAGCACGCTGGCAAAGGTTGTGGATTCTGGCTTTACACAGACCAAATGCATTTGCTTGAAAGTTTCCAAGGCCTTTTCAGCAGCCTCGTTTTTTGCACATCCTGCCATCATTACAGTCCATGCAATACACATTTCTTTCAGCCATTTTTGAACAGTTTGCATGCTGCCACGTTTTTGCATATGCGAATCTACTAGGGCGCGTGCAACAACAAAAATGAAACATTTCCTCTGCGTTTTTGGAGCCTACGCAGGTCTGGATGCGTGCTGGAAGGGCGCTGGCCGCGTTACCCAAAAAAACACAAATCCACTTCGTTTTTACATCATTTCCCACGCGGAAGGTGTGAGTGGTGCGGCCTGGGCGCATGCTGGCGCGGCTAGGAGTTTGGGAGGAGGCCCAACAGTGATGGCGCCCCAAGAGATGACATTTGGCAAAGCATTCCTTTGGACAGTAAAAAAAAAACGCCCTGGTTTGTTTAGCCGCCGCCCACAAACCCCACCTGGTGTTTGCATTCCACCCTTCCCCTTCTTTGCCCTAATCCGCCCTCCCAAGAAGTCACGGGCTTCCCCTTTTTTTATATTTTATTTATTATTTTTATTTTTATTTTTAAGAAGAGGGCGGGGCATGACACATCCGAGCGTGATTAGGTCAAAGTGTAGGTGGGTCATGGTGGTGGAGGAGATGGTGCCGACTAGTTTTAACAGATTCAACAGATGGCTTCCCGAGTTTACTGATTATGAGTTTATTACAATAGTAACATGCACAGTGCGGTCATTCTTGCAGAGAGGACCAATTGGTGGCGAGAGGACATCGAGGCTAGGTCTAGCTAGTGAGATTCTTGGCGGAGGTGGATTCATTACGGAAAACTTATGGAGCTACCATGACATCATGGGTATACGTCTTGTCTATGGCTAATGAAAGAGATTCCTACTATAAGGCCATGTATTATGATATTGTTCCAGAGGGTCAGAGAGTACCCAACTTTAGTGAGAAGTCGATGGGAAAATCACAGAGGTCATAGAGACCGGAGGCATCGACAAGATCTGCGTGGAGCGATCCACAAGATCTCCTAACGGGACAATGAGACGAGAGCAGAGTACCTGCGATGCACCCTCCGTCAGATCATAGGCCTCCAAGTCCCCATGAGGGATCGAGTTAGACATGACTCATTTTTTTATTATACACATATGTATGTATTTCTGATGTATACCTCTTATGAAGGCTCAATTTTGATTGATGTATGATGTATCAATTTTGATCATGCCTCATGATGAAGGCTTATTTCGATTCATGTTAATGATGGCGATTTTGTATCTTTGAGACACATAAGTATATGGACATTTGATTTTGACATGTATTTTTAGAGTACATATTTACCTTAGCTCATGTTCACCTAGGTACTTTATTTACCTTTATTTTATTTATCGTCACCCACTTATGTGTGTGGATATTTCTTTTTATTTATTTAGATATTAGGGGATATTATATACTTGTTAGGTATAGTTCTTTTCTTGATCTATAGTATTGACTAGTTATTTCCTTGATCTATGGTATTGACTAGATCCTTGATGTCTAGTTCTCTCCTAAATCTATGGACTTAACTAGTTCTTTGATGAATAGTTATTTCCATGATTTATGGCTTGATCTACAACCTTGATTAGTTCTTAGATTGGTATTCCTTGCCTATATAAGCAAGGCCCATTCTCATTATATTTCATTCAATTCCATAATAATATATGATATTGTTGTTCATTTGTTTGCAAAGGTTTATGTAAAGTTATTACGCGAATTATTTTCATCTTATGGATCGTGGTGTTTGATTAGCATCTATGTTCTTAGCTTGAGTACGATCTGGTATCGTTCCTTTTATGTATGATGATTATGACGATGATTGAACTCTTATATTACGATGTTGTTGTATATGGATCACATGTTTTTGATTTATATATATCCTGAGATGATATCATTTGTTTTGTACATGAGATGCATTTGAATAGTCCACATGATGATTTATATGATATTCTTGTGGGGGGATAGATTTTGATATTTGTGATCCCTCTTGCCCCATTGATGATACGACACACGATGATTAGCTTAACATACATGTATGATGTAGACTCGACATTTTATTGATATATGATGTATAGATGATGTTAGATGTGATTATATAGATGGAGATATGATGATGTGATAACAAAACAATGTACAAGTAACAAACAAACAAGCACAAACAAATGTTAACAAATCTACCAAATATACACATTAAGAAACTTAATTAACACAACTATGTACAATTATTCACAAGCATGCAAAAACACACTCCATATGTACAAATAAGAATGAATCTAATCTAAGCAAGAAAAGATCAATCTTTTAAGCAACACACTATACAAATGTACAAACAAGTAAAACTATACAAACAATGTACACACAAACAAACAAAACAAGAAAAAAAGCAAGTAAACCACTACTATGTTTTTGTGAGACTATTTTCAACCTATTTTGCATTATTTTTGGGAGTTGTGTGAAACAATTTTCTATTTTTTTGTATTTTTGATTTTCTAATGTTTTGGGTTTTTCAGTTTGATTCGAATGTTTTTGGATTTTCAACATATTTGAATTTTTTTCAACATATTTGAATGTTTTTGTGATTTTCAACATATTTGAATGTTTTTGTGATTTTCAAACGGTTTTCTGAAGCTATGTACATGAAACCAAGAAGCATGGATGCCCCCAGCGTTAGATAGGAATATCTGAGACGGATGCCATGTGTTATAGAGAAGAAGGTGAATGCGTGAAAGTTCCCCAACGTTAGATGGGAACATACAAAGGCAATCTCTTCACCGATTTACAAGAGGAAAACCAACCGAATCAAGGCTTTGACAAAATAGGCTCACAAAGGATCTCAGATGTAGGTGCGGGACTAACTCTAAGTTAAGTAAATGTACCCCCTAGATGCAAGATGTTTGTGAACAATGAATCCTCCCAAGGTGTCGGAAACCGGTTTTCATCGAGGGTCTTGCCCAAAGTGCCACAATTGCTTGGTTTTCACATTTGGATGACCTATTTTCTCTTTTTCATTTTTTTTTTGTATTTTTCATAGTTTTTTACTTTTTAAGTTGTTTTCTGATTTTTGCGTTATGTTTAAGCATAGAACCACTTGAGATGCATGACGTTCATGGGCTCTCATAGCTCATCTCCATCAGGATGGGCAATTTTATATGCTCCTAACCCAAATTTGGCCATAGTGACATAAAGTCATAACCAATGAGGTTCGAACTTGAATTTTTCTCTCTTTCCGCCCTTATGTTAAATTGGTTTCCTTCAACACCAAATCTCCGACCTCGAACCGATGAGGTATGATTCTCTTGTTGTAGCTCCATGACACTTTGTTTTGATACACTTTGAGATGGTTGAGTGTGCGGATGTGCCTTTCATCTAGGAGTTCTAGTTCTGCCAGTCTAGCCACTGTGTAATCCTCATCTTTATCTAGATAATCCCTAAGAGATATTCTCGGGAAGGGAGATCTATTTCCAGGGGGATAATGGATTATGTTCCAAACACTAGGGAATAAGGTGTGACACAAGTAAGGGTGCGAATGGATTCCATTTTTGGGATTTAGATAATTCTAAAATTATTAAGATTCATGACATTGAATGGAATGAAAAGAGAACGTATAGGGATCAAATTTTGGTACCCAAGACGAACCGGTTGAGAAGTTTATGAATGAAAATGAATTCTCGATTCAAAATTCATACCTACACGGGTTACACACGATAACCGATGGCGGTTGACCATGACCGACATCGGTCGGCCAAACCAAGTATTGGTTACAAAAAAGCCAAACGGCATCGGTTAGCATAATCGACATTGGTTATAGGTGATTGGCGTCGATCCACCGCATCGGTTGGAAACAAATGTCCAGGAGGTCCAGAATGAGCCTCAGTACCCCAAACTTATGTGATAAGGTCACAAAGGGTAAGTAAACCTCTAGAAAGATTCGCACCTTCTTTATATTATTTATTCTTGATGATAATGGTAAACCGTAGAAAGTTTTGAAGAAGCGATACGGGATAATACTCAAGTGCAATGGGAGCATGGCATGGATGAGGAGATGGACTCCTTGGAACAAAACCAGACTTGGGATTTGGTTAAGTTTTCAACAAGTAAGAGGACATTGCATAACAAGTGGATTTATAGGATCAAGGAAGAAGAGGGTGAACAAAACAGATACAAGGTAAGACTTGTAGTAAAGGGATTTGCACGAAAAGTAGATATTGACTTTGGTGAAATATTTTCTCTTGTTTTTAAAATGACTTCCATATGTCATGTATCGAGTTTAGTTGCAGTACATGATTTTCATTTAGAGAAACTAGATGTGAAGATGGCTTTCCTTCATGGTGATTTGGATGAAGAGATTTATATGCAGCAGTAACCTGGGTATGAAGTCAAGGGTAAGGAGAAATTAGTGTGCAACTTTAAAAAGAGTCTATATGGGCTTAAGCAAGCTCCAAGGAAATGGTACATGAGGTTTGATAGTTTTATGTATGAGCATGGTTATTTGAGATGTGAATATGACCATTGTGTTTATTTCAAGAAGCTTGAAAGTGGGAGCTATATTATTTTGTTATTATATGTGGATGATATGCTTATTTCAGGATCTAGTATTTAGGATATTGGTGAGCTTAAGGGAAATCTAGCTCACACATTTGATATGAAGGATTTAGGAGCTGCAAAAGTATCCTTGGCATGCAAATACATAGAGACAAGAAGAACAAGAAATTATATTTATCTCGGAGGCTTATATCGATAAGGTGTTGGAAAGGTTTAACATGCGAGTTTAAAACTGGTGAGTAAACCTATGGCTAGACACTTCAAATTGAGAAAAGAACAGTGTCCTTCATCACATGAGGAGGTCAAATACATGACATGAGTACCATATGCTTTAGCAGTTGGGTGTCTCATGTATGTTATGGTTTGTCTGAAGACCAAACATTGCACAAGTAGTGGGATTTATGAGTAGATTTATGGCCATCCAGTCAAGAGCATTGGAAACTAGTCCAATGGATACTCATATGTTTGAGAGGGACATCTAACATGTAGCTATGCGATTGAGGTTTGGATATTTCTTTATGTGGCTATGTTGATTCGGATATGGCTAGAGATTTGGATGGTAGAAAGAGCACTCTTTGGATATATTTTCACATGTAGGTGGGATGAAAGTTAGCTAGATTTCAAGATTGTAGAAGGTTGTGGATTTGTCTACTACGAGGCATAGTATGTTGCAGCGGCTACGAGAGGCTAGCAAAGAGATGATATAGATGAGCGCATTCATGGAAGAGTTGAGAAAGGAGTAAGATGATTGCAAATTATTCAATCATTATCGAGTGCAATTCATTAAGCGAAAGAACTCGGAGTTTCATTCTAGAATGAAACACATTCAATTGAGGTATCACTTCATATGACAAGTATTGGAGGATGGGAAACTAAAACTGGAGAAGATTCATACAAGTGAAAACCCATGGATATGCTAATGAAGCCATTAGCAAAAGAGAAGTTGGAGCTACACTCCACTTTTGTTGGTCTTCAAGTTTGAGACTTGAAGAGGAAGAAATAAATCTAAGGAAAGGATCTAAGAATGATGTTGTATAGGTATAGTGTAGTAATTTATCTCCAAGTGGGATTTTTTTGAGTTGTGGAGCTCAATTACTTTAGTTTAGCATTCTATAATTGAACTTGTTGGAAAACACAGTAACCGACATTGGTTATGGAGGTACTAGCATCAGTCACCTTTGGTGACATTGGTCGAGAAAGGAGGCTGACATCGATTAGTGTTAACCGGTGTCGGTTACATGTGCAAAAGTGTTTTATTTAACTCTCGAGAATTAGATCTAATTTTAGGATTAAATCAGATCTATTGATTATAATTGCATGGCTAAGTGCCCTAAGTTTGTATGTGCTATAAAAGCATGAAAGTTGGGGGTTTAGAGTGTGTGTTGATGATTATTGTGAGAATAATTGTGAGAGAGAGAATTCTTGGAGAAGAAGGAAAATCTTAGTGAAAGAAAGTATTGTACATTTGAGAGGTGTTGAAGATTTTAGATCTTGATTGTATATCTTGTGAAAGCTTTGGATAATAGATTGGCTTGTCTCTTGGTGGATTTAGCCCACACTTGGGTGAACCACATTAAATGCAGTATTGATTTATATCTCTTGTTTTGTATATTTATTACGGTAGAATATCCACTTTTATTTCATGTATGCTTAGATCGATATATAATCTGAACAACCTTGTACTAACCCCAACACTTGCCAATTTTAATTAAAAAATAAGTACCGGGGTAAGTAAAAGTTAAACAACTCAATAATCTACACTCTATGCAATTTATGAAGCCTCATTTTCTATTCAAGAAGCTTAAAGAAAAATATAGGCATTCCACACACATCCCTCCCTCAATTCTTCAATAGTTGCATGCAACACTGTAGTAACATATTCTTTTTAGTATCTACATACATCGTATTAAGATGTTCTCCATTAGGTTTCGCTACAAATTCATGACACCAAATACTGTCGACCAATTCTCATTCATGCGAAAATCAATTATAGTGATATCTACATTTGTTTCTTTGCATGATTGAATGAATTTCTAGTAATCCAGTTTATAGGGATCATCTCTATAAGAAATAAGAAATTCTATTACTTTGTGCTCCTCAAACAACCACAAGTATTGTTTAGTGTTTTCCATTCGTGAAAATTAGACTTTACTACATTACAAGTACTTCCACAAGCATGGACATGAATCATGATCTTTGAGCCTTTCCCTTGACAAATCATCAATGCAAATTCATTTCCAATACTCCACGCCAGGTCTTCCCCCTCCACATACCAGTCTTCCCCACCTACTCGTCATTTATCTCTCTATTTTGAACTCACTTTTGACCACTTTTTTTTTATTATATATTTTCTTATTAGTTGTTTGTTTTTTTATTTAACATAACATGCTAAAACAAGAAATAAATGGAACAAGGAACATGATTCAATTTTCATGGGGACCCGCACTGGAAAATTCTAGTCAAATATGTAGTCGATCCATGTGAAAAATTAATATCCATTTTCTAAGAGTTACCTGTCCAAGTGAATAGCAAGAGTTGGTACTCGAGTATAAGATCTTGGATCTTAACAAGATCATGACCGTAATAAATAACATCAAACCAAGTATGCCATAATCCATCTCCATAAAGTATGTCATAATCCATCTCCATATGTTTGGATGACAACTCCCAAAAACCCCTCTTTACTAAGTTGTACACAAATTAAAGATTAATATGAAAAACAGGACACATTATCATTTTAATCACCTAAATTTATTCAGTACAAATCGGCATGCACTGAGTGCTAGAACATTTGAGCTATAGACATTAGGAAATAATAAACTATTTGTATAGGTCACTACAGTATGGGGATGTGTATCAAATTTTGAGTGGTTGCAATATTTCACTTAAATTAAAAAATATGTGGGTTTTAGATATCTATTTGGTATAATTATTCGATTGTGAAAATAAACCCAAGGATGGAAAAAGGTCATTTTTATATATTCGAAACTACTTGCTTTATAAATATCTATTGGCGTGCCCAATTTGCTAACAATACTATAATATTCAACATAATTTTATCTCTGCATAAATATATCTAACTTTTTAGCCAAACAGAAGAATGCAATTATCACAAACATTTGCAATATTTTATTTACTTTAAATTTAACATTGTACTCTTTAAAGTTTCTCCTAAAACTAAGGGTATATAATAAGACAATAAATTTGAACCTAGTAAGTTCCATAGACAATTGTATACTTTTGTAAGTCTTTGTTTGCTTTAAAGACACTATGTTATGTATATAGATTTCTAAACCCATTTGAAAAAGAAACTATTTTTGAAAAGGTATTATCTATATCTTATCATTCGGTTGTACTACCAGATTTTCTTTCTACATTGACTTTAAACCAAATGTTGTCATAGCTCAGTATTGCCTCTTTATATTTTATTTTTGCATATTTAAATTGAATGTTGTTGGCCCTTTGTTGGTGTATTCTTGTCCTTTTCTTGCATTTAGGTGTATGGAATACTTTCTGCTTAAATGCATTTTAGGTGGTTGTATGGACCAAAGACATTTTCACTAAGGGAAAGACCTAGTAACAACTAACATTTCTTTAGACATTGAGGAAGAGATAGATTCTGCTTTTTGATATCCGTACATGGACGTTGAACAAAATAATCTCAGCCTTCAATTTCACTTCCCCTCGCTTCAATGACATCACCTTCGTGAAACAAATTTCATGCATTTGTGATGTACGATCCCCAAAATTTTCCAAGTGGTTACCTTTTGCATCATGACTATTTTGTGTTGGCGGTGTTCATAGTTGGAGTTTCTTTCGAAATGATGAACAAGAACAGGAGGAGTGATCACCCGGTGAAAGGTTTTCCGTCAACTAACAGGGGATGCTGCAACAATGCTTTGTTTTAGCGTCGGTGTGGGATATTCCTTAGAATATATACCTGATTGCATTGCGATTGGTCAAAGGTTCGAATCCCCATAGGCGTAGGTGCTAGGTACTCTAAATCGGGGATTATTATTTTTATTTAAAAAAGCTGAGATGGGAAAAAATAGGATTTTAAAAACATTAAAATTAAGTAGACAAGATTCTCCTCATCACTACTAAAATGGCCATCTTTTTCCATTGTATTTAGTGTCTCACTATAGCGTCAAACACTTTCACATAAACCCATCAGGATGAAATGGTCATTTGAAACCCTTGCAAGGATATAAATTCCACAAACATGAAATGGGACCACATTACCATCATCATTGAAGTTTAGTATATGTACCTAAAAATTTCCACAGAGGTTTTAAAAATGCATTCGAACAAAACACGGATCAAGGACCTTAGGGAAAGTTACTTAAATTTTGTTAAAATATAAAATATATTATATCCTGGTAATGGTTTTCTTAGTTGTAGTGAAAACTAGTTTCTATTTTGATGTCTCGTGTTACTCATTACTTCTTTCATCATGTCCCACAATTGATCTGTAGCTCAATACAAAATTTTATGGGTGGGAACCTTAATCGTGTTCTTGAAGTATAAAGACAAATCATTATTGTACATGGACATGAAAACAACAACATAATGAACCCTCGATGTAAAATTGTAGTTTCTTTAACAATTATTGACTTCCACATTGAACCAAAAATGCAATTTTTCCTTTAAACTATTCATTTTCAACACCATGCTTTCTAAGATATCTCTAGACTATGTTTCCACAATGCCCTATACGTCATACCCCACTTCTCTGTCAAATAATTGACAAAAAATACACATGACACATCTTCCTCCTCCAAAAAAAGATAGCTTCCACAAAATGGTCCCCCCACATTATCCTCTCCCAATTCCTTCTCCTCCCTCTAACCCCCTCTTCTACAACCCTCTTCCTCCTTTATGTTTTGGTCCCTCGAAATCAACCTCATTGTATACTTCCCCTTCGGCGTTCACATCACACATTTCACATGAGATTTCTAGTTTCTAATATTTTTGATTTTATTTTCCTAAAAATATTCAAGATAATTTCAACTAGGTCATTTTGTGCATATCACATAACTATTACAATGCATAAAACCACACTTCATTGAGTTGTGTTGTTAAAAACTCACTTGGCTTGTATACACTACTAAAATTTTATGCCAAAGGTGTGACATATACTACGAGCCTTTTGGTGAACAATTCACTTGGAAAACAAATATTCATCTTTGATTCCTAGATGACCATGAACACAATCTCATCTATCTAAATGAATTTAATTGTAGTTCTTATCCTATATACATGACAAGACCTTTAATAAAATTATAAGCTCGAGATATAAAAATGTGGCTTCATTCATTTATGCTTGGAAAGGGTTTATTGGTTCTACGGTAAAAATGCCTTGATGGGAGCCATGATGGACCATGTTGCCATGATATCCATAGTTGGGTATGAAAATATCTAGAAAAAATATTTCCACCAATCCTCGACAAACTTAACAAAGATATAATGTAAAGCTCAAAGTAATCGGTAAAAAGCATGACATCTGTATGGGATATTTTATCTTTCAATTACCCACATTGCATCTTTTGAGAACAAACAAAGTGGTGTTGTTGAATTGAAGCCCATATAGAGGTGTATGAGGAATTGATGGGAAAATGAGGGCATGGTAGAAATGTTAGGTATTCACACATTTGCAAGTTTCCATATTTTTTTATCTCCAGACGCCTTATCAATTTATGTATGTGTGTATTTTGGGATCGATTCATTGTTTTGAATGGTGGGAAGTAAATTGAAAATCTTCCTCATTGGGTTATGGGAAAGGGATAAACTCTTTCAGTCAATACCAACCTTTAATCATACATAGGTGACTGGTAGTAGTGGAAAAAAATCTTGCAAAGAGGGATGATGTTGCCGATGTGTTGGATTCAATCCTTAGACATGTGTGGTTCATGGGATTTCTTTATGTGATTTCTCCACCGAAATTCAAAAAAACATTTCTCAAAATAATTTACTTTTAGTTTTCAAATTTTTACATGCTAGTTCATAAATTTATGGGCTTAAAAATGGGCGAGCAAGAGATATCAAAAGTGATCTCTTTTCCCGCTTTTTCAATCCCGAGCTTGCACATGTTATCCTTCCAAAGTGAGGAATCAAGAATGAAATCTCAAATCCCACAAGGGTTCTAGAGTAAATTGTTGTGTGATGCACCTAGTAAATGTATTGGGAAGTATGGGTTTGAGCACACTCATTAACCAACACTTGTTCTAACACGTCTAATCCATAGTAACACATGTAAAAATTTGTGAAAACTCCTTATCTAATTGTCTCATGCTCGGAAAAGTTAAGGTGATAAGTCCTCCAAATCTCGGTGAGATGGAAAATGTGCACCATGTTATTCCCATCATAAAAAAACTTCTCAAATACTAATTAACACTTTCCTTTGTTTTACATTTTTGTTAGTGCTAAAATATAGCTTGTCTTTATTGTTCGATAGCCAACAAATCGAATAATTGTATAGTTTCAATTATTCAACACTTATTTTCACAATTATTGTTTGTTCCTCCTTTGCCATATCCATTGCACTTGATGCAATTTCTAATACATACATGTTTGTCTTGTCATTCATCATAGTTATGTTAATAAATAAATCAACATCTAATGATTATTTCCATGGATTTGTAAACCATGTTTTTGTGTAGACATAAAATCACACACTTTGGGTAATTATCTAGTCTCGATCACATCTTGTTATTTTCATGATTCCTAATTAAGAAAAGTATTGATTAACCCATGTCTTTGGCCACCTTTATTTGCTTTATGCCTCTACTTTCAGTCATGCACTTTTACTTGCTTAGTATGTCTTTTCACCTTTCAAAATTTATCATTACGACAACAACACCCAACCAGGGCGTCAACACAGGTACCCTCATCCCCTATGGGCACCTTTTTCCTCTTTGTACTTTGGTCACACTTTTTGGGTCCTTTCTAGCTATTTGAGCATCTTATATTTTTGGTAATTTGATTTTTCGATGTTAATTACAAAATTAAAGCAAGGGAATCATATAAATATAAAGTTATGTGATCATAATAAGGGACCAAGCACTAAGCATATACTATCTCCACCTAAGGTTGCATCCATCAAAGGCATTTATAGCTCCATTTGCATCCATCTAGCTCCATCACAAGGGATAAAGGCTGGTTCATCTGGCATCACACTTTATAGGAGGGAGTCTAGTGTTTCCATTGCACACATTATTTACATTTTACATCTAGCTACTTACTTACACTACTACTTCACGTGCATCGACACAAGAAGAAACCTAAGTCACAATTCCACACACACAGAACTACGTTGGGTCTGAGATGTAGTGCAACGTTAAGTGATAAATCCATCATTTTGGAAGCTGAGGACAGTCTGACCCTTCATTTACATCTTTAATTTTTAGGGTTTGATGCTCTATTTGGGGTTTTATAGGTGATTTATTCATTCCATATTTATAGAGACATACATCATAATTCAGAGACATACACACGACAAAAAGGCAAATAGTGTGAACTTCTTGCAACACCTAAGAGGAGGTTTTCTAAGAATATACACGGACTATGGCACCAAAATTAGACCAGCACCCCTATCCTTCCTCCGGGCACCACCCAGTCCAAAGTAAAATCTGTCAGATTTGTATTTTTTCAAGATTTTGTGTGACGGTCCTCCATCTCTATTCAGCCGGTCTCCATTGTGACACACAGTCCAACAACCTCTTCAAATAAACTAAGGATTTTCTAATCCTCTTTACACATTAGGGTTTCATATTTTCTCGCTTAGTTTGCTTGGGTATTATTTCAATATTCATTTATTTATTGTAAACTTGCATTAAATTAGGCTATTGTTTTACATTTTAGCATAATCATTTTGGTGAACCCAAACTCAAGATTCACACTCTTATATCCCCATTATTTGATTTTCTTTGCTTTTTCATTCTACAATCTTGTCATCATGAGTATCTCAATTAATGATTTCTTGCTTTCCAATCCTAATTTAAGGCATAGATTCCAACATCTACTCGCTAAGATTACTACTCACATTCCTATTGATATGCACTCATATCTTCGTATATAACTCTTTTGTTGATGCATTTTCTTAACATATTTCTTTCCCATCTAATCCTCATGTTGATCTTTCTATTTTCAACAATGATCCACCCTTGCATATCATTATTCACATTTACAATATGGGTATCAAGCGTACTTTAATCGATAACAGATCTGAGCTCATTCTATGTCCTATGTCATTCCTTGAAAATATTGGTGTATCGATTCTAATGTTAGTCCATCATGTCTCTCTCTCGTGCTTATGATGGCTATATTCATCCATGCATAAGTCACATTTTTTACGTATCACTGTAGGGCCAAAAGATCTCAACATAGTCTTCTTTGTCATTGAATTTCCGGTTTCATATAACTATTTTCTTAGTAGACCATGGCTCCATGCCATGCAAGTTGTTGCCTCTACCATGCATCATTATGTCAAGTTTCTACATGAGGGTGTTGAGTATACTATTCTTCGTTATCTTCATCCTAGTACAAATATTGTGACCATGATCCAAGTACCACACTTCCTATTCCAAGAGTTTACACTGCTGATGACCCATAACCTATAGATGAGCTGCCAAATTTACCACCACTTGAAGGTGATATTTGCATGGTAGATTTCGTGCCAACTACATCTACGCTCCCCTGCTTCTACTATTGATATGATTGTTTATCAGGGGCTTATCCGTACAATGGATGTTGCTCACTTAACTACTCCAACTTCTCATGTACCACTTCCATCAGTATATGACCTCCTTTCACATGCACACTTTTCATGAATGATTCTTATTGGGAGCATATTCCATTCAATCCTACTTGTGATGATATAGTATGTACACATGATGGCTTGACTCGGCTAGGATTTAATTTTGAGGATCTCTATCCTCCACATGACATTCTTCTCACCTTTATCATGGATTCATTCACATTACTACCGCTTATGGTCTACATGTATTTCACCTCACATTTTTCCTTTGCGTAGTCCTCGCTCTTTGCCACTTACATTAGGGAAATCCTGGATTGATTACATTGGGGGCAAAGTTAGATCCTAATCATCCTAATATATCATTTTCCATGCCCTTTGGTCATGTATTCATCTACAATAGTTCCTTTCTTGGCTATATGCAAAATCTCACTCATTGGTATGCACATGGGTGTCCATTACCACCCTTCACTAATGAGGAATATGCCATGGGCATGTACAAATTACATCTCAATGGCTCATTACATGATGATCAACCCAACACTATTACTTACCAAGTCTCTGATGATTGTTCATTTGGTTTTGACCATGACAACGACAACCTCTTAGATGATATTACATGATTGTGTTCTACATCATACACACTTGGGGGCATCACACTTATCCCCCTCCTAACATTAACAAATATCTAATTCTCTCATCACTACACATCTAAACCTATACACATGACACACACCCTAGTATCACCACTACCTGTTGACGCACTCTTGTGCTTTAGTTCACACTCTACTGTTGAGGGAATCCTATACACATGAACCATATACACTTTGCATAGACACTGATAGACACTACACATCACAAACTCACATACATACATCTTACATCTCACATCTTACGTCTTACATTTACTATGCATATATACATCTAATCTCATCTACACATCTTCCATACATCATCATATTACACACTACACATCACACACACATCACATGACGATTTTTCATCACCACATCTACTACACATATTACACATCCTACTCATCTACTTATATGCATTGCACTCACTACCCTATGACGCACTCTAGTCTCATGGTCCATATTGAACTGTTGAGGGTATACAAATCAAATGGACCTCATCACATCACACATTCAACCATTTAATCTTTCTATCATGTGATATTCCTAGATTGGTAATATACGCTTTATGATACATCATCACTTCTTCTAGTATCCTTTAGTGATATACGATTTAGGATAAATCATCACTTATTTCATCATCTTGTTGTGATATATGCTTTAGGCTACATCATCACACATTCTTACACCTCATCTCTATGTTGCATATCATCACTACACATTCATCACATCACACCACACACAACACATATAGTTCGACCATTTCCCGATGATACACTCTCATTTACGGTTCATTCTTGATTGCTAAGGGGGAATAAATAAATTAACCTCACTGCATATAATTCCATTCACTCGGGGGCACATGAAACTCTTATCATTCACTCTACATTCCATTCCATCCATCCATAACATATTGCATATCTTGGTTGCATTTACTTGCTTGCATTTACTTATACATGTTCATTTTATTACACATGCTAGATAGATATCTTGTATTCCATTATCTTTATCATACACACATGCACTTCACTTGCTTTCTAGTTGTGATCGTAGATTATACAGGTCCATTACACACAACATGGATATTTGGCGCGAGACTAGTACCCATCCCACACAATGACTCTTAGGGAATCCACTTTCGTACATTACAGGTGGTATTGTTCCATTTTGTACTTAGCACTTTACATTATTAGATTTATACAACACTTTGACATACTTTTTATCTTTCTAACATCCTTACTAGTGCTTCTTCATGTACAACATTTGTTATGTAGGACTAGTTACCACCATGGTTATCTGTTATTTTCTTGTACTTTCTTGTCATTATTTGCCATTGTATGGGCTTTTCCTTTGTCTTGTGTGCAAACTTGTTTATTTCTGCGCCATTATGTCCTTGATTGTCTTGCGATACCATGAGTGGTGTCCCATGTTTGAAACCCACTTTTCACAGTCTATGTTGTCTTCTTGCGTGTTTTTACTTACATTTTAGCATATACATTGTCTCTGCTTAGCTTACATGTCATGTTTTACATGAGTTTTTGTCTTTGCTTTACTAACACTTGTTTTCCTAAGACACTTGTTTGTGTGTGCCTTGGTTTTACCAAGCTCATTCCCTTCCCCTTGCGGGGGCAAAGTTTCAGATGGGTCGGTCCTCCTTTGGGCACATTATCCTTGATGACATCACATGCACCCCAAATGAGGGGGGCATCATATGGGTGAATCGATCACCCCATACAAAGTATACACAACACAACACAACACAATACCGAGTGTACAATACATTTTTTAGATTATAGGGCTCAGAATCATATTTGGGTCCATGAAAAAGTGGCCTTTCTTAGATTGCCTAAACCAGGGGTATACCACATAGTGGCCTTACCTAGATTCCTGAAACTAGGGGGCATATCACATAACGATTGGGTTGGAACAATCTATAGAACTCATACAAAATGGATTTTATAGGGTAGATAGTCCTTAGCACACGCATTAGTACACATCATCTGTAGTGGTGTTCCATACAATGGGAAGCATTTAAAGGTTAGAGGATGACACTAGATATTTTCTCGATACATTCCTTCCATTACATTGGCGTGAGATCACCTGAAAAAACTTGCATGCATTGACATCATCTACAGGATCCTTTCTACACTCTTTCCTCATCACGGATCAAGTGCACATGTTCCTTTTTCACATTTTAGCATTTTCTTTTACATACTTCCTTACATGTTTTTTATACATATACATGCATATTTTACTACTTGATCATCTTCTCTTTTGCAGGTCCGTCCATATGGGAAGCAAGAAGTCAACATCAACAACAACATCAAAATGATACAAAAATAGGTACATCACACACATCAGACATCTTACACACACATTTTCCACCCTAGGTTAATTTTCATCACCTTTTACACTTTTACATCTTTAGTCTCCATGCTCCATCTTTTTATCACTCCACGCTTTGTCTAGTCCCTCAACACACTTTCTACATCAATCTACATGGATATTAGGTACACATCTCTATCTACTTTATGTTACTTGAGCATTCTTCTCACCAACATAAAGTGGGGAAAATTTAGACACAAAATCACACACTTTGGGTAATTATCTAGTCTCGATCACATACTACTATTTGCATTATTCCTAAGTAAGAAAAGTACTAATTAACCCATGTCTTTGGTCACTTTTCTTTGCTTTATGCTTCTACCTTCAAACTTGCACTTTTACTTACTCAGTCTATCTTTTCACCTTTCAACATTTTTCATTCTAGACACCAAAGGCCCCACCAGGTGACACTGCGACAAGCACCCATGCCCCCTCTAGGCACCCTTGTCCTCTTTGTAATTTGGTCACACTTTTTGGTCCTTTCTAGCCATTTGAGCATCTTATCTTTTTGGTAGTCGGCATTTTCGAGGTTAATTACAAAATTCAAGCAAGGGAAACATATAAATATAAAGTTATGTGATCATAATAAGGGACCAAGCACTAAGCATATAATATCTCCACTTAATGTTGCATCCATCAAAGGAATATATAGCTCCATTTGCATCCATCTAGCTCCATCATAAGGGAAAAAGGATGGTTCATCTCCATCATACTTCATAGGAGGGGAGTCTATTTTTCCATGTACTCATTGTTTACATTCTACATCTAGATACTTTCTTGCTACTTCATGTGTGACACGTGAAGCAAAGAGCAACCTAGGGCACAATTACACACACACACAAAACTACATTGGTCTAAGATGTAGTGCAACGCTCAATGATAATTCCATCATTTTGGTAGCTGAGGATAGTCTGAACCCTTCATTTACATCTTTCTTTTTTAAGAGTTTGATGTTTTGTTTGGGGTTTTACAGGTGATTCATTCATTCCAAATTTACAGAGACATTCGACATAATTCAACGACATACACGCGACAAAGGTGAAAAAGTGCAAACCTCTTGTAACACCTCATAGGAGGTTTTATGAGCATCTACGCAAACCAGGGGCACCCAAAATCCAAATCAGGGTGCCCACCAACACCCCTACCCTTCTACAGGTGACCCAGTCCATTCAAATATGTCATATCTACATTTTTCCAAGCTTCTGTGTGATAGTCCTCCATCTCTATTCAGTCGGTATCCACTGCAACACAATCCAACAACCTCTTTGAATAAGTTAAGGCTCTTCTAACCCTCTTTTTACATTAGGGTTTCATATTTTCTAGCTTAGTTTGCTTAGGTATTATTTCAGTATTTTAGTATTCATTTATTTACTACAAACTTGCATTAGATTAGGCTATTATTTTACATTTTAGCATAATCATTTTGTTTACATCCTAAAGGAAATAAGTAAAGCTTATTATTATGTGTAAGAATGTTATAGGTAGAATATTTTGAATAGATCAATCCACCTTGATCATACAATCCATAATATTATAGTAATTAATATTGTAAATGATGATAAAGTGATGTAGTGATAGCATAAAACACAAGAAGGGATGAATTCATATGCGAGAAAAGTACTAATTAACCACTTTATGTCTTGGGCCTCTTTGTTTTCTTGCTACTTTCCTTCTTGGTCTCGCACACCTTCTTACCCAGTCAATATTTTCATACTTTGGCATTTCGGACTGGACACTAGTGCCCAACCAGGGATGCCGGCGCCAAGGTGCCCCCTTCCCCTTTGGGTGCCCCCGACCTCTTTGTACTTTGCTCGCATCTTTTGGGTCTCTTCTAGCCATTTGGGCATCTTGCTTTTTACTAGTCAGCCTTTTAGTGGTTAATTACGAAATTGGAGCAAGGGAATCATATAAATATAAAGTTATGTGGCAATAATAAAGGACCAAGCACTAAGCATTATCTATCACCACCTAAGGTTGCATCCAAAGGAATTACAAGAGCATTCAAGCATCCATCTAGCATCCACACAAGGGCAAGGGACTATATTATTCTACATACACTTCATAGGAGGGGAAGTTCATTTTTCCATGCACACATCTATCTACATTTTCTACATCTAGTTATTGCTCACTATCAAGTGCGACGCACATAAGAGCCACCTAGGGAATGAATTCTTCACAAACACAGAGCCGCTGCTGGGTGCAGTAATGTAGTGTAGTGCTCGTTCGTAAGTTCACTTTTTTGACAGTTGAGGAAAGTCTAACATCCCATTTTTCATCATTTTCTTTTAGGATTTGATGTAGTTTGGGGGTTTTACGGGGGCTTCTTTCTTATCGTAGGTTTCGAGTGAATAACATCAAAGTGCAGCGACATATAGATGATCAAAGGTGATAAATAACAAACATTTTGCAACCCTATAAAATTGGGTGTCGCAACTTCTAAGCGATCACAAGTGCCCAAGAATAGATCTTTGGCACCCTAGGCTCCCCCGACCCTATATAAGCACCTCATTCCAACTTACTCCAACACTTCGCATTTTTCTTTGTTTTTGTGTGACACTTCCCTCCTCCCATTCATCGGTTTGTCATTTCCTGAGAACAAATCTAGTATCACCGTGAATCACTAAGTATTTTATCCCTCCATTTCAGCAACTAGAGTTTCATATTTTCCACTTACTTTATTGGGTCAAAATATGTACTTAATTATTTATATCATTACGCTGGTACATATTTAGATTTATCATCTATTTATTTCAATATTTTCTTAATCATTTGGTGAACCCCATGCTCGATCCCACCTTTTCTTCTAGGAGTCTTGTTTTATTTTCATCATGGTTGTACCCTTCACTGATGATGATCTTCATGACCTCAATGCTCATCTTGTTGAGCATCCTTAGGATCTAGACCTACTTTTATTCGTTGCTTGTGAGGAGGCCACCAATATTGTGGAGCTTAATGTACCTTCATCCATCCCCACTTCTATGTTTATCACTACTAGAATTCCTAATTCCACTTTTTCACCTACTTCTATTGTTCATGTTTTGCATTCTTACTCCACCACCAACCATTTCACTCCACCTCTTGTTTCTCACACGCGACAAGTCTCTTCCGTCGAACTCAAGACTTAGGCTCTCTTTATCAATACCTTCAAGTTCAAATCCATTAATTACAACAGGATACTTCTTGTGCATCTCCATCTCTAGATTCCAATTTTTTACTTCATACTCCTTTTTCACCCTCCATTTACGTTTCCTCCTAATTTTGTCACTTTGTTAGAATCATAAGGGGATAAGAGGGGGTGAATTTTTCCTTTATTTTTTTTCATTTACCAAGCCATACATTCATCAATTAGATTGTTCATACAACATTCATAACCATGTGTGTTTATTAAGATATGCAACATTAACTATAAGAGTAAGAAACAAAGTGCTCAACACAAGAACACCATATGTAAGTGAGAAATCCTCATGGGGAAGAAAACCCAGTAAACATAAAAATTATATTGCCATTATTCAAATTTAGTGAGGCACCAACCCCGAAAGGAGAATCTGACCCTAATTTTAGTAGAGCACCAATCCTACAAGGAGCACTAATCCCTATTTTATTATAGCACCAACCCTACAAGGAGTGCCAACCCCTAGTTTAGTAGAGCACCAACCCTAATTTAGTGAAGCACCAACTCTACAAGGAGGATATAACCCTCTAGGATGACAAAGCACCAATTTATCCCCTTTAATATGTTTTATCTCTCATATTTCTACTACCACACCTGATGGAGATCACATATTCAACTCACAAACCCTTTCTCAAACCCGAAGTCTTCAATCTTGCACGATCTTCTTCTTTCTCAACTTGTCTTGCCTCTAATGTCTTACACACATGCTATATGATCTTCCTTAACCTATTATTCTCTTCCTAATCCTTCAAATGATGCACACATACCTGTAATTCACCCACCCATGGGTCACAATCTTCACCCATGCAAGACTAGCTCTCAAAATGAGCTAAAACTACACTTTTATAGCCAAACCTTCTCTCAAACCCAAAGTAAGTAAGTCAGGTCATGATAAATTACACCCATAAAACATTATAAAATTCAATTAACTTCTTTATAATGGTCACATATGACCCAAATAGGTCGGCCTATTTAAAAATAACATTCCATGCACCAAAGTGTCTCAAAACCCTACTATTGGAATGCCAAAAATCTACTTATACTAAAACCATACTTGGTCAAGTTTCCAAATTCACCATAAAATAGTAAAATAACATTTAACATCCATAAATTATTGCAATTTACATGAACTAATCAAATTATTTCATTTAATGGGCCCACTGGCTCTTTACAACTTGAATTTGAATTTAGGCCTCAAGACCCCTCAATATGACATAAAATATGGAATGTGACCACTTGATGGAAATTATAGAACCTTTAAAACACATATATGCATGATATACCTCTTGAAACATCCACCTTCTCAAACCACAACTACTTTTGTCTTCACTAAATCAAGCTTCCTAGAAACCTATTTTCCAAACTCACTTGATAAACACATTTTTTGATAATTTCAAGAACTCCAAATTGATTCAATAAATGAAAAATTCACCCCTATTCACTTTCCATGTGATATAAATCATCAAAGAAATCATCTTCTGCTCCAAACAACTTAAAAATCCAAAGAAATACGCTTTTGTCTTGGATAGCTAAAAATATTCTTGTCCACAAACTGATCTATAAACCATATCAAAACTAATAATCATGAATACAAATTTATATCAAGGAAATATCTTTGAATCCTCTTTCCAACATAACTTTAATCACCTCCTAACTCTACATGTAGCTCATGTTATGCCCATTTTACCACAGACTTCTCCAAACTGTCCCAAATCGGCCTTTGACCATTAACACAATTAAGGCACACTTTGCACTTTTTCAGCATCACCATGATCTTAAACATTCATTAAAATCAATAAATTTTTTGGATATTTTATAAATTGTAATTTAGTCATTACCTTCTTTGGATAACTTTGCCACAAACTAGAACTCTTCATAAACTTAAATTTTTAAGTGGGGCCCACATATGACCACATGCTCTATCATACATTTCTGGAAATCTGGAACAGTTCTCTAGAGCATCCAATCATAAATTTTTATGAACCAATAAAAATTAGGTGGTACAATTAATTTTTTGTAAGTTTGCTCCTAGGCTTGGGTTTTAAAGCATTTTATCTTCTTAACGACCGTTCATAAAAACATGTTGATCAAAATACATCATTATTTTTTAAAACATTCATAACTGACCTAAGAATATGTTCCAAAGATATCAGGTCCCCAAGCAAATCACATAGCTCATAACGAGCATCGAAGGTCCAACTTTGCTCTAAAAACACACTCAAACTTACTCCTTTTCACCAAAACTTACATAACTTATAATTCCCATGTTAGAATGACCTAAAACTTGTCATGAATAATTGTGAAAAAAACATCTAGCTGTGATTAATAATCACATAGCTCGAGATATGCCTCAAACTCTCCATCCAATCTCATTTTCATGTGTTTTCTTTCCTATTTCCCACTATTTGCTTCCTAAAGACCTCAAATATGCATCTAACTTATGAATTATGACCTAAAACTCATCACACACCTTAGGTACACTATCATCATGTTGCTACCATACTTCAATAATACTCTTCAACTCCAAATTTCGTATCTCTACCTCATCCTACATGCTCCAGGGCTAGAAACAAGCTTTGAATGACCCGACTCAACCATAATGACCCCATGACTTGACCATACCGACCTATGCGGACTCATATAAACCTAAAACACATCATTAGGACCATTCTTGACCTCATGAAACTCAACAAAACACTTGGGAAGAATCAAACCATTACTTATCTCACTCAACCATGCTCCATGACACCATGACAACTCACTAAACCACTCAATAAACATGCTTGACACTTTGAATAACACTATATGGGACTCATACTTCATCATGACACCCTTTTCCATTGATGGGGGTTGACATAAATGACAAGACAAACCCACAATGGCCAACAATCACTACCAAGCTCCCTATTTTCAATGGTCATGATGATCCTCAAGAGCATCTCCAAGCATTTCATGTAGTATGTCTAGATTATGCGGATGATCACACTTTACTAAGCAAAGCTCTTTCCTTGCAGTCTTCAAGATTATGCAATGTGTTGGTTCCATTATCTACTGTCCACTTGGTAACATCTTTTACACATTTATCCGATGTTTTCTTGCTCACTTCTCTATTAATATCAGCTCTAAGATATCCTATGCTCAACTCGTGCAACTTAAACAAGGATCTAATGAACATATAGCGGATTATGTCTTGCGATATAAGAATAAATTAGCTAAGATGTCTAATGTACTCATGAATTCTAAGCTTCAAGATATATTTTTATAAAGTCTATTTCCACCTCTCTATGAGAGTATTATCTTTGAGACATCTCTAGAATTCGATCATTTATGTCATACTCAAGTTGTGCGAAACTAAGCTCTTATCTATGGGAAAGCATAAATATCATGAGAAGGATTCATCTTCAATGCACTTATAAAGAAATTATCCTTTCAAGCCATCTACAAAACCTACTGAAGCTAAGGATACATCAACATTATTGCTACTCTGAAAAACTCCAATGGCAACCACCTAAGCATACATTTACTAAGCTTCCTATTGATCTCGGATCTTATATTTCTGCAACTTGTTGAGATAAACCTTATTACGCTTCCTCCCCTGTTTAATGCTGGAACCGTCTCATCCTAAAGGTCACAATTACAATGAAAATTTCAAATGTGGTTATCATCAATGCATTGGGCATTCTACAGATCAATGTTTTAAGATTTAAAATATTATTCAAAATCTTATTAATAATAGTGCAATTGAGCTTCCGAAGCCTACAACTTCTATGTCGGTCAATGAAAATCATAAGCTCAAGATTTTCAACAATCCACTTCCAAAACATGATAAGAAAGTGGTTAAATCTTCATCCAATCATACATATCACGCAATGCCTCATTCATTGGGGGCTCTTGATTTTCTAGTTGCTCACCTGAGACATCTCTACCGATAATTACATTCTTTTATCATGATTATCATGTTACATTCTCTTCTGATACATTACATATCAATGCTTCTATTGGATATATTTCTATCAATAACACTATGATTGATCCATCATTTTACATAAGTGCATGTTCTATTGCACTTCTTATCGCTATTGGTTATCCACTCTTGCAAATTTCATATCCAGTTCCTCAATCATATGGATTTGTCGAACTTCCAGTCACAGTTGGTCCTCTTACTATGCTTGTGCCTTTCCTTGTGGTACCTTTGGTCAAAGGGTGTGACATGCTCTTAGGTCTTCCTTGGCTCCATTCAACATAAGCTATCATCTCCATGCATCACTTGTGTCTTAATTTCATTCACAACAAAAAAGTCATTACTATCAATGGTGTTTTTCCATCCACACCATGGCCGCAACCTCCTCTCAAGGTTTCCATTACACTCGCTAGAGCATCTAGGTCCCCAAGACCTCTCAAATAAAAATCACAATCTTCTCCTAGCTCGCATGTTCGCTCACGTCCTACAACGTCTCATCGATCTGCTATCCCATCACATCAATCTAGGTCCACCACTCGAATGGCTCCTTCATATAGATATACATCACCACCTTGATTTCCTTCACATAAGTGTTCATCACCTTCGCACTCTGCTTCACATAGGTTTTCATCACCTTTGTGCTCTTCTTCACATAGGTGCACATCACCTTCATGTTCTCCTTCACATAGGTGTTCATCACCTCCTAGGTCTCATGCACATAGGTCTCATTCACCAACACATCATTTGTCTCATACATCGCCACTCTTAGAGCATGGTCACACACCTTTATCTCCACAAGCATCGGGTGGAGGACCCTTATATTTCACTTTCATTGGATAACATATTCATCGGCATACACTTGGGGTTCATCATACATACTCTTCCCCTCCGCCTCTAGCATTTTCAAGTGTCTCATAATCCTACTATATCACTTCTTACTTCAAACCTAGTCATTCAAACATGTTTTGGACTCCTTGATACATTTGTATTGTCATTTCCCAATGATGCACTCATGTGCTACGGTTCACACTTAACTGTTGAGGGATTACTACATTAATGAAACTCACATCATACACATTACACATCACACACTCAACACATTCATCGTAACACATTTCCCTATGAAACACTCTAGTTTCATGGTTCATACTCAACTTATGAGGGTCTAAATCTAAAATGAACCTCAAAACACTCACTTACTCATTATCTATGCTCTATGCTTTATCGATTATATATATTTATTGCACAATTCAAACCATTTACAAATGACACACTCTTGTTATATGGTTCATTCTTAACACTTTGAGGGGGCATTTTTAAATGAATCTCATCTTGTGCATAAAAATTCACACTCGCTCGAGGGTCAAGCTATTCCTATCACACTCACTTTAAATTCCATACAATCTCATTCATCCACGACATACTACATATCTTGGTCACATATTGTTCTTGCTTACTTATTCTCACATGATATATTTGTTTACTATGTTAGTCAAATATATTGTATGTCATTATATTTTCTATACACAAATGCGCATTCACTTTAATTCTAGTTGTGATCGCAGACTTTACATAGATCGTTACACATAGCATGGATGCTTGACACTCTACCTCTTACCAGTCCCACATCAGGCTCCTGGGGAATCTACTTTCATACCCATCATAGGTGTTATTGTTTAATTTTTCATAGCACATTACTATATCAGATTATACACACTTTGACATACTTTCTATATTTCTAACATGCTAATGGGTGCTTCATGTGCAATGTTTAATTTGCAAGAACTCTTTGCTACCATGGTTGTTTGTTACATTACTTACTATTTCTTGTCATTGTTTGTGGGATTTTCCCTTTGTCTTGTGTGCACACTGTATGCTTTTGGCCACGTCGACCTCGATTTTCTTACGACATCGTGAGTGATGTCCCATGTTTGTAACCCACTTTTCACGGTCTATATTATCTTCTTGCTTGCTAGCTTACATCTTGTCTTCTACATGCGTGTTTATCTTGTTTTCACTAACACTTGTTTCCAACCACTTTGTTTGCATGTGCCTTGGTTTCTACCAAGCACACTCCCTCCCCCAACAGGGAATCAATTTAAGTTCAGCATCCGGTCCTCCTTTGGGCTGCATACTCCTTGCGACGTCACATGCACCCTAAATGAGGGGGCATCATTAGGTGAATCAATCACCCCATACAATAGTTTACAATCATAGTTTAACACAGGTTCATTACCGGTACTACACAATATTCGGTCTCGAATGACCCAAAACCTAACTTGGGTCTTTAGCATAACACATACACCGGTGCTCGGACACGAGACAGTGTAGCATCTCAGGCGCGCCCCGACCCTTCTTGGGTTCCTGTGACTAGGGGAAGTTACATAATTTTACTCAGTTTGGCAAAATTCACAACAATTTACACAACGACATTTACAGGACACACAATCCTTCAGTACTCAGTATGCATGCATTACACCTTCATTTATACTTTCACATTGGATTGGATTTAATTAAAATGGATCATATTTGTACACACCATATGCAGTGATTTTTTCTCTTCGGGAAGCAGTCAAAGGTTGGAGAATAAAACTAGACCTTTCTCCCTACACTTCTTCCGTAATTGGCGCAACCGATGTGAGATCGCCTAAAAACTCGCACTCAAAGACAACTAAGACGGGATCACCCAAAAAAATCATTCTTCTACAAAATCTTCAGGATCCTTTCTATCTCTTTACTCATAATGGATCAGGTGCGCATGTTCCTTTTTCATAGTTTTCATATACTTTCTTACATAATTTTTTACGTGTTTTGATCAAATTTTTCATATACACGTATTTGAATACTTGTTCGTTCTTCTCTTTTACAAGTCCATCCTTATGGGAAGTGGTAGTTACATCAATCTCACATCAATCACACATCATTCAAAATCAAACTACATCAATAAAATGATGCAATGTGGCATCTACACATATGCTCTCACTATAGGGTCATCATCATCATTTATCACTTCCTCTTCTCTAGCTTCCACACTTCACATTTTTTATCACTCCACGCTTTTCCTTGTCTCTCACACACTTTTCACCATCAATCTACATGGTTATCAGGTACACATATCTTATCTACTTTATGTTATCGAGCATTTTCTCAACAACATAAAGTAGGAGCAAATGTAGACAACAAATCATGTGCTTCAGAATTTATCTAGTCTTGACCACATACTACTATTCATATGTTTCCTAAGTGAAAAAAGTACTAATTGACCACTTTTTGGGGCCTCTTTGCTTTCTTTCTACTTTCCTTCTTGTTCTTAAACACCTTCTTGCCTAGTATTTCTTTTCATACTTCGGCATCTATGACTCTGAGACACCATCGCATAGGTGCCTCCGTCCCCTTTGGGTGCCCCCGACCTCTTTATACTTTGAATGCATCTTTTGGGTCTCTTCTAACCATTTGGCCATATTTCTTTTTACTAGTCGACCTTTTAGTGGTTAATTATAAAATTGGAGCAAGGGAATCATATAAATATAAATTTATGTGGTAATAATAAAGGACCAAGCACTAAGCATTATTTATCACCACCTAAGGTTGCATCCAAAGGCATTTACAAGAGAATTCAAGAATCCATCTAGCATCCACACAAGGGAAAGGGACTGCATTATTTTGCATACACTTCATAGGAGGGGAAGTTCATTTTTCCATGCACACATCTATCTACATTTTCTACATCTAGCTATTTCTTGTTATCAAGTGTGACACGCACAAGAGCCACCTAGGGAACAATTTCTTCACACACACATAGAACTACATGGGTTCTGCAATGAAGTGTAATGCTCGGTCATAAAATCACTTTGTTGATAGCTGAGGACACTTCGACCTCCCATTTTGCATACTTCTTTTTAAGGATTTAATGTAGTTTGGGGATTTACAGGTGCTTCTTTCTTATTGCAGGTTTCAGATGAATAACAACGAAGTACAGTGACATACATGCGATCAAAGGTAACAGTCAATGAACATCTTGTGACCCTATAAAATTGGGTGTCACAAATTTTGAGCATTCACGGGTGCTCGGGATAGGTCTCTAGTGCCCGTGACCTTATATAAGTGCCCTAGTCCAATTTACTCTAACACTTTGTTGGCGAGAAAAATTTTCGGGTGGACAAACTTATGGATTTCTTGCCAACGCTCTGGGAATCTAAGTCCCTCTACTTAACCAATGCAACTACCATATATGCATGCACATGAAAAGGTGAATTTACTGTGGTGGCCTTTTGACCGAGGATCCAACAGGGACACTCCACTGACCCTGCGGCAAAGATTGCAGATACCTATAAGAGAGGACTTTATCTGTAGAGAGGGAAAGGGGAGTGAGAAAAGAGGTAGGAGAACTAATGTTGTAGGTATAAAATTAGATTCCTGCATACATCAATTAGAAGTTTTATCACATGCATTAAAATTAGGAGGAAACAACTCTACGCATAGCAATAAGACCAAATGGAATTTATGATTACAAAGTATCAATAAACCCCTTAGTCAAAAAGGCTCGAAACTCCTTCTTGTATTGATTTCTTAAACCAAGTTGTACATAGTATGAGAATGGAGGAAAAATAGAGAGTGGGGAAAGGAAGAATTTGGCTATCTCTTTTGTTCTCTCAAGGTAGAATGCACTCTTGAGCTTACAAAATTAATGACCAATCCTTTGAAATGGGAATGATGTTACAATTTATAGAATGAGAGGTGACTTATTGTCTACCCTGGCTTTTCATATTTCCTTGTGCAACTTAAAACTTTTCGCCTTCCTAAGAGAATATTAAGTCCCTTTTTATAACATAAAGGTGACTTATTACATTAGGAACATTAAAACATATGAAAAAGTGCAACCCCAACATGAAATTAGAATATTGGAAAGTGAGAGAAAGTTGGGGGGAAGAGGAGAGAGAAAGAGAGAGAGAAGAAGAAGAGGAGATGTCATTCCCGATGAAGTTCGTTGGTCCTCTTTAATGGAAAGCTCCAAATGTAGTGAAACTATGAATCTTATAACTCCTCGCACACTGTGAAACTCCTTCAAATTACCTCACCAATGATTGCCAAGTTGAGTGAATTGTTTCGCTGATGACCGTAACTCCCATCATGCGTATGATATATCTGTGACCCGAACTATGTAGTGAGTGTTGAAAAACATTGTCCAGTTCCCTGAGATGATCATCCCTCTATGCCTCATTGTGCCAAACTTTCCCTTTGAGAATAACCTGCTATTAATAGTAAGTTTCTAGATGGAAGGCTTACTATTTTTAGTGAGAGGTGATTTTTTCCTCTTCTCGACCATCGTGATGTGATGAACTCCCTCATTTGATCCTGTGCACACTACCCTTGCCTCGGCCGCCTTTTGGGTTGACCTACTATTTTTAGTAAGCACCCATATAGGGAGCTTACCATTTTTATTAAGTGGTCATTTTAATTGTTTTCTGCTCCAGGACAATCATTCGCTTCTGGTGACCTTGGGTACACACTTTGCTTTCACCACAACTACTTTTGATGACAACTTTCCAAAGTCTATATAAGAAAACTTACTATTTTTAGAAAGTGTGTTTCTAGTTCTCGGTTTGTGATGGAACATATTTTTTTAGACTCGTCTCGTTGTCACGACCACATCCTCCGTATTTCACATAATTTTTCCCACTAGAATGTCGAAATAAAATTTAAAATTTTCACCTGGCAGTGGCTTCGAGCACGGAGTTGCCATGACGACCATTAATGGAGCTCAAAATTCGTAGGTCTAGTTTTTGTCTCCATTTGCCACGAAAAAAACTCTATTGCGATATTTTTTTCATTTGGAGCTCATGTGCAAGTTTTTAGCTCGTTTCCATTGCCAGAATGATGGGAAATCCAATGAATGTGAGTTGGTGCAAGTGAGGATTTTATTGGAACAAATAATTCTGGGCACCATTTGACCTCTGGTTTGTTGCATTGTGATCATCTTGAAAAATGTGAAATTCTGCAGAAGATGACACCTTGATCCAACTTGTATCTTGTGAGATATGAGGATTTCTCGATCGGGTGACTTCGGGTTATCTCGACAAAAACCTACATTTTCTTCCCGTTCTTCGTTTCTTTAGTGCTTTTGATCATTCCTTCCCCTAAAACCTATGTATTTTCATGGACTATGTGTTTATGTGGCCATGGTGGAGCTAGTTTGGATCAGCAATGGAGGAACGGGTGTATGAATAAACAAGAACAAAGCCATGGCATGGTGAGAAGTTGTGAAGGAGAAACAAGGGGGAAGAAATGACTAAGTGCCGGATTTGAATATTCAAAAATGCTCATGCAAGGGTGGGGCACATTTTTTCATGTTTGATTTCCACTGACCTCTAGGATGTGAGAGACATCAAATTCCACTATGAGTAAGAGGACGACATGTGTCCTCGATCCGATGGCAGGAATTCCTTGAAAAAGCACTACAAGCACTAGGGGCTGAAAATTGGTCACGTGGATAACCAAAAACTCCCCATAGGGGCTGGGCACATTTTTCAATGTCTGTTGTCCCCGACCTTAGGGATGTGAGGCACATCAAATTCCACGGTGGTCCTAGAGTTGACATGTGTCCTCGATCCGATGACAGGGAATTCGAGCTCCAAAATACACTTGGGGCTGAATCTGCAAGTCTCAAGGTCACATGAGGGTCTCGGATGTCACATGGAGGTGGGAACATTTTTCCAAGGTTGGTGTACTGACCTCAAGGACGTCGAGACACAAAATCCTACCAGCTCTGGTGCTTTGACATGTCCTCCCGAAAATTGACTAACTCTGAACTGTCTCCAAGAGGGTAACTTGGAACAATGATAACTTGAGCTCCCGATGGAATTTATTGGTTAAATTTTATATGATCCTCACTATAAATGGAATTTTAAATCTAATGGTGGGGGTATTATGTCTTTATTCATTCATTTTGTTCTGAAAAGTTGGAATTTTTATTTGGTACTCCACTTGTGCTGAGAAAAACTTCCTGCACTGATGCGCTAAAGTGTTGTGAAAAATATGATTTCACCATCATGTAGGTCTTGGAATAATATTTCCATATATGTTTTGTTTTACTCCTAACTCCATCTCGTAGTTCCCAAAATCACCTTTTGAAGCTTAGTAGTTGTTTTAGGCTCGTGTCTTTGCCTAGGCTTGTGAACCCCGTTTTTTATTCGATTGCTCCAAGTCTTTCAAAATTCCCCAAACCTTCCAAAATAATTTGCAAATGTTCTAAGGTCTTTAATTCATCTCCATGTTGAATTTTTCCCTTCCTTTCCACTCTAGGGGGTTGATCCGAGTCCTGGGAAGGCCATAGCCCTTCCCAATATTGCCAAAAGATAGCATCTTTTGTAACTTACTAAAATCACCTAGGGGATTAAATTGAATTTTCTAAATCACCTATGGTACTGATTTCAAATCAACTATGGTGTGACCAAACCGACGGATTTGACTCAGGGGTGCCTAGGAATGATAAAACATGAAAAATTTGGCACAAAGGTACAATCGCCGTGCCCAAGAATTGTCAATTTCCTGTTGCACATTTACACAACAACACACTTTTACATTTTTCTAGATTTTGGTTCAACACTTCCATCCTCCTGTTCATCATTTCATCATCTCGCACAACTTTAATATCATTGTAAATCATCTATGTATTTTATCCCTCCATTTTTAACTAGGGCTTCATATTTTCTAGCTTACTTGCTTGGGTCAAAATTTGTACTTAATTGTTGATATCATTGTGCGGGTACATATTTAGATTTAACAACCATTCATTTAAATATTTTCTTAATAAGATTCATCCCCTTGGGTGAGAGAAAGCCTCATGTAATTCTCCTAGTTTTGGTGCAAATAGTGTATGCAATTCAAGCCAACCCCTATCGTGCTCTTGTGTCTCCTAACAAAACGAGTAACATGTGTAAGTTTAGATAAAATAAAGATGTACCTTGCATGGTAGTGATGTAATGTAATGTGCTTCAAATGCTAAAATAATTCCCTTTGTCTCTTAAGACCTTTAGTAATGCTATGTGTGATTTGCTTTTGTTAAGACATAACTTTATGACCTTTAAAGGCTTGATAATGGAGGAATCTAGACTCTTGAACCTAATTAAGTGCTTTAGACCTATTTGGTGGCTACTCTAATGAATGTGCAACTAATTTAGGAAGATTTAAGAGAGATTTAATTTCTTTAATGTTGATATTTATAATGTATTCTCTTAATAATGGTAAGTAATTTAAAATGATAAATTAGACTTGCTTATATAGGATTTTATAGGTTATATATCATGTTAAGGCTGATTAGGAGAGATGAAATGACCCATAAATGAATTTAAAATTGATAAAATAATTGTTATATGGTCATGGATGGAACTATACAGTGTCCCAGGACCATAATACATCTTAGTCCCACACTGTATGGTTATGTACAAGTAATTTATGACTACAGAGTATATGCCTAGGAGTAAAGTATACTTTGGATAATTTGTACTAAATGAACGAGAGACAAAGCATTGTGTAGAGTTGATCAAGTCATTTAGGAGAGACAAATATGTGCCAATTAGGCTTAGGATGTGAGCGTAAGTCATAATATGTGAACAATCCAAAATTGTTATTGGTAAATGATAAGTTGCCAAATTTAAGTGTCTACATTCCCCCTAAGTGTGGAATTTAAAAGTACACACTTAAAGGAAAAACTTAATTGGGTCATTTCTAAAAATATAAATTGACATAACTTTATGTCAACAAGACCAAAATGTAGATGAAATATTATTAAGCTAGATCATACAATTTTCCATGGGCTTCAAAGTTCCTTTTTTCCTTCAAAAAACGCCATTTTATTGAGGAGTCTAGTGAATTGTGTATTGATATTAAATGTTAAATGTAAAAAAGTTTTGAAAAACCTTACTTTTTTTTCCCCATATGATATGTGCATGGTTTCTAATAGGAAGTGAAGATTTTTCTCAACAAATGCCTTGTATTTCTTAAAGTGGTAAAACACTTAACTCTTTTATTTAAAAAAGTACACCAAAGTTTGACGTGATAAGTCATCAACGAATGTGAGAACATACTTAGATCTTGGACAAAAGAGCGTGAAAGAACATGATGTCAATATACACTAAATGATGTCCTTATACACTAAGAGCGTGAAAGGACAAAAGAGCGTGAAAGAACATGATGTCCTGATGCCCCGCCTTGGCTTTGACTCGGGTTTATATGTTGACTTTTTACCTCTTGGGAAGTCGTAGGTCTTTTTATAACTTTTACCCCTTTTGAGGCAAGGGTGAAAAACTAACCTTTTTCCTTGGGACCCTTGAATCAAAAAAAACTAACCTTGAGACACTTGGACCTCTCACGCGTCACCCCGAGCTGTTTTGTTTTGACTTTTCAACTAACTCTTGTCCCCCTTTGAGTTTTGACTTTTCGTGGAGAGGACACGTGGAGGCACCGCGCATGTTTGTAAATCCAACCCAAAGTTTTCCTTTGGAGGAGTGTCGGGTTGACACTTGTCTGCCTCCATTGCTTTGTGGACTATTCAACGGTCCTTCTTACTTTTTAGACTTTGAGCTATGTGGCGGCCTCGCGCTCATTTGGGTTTCCACCCGAGGACTGACTCTTGGAAATGTGTCAGGTTGACACGCGGCACTCTCCGCTTGCACTTCTATACTTAACCAATTTTGAAGCCCACCTTTTGACCCTGTTTGACCCTTGGCTATGTGGAGGGCTGGCGCAAGTTTGAGTTTCCACAGGGTTCCCTTTGCGAATTTGTGCCAAGCTGACACCTGGCACGCTTCACTCTCAGCCGAAGACTTTTCAATGCCCTGCAACTTTTGGGGACTTTGGACGCGTGGAAGCCTGGCACAAGTTTGGACTTCTCCTTTTGGATTCACCCTTGAAACAACATCGTTAAGGCACGTGGCCCTTTCCGCTTCTTCCTCCATACTTAGTCATTTTTGCCCTTTTCCTGAAATAATTTGAGCCCGAGGACTTCGAATCTTTGCTTCGTTCTTCCTTCTTTTGGCTTCTTTGTAGCATTGATCCTTATTATTTGACCCTGCTATTTTATAGTTTTGCCTGCCTATAACTTGGAGGATGGATTTAAGATGTAGAAACGGCCTGATAGAGTCGTTTTCTTTCTATATAGGGTCCTTTGATCTTTCTTGGCCTCTCACCACTCCATTGTTGAATCTTCTTACAACCAATTTGTAGGATTTGGATGAGTTTTCTCGGGTTCCTTCAAGTGGGGTCATGATTTGATCCAATATTTCACCCGGGGTGAAATATGGATAACAATTTGGTGACTCACGGGGACATCTGCCTGCTAGATGAAGAGATCAGTTGCCTTGTCGTATCTATTGGGCATGGAGTCAAGAATAACAATCTGATACTAGTTCTGCCTCTGGTTCATGAGCCCGACCACTTGCATCCTCAGATTTTATAAGAAAATCCCGAAATGAAGATTTCTGAGAGTAGAAAATTATTTCAACTCCAGGGCTTTGTCTTTTTTTTGAATGAACTGCATAAGAGCAACAAAACAACACCAAGACTATGTATAAAATTGAAATCATACATGCTCCAAATGGAACATGTAGAGTGTGCAAAAGTACTTAGGAGAAAAACAATCTACGCTACAACAAGAAAATGTGCAGAAGCACTTAGAGGAAAGAGAAACTAAACTAATATGTACAGAGTGGGACTTCCCTTTTAGTAGCAGTGCTTGAGATAGATCCCATTCACTGGGATCTGCAGCTCTTCACCCTCCAATGAGGACAATTGGAAAGCATTTCTACTTTTGCATCTTGTTATCATATAAGGACCACTCCATATGGCATCGAACTTAGAATGTCTCCTGGTTTTGCTCGATCTACGTCCCACTTCAAAACCAGGTCTCCTTCCTGGAAATTCCTTGCTTTTGCTTTTTTCAAAGCACTTCTTGATTGAAGCTTGAATCCTCTCCAATGCTTGGAGAGCACTCTCTCTGCTTCTTCTAATTCTATCATCTCTGCGTACCTGACCTCCATTGGTGCAAACTATGACATTTCTAGTTGCCTCACAAGCTCCAATGTTGGTAATTCAAGTGATATAGGCAACACTGCCTCTTTCCCATAGACAAGCTTAAATGGAGAGCTACCTGTGGATCGCTTGGGTGTTATTCCATCATCCCATAAGGCCATTTTGAGCTTTGTGTGCCAGGTCCTTTGATTCTCATCCAGAGTTCTCTTGATGATCTTTAACAGATTCTTGTTTGTAGACTCAGCCTGGCCATTACCCTGAGGGTAATAATTTGATGATGTGCTCAAATAATTCCCATTCTTGACAGCCCATCCTGTGATTTTAGAACCTATAAATGCTAATGCATTGTATGAGATGATGGTGGCTGGTACCCCAAATCTGGTCACTATTCCTTCATAGAAATCTAGGATACTAGACTCATTTACCTCCTTGAGTACCACTTGCCTCGGTCCATTTGGTAAAATAGTCTATGGCTATTAGGATCCATTTGTGACCCTAGCTTGAGTTTGGATTGATGACTCCAATGAAGTCCAATCCCCACTGCATAAAATGTTGGTTGACCGAGATTGGGTGCAATGGAAGTGCTGCTAGCTTCTCCTTCCCTTTGAAGAAAGCACAATTCTTACATCTTTTAATCCATGTATAACAGTCACTAAACACTCTGGGCCAATAATATCCTGCTTTCATGATTTTGAGTGTTGTCACTCTTGGGGAAAAATGGCCTTGACCACTTCAACATGAAATTCTTGTAGCACTCTCTCCACTTGATCCGTCCCAATGCATCTCAGCAGAATACCATTGATGTCTCTTTTAAACAAGACACCATCAATAAGAACATATGGAATGGCCTGTAACCTGAAATGCCTTCTTTTTTCTTTATTCATCCCATGAGGGCACAGGCAGTTTGAAGGAAATGCACCATGTCTTGGGTCCAACAAGGAGCAGTAGATTATTTCTTTCTTTTCTTGACCATCTTGTAGAATCAGAACAACCTCCTTCTCATTGTTTGTTTCATCTTGTAGAGTAGAGGTTGGCTGCTCACACAAGCCCCTCCCACGGACCAGCTTGGTGACCTTAATCTCAATGTCATATTCCATGACATGAGTAATCCACCCTGCACGTTTCTCATTCAGGTCCTTGCTGAGGAGGAATTCTTTGACTCCTGCATGGGAGACCAATAGTTGGATTTTGTTGTTTGACACCAAATGCTTAAACTTCTTTAGTCCTCTGATCACCGCTAGGACTTGCTTCTCAATGAAGGAATACCTCACCTCATAGTCTTCTAGACTCTGACTGAAGAAAGTAATTGGTTATTAAGTTTTCTTTGTTCTGCTGAACCAAGATTGTAAAGATAGTGTCATTGCCACCAAAGGCATACAATATGAAGTCCTTGGAAAAATCTGGATTTACAAGAGTTGGGGCCTGTGATATGGCCTCTTTGATAGCTTCAAAGCTTGCCTTTCCTTTAGCTATCCATCTGAATGCTAAGCTCTTCTTCAACATCAGTGTTATTGGCTTAACCAGAGCAACAAAGTTTGGGACAAACCTTTGAACAAAGTTGATCTTCCCCAAGAAGCTTTGAAGAGCCTTCTTGTGGCTTGGGCAATGGCAGTGCTTTTATTGCTTCAACCCTTTCTAGGATCAATTGCCAGACCCTCCTTAGACACAATGTGGCCCAAAAGCTTTCCCTCATGGGCCAAGAATATGCATTTTTATGGTTCAAAGACACCCCAAATCTTCTACATCTTTGAAACACCTACCTTAGATGGAAAAGGTGGTCTGCCATGTTCTTAGAGAACACAGTGATATCATCTAGATATATCAACACTATCTGGTTGATTATCCCTTTGAATGCCATATCCATGGCTCTTTGGAAAGTAGCACTAGCATTGGACAGTCCAAATGGCATTTTTTTGTATGCATAGGTGCCCCATTTGGTGGTGAAAGTAGTTTTGAATTGATCATCTTCTTTCACCATGATCTGATTGTATCCCGAATAGCCATCTAAGAGAGAAAATATCTCTGACCCAGACACTACTTGCAAAATTTGTTCCATTGAAGGGAGTGGGTAGTGATCTTTGAGGGAGGCTCTATTCAAATCCCCAGAAGTCAACACACAACCTAATTTCCCCATTTTTCTTTCTGACTGGGACCAGATTTACAACCCAACTTGAATGCTTGATTGGGAATATGATACTTGCCTCTATTAGTTTGTTCAGCTCCTTCTTCATCAAAGGCTCAATATGTGGGTTGACTGGTCTCTTCTACTTGATAGGATGAGCAACTGGGTCCAATTCAATTGTGTGTTGTGCTAGTTTGGGATTGAAACCCCTTAGGTCTTCATAACTCCAAGAAAACACATCAGGGAATTCTTGGCAAAGTTGTATGAATTCATACCTTTCCTGCTCGGTGGCCACCTTGCCAATTTGAAGTGTTTTGTCTTCTCCAATTGGGATTGACTCTGAATCCTCTCCTTTGATCTGCATGTTAGCCTTTTCTTTTCTGAACTGATCATTAGGATTGAAAATGGATTCTAGGGTCACTAAGCCTTTGGGAAGCTTATTTGTATGCAATTGTACTATCTGGTTCCCATACTGCTACTCTAGTTTGTTTTGATTATGGGCCGAGAATTCAGCCTCTTCTTGTAAAAAATTGATGATCTGCTGATCATTCTCAAACACCTGCCAACATGTATTATTATTTGGCACTGCTGGCCTCACAACCACATGGATATGTGGTTGTTCTTTGTCTCTCTTGATGTTGTCCACCACATCAAATGTTGCTCCAACTGCTGCAAGTCTATCAACAGCTTCATTCTCTTTTTTGGGTATGGACACAATGTTGAAAGCCTTGAAATCTTCCATGAGATCCCATACCCTACTCTTATAGTTCTTGAGCAGGTCATTTTTAACAACATTTAGTCCTCTTACTTGATTAGCAACCAGCTCACTATCTCCAAACACTTGTAAATTCTTGATTCCTAGCTTTCTTGCCCAATGAAGACCTTGGACTAAAGCCTCATATTCAACAGTGTTATTTGAGCAAGCAAACTGAAATCTAAAGGCTGAATAATATTTCATACCTCAGGGGACACAATCATAGCTCCTCCTCTAGCTCCTTGTCTACTCCTTGAGCCATCAAATAATAATTGCCATACTTCATTGTCATCCTTGTACTCTAGCTTGATTAGGTCAGGAAGAGGATGATTCTCTTCATGTAGATAGTAGACACCCAGCTCAGATTCTTCCATCTCCTTGTAGGGGTCAAAATCATGTTTTTATTGGCCCACTCATCTAGAGTCAAATCAGGGATACATCCCAACTTGGTATCTGCTTCATTAGTGTTTAGGAGGTCTTCTTGATCAAAGGCTAAGTAGTTGGCATTGATTGGGCTAGGTACATAGGGTTCAATATGATAGTCAGCAATAGGTTCAGATTTGATTGTGGCCTTTGCCCCATACCTTGTCCTAAAGAGCATGTGTGACCAATCAGCAGACAGGTAGCCTCCAATCTTGGCAGTGAAGTCCCTAGACAGACACAAAGCAAAATGTGGTGGCAAATCTATGATGGACACATTTTACAAGACAGATTACATTGGGGCAGGCGTGTAGAGTGAGGCTCAGGTCTTGGATGATTCCTACAGTGGTCATTACTATCCCATCTAATTGAACTACTCCTCTAGAGATGACTTCATATTTGAGACCCAACTGATTAGCTATTTGTTTGGGCATCACAGAACTACTAGCCCCAGAGTCAATCATACAATTGTGCACTAATTTGTCTCCAATAATCAATGAGACATAGAATGGAGGAGGCCTCAAGTTCTTACCTTGTTTTTCTTCTTGGTTCCTCTCAGGTTGAACTACATTGGCAAGCACTCTCTCTTCTGGTTAGGAGGTTGACTTGAATTTGACCAATTTTGAATGGCAGTTTACAACAAATCTCTCTAGCCTTGGAATGGCTAATGACTCCCATAGTGAGATGTTCACACTTGTCTTCTTCATTTGCTCAATAATATTGAATGAGCTATCCTTTTGTTGCCCCTTCCCAGACACATTTCTTTCTTGCACATGGGCTTGTTACAACCGGTGCCTAACTGGGTTTGGAAGGTGACTTGGATTGGTTCTACATGTTGGGAGTTGCTCTTGGAACACCAGGACCTTGTGGAGTGGTGGAAGGTTGAGGGTCACCTAAGTTCAGTGGTTGGCCTTCCCCAAGATTTCTCTTTTTGACCGTGTATTGGTAGCCACACCTTGAGCGGGGACTGATTCATCCCATAGAAGTCTTCAGCCTACCAATTGACAAGCATAGTCTCTCCTTGAGGTTCACTTTGTTGGACTCCTTGCTACTGATCTCCCTCTTGGCCAGATTCTTGTGGTAGCATACTAGTTTGCACCATTAGAGCCTGATTTAGAGCACCATTAAAACACATGGATTGGTTATGTGGCTGACTACATGGAAAACACCAATCATATTCTTGTGCCATATTGTTCATGTGCAGGGACCAATGCCTTTGATGTTGACACTATATTTGGATCATAAGACCTGAAAGGCCTAGCAGCTTGAGGTTGTCCTTGATTTTGATTTTGATTTATAGTCTGAGGTGGTGGCCTATTTTGCTGATATTGGGGTCTAGGCTTGATATTGAGCTTGGGGCTGGTATGGCCTAAAACTCTAAGCTTGTTGTCTTTTGATGGTCACTAGCTCATTCTCAAAGTTCTGAAATTGCTTCATTACCGCTTCCTAAAACTCTTTATTAGTATTAGATGATGAAGTGGAAGCTTCAGCTGAGCTTTGATTCTTGGGGGTGGGTATAGGAGCTAATGTAGGCATTTGGCTAGTATCTGGGTTTCCTAACTCAGGGTACAGAGGCATGGATGGCCTAGGAGAAATCTTACCAGCTTGAATCAAATAGTTCTTAGCCCCTATGGAAAGGCTATAGGATCATTGGCAATGTAGTGCCCCCATTGACTGAATCATCAGAGAGATATCAAAATTTAAAGCCCTGAGAAAGTATAAGAATGCACCTTCATTTGTAGGCTTTACTATTGTTGGAATCATGTCCTAGGTCTGCTGGAATCTGAGGTTGAAGTCTATCAGCTGCTCATTGGGGGATCTCTTGATAGTTGTTAGTTGCTCCAAGAAGACAAGTTATCACCCTTCTCTCCAAATTGGTTATGAAGAGTTGTGCATAGTTGATTCCAATTTTGAATAGAGCCTACCTCAAGACTTATGAACCATTGTGAAGCTTTCCCTTTTAGTGAAGAGGCAAGTAACTTGACTGCAATGTCCATTTCATGAATCTCATGGATTGTGTAGACATTGGCAATATCTTGGACATGGTCACCAGGAGAAGTTTGGTTTTCCCCAGTGAAATATGGGATGCTCTTTAATGCTGCAATAGGGACTGGATTTTGTGCATTCAGGGAAAGTGGACTACTGCCAGTGAAGTTGACATATGGATTTGGCTGAGCCATTCTAATCAGTCTGAGCACTCCTCTTGGTTGAATGAATGGTCTGCTGGGAGGAGGTGTTGATAAAGCTCTGACTGGTGGAGATGGAGACCTCTGAATTCTTCTTCCTCTCCTATCTCTACCTGGGGATAGATGCACGTATTCAAATATACCTTCTTTCCTTGCTCTGGGCCGGGTTACATACGTACCCAAAATTGTATGTATATTGTACTGGTTGGAAATCGGTTTCAAGCGCCCCAATGATGATACAGTCTCTTGCAGGTGTTCGGGATCCGAAAAGCTTCTCAGATATGCGTTAACATCCCGCATGCCTCGCTTTGCCCCCGCGCCCTTTGTTTTTCCCTTTCTTTCCTCTTTCTTTGGCTTCTTGGCCTTCAGTGGCGAAACCGCCGCCCTGCATGGCGGCGGTCTCGTGACCGCCTCACGATCGGGCGGCGGTCCCAGAATCGCCGCCTCCTGCGCGGCGGCGGTCTGTCTGCGCATTTTCCAGAACGTTCTTTTGACGCGACCCGCGTGAAATGTCAACTTTTACCAACTTTTCTTTGCCGACTTAAGCTTGTATTTATGTTTTTGCCGACTGAACAGTGATTTATCTTTGTTTAATAGTAGGAGAGTTCAATTTGAACTTGCCTTCTGGTGTTTGCAAATGCTATAAATACATAGCTTGTTTGAGGAAATGGCGACCATTTCCTTGTGAGAATCTTCTCATTTTTCAGGTGGTTTGGTCATTAGCTTGCTTAGGATTGATAGTATAATTCATTACATGTTTAGATAGTATTGTTCAAATTTGTTGGTAAGCCACATACCCATCTTGTGCATTTGATAGAGTCTTTGTTTTTCACCCATGTGTCAGGTTTGTTTTGGTCTTGGTTCTTTGTCAGAGTCTTCATTCTTGAGCTTCATTCTTCATACTCTACCCTAGATTTATTTTATGAATCATTTTGTTTTAGCATGGTTTAGAATTCAGTATTTAGTTATGCCTCATCAGCACCGACAACGATCCTGCTAGGAATCGTATAGGCCAAGCTCTGTTCTCTTGTGCCATCCCTCTCCTACTTGTACTTCGTTGTATTTCTCTGAAGCTGCTATTATTCATTGTTTGAGTACCTGCTGTTTATCATTTTGGTTTATCATTGCTGCAACAACCCTGCTAGGAATCGCATAGGCCAAGCCAGTTCACTTGCGCCATCCCTCTCCTACTTGTGCTTTGTGCCATTTTCACTTTAAAGTAATTGTCGTCCCAGTGCCTTCCCTTGCCGATGTTGCTATGCTCCTACTCTTTCTGGATTCACGTGAACATGCAAGAACGAAGAGATCACTCTGAGGGGACAAGCTACAACACAACTGGATTTGCCTCTGCTCAGTAAATGCCAGGTTTAAATTGTCAAAGTTATTATCAAATAGAGTAGTGAATCATTTTATTTCAGTTAAGCTCGCTTTCAATATTGCCAGGGAAGCTGTGGGGAATGATAGTTTCTGAGAAACTATGATTTGTTCCTCACTTCTGAGGTAGGATTGAAGGTTTTCAATTAAGTTAATTAGTCACCGTCTTTTGTTTAGATTCACATATTCTGCACAGTGAATAACCACACCAGGTTATTTCACTTGTTTAGTTTTAGTATAAAGTAGTTTAATTGTTACTTGTAATTATAATGTTTCAATCATATATTTTGTTTAGATTAGTTTCCCTTTCAATAGTAGTATAAATTGTTATTTTCAGTTTAAGTTAATTTGGAGACTTCATAACTAGATTAAACGCTTAAATTCTAGTTAGGAGGGTAAATCGCTAGGGAATTTATGCTTTCCCCGCTCATAGCCTCTAAATCTCCCCCTTTGTCATTTTAGCTACCGTAGATCACACCGCCGGATCTTAGTCACTTTGATTCTCCCCTGGTTAGCCATAGGAAAGTTGCTTGCCAATTCTCATCCTTGCTGATGAATGCTTTGTCTATCTAGAAAAGGTGCGACCATAATCCTACTTTGTGACTTCATCTAAGTCACCCGCATTTCAAACCACCGTATTGTCTCGCACGACCTCGGGAGGTCGGGTACGGGAAGGTCACTTGTCGATTATCATCCTCGCATGTCACTTTCCAACGTGAAGTTCTTCTCATGAATCTCTCAAGCTTAGGCTGCTGAAACTAGTAGATTTATTTCTTTTGGAGTCGCCAGATGTACAATTTTAAAGCTTCTTAAAAGCCAGAATCACAACAAGTGTACATCGATCCCTACTGTAATAAGATGGAGACTTCTTAGTCCCACCAGGCATGCCAAAACTGTTAGTGCAAAATCACAGCACCCCTAGATGATTTCTAAAGATCTACTTTTCTAAGGCAGAATCATCTGGTGTGATTGCATAACATGGAACTTTTCCTAAGGTGTGGGACCTTGTAAATTGGAAAAGCTCTCCAAATTAAAGGTTGGTTCCTTATTCCTCTATTTAGGTGCATACGTGAGGATTTGCAGAGGATCTATATCTATACCTAGTCTAAGACTTGCCAAGGAGACAGGGATAAAAGAGTACAAAAATGAGAAATAACTAAACTACCAGGTGATGCACCAAAGGAATGATGAATACTTAGTTTGCCTTCGACACAAACCAATAAAATGCATACAATAAACAAACATAGACAGCCAGATCTGTAACTAAGAGATCAAATAGAAGCAAAAGAAACAAGAAGGATCTAAGATCGATCACAAACGTATTTTATTACTCTAATAGATTGATACAGTTCATTATAGAATAGCCGAAAGGCAGAAACATAATATAATTTTAAAGGAAGGCCTGAACCCCACAAATCCTTTGCTAGAAGGAGAAGGGAGCCTGCAAAACTAAGAATATCCAACCCTTTACAATGAATCATGTCCCCGTATTTATAGAATCGATCTGAGGGAAGAAAAAGGGAGAGAGAAGTGAGAAAACGTGGGTCGAAGCTCAACCACCGCTGTTAATGTTTTCTGCTGAAATTTTCCCCCGAATCCATCTTTACTTGCATCGATCTTTGATTCGGCGCCTTGAAGGAAGAGGAAACAACAGAAATAGATCAAATCCGATCTGGTTGTTGAGACTGATGATCCTGCCTTGAAAGCTCAAGACGTTTCTCCATTTTTCTTCCACCTACCCTCTAAAAAATTAAAGTTTCAAACTTTGAGGTCGAGATATTTCCAGTGATATCAGATTTGCAATCTCTCGAGCCCTGAGTCGAAAGATATGCCCTTTTGAAGTTTTGCATCGATTCTGTACAAATAGGTGGGAAAACAACTTGAAAATGGGTCCCTCTTTTGATTGGGATATGTGGCAGCCAGATTGGGATAAAAATTCGGGTCCACGGGCCCACAATTTACCTTTTAGTCTTTGCGCAAAAAACACAAAAACTCAAAAACCTCCAAGGCCCGAAACTCCATCTAGACACGTGGCTCCTTTTGGTTGGCTGGGAAATGCATTTCCATTTTTACCTCTATGCCTTTTGGACAAAAGGAAAATTTTCACTTTTCTCCCCGACGCCCGCCTTGGCTTTGACTCGGGTTTATATGTTGACTTTTTCCCTCTTGGGCGAGTCACGGGTCTTTTATAACTTTTACCCCTTTTGAGGCAAAGGGCAAAAAACTAACCTTTTCCCGACTCCCCACTTTCCCCTGGGACACGCGTCACCCTGGCACTTGCTTGGGAACCTTCTCTCCTTTTGACCCTTGAATCAGCGCCGTTGAGACACTTGGCAGCCTCCGCCGGCCTGTTAATGTTTTGAATTTTCAACTAACTTTGTCCCCCTTTGAGGACACGTGGAGGCACCGCGCATGTTTGTAAATCCAACCCAAAGTTTTCCTTTGGAGGAGCGTCGAGTTGACACTTGTCTACCTCCACTGCTTTGTGGATTGTTCAACGGTCCTTCTTACTTTTTAGACTTTGAGCTACGTGGCGGCCTCGCGCTCATTTGGGTTTCCACCTGGGACTGACTCTTGGAAATGCGCCAGGATGACATGCGGCACTCTCCACTTGCACTTCTATACTTAACCAATTTTGAAGCCCACCTTTTGACCTGTTTGACCCTTGGCTACGTGGAGGGCTAGCGCAAGTTTGAGTTTCCACCGGGGTTCCCCATGTGAATTTTCGCTGTGACACCTAGCACGCTTCAGCTTTTGGGGACTTTGCATGCATGGAAGCCTGATATAAGTTTTGACTTCTCCTTTTAGATTCACCCTTGAAATAGTGCCATTAAGGCATGTGGCCCTTTCCGCTTCTTCCTCCATACTTAGTCATTTTTTGCCCTTTTCCTAAACCAATTCGAGCCCGAGGACTTCAAATCTTCACCGTTCTTCCTTCTTCTGGCTTCTTTGTAGCATTGATCCTTATTATCGACCCTGTTATTTTATAGTTACTGCTGCTGTAACTTGGAGGATGGATTTAAGATGTAGAAATGGCCCGACAGAGTCGTTTTCTTTGTACATGGTCCTTTGATCTTTCTTAGCCTCTGCCACTCCATTGTTGAATCTTCTTGTAACCAATTTGTAGGATCTGGATGAGTTTTCTCGGGTTCCTTCAAGCGGGTCGTGATTTGATCCAATATTTCTCCTAGGGGTGAACTATGGATAACACAAACCATTCATGTCAAATCTCTCTTCTTGAATCAAAACAAGCATATTTTATTTCTGAAGAATAATCAAAACCATCAAATTCATATAAACATGAGCTATAATCAACACTACTTGAAGTAATCAAAACCTTTGGTTTCTATATTTATCTTATATCAAAACATTATGAGGAGAGAACTCCAAAATATTCCCACTTCTAGAATGACAAATATGATAAATAGAAATAAGATTATTAGAGATCATATGAACTAAGAGTACATAATTGATGCACCCATAATGAATCTTAATAGTTCCTAAACATGAAATATGTAGCTTTGTAGAATCCCTAGTTGTTATCTATGAAGTGTTGCTAGTTTTATATGAAGTGATATGCTCAAGTGCATGTGTCATGTTATATGTAGTGCTTGAATCTAGATTCCATCTATAGATGTAAACAATACAAGATTTAAAATTTTCTATTTTTCTCCTTGGAAGAAGTAGGAATTGATATGTTGTGTTGTTTCAATTCTTCTTCTAATGCTTTCCTCTTATTCTAACATCGTTTCTCTAAATCACATGATTTTCTAAAAGAGATACACTTTTCACCGCTTTTATCTTTTATTCTTAGAGGTTGTCCCTTTAGATATAGTGGGAGGAGGCTTGTTGTTATTCATTTTGGACTCAAAGAAAGTTTGAGTGCTTTTTTTTCTTGGTATTGGGTTATGTATTTGGACTTATCTTACCTTCTCTTAACAAGTGTATTGACCAAAAGTGCCTTTTAAGTAAGAAGTAAATCAAGTTAAGATAGATTTGATTGTTCCCTAGTGAGTTGTTCACAAAAGGTCTCAAAAGAGGTGTAGTATTTTATTTTACCAAACAACCCAAGGCGTGCTAGCACATCACTCAGCTAGAACTGAGTGCTCACCCAAAGCGCGCAAGGGTACCAGGTCCCTCTTTTATGGAATCTTTGTCAAAGAGTTAGTATGATGAACAAATACATAGATACATTCCATATCCATAATAACAATGTAGTGACAAACCATAAATAGATCTAGATCTTAACCATATGCAAGAATAACTTATACAAGAATCAAGATTAGGTTTACCATACAAGAACTAGTCATAGATATGTCAACAAACAATATCCAACCACAAAGATCCATTGTATTAATTATTATAAAACACAGAAGTTGAATACATACATAACAGTGTCACCATAAGTCATGCACGCTCATAAACCAACAACATAACTCTAGAAAAACATGGATGATGTCTAAACATGCAATTCAATATATGTATGTATGTATGTATGTATGTATATGTAGTGGGGACTTTCCTTCACTACTTAGGCACCTTCCAAAACAGGATACATGCTAAGAATAGCCATGCACCCTTACATGAAAATACAAAAGCATGCAAGATCACTAATATATATATATATATATATATATATATATATATATATATCCAAAATAGGATACATGCTAAGAATAGCCATGCGCCCTTACATGAAAAATACAAAAGCATGCAAGATCACTAATAATAGATTATCTAATAATATCAAACTACAAATCTAATCCTATTAATAGCTCAAAACTATGCATGTCACTTGCTCTTCCACTTTCCCAAAATAGCCTTGCTTCGTCCTCAAGTCTTCATGTTGATGCGTGCCCCGCACTCAACATCTATATTTAGCCTTACCATGCAAAGTGGCTAAGTCCCGAAGTCATACTTTCTGGGCGCGCCCTTTTCCATTATACTTCCGCGCACTCCTTCGCGCCCTAAGTCCACGCACCCAATCCTTGTGCACCTTCAATACTTAGGATATAATTCATCAGCCCAACAAGAGGGAATCTTGAAGGTATCACCAAGGGAATCCAAGATGGAATAAAAGGTTGAAGAAAATACTTTTATGTACCCTTTAATTTAGGAAAAATGAGAAAAATGCACTTCCCACCCTTCTTGCCCTTATCACAAGCTTTTAATGGTGAGATAATGGACTTAAACATGGAAATAAAGTTTTTAATAGATGGAAATTTTATGGGTGAAAGAGATAGAGTTGGCATCCGATTGGAATTAGGTGATTGTTAGGGATTGGATTCTCCTTAGTTATAACACCATTGTCAAAAATGCCCTAATTCAAATGTATGTATACTCAACTTATTGATTTGTGTGTGTGTGTGTGTATTTCTTCAATTAAAAATGATACTCAATTTTTGAAACCGATATTTTGAAAATATATCATCTATGCGTAAAACTCGGTAATCTTATTTATAAAGTTATGAAAATATTTAATCCTCGACATACTAATATGTTGCCCCAACAATTTTAGACCAAAGGAAATTTAACGTAGCAATACATACCCCAATCAATAGTAGAATTCTATCTTTGAGAGAAACTTAAATTTAATTATATCAAATTTATCATTTTAAAAATACACACACACACACACACGATAGAGATAATATTTCATATTTGGCTATGTAAATATTTTTAAGAAATGTTAATTTTAATACTTTGCAGGTAAAAAAATTAATGCTTTCAAGTCAATGCATATGTGAGTGACCATTATGACCATCTTGTGAACACAACTATGTTGTAAACCCATTCGAGTAGTATATAGTCTTGATAAATTTGGTGCTTAAGATTTATGTAATTTATTTGTGATGAAGCTTGGAGACCGTTTTGGAGGAAAAAATCCTCTACTCATGTAAGTGATAACTATATTGTGCACAACAATTTTGGGATATATGATGGGAATTTGAGAGTGTTTCCAAAATAAACATGTCTTGAGTTTGGTAGAGTATCTTGTAGTTTTATTTCCCAAGTGGTGTGAGAAAAGATATTTTTTAAATATGTGAGAGTTGACTCTAGGGGGGTGAGTCTTATTGATATATTGCGACAAGGGCAAGCACTCTATGCAAAATGGATAATTTGATGCATTGAAGGTCAAGAAGTGTGGAAAGTGCTTCTACGCCATGGCATTGAGGAGGGCTCCCTTATGGACACCCCCGCCTGGAAATGTCTAGGGTTTTCCAATCTTCTCATTTCTCCAGTTCCTATCAAAGTTGTTGGCACTTTCGTGCTTAAAAGTATCTAGAAAGCATGGGAACGCATCAAGTCGTGGCTTCAATGGAAAGGAAATGGATTCCACAATGGCCTTTCCATCAATCAACAATCCTGTGGTGGTCGCTTGTCATTCAAGTTCATGATTGGTGTCTTGCAGAAGTCCCTGAAATTCCTGTGCTCAAGATTTTTAAGCACAAAATTCGTACCATTCAAGATTTATTTTGTAAGCACACACAATCTTGGTTTCCTTGGAATGAGTTCAAAGCTCATTTTGACTCACCATCCAAGATTGCACTAGTATCATTGAAATCATTAATTCAGTGCCCAATCATATGTTGCATAAAATATTTGTGCATCCCTCTCATCCTTGGTGGATGGACTAGAAGTGGTCCATTGAAACCCCTTTTCAGAATTACTTTGCCAGTAAGGGTTATCGTTGGCTCTCCCCACATTTTCCCATGGTTGAAAAAATCAACACTATATGGGGATTGCATTCTTCTCCCTCTTGTTGGAGAAGGAGGTTTGACACTATTTGGTTTGCCTGTGTGGAGCCCAAAATTACACACTTTCTGTGGTGTCTTTTACATCAAGGTCTTCCGATAGGCCCCTGCCTGGTTCAAATTGGTGTTCCGCCCCCTAAATGTTTGTTTTGTGGCCACCTTGAAAGCTCATGTTGCACTCATTCAGGTTCTGTCCCAAATCCCAAAGAGGCTTGAAATGGATTCATTATTTCTTCTTCCCCCTCCAGCCAGAATGTTTCACATGGCAACACATTCTTTTAGGAGATAACCCCAACTTTCCGCATATGTTCTCCCAGATTTGACATGTTTTCAAAGGGGAATTTTGTTTTGGTTATGGAAAGAACAAAATAATTTTTTTCTCTGCTAATCTTGAAGTAGATCAATGTATAATAAATCGATGCTTATATCTATTGTGCTTACGCAGATTCAAGTCCGTGCCAGGGTGGCCCCGGAGGTGGAGCATTTGTAAACTATTCTACGACATTGGGGTGACACCCCATGTAATGTCGCTCGAGAGCCACCTTCACCTTCTCGGCATTCTCTACCCTGTGGCGGTAGTCTCCGTGGAGGTTGTCGGAGCCACTCCCAACGACGTTCTTTCACTGCGTGCTCACCGATCCCTACACCCAACCATGGAGTGTTTCCCCACTAGCTCGCCAACATGGCTGGGGCTCCCCACCCTCGTCGGTTTGGTTGGGGCTCGATGATTTCTCTTGATCCATGCACCTACGACGGTTGGAATCTTCCACCTCTACCCCCACCACCTTCAGACAAGTTCCCTCGGATTCCCCTTGTCATCTCGCCCATGTGGGTGGTGGCTGACAATGAAGAGGAGGACCCTCCTGGCTTGGGTTGGGACATACCTAACGCTGGTAAGGACCTTCCTAGTCCTGGCTAGCCTGATGATCATGACCCCCCTCTGCTGGTATTTTTGCTGCAACGGCTTGACTCTCTTGTTTTGATGTATTCTTAGGCTTTGCCTAGTGTGTTCGTTGCTTTCCTAGGCTTGGCCTAGTTTATTTGTGGTTTTGGGGCATGCTCTCATACCACCCACTTTTTTATTGGAAAAATATTGTATCATGTTGCATTTAATATAATATAAGATATTTTTCATCAAAAATACATGAGAGTATTTGGTTGTTCCTAAGTTAATATCAATGGTATCTTAGTTAGCATTGCATTGTCCTACTTGTAATTTTAACCTATGGGTTGTAACTTGGAAACTAGTGATGCTTTGGAAACTTGTATTTTGTATTGATGCTAGTGATGAATTATTGAAATAGAGAGGTATATAGTTTTTAAGTCCCAAATTTGATGATGGTTGCCAAGGATGTGACCTTCCATGGCATGAAGTGGTGCTAGAACACCCTCATTGGAGCTTCATCATTTTGTAATGGACCATTTTATTTTATGTCATTTTCTATATAATTAATGTATATGTTTATGTCACTTGAACTCTATTAATGTATATATTTATGTCGATAGATGGTGGGGATTAGACAACAATACTTTCTTGTGGGGTCTTGTTGATGCACCGCAATATTTAGGTTGTCCATGTGATGAGTTAGATGAAACCTTAGTCGACTTCTTGATTTGAGATTTGCATGAATGGTTTTATGCATAGAGGTTCCTTTCCTCTAAGGGCAGTGAGAATGTGGAAGTCATGGGCAATGAGTTGAGGCTTACCCCTTATGGTGCATGTCCGCCATTCATTTGTAGGTGACCAAATTGTTGGATCGTTTCCACTAGTTTTTACATTATTTTCATTTGCTTCCACATCATGACATTCCATGGATTTGTTTGACGTCCTCCAATTGTCTTGTGATATGACATATCTACTTCACGTTGTTCGGATCCTCACTATCCTCTATTTTATAATTTTTATAATTTTTACCTAAAGTAATAAGCATAAGGTTTGTTAGGTCGTCATTCCCATCTCCGGACATGTTTTGCATGAGTGTAGGTGGATACTAGGGTTTGCTTTAGTGATTATTGTCTAACTCGTTGGTCGTATTCTACAATGGATACCCGCATAAAGTTCTTGTGGCGAGAGGGATTTGATGACTCTACACCATTTCTCTAACTTTGTTTATGTTCTATTGTCTTTTAACAAAGAATATAAGTTGGGCGACGAGAACATGATCTATTTTTAGGGTACAACACAACATATTCTTTGTTTTTCTCTTTAATATTTTACTTTCATTATTCTCGATTGAGAATTCATTCATATTTGTGCTTGTTTTAATTTATAATGATAGGCAAGAAATGATATTTTGAGGAACGAACACGACAACACTACCTAGAGGAAAGTGGAGAACAATGTAGAAAACGTAGTGTGAAAGAGAAGAAATGTGAGGGAATCTTTCTAATCTACAAGGAGTAGTGAAGGAAACTACTAATGTCTCTGCCTAGTCCCCTCCTATTATAGGCATGCCTCTCTATCCAAAACACCAAAATGGTTTGATAAAATGTTTTATATTGAGTAATGACACCACGACTGAGAAAACAATCAAAATAAGCTAGGTTCAAAAAAATAGTTTGAAAATTACTCGTTGAAAAATAATTAGTCGAAGCTGTCGAATGTTTTTTTACATGGAACAAATTCATTATTCCTCGAGGGAACTGTCCAATTCTAGAAATTGTGGTTAAGATATTAATTAAATCATATTCATCAAAGTTGGTGGGTTTATAATATTAAACCCATAATTATAAGCATGATTCTTGTTTGTTCTTGGTGGCTTTTAGAATAATGACAGTAAACATTGAAATCAAGATGTGACGCATTGTTAATGGGAATTTCTTATATATTTAATGAATTGTGTATGGACATGGCTATACAATATAATATAATTCTTGCTCCAGCTGAGAAATGAATGACGATATTATTACAATGTGTTTCTAGTGTTCTTTTTATTTGCAGTCTTTAGAAACAGCTACTTTCAGATGGGATGACGGCCACGATTATTAGGAAATAAAACCATTCAACTCCTCTATTTTCAAATAAGATTAAACATTACACATTGGTTTTGGATAAATTGTGTGAATCTAAGGATCTTAAAAAGATCATTACATAATAGAATCTATCTTGTTGCAGATCTGGTTGAAGACCATTAAAAGATTATGACAACCATTCAAGAAAATGATTTCTTTATCGAACAATAGTGAGTCTTCTTTCCCCTATTTATTGGAAAATTGATTTCCTTGTTTTTGCAATATTTAATTTTAAAAAACAACGAGAGCGAAAATCCAATATCATTTTCGCTTTATTCCATACACGCGGACCATGAAAAATAATTATTTGGTAATTCATTATGGGTCTCAATCGGCGTGACCACCATTGCATATTTATATGTTCACTTGCTAAAATTAATATTAGATGTTTTTTATTGTTAAAAATCAGGGACATAGTTGAGTGGCTATTAAAAAGAAATATATCTTTGAGTTTATTATAAGATAATTAAGATGATGCAATGATGGTTATGATTAGGTCAATTTTTTTGGTGTAGATTATGATTTGATTGATTTATTACTATTTGTTTGTTAACACACATGAATTTATTATCAATATAAGTGTTTTACTTTGATGTGTTTGTGTCTTCATCTTGTGTGCTTCTAAAATATGCATTTCTTCTATAAATTTTGAAAGGTTTTAAATTGAAGAAAAATTAAAATTGTTTTTATTACAAATTTTGAATTTTTCTTTTTAATTCTTAAGTGTACACATGTTTATAACACCTTACAATTCATGTTTAAGTGTTTACATGTTAATGTATATTCTTGAGGATTATGATGTGAAATTGATAGTATAACTAAGCTACATAAAGAACAATCACATTAATAATGGAGGAAAGTTGCAGAATACAAGACTAAAATTGCAAAGGACAAATTATAACAAAAATACCATATATTATTGATAGAATAAAACTTGAGCAATTACATGATGAGAGAGCTTACAATATATAGGAGAATGAACTCCTTAAAACAAGGATTCAACTCCAATCTTTAATCCCACAATATCCTCACATATCTCTCCTATAATCACTCCCAAACCCAACAATCTCTCACACAACTCCCAAATAGCTACGTGAGTTGTTTATTCAACAAACTCACAACTAATACATATTATCCTATATTATTAATAATGAGTTGATTAATAACTCATATTAATAATATTACAAACTTTTATTTTTCTCACACAAATATGATATTAATATAACAATATTAATATCTTACTAACACACTAACTTACTAATGTAATATATGAATATTACATTTAACTATTACAAACAATAATGTGAGCACTAATCCATGGATTATTCCTAACATATTATGTGTTTAGAGTGGTCTTCCATAGATGGTGGAGGAGGGATTTGAGATATTGGGGGCTTTGATTAGGCAATGTATCACACCTTGCTAATTTAAGGAAAGGGGTATTAATAAACTATTGACATAGTTAATATTCGATACAATAATGGATTATAGAAGGAAATATACGTTTTTTCTTTTGCAGGAACTATAAAGAGATGTGCCACTAGGAAATGCCAAAATTTCTTTCAAAATAGTCTTAGAATTAGGGTCAAAAAGATAATAGACCCTTTGTAGACACACAATTGTGGTAATTAGGTGCTTAATAACTCTAACTTGGTTTATAATCTTTGATCATGAATTACGCACACAAACAAGAGCTTGAACATATTATTCTACACATTATTAAATCTTACAAATACTTCTCATTCTCTCATTTAACTGCTCAGGCATGTACATGATTGTTCTTATCACTTTTACACATCTTCTCTATCTCTACTTAAACTCCTCCAAAATTCTACATGTCGTCTCTTACCTCCCTCAACACTATATTTTAGTTCAAATAAAAGCACCACATGTTTATGTCCCTTTTTGGCACTAGTGTTCTATATCTCTGTGTACAATTATATTTGTTAAGTTTATCCTAATTACCCTTTCTATATCGTCCTTCATGCAAAATTATATCCCGTGGAAATGTATAAAAGTGAACCAAACACTATCATTTACTCACTTGACAACCAATGACTCCTACTTGGAAAGAACAAGGCACACTTGATCTCCATTTCCAAATCTCTAGAAAAGATTCCCTAAACTTCCTTAAATCAAGAGAAGACATTAGTAGTAGGCCCTAATTAAATTTGAAGCAGTCCATACTTTTCCAAAAATCAATCCAAGCTAAGTCAAAAGCATTCTAAATCCATATCAAGCATTATTAAACATATATACATCAAAAGATAACTTCAGGGTTTTCTATCTATAAGCACTTTATTCAATCCTCACGAAGGGTACATTTTATCTACCTAATTAGCCCACTTTGTTTGTGTTGAGGAAAAATGGAAAACATGGAGGGTGGTTGATGGGATGGGTTGGGAGGAGAGTCAATATTTTCATTCAAACTTTCAAAAGCACCAGGAGAAGTACATGGAGTTTGAAATGTTTCATTTGGGAAATGTTGTGCAGGTGCTTAATCATAATCAACAAGGGATTGGCCACTAAGGGAAGTCCAAATCCACCACACACTGCTTTTCTTTTGTTATCTAATGTCCATTTGAGTGATAACACAAGAAAATAGGGTTTTGAGCACATATGTGCACCTACAAGTGTTTCAAAGGAAGTAAAAGAACAAGAAGCATCTACAAACGTTGATGGAGTAACCCAAACAAGATAAAAAATGTTTACAAAACCAAAAACTAACGCTATGAAGGATAGAAGTGCTAGGTACTAGTGTTAGTTTAGCACTATTGTTTGAAGGAGTTTATGGGCATTAGTTTTGAGACAAACCACATTCGATGGTGACCACAATTTGTTTGTCCTAATTCTAAATCAAGAACACTACGAAATATCAAGAAAGTTTAGTTAATCAATTCTCTTTCATTTTATTTCATTTTTGAACCTAATTGAATGTCATCCTTTACATTTACATGTACTACAAAATCTAAATATTGGATCAATTATTTAAAAAATCCAATTACATTTCAATTTCACGTTATAATCCATATTATAGATAAATTAATAACCGATTTTAATTAATATTAAAACAACCACACTAAAAGCTACATTCACTCATAACAACAAAATCCTTTAATACTTTCTAACCATAAGCAATATGTAAGAAAACAACCCCACATTGGGAAAAAGGTTGAGCGTGTCCTATTTTGAGATCCATCTCGCTACCCATGTTTTTATCACTTTAAAAAACAAAAATGAACTAATAAATTTATCTGTATATACCGTAGTGTATGAAACACGTTCTAATAATTTTATAAAATAAATCTAAGAAATCTATTCTAAAATTTAATAACCCATACGAAGTGGGTGTTCTGTCGCTCAACTATTCATACAACAAATGACGATAACTATGCATAAAAATTACGATGACAAGAAGGTTGTTGCTTTAACAGTTATCTATGAACATATGCAATCGTCAATAGACAATGGAGGAGGGATTTAGAGCTATTGGGGGCTTTCAATTAGGCAATGTATCATACCTTGCTAATTTAAGCAAAGGAATATCAATAAACTATTGACATAGTTAATATTTGATACAATAATGGATTATACAAGGAAATATGGGTTTTTCTTTTGGGAACTAGAAAGAGATGTATTTGGCCATTGCTAGTATTTTGTTCATTAGGAAAAGTTTGGCATCGATGTACATATGGTATTAACATGTTGTTTATGTGGATCCATGTTTGTGTAAGTGTCTTATGTGATGTATGTGGTGTTGTGTAGTAAGCAATGAAAGAAAAACAAATTCTTAATTTTACTATTGTATTTTGGTGTTGAAATTGTTGGGCACAACACTACCAAATCTAAATATTGGACCAATTATTTATAAAATCTAATTATACATTAATTTCATGTTAGAATTCAAATTAAAGATAATCCAATAACCTATTTTAATTAAGATATTACAAAGAACTGGAAGAAAAAAGTGAGAATAGTATCTTGTTGTGACGATGAGGAGACCTGTATAGTTGAAGAAGGTTTACACAAGTTGGAGGAGGATGTTAAAAGTATTTCTCTTTCAATAAAGAAGTTGGATAGGTTCGTATAAATATATGTCATCGAGAAGCTTGATGTTTTGATGGAGGCATTAAATGAAAATGAGGTGGATGCTCCTAAATGTGAGAGGATTCAAGAACCATTCATTTCCACCAAGCTCTGTCTCCATTAAAAGATGAGGAAAAGATTAAAACCCAGCTTGTATGAAGGAGAGGTGAATGTGGAGAGGTTAGACCATTGGCTATATCAGCTTGAGGTATACTAGATCAGCTTGAGGTATACTTCAATTTACTTCAAATTAATGAAATTCAACAACTCTCATTTTGAAGGTTGAAGTTATCCAAAAGTGTTAGATTAGTTTGAGAGTTATATTCATTTTTAGGTTGTGAATAAGACACCTCCCCTTAGCAAGTTTGGAAGAATTTAGAATTTTGATGAAGAAATAATTGTATCATTGTAAAAATTAAAACGGAAAAACTAACATAATTATATATATTACTTGACTACTATTGTAAAAATTTCTCTAGACATAAATACAAATATTATTATTTTTATATAAATTTGATTACAAATTATAAATTGACACCCATAGATATATATTAAAAATTATTAAAATAAAAAACAAGCTTACCTTTTAAATTATTATTAATAGAATATAATCTTTTACGGTCAAATGTCACCATCGGATATAAATTTTTAACATAAATTTATATTTTTATTATATTGACATATAAATATATATATTAAAATTTGTTAAATCAAAATAACACTAACTTTTTTATTTCAATACAATATTATTATTGTACTTAATTTTTTTATGAATAACATCTTATATTATATTTTTGGAAATAGGGTAAAGTGAGGGTTTTGAAAGGGCCCACAACCTTGTACAAAGAAGAAGGGAGAAGAGAAAAGGAAGAAGATAACTCCCGAACAACACAAGGAAAACTAAAGAAACCACAACAATAAAAAGAAGAAACTGCCAAAGCAACAGAGTCACCAACGAACATAATCGAGGATAAAAGAAGGAAGAGGACCTACATCCGTAATTGAGAGTAGCAAGAAGATAAAGCAAAGAGGAGGAAAGAAGATGCAGCCCATATAGAGCAACCAAAGGAAGAAGTGGATAACACCAAATGGTAACCACAAATAAGGTAGAAGAAGGGAAAGAGGGAGAAGAGGATAAGGAATTAAAGCCTACCCTTCTTTCCCTTCTTCGAGTGCACTAATTGCCAATTTTCCATCAAAAGTTCCTCTGAGCCTAACGCATACATTTATGGACAAGATCGGAGGGGAGTCCATCTGTGATTCCTGATTCAGAGAGAAGGGGCCTTCTTTGTCCGAATCGAATGATCATATTCGTGCGGTCTCTTGATTCCCGGGTTGGATCTCTCCCCCAAATGGGTTGACACTATTGGCAGACCCAGCTCAACACCCAAAGTTGCAGACGTGGGTTGAGCCTCGACCAGTGGATCAGAACTCTTAGCATCCTGAGCATCTACATCTGAGTCAAAGTCCTCCTCAAGGTCAGAGGGCTCCAGAACTTGGAAGGCTTTTTCCTGGCAGGCTTGAAATTTCTTGTGAGGATAGGAAGACTGAAGGTGACCTGTCATCTTGTAATTTCTACATCTGAAGGAAGTATTTTCATAGTCGAGATGTTGAACATGTGACAAATCACTCATCTTGAGGGTAATCTTGTCCGACAGCCCTTTGCTAAGATCAACCTCAACGCATATTCTAGACAAAAGTGAGCAATCCACCATGAAATCTCGTGTCATCCTATTTTATAAATTTCCCTAAACAATTTCCAATCTCCTCTGCTGCAAGGTAAAATTGGAGAGGAAGATTGGGTAACCTCACCCAAACAGGAACTCGTGAAATGGAGTAGGAGCACGGGTCAAAGTGAGGGAACCAAGGGGTAGTAAACAAACCAGCCGAACCCCAAAACCACGGGCCCTCATTCAAGGCCCTCTGATAATCCTCCTGTTCCAAGAACAAAATGATGAAGAAACCTCTTGCATAAAAAAAATGGTCACAATTTTTAGTCCAGTTAGAGTGAACCCATTGGATAAGTGCATTTGTCGAAGGCCAAACACCATTAAATCTGCAGATGAGGGCATTTTTTCCAGTTTAGATTTGAAAGTTAGGGAATTAGTACCTATGATTTCCAGCGAAGGGGAGTCCACAGCTTGCTCAACAAGATAAGCTGGGGGAGGATTGGAGCCAGCAGAGGTTGAAGCAACATTTTTAAATAGAGCCTCCTTGAAATTCATTGTGCTACGAGCTTTGGCTCCTCCTTTTAAAAATCCCATCATAGATATCGAAGAGTCCTAGGTTATCCCATAGAAGGCAAGAGGGTATTCATCTGAAATCATTTTGCCCGCAAATGAGAGGCCAAAGGAACCAAGATTATATCCCAGTTTGTGTGAAATAATTCGTTTCAGCTCAAAGCTAGAAAAAAGGTGATGGGTTTGGAGGCAGAGTGTAATACTCAAGATGGTGTTGACCAAGACTTGTAACACCTTAGGGCAGTCATCTGACAACTGAGCAACAACATGAATAGGAACAATTATGTGCGGGAGGGGGAAACTCTCAACAACCAGATCCAAACTCGTAGTTTGCGCATAGGCCATAGTGGGGAAGCCAAAAACCCTCGCATTTCCATTAGCATTGAACGAGAAACTCCTGTCAACAAGGATCTGATCACTCGAGCCCGAGCTTGGGCCAGCCTGCACCTTCCAGCCTTCTGAGCCGCCACTGCTAGGGTAAGGGTAGAGGGAGAACACCATTTTTCGATGGTTTGGATGGATAACATCTTATATTATATTAATAAGTGAAATGATACAAGACAATTCACAAAAATCAGGCAGTATGGAAACACACCCCAAAACCACGAGTTAAGATTAGGCAAAGATAAATTCTACGAATTCATCCAATTACAAAACGTCAAAGAACAAAGAAAGCAAGGAAGTTAAGCTGCTGCTGTAAATTTGAAGGGGACAAATCTTCATCATGCCAACCCAAGCAGGTCTTTGCCACTATCAGAGCAAATGTTGGCTTCCTTTTTAAATATCTTCAACATCGGTCCAAAAGGGCGAGATGGCGAAAGACAACTTGGAAAATTTATCAGGTGGAGGCGGGAGGCTCCAAACATCATGAGTGTTACTCAAAGATTATTTGACAGTCATCAAATTTAAACCCTAATGGAGAGTCAATAGAAATATGCTTAAGCTGATTCCTTCAATGCATAAGTTGTTTCATAAAAATTTGTGTCACATATTCTCTCTTATCTCTATGTGCTTATTAATAGGCTGTGTAATTTTTGTGTGGGATATATAACAGAGCAATTGGGAATACTTGCCATTAAAAAGGATGGAGAAGAAATCAATTGGAAAGACCTGAAAGCTATGAAATATACATGGCAAGCAGTTCAGGAAACCTTGAGGATGTTCCTCCAGTTTTTGGAAAATTTCGCAAGGCACTTACTGATATTGATTATGATGGCTATACAATTCCAAAAGGATGGAGAGTGAGTAAATCCTTCCCATTAATTCTAATTTTTAAGATTAAACACATCGATCCACTCTGATAATTTTGTCACATATGTTCTGAACAGATTTGATGCTCAGCCCATACTACACACATAAAAGATGAGTTTTTGATGAGCCTGATAAATTCAGGCCTTCAAGATTCGACGAGGAAGGAAGGCATGTGGCTCCTTACACATTCATACCATTCAGAGCAGGCCTGCGCACATGTCCAGGATCAGAATTTATGAAGATGGAGATATTACTATTCATGTATCATTTTGTAAAAACTTTCAGCAAATACATCCCAGTCGATCCCAACGAAAAGATTTCAACAGATGCACTCCCTCCCTTCCCGTCAATGGATTTTCCATAAAACCTTTTACCAGATCTTAATTGGGCCGAATAAAATGCATAAGGAACTCGTTCTGATGCATTGAAATGTTGAAATAGATGCATTAATATAATAAAGATGGAAGAGGCTAAACATCTTGTAAGAACACAGCCTACTACTTCTCAACTGGTGCACATTGAAATTTCCATGAATTGATTTGTAAAATAAAACTACTAGACTTAAATAAGCTAATCTAATCTACAAATGATGCATGGCTTTATTTGTTTTGTTTCTCTAAATAAATTAAATAATGAAGCTAACTAAATCTTTATCCTTTATTTGTGTTTATATTCACTTTAATATCTTTTATTTAGATTTTTTTCATTTTATCAAAAGATTATAGTGTTTTAAATTTGGAATAAAAGTTCTTGCAAAAATATCATCAAAAGTGACTATGTTTGTTTGACCTAATATGATGAACTAGATTCTTGGCCAATTTTATAGTTATTTATATCATCACAAAAATAATTGTAGGTTGTTACATCGGAAGACGTGTCCCAGTTGAGCGTTGCATTGTTGGACCTGAGATGAAGAGTGAGTGATGCTTAACTTTCAAAGAACGGACGGTTGACATTGTCCCTTGCATAGGCGTTGAAATCTAACGACGAGAGGTTTTCATGCGAGTTTTGCGGATCCCGAGGTGTAAAAAGCATACTTTTAGAACACAAAACACAAATTGTGCTTGTTGAGGATTTAATCTAGTAGTTGATTTGTGAGGATGCACAACACACATTGATCTATTTCAAGTGGGAGATAAACTTTGTGTAGGTTGAGTTTGATGTGGGCTTCCATAACGTGGCGGATGTTGTGAACAATTTTCTTTTCTTCTTTTGCATAAAACAAACAAAATAATGGTAGGCGGTAGTTTCCTCTCGTAGATAATTGATCCCACTTTACGAATATAGATCCGGATCGATCAATTTGTATATAGTAAAATGAGGAGTCAGTCTTAGGGTTTCAAACACTTTTGAAGGTCTTTGCTATACATTGCGTGTTTGCAAGGCGTATCTCTGTTTTGCAGGGGATTATGGTGTTTCATATGGTCTCCAATCATAAGATTCGAGTTGAGTGCTTATGAATTGGCTTTTTCATGTATGTAGAAGTTTAGGGTTTTCTCAGAACTTTCAAGTCCACCAACCTAGAGGCCTTCATTTCAGACTTTGTTTCCAAGTTGGTGTTATTAACATGTTGCCTTGAAGATAACACAACTTTATATTAAAACCAAGTTGTATGTACCTTCTTAGGATATAAACTGAAATGTGGGTATATATCCTCCATTCTTAAAAAAAAACATCAAATTTATCAACTCCAATCAGCACCTAAGTTGTTTTACAAACTTATGTTTTTGGGTATTCTAAGTATGATTTCCTTTGTTTTCTGAATGCATACCATGCTTTTTAGTTTTTACTTATCAATGTCATTGGTGAATTCATGCCTTCATTTGTTTTTTTTTCCTTTTTACCTTTAGTTTTCCTAAAGTATGCATGAGATTCATGATCTAAAAATCTAAAACAAATTTGCACAATCCAACTAAAAAATTGCTTTTAACGATTTTTAATGAAAAATTTGATATTACGATCTTTTTGTAATTTTAATATTTAACGGAAACCTGCAAGTATATGTGCAAAATACAGAGAAATATAAAGAAAATTCACCAGCAATTCGACACGAGATGTGATAACAGAGTTCGACACTTGACGCCTTTATCTCCGGGTCCAAATTGAGTGAGACCGATCTATTAAAATCTTGAAAATAAACCTTTACAAAGATTTCTACAAGAATCTGACCTTCTCACTATAATCTCCTACCAAAAATAACACTAGTTGCTTTTTACATCATCTCCAAATTCCCTTCCTAGCTCAAGTTATAAGCCTTTCAATATTTTACATAGGTCTTTTAACAATGTAATGTACATAAATAAAATGCAGACCCCATTTTATATTGTTCCAACACCACGAGCTTACCATGATTGGGCACTTATCATTTTACATGACCCACCCGAGTTCCATCCTCCTCTAGCGCATTTGTTTTACCCACAAGGGAATTAAATCCCACATTTGGCGCATTATTGGAGAGGAGGTTGATTAAAAGGATAAGTGGTGTTTGTTCTTATTGGCTTGTGAGCCATTTTGACCACCGTTTAATGTGGGTACTTAGTTGGTTAGCCCTATGTTTGGCGCATTGATTAATAATGTGGGTTGTTTGGATAGGCATTATACTTTGCATTGGCTATATAGTCGCGTGGAGGGATAACGGTTGAATAATGTTTGGAGATTAATATGTGGTGGTTTCAAAAAAAAATGCGATGGAGAGATAAGTAAATGCGGCCAATGCGGAGATATAAGGGGTATTTTGTTCTTATTGGCTTGTGAGCCATTTTGACCACCGTTTAATGTGGGTACTTAGTTGTTTAGCCGTATGTTTGGCACATTGATTAATAATGTGGGTTGTTTGGATAGGCATTGTACTTTGCATTGGCTATATAGTCGCGTGGAGGGATAATGGTTGAATAATGTTTGGAGATTAATATGTGGTGGTTTCAAAAAAATGCGATGGAGAGATAAGTAAATGCGGCCAATGCCACTGAGATATAAGGGGTATTTTGTTCTTATTGATTAAAAGGATAAGTGGTGTTTGTTCTTATTGGCTTGTGAGCCATTTTGACCACCGTTTAATGTGGGTACTTAGTTGGTTAGCCCTATGTTTGGCACATTGATTAATAATGTGGGTTGTTTGGATAGGCATTATACTTTGCATTGGCTATATAGTCGCATGGAGGGATAACGGTTAAATAATGTTTGGAGATTAATATGTGGTGGTTTCAAAAAAATGTGATGGAGAGATAAGTAAATGCAGCCAATGCGAGAGATATAAGGGGTGGCTCGATGGATAGGTCAACTTGGTTGGCTGAGTTGGGTGAGTCCTTTACAATTACATTGAATTCAATATCCCACATGTATCACAAAACTACATAATGGAATGAATATAAACAAAAGCATCTGCAATCATAATATGAGAAGGAGGCCAAGACACCCCTCCATAATTGAGTGTGTCGAACCTGGCTGAGGGCCCCTAGCTAGTAAAAAGTGGGGCCCACATGTCTGTCATCGAGTGTCCAAGACCGGTGTCCAAAACAAACTTTTACCCTTCGTGTGAATTATACACATGTCACATTTTCGTTAGTCCACTTGGTGGGCGTGCACACGTTCAACCAATGCGCGGTCCCAAAATTCGCCAGTTGCCTGAAAATTTTAGCGAGCCATAACTTTTGCATACATACTTTGATTTCTACAAACGAGATATCATTGAAAAGCTCTAATTTTTCTCCACGCAATGAAACTACCGAATCGATTCTAAGAATATTTTAGATTGTCATTTCTCAACGAGGATCCTCTGGATCAATCCTCCCTACTAAGAAACTTTTGGACCCCAAAAGTCAACTTAATTGGTAAATAGGTGAGGGTACTTCTCCCTCACCTTTCCAGTTTCCATCCATTTTACCTTGTTCGGATGCATGCCTTTGAACCCAACACGAAGATATTCAATATCACCTCTTTGCGAAGTTATAACCTTCCTATCAAGAATGATATCATCCTGCAACTCATCGAGATACTCAGGTGCAAAATCATCAACATAAGGTACTACATTAGCATTATCATCCATAATCATAGGTGGTTCATACAATTTCAAGTTCTCAACATTTACAACTGAATAAATTTACATATATGGAGGTAAATCCAACGAAAGCATTGTTACCAATTTTCTCCACTATTCGAATGGACCATACCAAATAGGTTTCAACTTTTTACCTTCACCTGTCAACCTTTCCTTGTTGATGTGAAGCCAAACTGAATCACTAACTTGAAACTTGTGATCAGTCTTGTGTTTATCATGCCTTGCTTTATACTTAGCTTGAATTTTCTCCAATTGTTCTCGAACATACTGATGAACTTGTTGTATTCTCTGCACAAATATTTTAGCTTTGTCAAAATCACTTAAACCATTAACAACAATATCATGTCCAAAAGAGAAATCTAATGGAGATTTAGGAAGATAACCATAACAAGTCTCAAATGGAGACTTCAAAGTAGAAGAATGTAAGGCACGATTATAAGCATGTTGCACATAATATAAATGTTCATCCCACAATTTAGGATGTTTTCCACAATAGCCCCTAAGAAAATGTACCACTATGCGGTTCACAACCTCTGTTTGACCATCGGTCTGTGGATGGAAAGCAGTGCTTTTCTTCAGTTTAGTGTCCATTAAACCCCACAAAGTTGACCAAAATTCCCCAAGAAATATAGAATCCCGATATGAAATAATTGAAGTAGGAAATCCAAAATGAACCCATACAAACTGAAAGAATAAATGTGTAGTCCCTTCACCAGTTATTTGTTTAGTACATGGAATCAACACACACATTTTGCTAAATCTATCCACAACCACATATAAATAGTTGTGTTTCTTTCGTGACATGGGCAAGCCTCCTACAAAATCCATGGAAATACTTTCCCATGGCCGTGTAGGGACAGGAAGAGGAGTGTAAAGTCCTAATTTCCTATTACTTGGCTTGCTCATGGCACAAAGAACACATCCTTTTATATACTTGGTTACATGTTCATGCATTCTAGGCCAATAACAATACATCTGTAAATGTGCAACTGTTTTACCAACACCAAAATGACCAGAAATAAGAGAAGTATGAGCTTCCCTAATCATATGTACACGCTCATTTTCTAGAATACAAAGTTTACCAGAATGATATAAAAGTCCATCATACACATGATAATCCTTTTCTCCTACTTGTTTCCCACTCATTAAATCCTCATACACTTCTTTAAAATCAACATCATAAACATATTGTTCTTTATAACTATCATGAGCCAAAGAACTATGTTGTAAAAGAATAGATGCAACTACAACTGGAGGTCTAGATAACATGTCAACAACCTTGTTTTGTATACCTTTTTATACCTGATCAATGAGATGAAACTGCTGCAAGAATCCCATCCAACGAAATGTCTAGACTGTTGTAACTTTGTTTGTGTTTGCAAGTACTGGAGGGGCTGATGATCGGTATGTATAACTGTTTCCTTTCCCATCAAGTAATGCTTCCATTTCTTTACACTCTGCACCAAAGCATACAACTCTTTATCATAAGTTGGATAATTTCTTACCGCACTCGTGAAGGTTTCTGAATGGTAACACACAAGTCATTTGTTCTACATCAAAACTTCCCCCATTGCGTAATCACTAGCATTTGTCTCTATCTCAAATGAATGCTGCAAATATGGAAGTGCCAAGATCTGAAGTGGTACTAATTTTCTCTTTCAGTGTATCAAAAGCCTTATGTTGTTTTCCTCCCCACTGAAAGACCTATTTTATACTTGTCAAAGCATGCAAAGGAGATGCAATAAATGAGAAGTTAGAAATAAATTTTCTCCAATATTGTACTGCACCAAGAAAACTCCTAACTTCTGTCACATTATTGGGTCTAGGCCACTTTATTATAACCTCTACTTTTGCAGGATCTATTTTCAATTCACCATTTCCCACAACATAACCCAAGTAAATTAAAGATGTTTTTCCAAATTCACATTTTGACATCTTCAAAAATAATTTTTCTCCTCTTAATGCATCTAAGACTTTTTGGATGTGAATAACATGATCATCCCAAGACTTACTAAAAATAAGAATATCTAAGTAGACAATAACGAAATCATCAATGAATGGTCTAAAAACATCATTCATAACTCTCATGAATGTTGCCGGTGCATTGCACAATCCAAAAGGCATCACTAACCATTCAAATAATCCATGTTTTGTTTTAAAAGTAGTTTTCCATACATCACCTTCATCAATTCTTACTTGGTGATAACCACTTCTTAAATCTAACTTAGTGAAGTAAATTACATTCTTTAATTGATCTAGTAAATCATCTATTCTAGGAAGAGGGTAATGATTTTTCACCGTGATCTTATTTAAAGCACGAAAATCTACACACATTCACCATGTGCCATCTTTCTTAGGCACCAAAATAATTGCGAACCACATGGAGATGTACTTGGATGAATAATACCTTTGGCCAAAAGTTCCATCACCTATTTCTTGATTTCCTCATTTTCAACCACAGACAATCTATACATACCAATGTTAGGAAGAGGTGCATCCTGTAACAACTGTATCTCATGTTGAACCCCTCTTTTGGGAGGTAGACCTTGTGGATCCTGAAAAACATCATCATAGTTAGAAACAATTTTTACCAATTCATTACGATGTTTAGGATCACAATCTTCAAAAGCCCTTTTCATGATCTTTCTCTTTAGCTTTGATCACCATGAGTACAAAACTCTTGCTTGAGTTAACAAGTCTTTTCATTTGTCTATAAACTAATGAAATATTTGTTTTTTCACGATGAGCTCTAACAATATACTCAATTCCATCTTTTACAAGAAAGTATTTATTTTCTTCCCTATAGAAGATTGTTTTACAATCATATAAATAAGGACTTCCCAAAACTACTCCACAAATATCCAAAGGAACAACATCCAAATCAACCTCATCTATAAACTTGTTTGTAATGGAAAATCAAATCTACAAGTTTTAGTTACCTGCAGCTTCGCATCATCACAAACCCAACCCAAAGGATAAGGCTTAGGATGTGGATTAGTTTTGAGTCCTAATTTCTTAACAACCTCCTCTAAAATCAAATTAGCTTGAGATCCACTATCAAAAAGAGTATCAATTTTTGTATGTTTTGAAATGACTCTAAGGTGGAAAAGCTCATTCTGTTTCTTATCATCATGCATAGATTTTGATTAGAAGAAGATGTAACATTTGAAGTACTAGTGTTGGAAGAAGAAAAGAATGATTACCTTGAAAACTCATGGCCATGATCTTGGTTTCATCACCTGAATCAGACCCAAGATCATGAACCACAATATTCATTTTCTTCTCTTTTCCTTTTTAACCATCCATTTAGGCTTAGTTTCTGGATGTAATTTCCAACACCTAGACTCATCATGGTTCTTTTTACAATGATTGCAAAATGGTTTTTCATCTTCCTTTTAATGATAATTTGTTTTTTTCTTACCCTTTCCTTTTCCTTGTTCTTTTGAACCTTTTCCTTGTCCTTCGGATTGCTTGTTCTTTTGTTTAAAAGAAGAGGAAGAGGACTCCTTAGTCATTTTCCTCATGCTTCCAAATGGGTTGCTTGAACACACATTGCATCAAGATTAGTGGCACCTAAAACAAGAATCATATGCCTTAGGTAACTATGTAATCCACCAATATATTTAAGTAGTGTTTCTTGTGTGTTTAGGGAAATTCCAAGAATTAGAGCCCTTTTCCTAAATTCTTGTGTGTAGTCTTGAACACTTTGTCCCTTAGTTTGTCTTAATGTTTTCCAATCCATCATAGCTTGTTTCTTATAACCAAGAGGATAAAATTGTTGTCTAAGATTTGAAACAAAATCAGACCAAGAAGTGATTTCATTACCTTTGGTTTCCTCTACTTCTTGAAGCTTACTCTCCCACCAAATGAGTGTTGTGCCACCCATCCGAAGAGTTGCCAAATGAATCTTTGCTTCATCATCCACAATTTTCTCGAACCCTACAATATACCTCTATCTTTGATCCAGTTATCCAACTTCTCTACATTTAGCTCTCCAGTATACATTGGAAATTCAAACTTGATATCTAACTTTAATGAAGGAAAATCAGATTTTAAAGGTTCACCTTTAGGAATATCAAAACTAGATATTTCTTCTTTTTACCTCCTCTAGTTCCCTTTTCTCTTTGTCTATCTTGGTACATTTCTCCAACATTTCCTTCATCTATAGGAATGATTGACGAAATTCTTCTTCCTCTCAATCCGCCATTGTAGGACTTCGAGACCATCTTGTACCAATTTCGGGATTCCCTTCTACTAGTTCTCCTTCACCCTTCTTAGACCGAGACCTTGTTAACATCCAACAAAACAAATTGCAATCCAAAACCATTAATCTGATCTAAAACCAGCTAAAACTAGCTCCGATACTAGTGATCTAAAAATCCAAAGCAAATTGCACAATCCAACTAACAAAAATTGCTTTTAACAATTTTTAATAAAAATTTCAATATTACGATCTTATTATAATTTTAATATTTAATTGAAATTTGCAAGTACTGTGCAAAATATAGAGAAATATAAAGAAAATTCACCATGAATTCGACACAAGACGTGATAACGGAGTTTGACGCTTGAGGCCTACGTCTTCGGTCTAGTTGAATGGGACCGATCTATTAAAATATTGAAAATAAATATTTACAAAGATTTCTACAAGAATATGACCTTCTCACAGTAATCTCCTGCCAAAAATAACACTAGTCTCTTTTTACATCATCTCAAAATTCCCTTCCTAGCTCAAGTTATAAGCCTTTCAATATTTTACACAATCTTTCAATAAGTGTCTATACAAATAAAATGACCCCATTTTATAGTGTTCCAACACCATGAGCTTATCGGTTAGCACTTATCATTTTACATAGCCCACCCGAGTTCCATCATCCTCTAGCGCATTTGTTTTACCCAAAAATGAATTAAATCTGCATTTGGCGCATTGTTGGAGAGGAGGTTGTTTTAAAGGATAAGCGGTGTTTGTTCTTATTGGCTTTTGAGCAATTTTAACCGCCGTTTAATGTGGGCATGTTGACACTAAAATTTTCCTCCATAATTTCTATTTCATTAATGTATGTATTAGGAATAGGATGTTGTTAAGTATAATTAGTAGTAGCATTCGATAGAAGATAACGACGCTACCAAGACGATTTACTGCTTAATAATGTATAGTATAGTAATAGTCAAAAGTACAATAGGAATGTTGTGGTAAAAAGTAAATATTTGTCATAAGTGGTCTAGTAATGTTAAAATGTCAAAGTTAGGGTAAGTAGAGAAGTAGGGTCTACATGATTAGGAATTAGAAATATTATATTGGTAATAAGGACAAGGAGTGAGGTCATAAAATTTTTATGTATTTTATTTGTAAAAAGTCTAAAAATGTGGAACCCATGTGAAATGATAAGGTTTATCTTATCTTAAAAGATAAGCTTACATGTACATATAAGAGTTAAGGTATGGAATATGATTCGTCAAAGTAGATTTCTTATCCTATCTTAGAGATAAGATGGATAAGCCTCTGGAAGTTCTATAAATAGAGAGGCCACCCCCTCATTTAGCATAGAAGGAAGTAGTGAGAGAAATATTGTATGAGTAAGTGTGTAAAGGAAGCCATCAGTTTGAAGGTGTGTTAAAGAAGCCATTAAGAGGTGTAATTGTGAAGTTTCTCCCATAGTATTGGTGGAAGGCAAGTGAAGTCAGTAACACTTGAAGTACCTCATGGGTGAGATTGTAACAATTTCATGTTAATATTATAATTTACACTGATATTTCAGATTTATCATCATTCCTTCTTATCATAGTCTATGGTATTCTTGTGTTATGTTTGTTGTTGTGTTTCTAGATTACATCCACCAAACTAAAAGTTGTGCATTAGTAAATAATCATAGCACGAGGAGTTCCCGGTGAAGAATTATCATAGTGCTAGATTGGTGATGACAGTACTTGGTTGGTTAACCCTATGATTGGTGCATTGATTAATAATGTGGGTTGTTTGGATATGCATTATACTTTGCATTGGCTATATAGCCGCATGGAGGGATAAGGGTTGAATAATGTTTGGAGATTAATATATAGTGGTTTAAAAAAAAATGTGATGGAGAGATAAGTAAATGCGGAGATATAAGGGGTGGCTCGGTGGATAGGCCAACTCAGTTGGCTGAGTTGGGTGATCCCTTTACAATTACATTGAATTCAATATCCCACATGTATCACAAAACTACATAACGGAATAAATACTAGCAATCACATGTGCACAATGCAATGTGAATGCCGAACGATATATGTTATTTGATTTTAGATGGATAGTTATTAGTTTGTAGTTGATGTTGATAAGGGGCGTGATTGATTTTGTAAGTGTAGGAATATAAATGAAGCAATACATTTAAAGGTTCTATCTCTACATTTGAAATTTGTTACAAATTCGTACATATACATTTGTAAATCTTATATCATGAGTGGTAGCGTTTTGCAGACTATTTTATTTGAACTAAACATCAATACATGAAAACTTTCGTACATTTGCAGATTTTATATCATGAGTGGTAGTCTTTTGTGGCCAAGTATTTTGGTACTAAACATGAATACATTTATACATTTGATACTTGGATACAAGAAGTTTGAGTAAGGTAGTAGTGGAGGTGCTATCAAAGTAGAGGCTAGTATTTACGATGGGTTGATTTTGTTGAGTGATATTAGTCTCGAATGCTTTGGTTAATGATGAATTGACTTGGGAAGTCTATATGGAGTAGCCATGTGGATATGCAAAAGAGAGCAGAAAGCATCTAATGTGCTGCCTCAAAGAGGTGTTGTATAGATTGAAGTGTGCTCCCATAACCTGGTATGCTATGATTGATGACTATTTCTTGTAGAATGGGTTTCAAAAGTCTTCAAAAAATTCAAATCTTTTCTTTTTTAAAATTTATGTTAAAAAATAATGATAAACAATAGGCCTCGTCTAGGCCAAATGCGAGACTCACGAGTCTTGACACGAGACTCGTTGAGTCTGCCAAATTTTTCCCAAGCATTTGCACAATGTTTCATAAAGTTTGTGGATGCTAAATTGAGGGCATGTATTTCTAGATGCCTAGATAATTTATTCCTTGAGTTTTAATTCAAGGAAGAACAGAGCAACAACAACCACTTTTTCAGCTCACAACCCAAGGAAATACATTCATAAAAACTTGATCAAATTTAAAGCCAGATGCAATACACCACAATGGTTGTTCACAGATTGAATACTGCTCCTGAAAATGAAGCATCCTTGCAATCAGAATCTTGTAGATCATGGTGGCTCTTAGGAAGCAGTGGGGACTTGTTGTCACTCTTTTCAGATCCTACAAGAGTGTCTGAAGTCATCAATTATGTTGTGATGGATGTCCACACCCTGTTCTAAAGCTCCCATTTTGGCACAGGCTGGGAGGATGCTGACAAAGGTTGTGGAGTATGGAGTTATAGTTGACAATTGCATTTACTTAAAATCTTCAATAACCTTTTCAAAAATACCATTTTGTACATATCCTACAATCATTGCATTCCATGAGACCACATCTCTTTGACACATTTTGTCGAACACTTCATGTGCATCGTGTATGCTTCCACATTTTGCATACATATCTATCAGGGCATTTTCAACTATAATATTTGACAAAAAACCACTTTTCATTATGCTTTGATGGACGTCCATAGCCTATTCTACAACTCCTATTTTAGCACAGATAAGGAGGATGCTGACAAAAGTTATGGAGCTTGGCTTGAAAACTCGCGATTGGATTCGTTTAAATGTTTTCAAAGCCTCTTCAACAAACCCATTTTTGCATATCCTGCAATCATTGCAGGACATTAAATCACATCTCTTTGAAACATTTTGTCAAATAGTTGACATGCCTTGTTAATGCTTCTACATTTTGCATACATATCTACCTGGGCACTTGCGTAATGCAACATCTCCCAAGAAACCCCTTTTAATTTTTTTATGGATGTCCATGCCATGTTATACATAACCCATTTTGGCACACACCGGGAGGTCAAGAAAAGGTAGTGGAATTTGGCTTGATTCCTACCAGATTACATTTGTTTAAAAGTTTTGAATGCCTTTTTCAACAAACCCATTGTGTACATAACTTACAAATATCATTGCAGGTCCACGTGACTACATTTCTTTTAGGCATTTTGTCAAATAGTTCACGTGCCTGTATACTTCCACATTTTGCATACATATCTACCAGGGCACTCATGAATCGCAACATCTGACAAAAATCCCTTCTCCACTGTACTTTTGTGGATATCTATACCCTGTTTCATATCAACTATTTTGGCACAAGCTAGGAGTATGCCAGAAAAGGTGAACTGATCGAGTTCAAACTTGTTGGTTGCATTTGGTGAAATAGTGTCAATGCTTGGTGAGGATGCCCATGTCTTGGTGAGGTGGCACTCGCCCACTATGACTCTCCCGATCTTGTAAAAGCTCGTCCCATGAAAAATTCATTCACAAAATAAATATAACAGTGCATAGTTAATTGAAACATTCAAAATAAATAGAGTGCATAGTTAATTGAAATATTCAAAACACGGAGTCATCCATGCCTTATAATACAATTTATTATTCATTCAGTTGTTCAACAGAGGTAAAAGAAAATGGGCATGTTGGCACGTCTTATAAGGAAAGGCACATATTTTGTTTTAGGAAAAAATAAATGGAATAAAGTGAAACATATAGACCAACCTTTGGCAAGAAACTAATAATAAATAATGTCCTACCCGCTCAAAAAAATATAATGAGTGTTACTTATTCAAATACCTCTCAAAATCACAAGCATTATAAGCATGAAACAAATTTCATATGCCCTGGGGAATATTGACATGACCTTTCTATAGAGATTGTCCAAAGCAAGTGTCCTTGGGATGAAAATATCCAATCCAACAAATGCTCTCACGATCGCACTTTTGTAGAGACGGAAATAGATAGCAAACGAATACCCTCTAGAGATCGCGAATGTTAAAAACAGCGTAAAATAGGCATACTGAAAATCGTGACTGCATTAAAATGGTAAATTTGCCCTTCAAAACCCTTCGCGTCTTCAATATATTTGATGCTTAAAATCCATCATTTAATGCCCTAAGCTCGCATAAGCTTTAGTTGTGCAATACGACCATAGATTAGCATCCACGCTAAAATCGGTGTGAATGCGGGTGCGAAATCCATGTGTTAGAAAAACAGGTAGAATCGTAGCGAGAACTGGATGAATCGATGAAAGATCGGTGCAAATCATAATAAATAGGTAAAAGCCTGTCAAATTTAATCATTTTGAAAAAACCTCCAAATGGCTATCAAGACGTCAAATTTAGCATCGCTGTAGAAACGTCCGGAGGTCCTCTACCATAGGGGAACACCTTCGGTGTAATAAAAAAGCATCTCGCAATGGTAATACGAGAAGGAGACCAATACACCCCTCCATAATCGAGTGTTTCGAACCTAGTTGAGGGCCCCCAGGTAGTGAAAAGCGGGGCCCACTTGTCTGTCACTAAGTGTCCAAAATTGGCATCCAAAACAAACTTTTACCCTTCATGTGAATTATACACATGTCACATTTTCGTTGGTCCACTTGGCGAGCATCCACATGTTCAACCAATGTGCAGTCCCAAATTTCGCCAAATTCTGAAAATTTCGCAAGCCATAACTTTTGCATACGTGCTCCGATTTTTGCAAACGAGATATCGCTAGAAAGCTCTAATTTTTCTCCACACAATGAAAGTGACCGTAACTAATTATGATAATATTTTAGATCGGCATTTCTCAGCGAGGATCCTCTGGATCAATTCACTGGTCCCATTCACTTCATAATTCCATCTTTTCTAAATACATAACATCGATGTTACCAAATAAGGTGGTTTTAGAGATTTGTGAGAGATTTGGTGTATTATAAAAAAATCAAGCCGCCCTATTAAAATTGAAAACTTTGATTTCTTTGGTGAAAGTGTGTAAATATTTTTTCTAGTGGCTCTGATTTCTATATTCTGTTGTGGTTTCCTAAACCCTTTTTTCTATGTTTGAGGTTCAGTGTATAACATGCTTCAACCTTGCATATCATGATTATGAATTCTGTGGGTGATTCATGCATCGTTTTGTGATTTTTCAGGTAATTTATGATTCCCCAAACTTATTCCTAAAGTTCACCAAATCCAACCACCTAATGACTTATTTTAACACCTCGAATACCTTCTTATACTATTTTTCTTTGTTCGTTGAATGCATATTATGATTATGAATGGCATAGGTGAGCCATACTTTAATTTATATTTTCTCATATGAATTGTAATTCCTCAAAGCCATGCTTAAGAATCCATCCATTCCAATCACTTTTGAGTTGTTTCAATGGGTCTATTGTATAAAACTTAAGTTGCTACCTTAGTATTTACCATGTCTTAAAGGGTGATCTTTGCGAATTATGCATTGTTTTGTGTTTTCTCAGGTTAATCTGAAATCCTTAAAGGCATACATGAAGTTCACTAATTCCACTCATCTGCCAAGTTGATTTGACATCTTGCATATTTAAGGGAAAACTAATACTATTTTCCTCTATTTTTTTAATGCAACAAATGATTATGAATGGCACAAGTGACGTCATGCATTTATTTATGCTTTCTCAGGTTATATGACATTTCCAACGCATACCTAAAGTTCACCAATTCCAATCGCATCCCATATTACTTAAACAAATTGCATTTAAGGGCACTGTTATATTAATTCCTTTTTTTCTAAAACACGTCATGATTATGTTTGCCATAGGTGAAATCATGCCTTGCGAGAATTTTTTGAGGTTATGCTTGTATTTTTATTTATAGTGTGTGTTTTGAATATTGTAGAATAGTTTTTGGATATCTATATATGATAGTTTTAGTTCTGATGTTATTAGTATCACTACCAACCAATCATCAGGGAGAAAAAGCATCTGTTGTCAATTGTGTAGTGTGTATATTGTATAAAACTAGAAAAAAATTGCAAGAACTGTTAAGAGGATTTGCTTGGATTTGTATATGCAGAATTTGTTTTGTTTATGCTTTTTTCATTTCACCATATCATTTTGGTAAGATTTTGTTGAATTGGATAGAATTTGGATTTTTGTTTATGATTTGGTTAATTCCCTATTTTTAGGGATAACCTTTGGCTTTGTTGCCACAACTGGGGTTTTGATATATTTTCTGTGAAGTCAACCTTGTACCTAGATCTTACCTTGTCTATTTGGATATGTCATGTCATATTTTACACAATTTCAACTCATTATCATGTCTCCAATATTTTGAACTAGGGGCTTTGTTATAGGCACTGTGTTTTTACTACTTGAGCCCATTCTATTTGATGTGTGTTTGTTCTGCTATTGAATTAGTGATATTTTTAAAATTTTGCTTGTTTCTTTTGGTAAGTTTTTCTTTTTTTAACTATGTCTTGGTCACAATCCAAAATATTTATTATAGGACATGTTCATATTGATTTTACAGGGTTTAGTCTATTTTGAATGAAAAGTATCTTATTAAAGATTTTTTTTTAAAAATGTATTGGTTTTTTAATGTAGAGTTTTTATGATGATATGTTTCAAAGTATTTGTTATTTTTATTGATTTTACCCCTGGTCTAACAACCTTTGACTTAGATACCATAACAAAGTGGCATCTTTTCTGTCAAATTTTTCCAGAACTTGCACTGGTCTTGTTTATTGTGGTTCATTACCATTCAATATCACACCATTCAACATTGTCTAGATCTTGTTTTGAGAAGGATTTGATAGATTTTTTAGAATTAGGAAGATTTCATAAAGTTATTTAAAAGATTTGTACAAAATTGTATTTACAGGGTTCATTTTATTAGGGTTTCTTCTTCCATTGAATTCTTTATGTAAGATTTGAGAATGTGTGATATTATTTTTATTGATTTCTACATATTTTCTGTACACAATGTTATGTTTTTTCTGCTATATTTGTGATGTTTTTCAAGGGTTATATCTATGTAGGTTGATTTTGCTGCTGAATTTCTAATTTTCTTTTTGAAGGATTTGCATGGGTTAGTTTATATGAAATTTATACCAACTTTTATTCATTATCATTATCGGTTTCTGTTAAACATTGGATAGAGATATTACGCTCTTTTGAGCGTGATAAATACATATTGCAAATATTAGCCAATTATAATTCATGCTAATGTTGTGATATTTATTGTGAATAATTATTCTTCTTGATAGTGAAATCCAGTGTTAATTTTAGAATTTCTCCCCTTCTATTAATATTTATTTTTCATCATCCTTCCATGCAAATAGTTCTTAATTGATTTTAAGCCTCATTTTTCAAAACTCACAAAATCTAATGTTACTTTTTAAATTTCTCCTGTGTTATTATTCTTTAATTCTCATCATCGCCCTCGTGAATAATTCCTAATTGATTTTTAAGCCTCAATTCTATGAAATTTTCTATGGTATTTAACATTATTGGATCGATCTCTTCTCAAAGTTGCTAGGGTATTTGTCATTGTTGGATTGAACTCCTATATAGGCCATTTTGCAACATTTATTCTGGCATTGGCATTGTGCCTTGACAAATCATTTTTTAATTGAACAATACTTGAAAACAATTATCATCCTTGCCATGTTTCTCTTACTTCCTTGTTTGTTGAATATCTTTCAATTAAAGAGTCATCTAACAATGAAGAGACCACATGTTTTCTCACCCATTTGGATGAGAGCTATTATCTTTGATCCATCCTAGAAACGACATCTCCCTTGATAGCCTTGATATGCTAGGTCATTGGAAATTTGACATTCGGTATGATTAGGTGGAGAATGATGTTTTAGATTATTTACAAGAGATTGGTCATCCTTTCAATAAGGTCAATAAGGCCGCATGAACTACCAAATAAGGTTCCAATAGAACATATGTATAGTTTCATCATTCATGAACTCTTGCTAAACATTTAAGATGCACATCCTTGCATTGTGGATTGGATACATACCTTTTTGCATCTCACCCCTTCATAAACTACCATATGTCACACTTGTGCAACTCTCTCCCATTATCCTCTTATGTCTCCCTCCCTTACACTAGATGTCCCCACTTTATCCCTTTCAGCATCCCCATTACACTTGTGCGATTGCTAGTTTTACTTCTCTCCAATTTCTTCAAAAAAAAATTTAGAGCCATAATTCTTGGGTACATGTTGCATGATTGAAATATATTATGCTTCTCTACATGAAAGGGAAACTAAAGTTTTCTTCTTTGAGCTCCAATAAAAACCAAACTAAAATGAAAAACAATTACTAGATGTTGACTTTTGGTCATCCAAACTACTTCTCCAACCATAATCACTAAAACCAACAAGTTGAAACATTGTAGGAGCATAATAATGAATACTAAATTTGATAGTGTCTTTCACATACCTTAATATCTGCTTGGTTTCCTTCATATAAATTTTTATGGCTCACATATATATCTTGAAATAAGAGAAATTGAAGATATCTCATGAATTCATAACATTTTGACCAATTTAAGTCATAGTATTAAGTCACTTTAAAGTCACAAGAGTAAAATTTTGAACACTAAAGTTGAAATTAAAATTACAAATGTTATCTTACTATAATTGGGGATGTTAGGGTGTCTTTGCTAAGACCCAACATTGGGGTGATGTTAATAGGGACATTAGGATGACAAAAATGGTGACTTTAGCATTGTCTCTAAGTTGTGAAGAATGTGACTTTAAGGGGATGTTAGGATGACTTTAATAATGTATTATTTCCCTTCTTTGATGCTTTTCTTAAAATAAATGACTTTGAGGCATATTAAAAGACATATTTGTTGAACTGACTTTAACCTTCTTTATTTTAGTACTTAAGATAATCTTTATTAAAGTCACAATTTAATTTAGAGACAATACTAGAATTGTGAATTTATATATAATTTAAGTATCATTTAGAATAAATGTTCATGTTTTTGGAAGAGAGAAAACATATTGTGTTTGATTGAGAAAGCTAGGGCATAAATATTGTGTTTGATTGAGAAAGAGGAAATTAGTGTTGTATTGAGTAAACTAGGGTACAATATTATGTTGGATACATAAAATTAGGGCACACATATTGTGTTGAATTCATAATACTAGGGCCTTCATATTGTAGACACGGTATCACACACTTGGGTACATTTCTAGGTATTAAAAGCATGCTAGCATTTACATGATTTCTAAGAAAGAAAACTAATGGTTGACAACTATCTTTGGTCTCTTTTCTTTGTTTCTTACTTTCTCTTTGGTCTTGCACATCCTACAACCCATTCATAACTTTATTTGTTTATATTTCATGGCTTCATACATCATTGCCCACTAAGACATCACTTACTCGTAATACATATATTTAATTCAAATTAAATTAAATCATTTGGTGAACCCCACCACTCAAACCCTACCTTATAAGAATGCATCAAAATCTATCTCCTTCTAAATTCATGGATCAATCTTCATATCCTTATTTTACTCCAACCAAGGTTTCTAGCATGGATATTATTGCTACTGATTTTATGCAAGTTCATACTTAGCATCTTCCTCTCTTTATTACTCCAATGCCTAATCCAACCATAAATGTCATGACCACTCGCCGCACTCGTCCTCCTACAACTCCACTTGTCTCTGTTCCACCACCTATTACTCCTATAGTTCCTACCACCACCTCTAAGGGTTATGACATCATTGAGTAGCTTAAGAACACCCCAACAAAAATCTCTCTTTATGATCTTTTATGTAGTGCACCCGATTGTCGTCATATATTAGATGACGCCCTTCATTCCATCCACATTGAAAGCAATAATTCACCTATTTCCTTTACTCACCTCATTCAATCTCTCAAAATTTACCATGTGTTATATATTTTAGTGATGAGGATATCCATCCCTCTCGCTATTGATGATCCATTTGCACCTTTGCTTATCACTACTACTATTGGCACCATTTGTATTAAGTGTGTACTCATTGACAATGGCTCTGCTATAAATCTATGTGCTTTATCCCTCCTCAAGAAAATCGGCATTACTGATGATTTAATTAATAAATCCTCTCAATTCATTTGCATATATGATTCCACTACTCACACATGTATGGGCACTATCACCCCACCTCTCCAATTTGGGCCTAAAATTGTTCTTACTATATTCTTTGTTATCGATGCCACATTCTAGTTTAATTGCTTACTTGGCAGACCCTAGATTCATGTAATGCATGTTGTTCCCTCTACAGTTCATTGATGCATTAAATTCCTACATGATGGCTATGAGCATACCATTACTGCAGACTTTGACCCATTCAATTTTTTTCTCGCATTAACCCCATCACACCCTATTTTGTACCAAAATATTAATACATATGATGTTGGTCAGTCTAGTGCTTCACATCCTTCTTCTACCTCCACATGTATGCCATCCATTCCTACTCATACTACTAATATCCTATCACCCACCATATCTACCCCATATGGCTACTTCTCTCTTGCTTGTCATGGCTGCTCTCAATACTACATCTGGCTCCAACCATACCATTATCCTTCATCATGCCATCCAACATGATGATTTTAGCACCGATGATTACAATGAGGAGGCTAATTTTGTAGAGCTTAACGATGACACATTGCACAATATTAACTTTACTCCTATTGAAATAGATGAATCCTACTTCTAGGATAATTTTGTTGTTATTGGCCCTAGTGAATATCAATTCAAGAAGCCTCCTCCTTCCACTAATGTCATGATACCTTTTCAAGGGTTTGTACATACATTAGACATTCTATCGCCTATTACATCTCCTCAAACTCATGTTGTGTCACGCTTTGATCCCTTCACACACAATATCTTCTTTCGTAACTCTTATTGGCCTCATATTCCATTTGACCCTACTTTCTCTAAAATTATTTTCATGCATGATGGCTTAGCCTGACTAGGATTCACACTTGTTGATCTCCTCCCTCCACCTCACTCTCCTCACCTTTATCATGGATGTGTACTCATTACTACTACTTATGGACTATGTATCTTCCATTTATCAAGTATTCCTTACACGTACTCCTCATTCCTCTCCACTCACACTTGGGAAGTATTTGCTTGACTACATTGGTGGCACTTTGGATCCTAATCATACTGATATCACATTTCCCATGCCTTTTGGCCACATCTCTATTTGTAATTAATCATTTCTTAACTATACTCAAAATCTCACGATGGTATGCACATGATTTTCCTCAACCTCTTTTATTGATGAAGAATATGTTATGGGCATGTTCAATTTACACTGCAAGGGCTCTTTATATGATCAACTCCACACGTTTTCCTACCAAGTCTCTAATCCAGATCCTATCGGTTACGACCACGACATGGATGATCTTCTAGACGACTTTACTATCTTTCTCTACATCATACACTATGAGGGGCATCACGATATCTTCCCCCTCCTCCTAGCATCATCTATAATATCTACTATCATGCTTCATACTTCACACTTACTCTTTTTTAGTATTCTTACACATCTTGATACACACTTTTTATCATCATTACCCTATGATGCATTCTATTTCCACGGTTCATACTCAACTGCTGAGGGTCTAAATATGAAATGAACCTCACCATATTCACTTTTCATGCTCTATGATTCATGATATATCTTTCTAGCACACATTTTCAAACCATTTCCCGATGATACACTCTTGTTATATGGTTCATTCTTGATTGTTAAGGGGCCTTTTATAAATGAACCTCATCTTATACACATCTGTGGGGCATGCTGCTCCTATAACATTCACACATTGCATACCATTCCATTACACTCAATCATTGCATTTGCATATCTTGGTTTCACTTACACTTTCTTGCTTATACTACTTACATGTTGCACTTTTCTTATTATGCTAGTCAGATACTTAGTATGTCATTATTTTTATCATATAAACATGCACGTTCACTTGGTCTCTAGTTGTGAATGCAGATTTCTTGCATATCCTTACATGATGCATGATGTTCGACAATGTATCCTTCACCAATCCCAATGAGGCTCCATGGGGCATCTACATTTACTACTCATACATTACAGTGCTATTAAACCATCATATACTACTTATTCTTATTAGCACAAGAAATTCCATTTTTAGATGCATGCCTTGACATACTCTCTGTCTCTCTAACATGTTAACGAGTGCTTCATGTGCAACATTTAATCAACAAACTATGAAAAATAAACATTAGATGGGTCATGGGAACCCTTGTGTACTTCGACATTGTCACTACTCGAAGAGGCCTAAAACTACACATAATTCTCCACCTAGCATGTGATATCTAGATAAATCAATTATATTTGGAAATTGCTTCACCATGCTTTCTTTGACTTGGATCTTGCTAAAATAATTGGAGAGAGATTGTTTGAGTGCTTATAGATGAGAGATATGGATAAATTGACCTAGTTTGAATCTTCGGACATGATATGGGTACATCCTTAATGATTGTAGGTATGTAATTATGATATTTAAGGAGCTTTGGATGCCTTTTGCAAGTGTATGAAGTGATTGCTTTAGTGCATTGCATTAAGAGTTATACATATGAGGATGGAATGGGATCATAACGGTGGATGTTTTCACCAAAAACATAAGTATCAAGATGGTCCATAAGGATGGTTTGTAATGGAGAAGTGAAAAAAGGAAGCTATGGATAGGACATAACAAGTTGACAATAGTGAAAGGGGTCAAGATCGGTGGCTAAGGTGTGCTCAACACCATTATGTGGGAATTTAACACAATGGTGGAAAATAAATGGAATGACATGCATATAATGTATCCAAGGAGGCCCAAGAGTAATTTGTAATGAAGGAAACTATCCATTATATGAAAAGTGGTTCGTAATGTCTAAAACTATGGTTAAACAGATCTTAGCATGGATACTTCAACACACAACCACATAGATAATGCAAGTTGCGAGACAAAATTGAAGATAAATATTATTATTGCAAACCCCTTTAATTTTACACATGGGAAACACAAAATAAATAGGTTATTAAAACATATATACTCACTCGAGTAAAAGGTGGGATTTGTTAAACAATGAGATCTAATTATCTCCATAAATCAAGAAGTGGAGAGGATCTCTAAAACAGTTCCAAGAAGTTACGAGAATTAAAATATCTCCCAAAATAACTTATTTCGCAAATAAAAATATATGTGCTCCACAAAGGAGCTTATTATGTGTAATTAAATAACTAGTTCACATGACCTAGTGTGAACATGTTTATACCAACACCCTCCCATAAGCGAATGTCGGGAATAAAACAAGAAGGAAGAAGGAGTTAATTATGATGAATCCCCCCAAGGAAAACTTCTTTCACTCTATGATTTTCTCGTAAAAGAGAAGATAACGAGGAGAAGTAAGGGGTTTAGTAAATATGTCTACAATTTGATCACTTGTAGATATAAACTTCAAGTAAACAAAATTATCTTGAATCAACTTCCAAATGAAGTGCATGTGAATTTAAATTTTTTTTGTACTCTAATGTTCAATAGGATTATGTGCTATGTGTATATCACTCTGATTATCACACCATATGATACAAGGAGATTTGTGTGAAAATCCAAACTCATCAAGTATCTGATGAAGCCAAATAATTTCCTAACCTGCTTTTACAGTACCTTTTTACTCAACCTCAATGGATGGAAAAGCACCTACAACTTGTTTTTGCATGCCCATGCAACTAGACCTAATCCAAGATGAAAAAAGAAGCCAAATGTAGATTGTTGTGTTTCTCGACAACCTCCCCAATTTGAATTTTTATAGCCTTCAATATCACAAGATTCCTGTGGTGATTAATGGATGCCAAAATTCAAATTCTCTTTTATATATCTAAAAAAATTCTTTTTCGCTTTCCAGTGACTCTCATGAGGCTCATGTGAAAATCGAGACATAAGGTTAAAATAAAAAGTGATGTCGGGACAAGTATGAGTAAGATACACAAGACTCCCAACTAGTTGTCTATACAAAGTGGAATCAACTAGGTCTATACAAAGATACATTCAGCCATTTTGAACTTCTATAACAAGTTTGTAGCATACTTCTTTTGTCCAATAGAAATTCTTGCCGAGGATTGATGAACTTGGAGACCAAAGGAAAAAATGCAATTAACCCAAGTCTGTCATATCAAAATTGTTTTTCATCTTTTCCTGAATTTCCTTAATCGGAAACTGATCTCCCCGTGAGGATGATATCATCAACATATAAAACTAACATCAAAAAATCATCATCTTTATTTAGTACATATACTTTGTATGTCCAAGCCACATCTATGAAAACCAAGAGACATCAACAAATCATCCATTTTCTCATACCAAGCTCAAGGAGATTGTTTGAGACCATATAGAGAATCATGAATTCTAAAAACCAATGAAGAGTCCTATACAAAACCATGAGGTTGCTCCATATAAATATATTCATGGAGATCACCATGTAAAAATAACTCTTCACATCCATTTGAAATATTGACCATTGATGAGAAGTAGTGAGGGATAAAATAAGGCGTACATAATCCATCTTTGCTACAAGAGAAAAAGTCTCAGAGTAGTCCACTCCTTCAACTTGAGAAAATATCTTAGCAACAAGATGAGACTTATATTTTTCAATTGATCCATCAGGAGCATATTTGGTCTTATAGACCCATTTACATTTCACAAGTTTTCTTCCTTTAGGAAGAGGCATCAATTCCCAAGTATTATTTTTCAAAAGAGAAGAGTAATCCTTTGGCTATTTCATAGAATTTTTCCATTCTTGATTAATAGAAGCTTCAAAAAATGCGACTGGAGCATTAGAAATGACTTGACTTACCAAACCTATTCCTAAAGGCATAGAATTAGTCCGACAAATAACATTACCTAAAGTTTCAACTCTCGTATGTCGAGGATCACTAGAATCACCAAACATGTGACCAGGAAGACTAAAGAGTGGATTGAAACCATTTTGGATGTTGTTGTGCAAGAGGAGGAGAAAGTGGAACTAGTGATGTAATATCTTCTTTAGAATCATCATCAATAAGAATATCAACAGACTCAGGAGAAGATGAAATATGAGACAAATGTTGATCAGATACTTGATCCACATTAGAAGAATCAGTCTCATCAATATGAACATCCCTTCTATAAAGTACCTCAAAAGTAGTTGGATCTAGAAGATGATATGCCTTCACATGTTCACAGTGACCAACAAATATGAGTTCTTTACTTTTGGGTTGCATGGATTTCCTTTTTTCATCAAGTACAAAATCCCAAGCTTTGCTTCCAAAAAATAGAAATTAGATAGATTTGGCTTCTCACCCGACCATGATTCCCCGGAGTTATCCCTTGAACTTCTTTATGCGACATCCGATTCTGAATATAGTTAGCATAATTTATGGCTTCAGCCCAGAATTTTGGTGCTAAATTCTTTGATTGAATCATGCAAGTAGCCATCTCCTCCAATATTCGATTCTTACGTTTAGCAACTCCATTTTGTTGAGGGGTGTAAGGCACTATATACTGATGAAAAATACCATGATTAGTACAAAAATATCCAAATGCATTACTTATATATTCCCCCCATTATCAGTGTGGAGTTTTTTAATACAATGTGGTGATTGTTTTTCAATAAAGGCTTTGAATTCCTTGAAACAATCAAACACATCACTTTTATAACGAAGGAAATACACCCAAGTTTTCCTTGTAAGATCATCAATGAACGTCAGTACATATTTGCAACCAGAAAATGAATGAGAAGGAAGAGTCATGAGATCACTATGCACTAACTCCAAAGGAGCCTTAGCTCTCTTAGCTTGTCCTTTCGGAAAAGGATCTTGATGTTGCTTTCCCAACATACACCCAGGACAAATACCATCATTGAAAGAGACTTTTGGAAGACAAGTTACCATGTTTTGAGAAAATAACTATTGTAAATACCTGTAGTTGAGGTGACCAAACCTTTCATGTCATAACTTGCTCATCGAATCTGAGTGAGCAATCGAGAAGATCCTTCGAGATCTCAAAATTATTTAAAAAGATAAAAACTAGAATCAAGGTCAACAACACCCGTAGTTACAATATCATCGGGATCATTCGATTCTATTATTACAACTTTATCTAGAGAAAATTCAATAGTTTTCCCATTATTAGAATTACATTCGATATAATCATGATTCATTTTAAGACCCCACCTCTAAAAAAATATTATATAATAGGTGGTGAATTTCTGAAAAACCATTTCGTGGAAAAGGCGATTTGGCAAGTCACATTTTCTATTGGTTTTGTACAAATAGATAGATGTTGGATGACCATCTCTTTCTATGAGATCCGGGATCTATTGGATGACATATTCTTGTTGCATGAATAGTTATAAGGCTAGCTAACCATGTACTTGTTAGACGAGTGTCTAACATGAGTTAGACAAGATGCCCCTTTTTGGTTGGATGGACCACGTCCACACTTTGGATGGATGTCTCTTTGTATTAGAAGGTCGTCCCTTGTTAGACAAAACCCATTAGATGTCCTTCCCGTTGTCATTTTCTAGATGGTCATCTTTTGTGGTTGGATGTCCATCATGTGTGTACTATGGTGTTAAGGTACCGACGTCTTTCCCGATTGGACGAATTGTGTTGTACGCATGTCCTATCCATGTTGGACGACCCTTTATATTCACATGATGAGGATTTTACCTATTAGATGACTCATGATTGTCGGCCCCTAATGCCAATTAGATGAAAAACATACGCACGAGTTCTTAGACATGTGTACCTCATACTTCTCCACCAATCGTTTTCCACCACATATCTAGTGCCGTGAATTAGATCCTTATATATACCCCTACGAGGTTCATTTCTTCACTTTTTCCATAAAATTTTACAAATCTACAACGCTCTGAGCTCTCCAATTTTCTACCGGACCAATGTGCACCTACAATATTTTGGTTTCCCCTCCCTCTACTACAAATTTACACTTCATCCAAAGCTTTTAACAATGGTAATTACCATGGTTACTCCTACCTCCAAATTCCAGTACAAAAATCTCATGTGCCCTCAGATTACAACACTAATAAAACTCAAAGACACACCTAAGGAATGGATGCAAAAACACAATTCACAGGGCTTGTCCATATGCCCCAATTCAAAACAGATACTACCATCCTTGATTACTTGATCAATTCTTACACTAGGAAAACAGATAATTTTCCATTCCCCTGATGGATCATACATTTTATTTCACCGTGGAGCCCGCTAATGTCCATCGATTAACCTGTCTTACCTTTCCAAAACCAGATTCCCATGACTAAAAAGGTGGTCCTAACTGATGAAGACAAAAAAATTGGAGTCTCATTATAATGTGCAGAGTTGATGGTAAGTTCAATATTATTTTCAATTTTTGTTTTCTTAATATTACTTGATTGCCCAAGCATCTAACTTTTCTTGTATCTTGTTGTAGTTGCAGTTAATCATTCCAAAAGAGGCCTTGTTATACAAGGTATTACAAACAAATTATTTCATGCAGTGATATCACTATTTCAAGCTAGGATTGTGTTACAGGGTAGATCTGCGAACATTCCGTTTTGGGTGGTTCAGTATATATTACGGACACTAGCAGGGAAATAATTCGATTGGTGCACATATTTGTCCAATCGAATAAAAATAGATGTCAACAATGCCCTTGCCAATATGAATGCATCTGATAAATCCAAGATTGTTTTCTCTTCTACCAATTATCTACTTGTTTTCTATCATGAATATTTCCACCAATTGTAGACGGAAAATTCTAACTACAATAAATGACAAAATGATTGGTCTCTCACTTGAAGAACAATAGGTAACAATTAATTTTAACATTATAATGATTAATTATTTTTAATGCAATAATAATAGTAATTTTATCTTTTGTAGAGAATAATTATAGTTGGAATATCTCATAAGGAGGCTATTGCTCAGGGTAAATCCCCGAGAGGTCTCTGGTGATTCTGATATGGATTTAGCAGAATAAACCTTGATTCGAGTTCCATGTAAAAAAATACCTAGGGGGTCGATAGCTCCACCACTACCACCACCTATCCCATCACACTTTTCTACAGGTATAAATATTATTATTTATAATTAAGCTACTAGGAGGAACCATAAACAATCTATCTATTTTGTAAGTGGTACAATATTTTAATATTTCTACATTTTTTGTTTTTAGAAAGTTCTCGAGTTTGATGGTCTAGATCAAACTCATTCTCAGTGTCAAGGTTGAATGGTCACGTCTCCAAGCATGCAAGGTAATGTATAATGTTTAGCATCTTTTTTTTACTTGCAAATATTTTATTTAGTATTTACAAGGGTATAATGATTAGTTTTTAATACTTTGCAATTTTCTTCTTGCAGTTAATAGACCTTCACAACAAATTCAAAAAGGCCTCTGGTACCACCGACGTGTATTGTACAAAACAACAAGAAAATTTGTAGGCAAGAATATAAGGTTTCCTATAGACTCTGCAGAACAATTTATCCAATGTAACCTCATAATTTCCTAGTTTTTCACTAGGTGGTGTCTTCAAGATAAACAATCACCCAGATTTTGAACCAGATCAAGCTCGACGATGAGTTTTTGGGATTTGATAGTGGCGACGTAGAGAAGGGTAACTATTTTGACATACATGGTATGATACAATCTAATCCACCTCCTCAAAGAACAAGTGTAGTAAGATGTACATGAAATAATGGACTCTCCTCCACCAAGTAAAACTCCACTCACGGATGATCAGAAGACAGATTTTTCCTTCGAAAATATGATATCAGATAGTATAGGGGCCATAATTCAGGAATTTGTTATGTCTGATGTGGAATCACTACACACTTGGGAGAGAAGGGTCAAACTTTTGATCAAAGAAATAAATACCAGATACCATAATCACGCTCAAAGGAATTCATTGTTCACTGCCATAGAGAGCCAACCAACAAGGCTTGACATTTTGCTAAACAAAGCTCAGTCAGGCATAATTTTGTATAATAATGATTATGATGATGATATTTTGGATATAATGTTAAACAGGTTGGAGAATCTTAATGTTGAAGCCCAAGCATACTACAAAAAATGGGCTAGAGACAAAAGTAATGTTTTAATTACAAATGCAGAAAAAGAGAAAGTTGTGGTAGGTCATCTTTTACATGCAAAATCATGATATTATGAGCATTGCAATAAATTATTTAGACTTATTGTAATGCTCAAAATTACAAGAGCTGAAAAATGAGGATTTTTTTAACACATAAACATAACAACAAATTACACAACTGCAATTATAAAGATTTATTTAATCAAATTCATTAATCAATTTTTCTCTTTTGATCTATCCGATAACATCCATGTAAGGCATGTGCGGCTGAGAAGGCTGTATCCAGATCTCCATGATCTCCCTTCGTCACTACTTCAAGTGACAATGCTTACTAGCATTTCAGCTCAACCTTTTAAAGGTCATAAGAGCTATGTGAAAGTCCTTGGGTCTACCACAAAGCTAGTTTCCTGAATTCATATCCTGGTATCCGACCATTTTCTACCTCATGTTCAATATTTCAACTTCCCATGATTAGGTTACAGACATTTTTTTATTTAATTGGACTACTAGGTGATACGACAATACACAACCATCAATGCATTACTTTGGCCAAAGTTATCAACCGTGCGTCAGTTGCGGCTAAACTCAAGACAACACACTAGTCTTATGAGTTTTAAGTCTTCTGCCACCTCACAACTATCCCTTTCATAGTTATCTAGATCTTTATAGTTTGTTTTTATTTTATTTCTAATTAAACCTATCTTGCAAGAGTTTATATTGAGATAGATGCCAAATGCCAACTAGGATCTTTATGAGATAAGTACATTCGTTATATCTTTGAAAGGTAACTATATCAGCATTCCACATGTACTTATCCCTTAATATGCCTAATGGATCTTTTCATCTATTTACCATCCCATTTAGTCTCTTTTTCCCGATGTTTGATTCTTTAACCTTAAATTACCTTTTACAACGATACTCTTCCATTCTCTATACAACAAGATTTACAATCTTATCATATTAATACCAAGTTTACTGAAAGGATGAATTAATTATATATTAAAACATGTATATTTAATTATTCCTTCAATTAGCTATGCCCCTAATTGATTTAATTAATTTAAAAATTAAAGACAATTGATTGTTACAATAATTGCCCAATTATCGGCTTCATACATTAATAACTATCAAATAAATGTATTCAACAATTTCTGAAAAGTAAGATTTCACAACTCAAGTATTCATCATTTACTCATATTGAGATATTATTACACACAAAGTAATCATCTCTTTATTAAAATCATATATTACATATGCCGTTAAGGCGAAATATATAACCAGTATAATAATTCTCACATAGTGAGGTTTGAATATTTACAATGGGTCCAAGATCCCAATAATTCATCCAAAAATTTAAGGATATGATCCTTTCACCAATTGAAATCCAAGTATCTCATTTAGATCCATGCTACGATAAAACTTCATAAGACATGAGTTTCCGCACATCCGAATGTAACGGCTAATGGTCCTGCAAGAATGGAGTAGTGGTATGATGTCAGTTCAAAATGAACTAGCATGAATATTAACTCCATTTTCTAATGCAATTAATTAATAAAATATGAAAGGATATACGTGTTGTTTTATCAACTAGCACACACGGTAATACAACCGAAAATGTATTATTACCTGGTTTCTATAAAGATACAATTATGGATGCACACAAATAGAACAACCAATTTCTATTTCAACGATCATGTTTCCCTCTAATCACAAAGGTTGATACATCGTATTCAAGCTTAATCAATAAGCATTTGACATTTAAAATTTCTACATAACTTCGTAAAAACAATATGATTAAGAAGGATATTTTTTCAGTCAATGAGCAGCTCTACAAATTAGCACAAATATCACCATATTTACATCACTTTAACATGTTCTATCTAGTAAACAAACATCCCAACCAACAATATAGCAGCACCATGGTTACATCATTTAAACATACTCTTTTAGTAAAAGATCAACTAATAATTTCTTTCATAAGATATCATTATTTTAAACCCAATCATGCCTGCAATTACTCCTTAGTGCATCTCGCTCAAGTTGTCCTGGCTTTCATGCCCTTACCAAGACAAGAAATTTCTTTTTCACAGTCTTACAAGAATCCAAGTCATATTGCCAAGTTGGAAGTTACAGGCTAAATGCCATTTTTTTAATTATTCACACATAAAAGGCACCCTCATTTATACATGAACTGATTTAGTGGTCCATAATAATAAAATTTCTAGAAAATGCAGCCCCATGCAAGAGCTTTGACACCCACAAATTATCATTCAAAAGATCTCAATAAATAAAAAAATCGACCTGCATATAACAACCAAGAAGAAAAATACAAAACCCCAACCGGTTGTATACACATATTGATTGGGTTACCCAAATCGATTCCTTGATGCAGATCGATTTATATACCCGAATTGATTTGTTTACGTAAAACACGCAACCAAATTTTGGTATAACAAAATGAAAACCCACAAGCATAAATCAATTTTAAACACACAAATTCACAAAACATTTTCCTTCTTCCAGTACAGGAAAAACCCAACTCTTTTGCTTTTGGGTATAATTTATTATAATGCGAGAGAAGGAATTTTTAACCTTTCTTTTACTTTATTTTTGTTGATCAAAACCCAAAACCCCATATGCGTATTTTTCTAGGTTAGGTTAAAACCACACAAAGAAAAATAAAATGAATAAAGAATCAATCAATTTCCTTTTCATACTTCATCTCCAAACAATTAAATCAAAAGCTGTCCACAATTTCCTTGATTGCCATTAAAAATAGAATGTGTATTTCCTTCTTCTTTTTTTACAAATAATGCAACAGAGAAAGGAGAAGATATTCATGCTTGAAGTAAACCCAGAATCAGCAACCTTCTACTCTTCCCACTCCAACAAGTTGAATCCTTATTTCCTCCAAAACTCACATAGGTATTCCAGAAGGGGAGAATGAAAATAGATGAAGGAAAAATAACAGAAAAATATAATGAAAGAACTATAGTTGGGCAGCATATTGAAGAATTTTCGGGCTTCCCAATGTTGGTACGTGTTTTAGTGCATGCCGCACACTTGTGCCATGTGAAGGTGTTTCACTTTATGAAACCCATAAATTTCAATAACTAAATAAAACTTTTGGCTTACATGCCAAATCCCTCTAATATATATATATATATATATATATATATATATATATATATATATATATATATATATATATATATATATATATATACACAACACTAATTAATATTTCATACAATTTTTTTACTTTAGTTCTTACCCAGTTTAATGGTTAAGTTAAAATTAACCTTCATAATACAAGTCCACATATTTTTCGACAATATATTACCATAAAAATTAGTTGAATTTCCAGGTTTATATAAAACATTCCAATACGAAAATCACCAAGTTCGTAAATAATAATTCGAATATTCTCATAAAGATGGCTTGATATAGCATTATCAAATTAAATAGAGACAATTATCATCGTGGTCATGCAAAAAGTCGAACAAAACAAAAGACGACCAAACTGATTAAAATAAAGTAACCGGAATACAAATAATCAAAGATTCACTATCATTTATGAACCGTTTTACCTATGATTAAGGCCTAATCATGTTTTAGGAAGGATCATCAAGGTGGGTGTGGGGTTATTCATTCCGCAGTGTCATGCCCCGCAACAGAAGTTGTGGGTCATGATACGACAAACCAAATGAATTTTACACCCAATGATGATCTCGTCTAATCCTGTTTAGACTTAACCATAGTTAATTTAACTTACAAGAAATTTTGGGATGTTACATACTCCACCCCTTAGAATAATCATCGTCTCGATGATTTCAGGATAAATAGATAAACTAACCCATTATTCATTTGCTGCATAAATATATTTCAAATCAACTTAGAATTTGTAGCAATATTATTTCAGCTGAATCATAAAGGTCACAACAACCCTTGTACATATAGAAAATCAGTCATATAATCTGTAGACATAATACATTACTGCCTAAACGACAGATTTTCTAGGTTCATTAACAAAATCTTCAACAATAACTATTAATCAAAAAGTATCTTAGTCCCAATATTCAGTTGTAGGCTTATCTACAAAATTTTCTTATCTACCACTTTTATAAAAAAACTGAATTTAGTACTTTAACAAAACATGTTCATAAAAATTAGTCAAACAAATGCGAAAAAGTAGTTTGGATATCTTCCAGATTCTCCCAAGTGGCACTTTCTTCAGAATATTGGTCCCACTGGACCCTACATTGTGAAACCTCATGGTTTCTCAAGTGTAACTTCTAGGTTTCTAGTATCCTTATAGGATCAACCGCGATTACCCCTAGATCCAGAACCTGCAATGAATCCCAATTAAGTACATGTGTTAAATCAAGTACATATTTCTTAAGCAAGGATACATGAAATACATTGTGCAACCTAGATAGAGTGGGAGGGAGTGCTAGCTTGTAGGCTATTGGTCCAATGACCTCTAGGACTTCAAATGGTCCTACAAACCTAGGAGATAGTTTGGCTGACTTGCCAAATGAAATGGAACTCTTTTTAGGTTTGACCCTAAGAAAAACTTTATCTCCCACATTAAACTTTCTGTCAATTCTTTTTAAATTTGCATAACTTTTTTGCCTATTTGTTGCTTCTTTCAATCTTTCTTGGATTAATTTAACTGTTTTCCATTTCCGAAAGCATTTCTGGTCCAATCAGTACCCTATCTTCAAGATTATCCCAACTTATAGGTGTTCTACACCTACGACCATATAAGGCCTCAAAAGGAGCCATCTGAATGGAAGAATGGTAAGTGTTATTATAGGCAAATTCAACCAAGGGAAGATACTCTTCCCATTTGTATTGCTGATCCATGCAATACATTCTTAGTAAATCTTCTAACACTTGATTTACTCTTTTGGTTTGACCATCAGTTTCAGGATGGTAGGTAGAACTTATGTTCAGTTTTGTCCCTAAGGCAGCGTACAAAGTCTGCCAAAATCTGGAAGTTATCCTTGAGTCCCTGTCTGAAATTATTACTTCTGGAACTCCATGTAATCGGAAAACTTCTTGTACAAACCTTTTTTCCAGTATGGGTGAATTATCCGTTAAATTACCTACTATAAAATGTGCCACTTTAGTTAACTTGTCTACAACTACAAGTATAACATCATGTTTATTTTGGGACATAGGTAGACCTTGGATAAAATCCATACTTATAACTTGCCACTTATATTCTGGCACGTTGTGAGGATATAATAGTCTGCTAGATGTAAATGTTCAACCTTTACTTGCTGACATTCTAGGCATTGTGAGACATAAAGAATCACATCATTTTTCATCTTTTCCAAAAGTATTACTTTTTGATGTCCGCCATCATCTTTGTTACTCCTGGATGTCCCGAATAGGGAGCATCATGAAATTCTCTCATGACTTTATTTCTGATTTCTTTACCTTCTGGTACATATATTATATTGTTATAATGCAGAATCCCATCTGTTTCCACCTTGAAACCATCATACCTTTTGTCCCTTGGATATTTTTCTAGAGTTGTTTTAACATGATTGTAGTAGGGGTCATTGGTTAACTCATTTTTAACTTCATCTTTGAACTGGGTTCTTAATGTAATTATAACAACAATCGCTTTCTGTGACTTAAGGCATCAGCCACCCTATTCTCTTTTCCCTTAATGTAATTTATATCAAAGTCATAATTTGCTAGGAACTCCAGCCATCTTCACTACCTTGCATTTAGATTTAGCTTTCGAAAAAAATGTACTTGAGCCCAAGATGATCTATTTTGAGTTCAAAAGGTTTTCCTAGAAAATAATGCCTCCATACCTGCAGTGCATGAACAATCGCAACAAGCTCAAGATCATGTGGTGCGTAATTTACTTCATGCACCCTCAACTTCCTACTTTCAAAAGCTACCACATGCCCATCTTGTAGTAGTACTCCACCCAAACCTTCCCCTGAAGCATTGGTTACCACTAAGAAGTTCCCGTTTGGATCCAGAATCTTCAACACCGGAGCACTTGTGAGTCTACCTTTTAACTCATTAAAGGCTTCTTCACACTTATTGTCCCAAACAAATTTCTTACCCTTCTTTTGCAAAGAAGTGATAGGTCCTGCTAACCTAGAGAAGTCCTTTACGAACTTTCGATAGTAGCCTGCTAGACCCATAAAACTTCTCACTTCATGCACATCCTTTGGTGCTGGCCATTCCATGATGGCACTGATCTTCGAAGGGTCCACTGAGATTCCTTCTTTACTTAATAAGTGGCCTAAGTATTGTACTTCGTATTGATAGAAAGCACACTTAGATAATTTTCCATATAATTTATGTTTTCTGAGAATTCCTAGCACAATCCTTAAATGTTCATCATGTTCTTCCTCATTCTTGGAGTATATTAATATATCATCGAGAAAGATAAGTACAAATTGGTCTAAGTATTCCCTAAACACGTTGTTCATCAACTTCATGAAAGCGGCAGGTGCATTTGTTAGACCAAAGGGCAAAAATGTAAACTCGTAATGCCCATACCTTGTTCTAAAAGTAGTTTTATGGATATCTTCATCCTTGATTCGCAGTTGATGATAACTAGATCTAAGATCAATCTTGGAAAACACTTTTTCACCCCCATTTGATCAAATAGATCATCAATTTGGGGCAGCGGGTATCGATTCTTCACTTGTTACCTTGTTGAGCATTTGATAATCAATACAAAGTCTGAGGGTCCCATCCTTCTTTTTTACGAAGATAACCGGTGCACCCCATGGTGATATACTTGGTCTAATCAAACCCAAGGACAAAAATTCATGTAATTGAGCTTTCAATTCAACTAATTCAGTTGTTGTCATTTTGTATGGTGCCTTGGAGATTGGTTTTGTTGCTAGTTTGACCTCTATTGTGAAGTCAAATTCACGCTTAGGTGGAAGTCCGGGCAACTCATTTGGAAACACATCTCTAAATTCCCTTAGGATGGGAAATGCTTCAATTTCAGGCTCAATTTCATGTCCCGAATTTGTTATTTTTATAGCATATAGATGGCAGCCCTTCCAGCTTTTCCTTTTTTAGTTGCATGGCAAAAATCGCCTAGTGACAAACTCTCTTTTAACACCCTAAACACTTGCTATTTTCTGTTGATCATCGCAGATAGGTTACACTTTTCCCTAAGCAATCCAAGGTTGCATTATGTTGACTTAACCAATTTATACCTATGACAACATCATAGGATCCAAGAGGTGCCACATACAAGTTTAATCTTGTCATGAACTTAGGTAATTCTAGTGGTGCCTCAAACAAACATTGATTCACTCATGTACAACATTATTTCCATACTATATAGTCCAAGTGTGTTCCATGTACCCAGCTCTTATTTTGAGTTTATCAGTAACTTTAGATGAAACAAAACATTATGTTGAACCGGAATCAAATAAAATAGAAACAGGTTCTCCAAAAAGCTTACCTGAAGTTTCTATTGGAGTCGCTTGCTTATTATGGACTGCAACATAAATCTTATGTTGTTTCCCCTCTTTATTTACTACAGTAAATCCCTTCTGCTGATTATTCCATTTTCCTCTTTGCGGATAGTTGTTAGTGAAATGATCACCACCACACTTAAAACATCCTCCCAATGGTCCTTTTCTCTCAATCTTATTATGGCTGGCTGAAACTTGTTCCTTGTTGCCCATTTTTATTATTATTCACAATAGTTCTACCCACTATTCCTCTTTTATTGATAGACTGAACTTGTTGTTTCCCTTTTTCCATGTTGGTTTACTTGCGGTTGATGTTTGGAAATTGTTATTTTCCTTCTGTTTTCCTCTTTAGAGGCATAAATACTTCACAACTTTAGTTCTTGCTTGATAGCTTTTTCAAACATTGTTTCCATCGAGGTAGGTCCATGAACATCTACCTCACCACCAATATTAGGATTCAATCCCATTATAAATTTTCTCATTCTAAACTTCTCATCCTTTTGATACAAAGGAACATATTTCAGCAATCAAGTGAAATGTTCCCAATATTCTATAACTGAGTACTTTCCTTGAGTCATATTTTGGAATTCTACCATCTTTTGGTCAAAGTATAGCTGAGGTAGCCATCTTTGATGGAAATAGGCCTTGAATTGCTCACGGTGATCATACCAGAATCAATTCCTAGTTCCATTTTCTCGGTTATCCCACCAAGAAGATGCTTCACGGGACAATTGGTAGGCTCCCCATATTGCTTTTGTCTCCTCTAAAAAGTCCCTAATCTCAAAATACTTTTCCATTTTAGAGAGCCAATTTTCAACACCATCCCCAAGAGTTATACCATCAAATTTAGGTGGGGATATTCTTTTAATGTCCCTTGCTAACTCAAAGCAGTGACTTGACCTTGCTTTCTTATTTTCCCTTTCATTCAGGTGCTTAGGTTGATCATCATATTGCTCATCACCCTGATTCTCATCCATATGATCCTCATTCTCTTCACCACCCTAACCTTTTTGTTCTAAGGCAACAACTCGATTTCGGGTTTCATTCGAAAGGTTGAGGATTTATTTTAAATTAGCAGTTGTATTATCCGACACATCATCAATATTTACCCCATTGTCACTTACTATACTATCTCTTGTTGCCGGCATAGCCATAGTTTCTGTTTTATAAAAGAGGATACTTTTATTAGAACATGTGCCCATTAATGTCCAAGTTTCGAGCCTCGCTCTGATACAAAAATGTAACGCTCAAAATTACAAGAGCTGAAAAATGAAGATTTTTTTAACACATAAACATAATATCAAATTACATAGTTGTAATCATATAGATTTATTTAATTAAATTCATTAATCAATTTTGCTCTTTTTATCTATCCGATAACATCCATGTAAGGCATGTGGTTTGAGAAGGGTGTATCCGGATCTCCACGATCTCCCTTCGTCACTACTTCGAGTGACAATGCTTACTAGCATTTCAGCTCAACCTTTTAAAGGTCATGGGAACTATGTTAAAGTCCTGGGATCTACCACGAAGCTAGTTTCGACTTCGTATTCTGGTATCCGACCATTTTCTACCTCATGTTCAATATTTCAACTTCCCATGATCAGGTTACAGAACAATTTTTTTATTTAATTGGAGGACTAGGTGATTAGACAATGCACAACCATCAATGTATTACTTTGGCCAAAGTTATCCGCCGTGCAGGTTACGACTAAAATCAACACAACACACTAGTCTTATGAGTTTTAAGTCTTCCGTCACCTCACAACTATCCCTTTCACAGTTATCTAGATCTTTATAGTTTGTTTTTTATTTTATTTCTAATTAAACCTATCTTGCAAGAGTTTATATTGAGATAGATGCCAAAGGCCAACTAGGATCTTTATGAGATAAGTACATTCATTATGCTGAAATGTAACTATATCAACATTCCGCATGTACTTATCCCTTAATATGCCTAATGGATCTTTTCATCTATTTACCATCCCATTTAGTCTCTTTTTTCCCTGATGTTTGATTCTTTAACCTTAAATTACCTTTTACAACGATACTCTTCCATTCTCTATACAACAGATTTACAATCTTATCATATTAATACCAAGTTTACCGAAAGGACGAATTAAATATATATTAAAACATGTATATTTAATTATTCCTTTGATTATCTACGCCACTAAATAGCTTATTTAATTTAGAAATTAAAGACAATTGATTGTTACAATAATTTCCCAATTATCGGCTTCATACATTGATAACTATCAAATAAATGTATTCAACAATTTAAAAAGTAAGATTTCACAACTCAAGTATTCATCATTTACTCATATTGAGATATTATTACACACAAAGTAATCATCTCTTTATTAAAATCATATATTACATATGTCGTTAAGGCGAAATATATAACCGGTATAATAATTCTCACATAGTGAGGTTTGAATATTTACAATGGGTCCAAGATCCCAATAATTCAGCCAAAAATTCAAGGATATCATCCTTTCACCAATTGAAATCCAAGTATCTCATTTAGATCCATGCTATGATAAAACTTCACAAGACATGAGTTTCCGCACATCCGAATGTAACGGCTAATGGTCCTGTAAGACTGGAGTAGTGGTATGATGTCAATTCAAAATGAAATGACATGAATATTAACTTCATTTTCTGATGCAATTAATTAATAAAATATGAAAGGATATACATGTTGTTTTATCAACTAGCACATGGTAATACAAACAAAATGTATTACTACCTGTTTCTATAAAGATACAAATGGTATTGATGCACACAAATAGAGCAACCAATTTCTATTTCAATGATCATGTTTCCCTCTAATCACAAAGGTCCACCACCTCACCTATACACCTCATCTAGCCACCTCACCCTAAGACCTATTCTTAGTATGTTTCCATAACTAACTAAGACCTACCTAAACCCTAAAAATCAAAGCCTACATTCCCTCTAACCACATTCCCGCCCATTAGAAAGGAGGCTTCCATTCTAATCCATGGAGAAAAATGAACGAGATCCAAGAAAATCAAGAGGATCTACCCATTTTAGTAAACCTAGGAAATCCCACCCTAACCGACGCCGGTTACCCTAAACCACCACCGGTCAACCCAAAACCATCGTTCGGTTACCATTTATTCCCCAAAACAACCTAATTTCAGGTTGGGCACATCTTCTGAGAGCAAGAGATGAAACCAGAGCTGCATGCAAGCAGAACCAACATTCATACACGCATCAGAGCATCCACAGCCAAAGATCAGAAGCAATCACAGAGCCACTTGCATTCACGGAGCATCCTGGGAAGCGCCATCACCACACCAAACTACACACATCTTATCAACTACCATTTCCATCCAGCCATCAAGCTCGTACAACAGTAAGTGTTTTGTTAACCAACATTTATCTATTGTCATTTTAGTAGACTCTTTTACTTTTGTTATTAGTTTCTACTCCCATTCCCATTCCCACCATTTACCTCCATGCAAACTTGACCATTCCTTCACCCACACCATTGAACTTCCCATACCTGGTTTTTAGAGATCCCTGAGTATACCTAAGACTCACACAGACCTTGCCATTACCTTTCCATTTCCATTTAGCCTTAGATCTATGCCCTCACATCAAGTTTTTATTAAGTTTCCTGTACCCCGACCATACCGACGCCGGTTACCCACAACCATCACCGGTTCACCTAAACCGACATCGGTCATACCAGACCAACGACATTGGTCTCTGTGTTTTTACCCTCAGACCAAGAACAAAGCTTAAAATCCCCACCAAATACCCAAAACAACCCCAACTGCACTCACCACTAGTACTCAAGATTTCTGACAAAGACCTTGACCTTCATATTTAATCATAGCTAGCCTCATGTTGTGAATGAATTTTCTTATTGTAGAATCGAAATGAGATACCTAAATCATTTTAACTACAATAGGATTTCATTTATTGTTAACATTGAAATTGTTTTAAATAAAGGATTGACAAACCATCTAGGAGTATCACACTTCTCAGATCTAGCATACGCTAGGTAGTCCACTGCATATACTATTTAACTTCTATTTGTGGTCTTGTTTTCTATTTCCAAGTAGTTCCTCCTAGCCAAAAGGAAGCTCTCACGATCAGTGGATCAAGAAGTCATACGTAAACAACCTACAACCAACATTTTAACAAGTATTCCTCCTAGCCCTTTACCCTTATCTATTTCATCAATATTCAAAGAAACACTCTAGAATCAGGTGAAACATTTTGGCATGCCTGGTGGGACCCATTCGGGTTCTTTGCATTTCTTCATTTCTAGGTGAAAAGTTGCATGTTTGTTTCCTTTCTAAAAGGTTCTCACATTAAAATTTCTCCCCTAGAATCTTCTTTTCTTCTATTGTCTAAAAGCAATCATATTTTGGTGCTTTAAAATGAACATTTCTTTCCTTTCATTAGTATCACATTAGTGAAAGAGCATCCCTTCTCCTATTCATCTTTTTGTGTCATCAAATTCAATATTTCGATTTGGGTTTAAAATCAACTTCATTTCATTCTACTTTTCTGCATTAGCTCACATTAATTGAGGGCAACCTATACACTGGAAGTCATTCCCAACTGATGGTTGACAAACGAATCATAGAAAGCACACTTTCTCTCTCTCTCTCTCGAGTCTTACCAAACTACACAAATTCAAAAATATACACATTCTTAAACAACATCTTTCCTGGAATGCCTGTCAATGATCACACTAATCAGGATTGGCAGGTACTCCCAACTCATTACTTTTGTCGAGTCATACTTCAAAAGACAGGCCCACCCCCACCATAACATACCTGAAACCTCTCCTTGTAGATCTCCTTCTTCATAGGAAGCCTTCCTCACCAAAAATTCTATTCTAAAGTTCATGAGTCAGTCCTTAATAGCATAAGATGAACAAACATAATAGAAAAAGCACTCTTAGGATCATATTTTTCTTAGTGTTTCTATTTGGCTTGCATTTTTGAGGTGAGAGGACACGTTCTTCATTTTCTTATTTCCCCTTGCACACTCCTCATCATAGTTGGTGTATTCCAGCTTCATCTGAGTGTGCCTGACCCTATTTTCATCATTCTCAGAATTTTGGGTTTGATTCCATATCTTGATTTTAACTCACAACCACCTTTTCTTCATCTCTGTTTCAATTTCACAAGAATCGGTGTCGGCCCAAAGAACTGACCATCACATTGGTTACCCTCTGACCATCATCGGTTTTACCCAACCGGCATCGGTTTACTATTCTTTTGGTTAACCTACCCAAAAGGACACCTTTCACCTTCTTTGTTGTTCAGAGTCTCTATCACTCTCATCATATTCACTGTCCTAGATAAATTCCATCAACATCTTATCTACTTGGCAAATTATTAGCCTTTTTGCCTTGTTTTGACAAACTATCCATTTTCCATAGTGACCGACCGCGGTTACTTATGACCGAATGCATTGGTTTACCCTAACCGCATCGGTTAGCCTATTCAAATTTCTAGCTGGACATTTTGTACCTAATCCACCTACCACCACCTATTTTTCCTATCTCTGTTGTATTTTTGTGTGTCATTTACAGAAAGTAGTCCTACCACGTCAATACTTGTTCACATGGTGCTGACACAGCCAAGAAAATGCCCTCATATTCCATGCCGCTAGTTGTCAACCACTCCCACCTAGTCCTTCACCACCTTCTATTTTATCACCCATGGATCCTACCCAACCTATCACTATCACCACAGGGGACGAGGAGTTCACACGACTCCTTGACCAAAACCCTACCACCTTACAGTTTTATCTTTCCCACTCATCCACTCGAGATGCCTCGGGTCAGTTGATATACGACATGCCCGTATCTATCCCCCGACTCTCATTCCTACTTCTACATCAGCCCCTCTGCTCCACACTACCCGCACCTACCTTGCCCCTAGTCATTTCATAGCTAGGCCCTATACCTACTATGACCGCCACATCTACCACATCCGTTTGCACCCACCACATCCACTATACCTTCACCAACCACCCAAAACATAACCTCATCCATGCCTATTGTCTCACATATACCCGTAGCTACACAACCACCCCCAATGTGTGACCCCTACCCCTTTTCAAAACATTGTCCTTTCTATTCCACAATCCTTAGCCCCCATTGCTACTAGGGTCACCATGACCCTTCCACCTCCATATACATACTATCAGCAGCCTCTCCCATTTCATCTATCATTCATTCTGGTACGTACCCCCTATTTCACTCCCTCCTTCTCAATCTACCTATATGGCATCACCATATACTAGAATGCCACCTCCATCATATGTCCAACACCAACCTCTCTTACACTACAGAGGTACCCATCCATCACAACCTACCAATGACCTAATCAAGTTAATGATGGACAAGATGCAAACACTGGAGGCATCGGTTTCTGCACACACAACACTCTCACCTACGATGAGATTTGTAATGAGCCCATCCACCCATCCATTCCTATTCATCCATATCCCATACATTGGGAAATGCCTAAATTTAACCACTTCAATAACAAAGAGGACCCGCAAAAACATTTGCGGTCTTTCAAACATGGGTGTTATCTGATCACCCATGATGATGCTTTTTTCTGAGGACCTTTCCCATGTCTCTGACTAGGCCCACATTAGACTGGTATAGTGGGTTACCTAGACATTCTATCTTCTCATTTAATCAGTAGCCCAAGCCTTCTTGGATCACTTCTCCATCAATGTTGTTAAGAAGGTTACCATGACTGACCTCTACTCTACGCGTCAATATATGATGATGAATCTATCATAGATTTTGTCACTCGTTGGCATAGCCTGATCAATCAACTCACATTCCAACTACCACAAACCAAACTCATAGAGCTCTTCACGTGGGCTTGTGCTAGACATATTTTTCACCAACCCTGCAGGTGCAGACTTTCCAACCTTTGATGAGGCATTCACCATGGCACGAAAGCTAGAGATTCGGGCCATCAAGAAAAGAAAATTCAACTACGCAATAAGAATGTGACATTTAAGTCAAATGATACCTCTTCTTCTTCAAAACCATAGAAATAATTATTCAAAAGCCAAGGGAACCACTAACGCAGTGGTACTCAAGGCCGGCCCAACTCATCCATCAAATCAAGCTAACCCTCATCTAATCTTTCTCCTGTCTAGACCTTTCAATTCAGATGAGAACAATGGAAATATACCCCAATTGGGAGCCTTATTCTTCTATCTTAGAAAATCTCATTAAAGTTGGGGCCATCACCCTTCCTCCCATAAAACCACATACTAGTTTTGATCCTAGCTCACCCCACACCCGTGTGGTACAAAGAGCATGACTTCTACAACTATCATCGGGTAAAAGGTCATAGTGATGGAAATTGCATCACTTTCAAAAACATTGTCCAAGAAATGCTCGAGAAAGGTGAGTTAACCTTGATAATCCTAATGCACCTGCCAATCAAAACCTACACATCTTCAAGAAACCATTTCCTAATCATGCCCTTCTTCTGATCAAACCGAGAGACCTCAACTAATGATAGCCATACCCGCGAGGTCCATGCTATTTTCAGTGATGCACCAGTTGCTTCCCAATTACCTCATATTCCTTCCATAGAGGAAATCCTAGCCCAAGTCCTCCACCTACACACGAACCCACTTCACCTATTCCTCCACCCACAGAGGAACACCCTTCATCTCCTCCCTCACCTGTGAGGGAGCCTTCTATTAACATCGAGACCATTTCACCTTTGGCTTCTCCACCTAGAGATCCATCACCCACAATACCTCTCCGACCCACGAAAGACACTTATCTATCTCCTCCACCCACAGAGGAACACCCATCATCTCCTCCACCTATCAAAGATCCAATAGAGAAATGTTTTTCCTCTAGGTGACCATTCTCCATCAGCCACCCAAGATCCTGCGACTTACTTCGCTCTCTTACCCACAGAAGCTGAAGCTAGTGAATTCCCCATTTCTAAGACACATTTTATGGAATCACCATTGATCCACATCAACCTCACCTACAACAATGTCCATTCTCACGCTTAGCCGACCACCCTAGATTATGTGGATAGAGCCTTACTTTGGGGGCGTCTTCTACTTCCTGTCTCAACACAAATGCAGATGTCACTCACTGACACTTCCACTATCTATCCAAAAATATTTCAGCCAATCAAACCAAACACAACCACAACTATCACAAATTCTCCCACGATACCACTCATGGCTCAACTCACACCTCTACCCATAACTCAACATGCTTCTACATCCAAACCTACACCTACATCATCTTCCCTACCTAAACCTATTACTACCTTAGGGGTCATCCCAACGGCCAACCTTACTCATCCACCCATCAAATTAGATTTAGCCACATCCTCCAAAACTAACACCAAACCTAATCCGCCCCCAAACAGAAGAACCAATCCCCTAGATCTCATACCCCAACCTCACCGATCACACCTTCATCACCTTCACCCTTTCCATCCATCTTAGGACCTCACCCTTCCAACATGGTTAAGAAACCTCCACCCACCGGTAAACTAAAAACACAACAGCCCATTCCTCCCTCGCAAACCTCTAACATACCCAAGCACCCGACACAACTTCCACCCACACCTGCAACATTTTTACCACCCATACCTCCAATACCATCGATAACTTCTTCACTACCCATGACACTTCAAGTCTCTTTCCCTCACACCTCCTACATGACCCCGCACCATCTACCTTCACAACACCTCGGTTATCCCCATGGGTAACTCACCCTCTTCCACCATCCACTTTTCCCTCTAGATATCATGCACCCGTATCACCTTTACCCAAGAAGGTGCAACCTAAAGACAAAAATCTGCTACCCTCCAATAAGGTAGTCAAACCAACCACACACTCTATTTCCAGTTCATCTACCATGCCCCTACCCAAGTAAACACAACCAACACCTAAGACCACACCAACACCTAAAACCATAGCTCAACCCACTCCCCCTCTTGCAAAGACCCTTCCTATACAATCAGCCACACCTACACCCAAACCCACCTTCACTTCCCATTGTGATCCACTAGCGGGATCCTATGCCAAAATCTTAACCAACCTCCTTGAAACTTTTGTCATCACATTACCACCTCTCAGACCTTATGACCCACTCAAACCCAAACCAAAGGGGTTTGACGACACCAAAATTTGTGCCTACCATCGTGTGCCAGGGCACGATGTAGAGAACTATAAGGCTTTGAAAACCATTCTTATCCAGTTGTGTCCTCCTGAAGAAAACTTTGACGATGATGACCTTCTCGATGAGGACCCCATTTCACCAACACCCATTTCCACAGTTCTTCCTCATTTCCTACTCAATGACCAAGACCTCCACCCCCACAACTCTTAGAGCCACCCCCAAGATTTGAAATTAACATGGTTCGCATCAGAGAACTTGCCAAACCTCCACCCAAATGTCGGTGTGCCCAACTCATCTCACAAGGTTCCTTCCCGCCTCTTGGATTTTTCCCTTCCTGTCACTATACCTTTCATGGCTCACCTACTTCACCTACCTCCCCACCTCAAATCAACATGATCCACATTGCTACCCATGCTCATAAAAGATAAAGGCAAGGAAAAGGCAACCGACCCACCAACCAACCCTATACCCAACATACCATCTACACCCACACCTAAAGTCACTATCCATGGCCCCACATATCCTATTTCTAATGGGGTTACACATCACGCGATGCTCAAACAATTACACCAATCCTCCCTCAAAATGTCCTCTATATGACCTCATCCAAACCTCTAATCCCATCATCAAGCTCTCATGGAGGTTCTTCAATCTATTGAGGTCTTACCCAATGACCCTACACCCGTGGCCTCCATTATTACACCTCATCATGTAGCCTCTCTCACCAAATTACCATCTTCTCTACACCTCCACCTACTCACCAAGTAGCCACCCTTAGCTTCTCAGATGAAGAGATCGCACCACACCAAACCGATGACCCAGATCCAGCTCTTTTCATCTCCATCCACATCGATGATATACGTGTATGACATGTTATGATCGATGGGGGTGCTAGCATTAATATCATCTCCTCCCATGCATTTGACCAAATGCGCATACCTGAAAATTACATGCATAAACATCCCATCATGTTGCATTCATTTAATGACGCTATCACCTCTACACTTGGCACCATCATCCTCCATGTTCATGGGGCCCCCACACTATTCCAGAGTTATTTTACATCTTGAGGGGGAATTTCAATATAACCTGTTGCTTGGTAGACCCTAGATTCATGTCATGGGTTGTGTTCCTTCCACTTTGCATCGTTGTGTAAAGTTTGAGCATGAAGGACACACCTATACCATTCTGGCTGACCCATCACCCTTCAAAACCTGCAACATGCTTTACCACCCAATGACGTGCTTATACCCATTAAAGCATCTACCTCCATGACCACTTCCTCTTCACCTACACCTCCACTCACCAGTGTCACCACTACCTCAACCACACCTACATCCTCCATTCCTACCACTACCACAACCTCCATAGCTGAACCCATCACCTCCCAATCAGCTAGCTCCACCTCCGATCCAACCTCTAACACATCATCTATCCCAACTACCCACATATCAACCACCGATCCCTTAGAAGGAATTTTTCAATGCCTCACTCTGGGGGAGTATCACCTATATAGTGTCAACACATTCCTTACTCCACAAGAGTATGGAAGTCTTCACCAACACCCTCACTATGATCACCGTATAGAGAGCATCTCCTTTATGGTCCTCCTCCCCACCTTCACCAATCTCACCTATGGGGGACTTGATACTACCACTTATACACCTAAACCACCATCACAAACCCACCCATTTTCTATCGATCTCCACCACTCACCAATCACCATTTTTTCACCCACACCTTCCTACACCGATGTGCATGGAAGGGTTTTGGTTTTGGATTTTACGAGCAAGGCCATCACACTATTATTCCATGTACTACCCACAAACATAACGACCATAGTGGTATTGGCTTTACTGAACCACCTACCAAGAAGGCTCGAATTGAACTCATTGAGAACATCAACCCTTCTTCACCTTCTTCACCCACTCCACCTTCTTCACCACCTTCACCAACATAGAGTCGATGGATCCAGAATCCATTCCTCCTAACTTTTTTTTTCATAAACACCATTTCCTTGGGGCCTCTAACTTATCAACGCGAGGGCGAGGCTCCCTCTTCTCTCCCCTTCCTGTATCCTAAAATGATCGATGATGATACACCTTCCATTAATGTCGTTCAATGTCAGGATGATGAATCTATACTCACCTACCTTGGTGCAAAGACTCATATATTCATCGGTCATTACCATCTAGAGATGCAAACCATGTTGAATGAATCGACTATCAAAATCAACATCCATACTCAGGATGACCCACACATTCTAAAGATTGGCCAATCTTTAGATACTTGTTAAACAGAAGCCATCACTTCTTTTCTCAAAGATCATAACCATGCTTTTGCTTGGTCTTACGTAGACATGCCTCAGTATTGACCCCACCATAGTGGTCCACAATATCGTAACCATTCCCGATGCCAAACCCATAAAACAAAAGCTGAGGAAAATGCACCCTCGCATTGCTCTTCTGGTCAAAGAAGAACTTCAACACCTTTTTTTTTCCTTCATCTTACCCATTGATTATCCTCGATGGATTTCTAACATTGTCCCTATCACTAAGGCACAGGGGGGACTCACATTTGCATATTTTTCATGACCTCAACCTAGCTTGCCCAAAAGATGACTTTCCTCTACCCGTATTGACCAACCAGTTGACCTTACCACTGGTCACAGATGCTATCACTCATGGATGGTTTCTCGTTATAACCAAATCTTTCTTTCCCCAGAGGATCAACAAAACCACATTCATCACCCCTTGGGGGACCTTCTTCTATCGAGTCATGCCTTTTGGCCTTAAAATGCTGGTGCCACATATCAGGGCTGGGCTATGACTTACATCTTCCATGACATCATGCATCGTATATTGGAAGATTACGTGGATGATCTCCTTGCCAAATCTAAATGCCACTCCGAGCACCTCACCATCCTAAAACCATCTTTGACCACCTCATTAAGTATTGTGTTCACCTTCAACCCAAGAAGTGTATCTTCACGGTTCTCTCTGAAAACTCCTAGGATTTATTGTCTCTTACGTGGTATAGAGGTTGACCCTACTAAAAAGTCAAGGCCATTCTCAAATGCCTCCACCCACTAACTAACTTAGGCAACTCCATAGCCTCAAGGTAAGTTGCAGTCTATTCACCATTTCATTTCACAATTGTCTCGATCGGTGTCAACCATTTCATCATCTTCTCAAAAAGGATGTCTCCTTTAAATGGGATGAGGACTACCATAAAGCTTTTGAAGCCTTAAAACAATACCTTCTCCAACCACCCATACTCATTCCACCTAAAGACGATCAACCCTTCTACCTATACATCTCACTACCACCGATCACTCCTTAGGGCCATGCTCACTCATCATGATGAACAACACAGGAGCAAGGTGGTTTATTACATAAGCCATACTCTTTTGACTACGAAACCCGATATACCCATGCCGAAAACTTTTCTTAGCCTTAGTTTTCATTACCACCAAACTCCGCCATTACCTACTTAATCACAAAACCTATGTGGTGACCAACACCGACCCCTTACACTTCATGTATGCCAAACCTTACCAAAATCAATGAGCTGCATGTTGGCTTATGCTTCTGGCTGACCTCGACCTCAAATTCACCCATCAAAAGTCCATCAAGGGCCAAGCTATCACCGACCAATTGGCCGACGCACCTATTTCCGGGACAACCTCTAACTTTGACTTTCCAGATGAGTCTATTACTACCCTTTCCTTGGATGAACCCACTACCAAATGACACTCTTCTTCGATGGTTCCAAGTGTCAAGCATGGGGGTGGGGCTGGTGTTATCCTCATTCCACTTGATGGTGAACCCATGCCTTTGTCTTTCAAACTTGATTTTGATTGTACAAACAATATTGCTAAATACGAAGCACTCGTATTGGTCTCTAAGTTGCTACCTATATGCCTTAGATGTTAAGTCAATCAACATCTTTGTGATTCTCAATTGGTCATAAACCAAGTCAATGGTATATACCAATGTCGTAATGAGATACTTCAAAAGTATAAACATCATGTGGACATACTTTTGACCACCTTCGACCATTACGCCCTTCAAACCATCCCCATGTTCTACCAACAAATTTACAGATACCATGGCCTGCTTGGCTTCTCAAATACCCGCTTCACCCACCGACTCTAAAATATTTGTCACCATACAAAGACTCCAATCACCCTCTTATTTACCTCATGAAGTTTACTCTATCGAACCACCACTGCCCCGACCCGAGTGACCTTTGGTATAAACAATACTCAGACTATCTTTCCTCTCCATCTTACCTCCCGACCTCACTCATAATGGACAACGTGCCTTTCTTAAAAGGGTCTCTCATTACATCATCATGGGTGGCCTCCTCTATAAGCACGGATTTGATGGTATTCTCTTACGGTGCCTTACGAGTTCTGAAATTCCTTATACCATTAAGGAAGTTCATGATGGCATATGTGGAGGTCACTTCAATGGCCTTGCTTATTGCACTAAGCGTATTCTTCACCTAGGCTATTACTAGCCGACCCTTAACCATGATTGTTGTGACTACGTTAAGCATTGTGTAAAATGCCAACAACATGCCAACCTTCATCATACACCCAATTCATGCCTTACAGTCACCCGTGACCTTTGGCCTTTCTCTCAATGGGGTTTGGATCTTGTCGAGAGATCAATCCCCATTCTTCCCAAAGACATCAATGGATCATCACCGCTACCAAATATTACACCAAATGGGTTGAAGCCATACCTCTCATCTCCACAAAAGCTGAGAAAATATGTGAGTTCATCAATCATCACATCATTTGTCGCTTTGGTGTCCCACATCACCTCATCACTGATAATGGAAAACAATTCAAAAATAAAACCTTGTGGAAACTTTGTGATGCCTTTGTATTCAACTAAGTTTCTCATCACCTTATTACCCACAAACCAATGGCCAAGCCAAATCCACTAATAAAACCTAAACAAAATTCTCATGAAAGTGGTTAATGATACTTGGGAAGGACTGGCATACACATTCCTTTCACCCTGTGGGTATACCACACTAGTATTCACACTTCCACTACTACCACACCTTTTTTTCTCTGGTCTATGGTATAGAGGTTGTTCTACCTCTCAAGTCTAGATTCCCTCACTTCACATTTCTCTCATGACATGCTCAATGATGATGACTTTCACCAAGACCGCCTAGCACAACTTGAGTTATTAGATGAACGTCATCTTAATGCTCTTGACCATCTTCAAGTTTACCAAAAATGTATCAAACGTGCCTATGAAAAACGTGTCCATGAACGAACCTTCCAAGTCGGTGACCTTGTCCTGAAAAGAAAATCAACATGTAACCAAAGCAAAAAAAAGTAAACGGGGAAAATTTTCTCCTAATTGGCTTGGACCATACATCGTGACTCATACTTATGGATCAAGTGCTTATCATTTATCTTCACTAGATGGTAAACCCAAACCTAGAGCCCCTTAATGCCTTGCATCTTCGACCATTCTACTATTGACTTTCAGTCCTACCTCACCTTCTACCTCTTTTCATGCTCATCCCTTGAGCACTTTTTACTTCCCTTCTTTCACTATGCCACCCCAATGATTAAACAAGAATCATGTGCATACCCATCACTCTTTTATCTTCTCTTAAATATGTGTACCACGGCACTGCACATGGCATGATTCTCATGGATACTTTTCATCTACTTTTAGATGAGATCCCATGGTCATTTCACCTTGCTTTCTAACAAGAATCCTATTCTTCACCTTAGTCTTGTCCATGACTTAAAAATCCTCACATGGGATCCAACTCCTTGAGTCAAACTTCCAATAAAAGATGACTCCCTCAAAAGGACATCTTTCTCTCTAAATCGCTACTATAAATAGACTTCTCCCTCAAAGGACAACTATGTAAAGCTCTTTTAAAAAAAAAGAGAATCTAAAGCTTCCCGCATCGATCAACTTCACGAAGACCTCAAGGAGTTAATTTTCTCATCCCATATAGACTTCCCACATCGATCAGTCTATCTCAAATATAAGTCAAAACAAAAAAAAATTTTTTCATCATGGACTTGCCCATCATGATCTTGGATCTCTTGCCAAAAGGCATGCTACCTCATATCATATAACATAACCATTTTTTTCTTCTCACCCTTTGCACCTTCATTTCCTACCACCTCAAGGGACCTACTGAACCGAGACATTTGGTGATCATGTGACTATTCTTCACCTTTAGAATAATCAATCATGCAATGTCTTTAGGGTCTTATGTTCATCAACCTATCTAAGGTATGACCCACCCATTATGATCCTTACCAATCAGGTGGCTTTCTTTCCTCCTCTTATCTTTTAACCTTCTTCATTACGTATTGATTATCTTATACAGACTAGATCCTCGACGCTTATCTTTGGGTAATTTTTCCTCTTTCACCACAATCAACTCAAAATCACCCATACCAATGTGCCCACAATTCACCCATACCTAAAAGACCTAAACTCAATCATGCCTATAACCTACCAACTCATTCTCATACCTCCTCACATTCTTCCCTAGCTTATGGGAGAACTACATCGGCTTGAGGTCCCTTTTCACCGGACTATGTAGGCAGCACTCCGAGGGCATGGGGCCCTTGGAGGTTAGCTCAGGCCACTCTCTACCCCAACCAATTCCCTTTTCCTTTTCCTAAATCACATTCTACCCTAGTTAGTTTCCTTTTTATATCAATAATTGGAAATTTAACCAAACAAACAACAGATTGCTTCACATTTTTATCATCATCATTCATACATTCATTATGTCTACCATTTCTTTACCATTATCATGCATGTGACTATAAAACATCTCAAACGTGACCCATATCATCATTAATTACACAAATTAATGAATTACATACTCAACCCATTTCAACTCAACCATCTATAAACCAACCTGACTCCATCCATGCCTAAACCAAAACCTAACTCCATCCATGCCTAAACCAAATCCATGCCTATGACCATGACTCAATCCTATGACTCACTCCATCCATGCCTAACTGACTCAATCCATGCCTATGACCTAACTCAATCCATGCCTAACCACCATGCCTAAACCACAACCTAACTCAACCATGCCTATAACCTGACTCCACCATGCCTAACACACCTATCATGAATCCATCTATGCATAATAATCCAATTCTATCAACACAGATACATCATGCCAAAATCACCATCATCTCTATAAATAAAAACATCCAAATATGTGTATCCATATACATAACTCTCAAATATCTTTAGCACATGCAGGCCGGTGTATATAAAAAAATCTCTCAAAACTCATATACATCCTCACTCTCTTTGGCACGTAGGCCAGGTATATATATATCAAAATGAATAAATACATCATAAAGGAGAGACACATACATCGTGCATCATCTCTGCAGGAACATCCTCCTCCATATCTCATCTCTCCCATCTCCTCCTCCTCTCCTCTCGCTCTCTGTCTCGGTGTGCACGATAACATCTCACCACCCGTCATGGGTCATGGCTGGTCCCTGCTGCAGTACATCACCTGGGGCTGGTCTCTGTGAACTGGTGGCCTCACCTTGATCCTGTCTCGGGCTCGATGGCCCCCTGTGCTCTCCACGCTGTGGGTACGGATCTGGTCCTCTCACTCAGGCTCTATGTTGTGCCTGTACTCTCCATAGGATAGAAAATCTATCCCCGCTACCATCAATTGATCCTGATAATATCTAGGCCTCACCTAGGGCATCCTGTAACCTAGATATGGGTACTATCTATGGTGGCCCCATCGCCTCTTGCCCTTGTGCCTATCCTGTGGGACCCTGTCCCACCCCTTCCTATGAACTGGGACCCTATCCTCGGTGCCTGTGGTGGTGCCATCGGCCTCACACCCTATACCTATACTCTAGCCTATAAGTGCCTCAATCTATGCTTCTATGTAAGTGCCAACTAGCCTCAAACTATAACCTACGCACTCCGTAGGGCGGCCACCTACTCATCATCACCCTCTCCATCTCCACCCTGGGCCATCTGGGCTCAGACTGGCCACCTATGCATGCAAATGTGGCCACCTCCACCTCTGAACCTGCCAACTACCCCTATACCATCCCCAACTATGTAATCAGGGTCACCACCTACCCCTGTAGGGCATCTCTCTACACGATGATGGTGGCTAAATCTGCTGCCCACCTGGGAGGTACTACTCATAAATGAGCCACCCACCACTATCTATACCTATCAGTCACTCCGGCATCATCAATCCTCCATCGTCTATCACCTACTCCTCCTACCTTGTAGGTACTATCAGCTATGGTAGTGGCAATGGTCTCTCCACATCATCTCTCCTAAGACTATGGGAAAGGTGGTGGTATATCCTGCGGCAGCCCAAACTCATCATTTGACCCTATCTACTAGGATCATCTCATGCTCCCCTACACGATGCCCCTCAATCCATCTGAGTATCTACAAGCCATCTAACTCATCAGCCATCTGATCTATATGAGGGATAGCCCACATACGGTCTCCAAATAATGTCCACGCTGGAAAATCCCTCCAGTAACCACCTGTAATAGGCTACATCATGTGTAACCCTACCTACTCGATGCTCTCCCATCATAGGCACCCATCACCTATACCCCACCCAAACAAAACCAGGCTCAAATGCATCCACCTGGGCATACCAATCAAAAACACACACAATGTGCTCAGTAGGCCCAACAATGAAGAATAAATGTGCAACATAAATGAACCTACGAGCCACCCATACGCCCATAGCTCTCTATATAACTACACTAGGAATGTTGGCACCCATGCAAAGTAGGTCCTATCCATCATCATATCATGTAGACCCCATCAGTGATCATGGGAATCTCCCACCTCTCGCATCCGGGAAAGTGCAAAACAAAGAACTACTACCCATCAATAATACTACTAGCCTCATCTCCTCTGGATGGGCTAGGTACATCTCTCCATAACTCAGGCGGTGCACTGTGGAATGTCATCTCTGCTAGTCCCTCACCAAATACTGTCAGCATCAACTCCTCATATGCCTCTGAGGAGATCGAGTATACCTGTCCCCAATATAGGTAACCGCAGGATCCTGTACACATCCTCCAAGGTGACTTTCATCTCCCCATCGTAGGTGGAACATGTTGGTCACTGAATCCCATCTATCGATGAGAGTGACCATCAAGCTCCACTTTTGACTACATGCCGGTAGTCAACCCCATCAATCGGCCCACATCTCGCATGACATGCCTCCACTCCTCGACTGTCACCACGCCTCAAACTCTCAAGAGTAGGGGTGGCACCCTATCTCGCATCCTCAATTGATCTCTCACCTACATCCAAAAAAACATCACATTAATTTCACCTTAATCATAACCACAATCTCACTCGCACCTCACCTATACCTACCACCCTACCTCTCTTTCCCTAGACCTCCTTACCTTTGTATCACATCTTCTATCTACCCACCCCAACCCTAACCCACTATCATTCACCCTTACCTATTTTCACCCTTTACCTATGTTCTGATCTTCCCCAAAACATCTTTTCTTACCCCTACCTACCTCACCCACCCAACCTAGGACACCTTTTGGCCCCTTTCTCCCCAAATCATGACCGGTACTGGTTACCCCTAACCGACCCTGGTCCCCCATAACCCGACATCGGTCACCTTCTTCATTTCCGATACTTTCACTACCACCACCGACACGCTACCAAACCTTCAACTCTCACTTATCGATTCTCTCCTCCAAACCCCCTTCTTCTCTACAAAATTCCTTTTTCTCCCTTCTACCCACCCAATTTGAAACCCAAATTCACCTGGACCCTTCCCCACCCCTTCAACCAATCACCTCCCCCATGCCTATTTTACCTAATTTTCCTCCCACCAATTCAAAATTCATTTTCCCCCAAAACCCATTTTTACCCACCCAACATCTAAATCAATCTAACACACAAAACAAAGAATGGATTGACTCTTACCTCATCATGTTATCATTTTGGTGGCATCGTCATCGCTGCACACCGTGGTCCACCCGATCCCTCCCCTACTCGCATCACCCAATCAACCGCCTCACCTCAACCAACCAATCGGTCAATCTGATCTCGTGGACCCATTATCAATTATCACCACTATCCCTTAGTCCTTTTCCTCCCCCTTTCCCTCTAATTTTTTAATTTGGCAAGTGACAAATGATTTGTAAAATGTGGAAAATTTCTTTTTACCTAACCCACCCTAACTTGACACTTCACTTTCTCCTCCCCTAACCTTATTACCGTTTACCATCCTCACCTCATCCTCATTTGGGGACTTGTTATTTTTCCTCCCCACCCCTAATTTGATGACCTACCTCCTTTTACCTCACCCATACCATCGTGACACTTCACTTTATCATCCTCGAACATCATTTACTACCTCACCTCATGACTCATTGGGGACTTTTATTTTACCCATACCCAACCTCTACCCATGCATGACCTAGTTACTTGACCCGTTGATTGACATACTAGCCTTATGTGCTCACTTTTCCATGACCGCACCATCCCTAACATCCGACCTTACCTTGCCTCTTGTCACATGACTATCCCGACCCAACCTTTGGTGTACCAAAACATACCTAAACATTCCTCCGCACCTAACCTCGCGTCATGTTTCCTCCCCATATCCTATACCTTGATACCGGAATCACCTCAACCTTGTTTGATAAACCTATCGACCTTAGACAATGTAGATTTTGCTTACTCTTCAACCTAGTATCGTGTTAGTTTTATACATGTGCATGCATTTTTGATGCTACTTACCTTTGACCCTGACCCATTACCTAGATTACTCGAGTAGACCTTTTTCCCCTTTTTACCCCCATTGCTCCACCTTCCTCTTCATCACATTCACCTTTTATCAAACCACTCACCGATTCTACCTTTTGCCTCATCAGTTCCTGGTTTGAGGGGGATCACCTTCACCCACACATGGGGCAACCACATCTTATTTTTGTCAACGTCGCTTACCAATACAAGCTACACAACAAAAAGGGGCAAAATGTAGACACCAAAATTGGGTCACACTCCCCTTGGTCCCTCGACAAATAACCAACTCGAACACACTCACCTAACCATGGCCCCTTTCACCCCACTTTAATATTTAATTAATTAAATTAATTTATGATCTCATAATATCTATTATTTAAATATCCTAATTGGATAATGCCCACACCACCACCTCACCTATACACCTCATCTAGCCACCTCACCCTAAGACCTATTCTTAGTATGTTGCCATAACTAACTAAGACCTACCTAAAACCTAAAAATCAAAGCCTACATTCCCTCTAACCACATTCCCACCCATTAGAAAGGAGGCTTCCATTCTAATCCATGAGAAAAATGAATGAGATCCCAGAAAATCAAGGGATCTGCCCATTTTAGTAAACCTAGGAAATCCCACCCCTAACCGACACTCAAGTTACCCTAAACCACCACCTGGATCAACCCGAACCATCGTCGGTTACCATTTATTCCCCAAAACAACCTTTTTTGTGGTGGCACATCTTCTAAGAGCAAGAGATGAAACCAGAGCTGCATGCAAGTAGAACCAACATTCGTACACGCATCAGAGCATCCACAGCCAACATCAAAAGCAATCACAGAGCCACTTGCATTCACGGGAGCATCCTGGGAAGTGCCATCACCACACCAAACTACACACATCTTATCAACTACCATTGCCATCCAACCATCAAGCTCATACAATAGTAAGTGTTTTGTTAACCAACATTTATCTATTGTCATTTTAGTAGACTCTTTTACTTCTATTATCAGTTTCTACTCCCATTCCCATTCTCCCACCATTTACCTCCATGAAAACTTGACCATTCCTTCACCCACACCATTAAACTACCCATACCTAGTTTTTAAAGATCCCTGAGTATACCTAAGACCCACACAAACCTTGTCATTTCCCTTTCCATTTCCATTTAGCCTCAGATCTGCCCCCACATCAAGTTTTTATTAAGTTTCCTGTACCTCGACCATACCGACGCCGGTTACCCACAACCATCACCGGTTCACTAAACCGACATCGGTCATACCGATCATTCGGTCTCGTGTTTTTACCCTCAGACCAAGAACAAAGCCTAAAATCCCCACCAAATACCCAAAACAGCCCAAAACTAGACCTTGACCAGTACCAATACTCTGACAATGACCTTGACCTTCAGATTTAATCATAGCCTAGCCTATGTTGTGAATGAGTATGCTTATTGTAGTCGAATGAGATACCTAAATCATTTTAACTATAGTAGGATTTCCTTTATTGTTAACATTGAATTGTTTTAAACAATGGATTGACAACCGTCTAGGGAGTATCACACTTCCCGGATCTAACATACGCTAGGTCCCTTTGCGTATACTATTTAACCCACCGCGTATATTTATTTAACTTCTATTTGGTGGTCTTGTCAAAAGGAAGCTCTCACGATCGATGTGGATCAAGAAGTCATATGAGCGTATCAGCTAAACAATATTTTAATATGTATTCCTCCTAGAACCCTTATCTATTTCACAATATTCAAAGAAACGCTCTAGAATCGGTGAAACATTTATACATGAACCGATTTAGTGATCCATAATATTTAAATTTCTGGAAAATGCAGCCCCGTGCAAGAGCTTTGTCATGCACAAATTATCATTTAAAAGATCTCAATAAATTAAAAATCGACTTGCATATAACAACCAAGAAAAAAATACAAAACCCCAATTGTCAGATACCCATATTGATTGGGTTACCCAAATCAATTCCTTTATGCAAATCAATTTATATACCCAAATCAATTTGTTTACGTAAAAACACAACCAAATTTCGGTTTAACAAAATGAAAACCACAAGCATAAATCGATTTTAAACACACAAATTCACAAAACATTTTCCTTCTTCCTGTACAGGAAAAACCCAACTCTTTTCCTTTTGGGTATAATTTATTATAATGCAGAGAAGGAATTTTTAACCTTTCTTTTACTTTATTTTTGTTGATCAAAACCCAAAACCCCATCTGCGTATTTTTCTGGGTTAGGTTAAAACCACACAAAGAAAACTAAAAAGAATACATAATCCATCAATTTCCTTTTCATACTTCATCTCCAAACAATTAAATCAAAAGTTGTCCACAATTTCTTTGATTGTCATTAAAAACAATGTGTATTTCCTCATTTTTTTACAAATAATGCAACAGAGAAAGGAGAAGATATTCATGCCTGAAGTAAACCTCAGAATCGGCAACCTTCTACTCTTCCCACTCCAACAAGTTGAATCCTTATTTCCTCCAAAACTCACACAGGTATTCCAGAAGGGGAATGAAAATAGACGAAGGAAAAATAACAGAAAAATATAATGAAAGAACTATAGTTGGGCAGCATATTGAAGAATTTTTGGCTTCCCAATGTTGGTACGTGTTTTAGTGCATGCCGCACACTTGTGCCATGTGAAGGTGTTTCACTTTATGAAACCCATAAATTTCAATAACTAAATAAAACTTTTGGCTTACATGCCAAATCCCTCTAATATATATATATATATATATATATATATATATATATATATATATATATATATATATATAATTAATATTTCATACATTTTTTTACTTTAGTTGTTACCTAGCTTAATGGTTAAGTTAAAATTAACCTTCATAATACAAGTCCACATATTTCCAACAATATATTACCATAAAAATTAGTTGAATTTCTAGGTTTATATAAAACATTCCAATACGAAAAATCACCAAGTCCGTAAATAATAATTCAAATATTCTCATAAAGCTGGCTTGATATAACATTGTCAAATTAAACAGAGACAATTATCATCGCGGTCATGCAAAAGTCGAACAAAACAAAAGACGACCAAACCGATTAAAATAAAGTAACCAAAATACAAATAACCGAAAGATTCACTATCATTTATGAACCATTTTACCTATGATTAAGGCCTAATCATGTTTTAGGAAGGATCATCAAGGTGGGTGCGGGGTTATTCATTCCGTAGTGTCATGCCCGCATCGAAGATGTGGGTCATGATATGACGAACCAAATGAATTTTACACCCAATGATGATCTCGTCTAATCCTGTTTAGACTTAATCGTAGTTAATTTAACTTACAAGAAATTTTGGGATGTTACATACTCCACCCCTTAGAATAATCATCATCTCGATGATTTCAGGATAAATAGATAAACTAACCCACTATTCATTTGCTACATAAATATATTTCAAATCAGCTTAGAATTTGTAGCAATATTATTTTAGCTGAATCATAAAGGTCACAACAACCCTTGTACATATAGAAAATCAGTCTAACTTTTAAATCGTTAAAGGATTCTTCACAATTATTGTCCTAAACAAATTTCTTACCCTTCTTTTGCAAAGAAGTGATAGGTCTTGCTAACCTAGAGAAGTCCTTTACAAACTTTCGATAGTAGCCTGTCAGACCCATAAATCTTCTCACTTCATGCACATCCTTTGGTGTTGGCCATTCCATGATGGCACTGATATTCGAAAGGTTCATTGAGATTCCTTCTTTACTTAATAAGTGGCCTAAGTATTGTACATCGTAATGATAGAAAACACACTTAGATAATTTTCCATATAATTTAAGTTTTCTCGAGAATTCCCAAAGACAATCCTAAATGTTCATCATGTTCTTCCTCATTCTTGGAGTATATTAATATATCATCGAGAAAGATAAGTACAAATTGGTCTAAGTATTCCCTAAATACGTTGTTCATCAAGTTCATGAAAGCGGTAAGTGCATTTGTTAGACCAAAGGGAAAAACTATAAACTCGTAATGCCCATACCTTGTTCTAAAATCGGTTTTATGGATATCTTCATCCTTGATTCGTAGTTGATGATAACTGGATCTAAGATCAATCTTGGAAAACACTTTTGTGCCCCCCATTTGATCAAATAGATCATCGATTCGGGGTAGTGGGTACCGATTCTTCATTGTTACCTTGTTGAGCATTTGATAATCAATACAAAGTCTGAGGGTCCCATCCTTCTTTTTTACAAAGATAACCGGTGCACCCCATGGTGATATACTTGGTCTAATCAGACCCAAGGACAAAAATTCATGTAATTGAGCTTTCAACTCAACTAATTCAGTTGTTGTCATTCTGTATGGTGCCTTGGAGATTGGTTTCATTGCTGGTTTGACCTCTATTGTGAAGTCAAATTCATGCTTAGGTGGAAGTCCGAGCAACTCATTTGGAAACACATCTCTAAATTCCCTTAGGATGGGAAATGCTTTAATTTCAGGCTCAATTTCTTGTCTGAATTTGTTATTTTTATAGCATATAGATGGCAGCCCTTCCGCTTTTGCCTTTTTAGTTGCATGCGAAAATCGCCTAGTGACAAACTCTCTTTTAACACCTTGAACACTTGTTGTTTTCTCTGCTTGATCATCGCAGCAGGTTACACTTTTCCCTAAGCAATCCAAGGTTGCATTATGTTGACTTAACCAATTTATACCTATGACAACATCATAGGATCCAAGAGGTGCCACATACAAGTTTAATCTTGTCATGAACTCAGGTAATTCTAGTGGTGCCTCAAACAAACACTGATTCACTCTGTGTATAACTATTATTTCCATACTATACAATCCAAATGTGTTCCATGTACCCAGCTCTTATTTTGAGTTTATCAAAGAACTTTAGATGAAACAAAACATTTTGTTGAACCGGAATCAAATAAAAAACAGAAACAGTTCTCCAAAAAGCTTACTTGAAGTTTCTATTAGAGTCGCTTGCTTTTCTAGCTTGCTTATTATGGACTGTAGCATAAATCTTATGTTGTTGCCCCTCTTTATTTACTACAGTAAATCCCTTCTACTGATTATTCCATTGTCCTCTTTGCGGACAATTGTTAGCGAAATGATCACCACCACACTTAAAACATCCTCCCAATGGTCCTTTTCTCTCAATCTTATTCTGGCTGAAACTTGTTCCTTGTTGCCCATTTTTATTATTATTCACAACATTTCTACCCACTATTCCTCTTTTATTGACAGGCCTAAACTTGTTGTTTCCCTTTTTCCATGTTGGTTTACTTGCGGTTGATGTTTGGAAATTGCTATTTTTCCTTCTATTTTCCTCTTTAGAGGCATAAATACTTCACAACTTTAGTTCTTGCTTGATAGCTTTTTCAAACACTGTTTCCATCGAGGTAGGTCCATGAACATCTACCTCACCACCAATACTAGGATTCAATCCCATTATAAATTTTCTCATTCTAAACTTCTCATCCTTTTGATACAAAGGAACATATTTCAACAATCGAGTGAAACGTTCCCAATATTTTGTAACTAAGTACTTTCCTTGAGTTATATTTTGGAATTCTACCATCTTTTGGTCAAAGTATAGCTGAGGTAGCCATCTTTGATGGAAGTAGGCCTTGAACTACTCCCACATGATCATACCAGAATCAATTCCTAGTTCCATTTTTCTGGTTATCCCACTAGGAAGATGCTTCATGGGACAATTGGTAGGCTCCCCATACTACTTTTGTCTCCTCTAAAAAAGTCCCTAATCTCAAAATACTTTTCCATTTTAGAGAGCCAATTTTTAGCACCATCCCCAAGAGTTGTACCATCAAATTTAGGTGGGGATATTCTTTTAATGTCCCTTGCTAACTCAACAGCCAACCTTGCTTTCTTATTTTCCCTTTCATTCAGGTGCTCAGGTTGATCATCATATTGCTCATCACCCTGATTCTCATCCCTACGATCCTCATTCTCTTCACCACCCTGACCTTGTTGTTCTAAGGAAACAACTCGGTTTTGGGTGTCATTCAAAAGGTTGAGGATTTCTTCTAACTTAGCAGTCGTATTATCCGACACATCATCAATATTTACCCCACTGTCACTTGCCATACTAGCTCTTATTGCCGGCCTAGCCATAGTTTCCTATTTTATAAAAGAGGATACTTTTATTAGAACATGTGTCCCATTAATGTCCAAGTGTCTGAGCCTCTGGCTCTGATACCAAAATGTAATGCTCAAAATTACAAGAGCTGAAAAATGAGGATTTTTTTTTAACACATAAACATAATAACAAATTACACAACTACAATCATATAGATTTATTTAATCAAATTCATTAATCAATTTTTCTCTTTTGATCTATCCGATAACATCCATGTAAGCCATGTGCGGCTGAGAAGGGTGTATCCAGATCTCCACGATCTCCCTTCGTCACTACTTCGAGTGACAATGCTTACTAGCATTTCGGCTCAACCTTTTAAAGGTCATGGGAACTATGTGAAAGTCCTTGGGTCTACCACGAAGCTAGTTTCCCGACTTCATATTCCGGTATCCGACCATTTTCTACCTCATGTTCAGTATTTCAACTTCCCATGATCAGGTTACAGACAATTTTTTTTTATTTAATTGGAGGACTAGGTGATCAGACAATGCACAACCATCAATGCATTACTTTGGCCAAAGTTATCCGCCGTGCAGGTTACGGCTAAACTCAAGACAACACACTAGTCTTATGAGTTTTAAGTCTTCCACCACCTCACAACTATCCCTTTCATAGTTATCTAGATCTTTATAGTTTGTTTTTATTTTATTTCCAATTAAACCTATCTTGCAAGAGTTTATATTGAGATAGATGCCAAAGGCCAACTAGGATCTTTATGAGATAAGTACATTCGTTATGCTGAAATGTAACTATATCAGCATTCCACATGTACTTATCCCTTAATATGCCTAATGGATCTTTTCATCTATTTACCATCCCATTTAGTCTCTTTTTTCCGATGTTTGATTCTTTAACCTTAAATTACCTTTTACAATGATACTCTTCCATTCTCTATACAACAGATTTACAATCTTATCATATTAATACCAAGTTTACCGAAAGGCCAAATTAAATATATATTAAAACATGTATATTTAATTATTCCTTCGATTAGCTACGCCACTAAATAGCTTATTTAATTTAGAAATTAAAGACAATTGATTGTTACAATAATTGCCCAATTATCGGCTTCATACATTGATAACTATCAAATAAATGTATTCAACAATTTGTGAAAAGTAAGATTTCACAACTCAAGTATTCATCATTTACTCATATTGAGATATTATTACACACAAAGTAATCATCTCTTTATTAAAATCATATATTACATATGTCGTTAAGGCGAAATATATAACCGGTATAATAATTCTCACATAGTGAGGTTTGAATATTTACAATGGGTCCAAGATCCCAATAATTCAGCCAAAAATTCAAGGATATCATCCTTTCACCAATTGAAATCCAAGTATCTCATTTAGATCCATGCTACGATAAAACTTCACAAGACATGAGTTTCCGCACATCCGAATGTAACGGCTAATGGTCCTATAAGACTGGAGTAGTGGTATGATGTCAGTTCAAAATGAACTGGCATGAATATTAACTCCATTTTCTGATGTAATTAATTAATAAAATATGAAAGGATATACATGTTGTTTTATCAACAAGCACATGGTAATACAACTGAAAATGTATTACTACCTGGTTTCTATAAAGATACAACTATGGATGCACACAAATAGAACAACCAATTTCTATTTCAGCGATCATGTTTCCCTCTAATCACAAAGGTCAATACATCCGTATTCCAGCTTCAATCAATAAGCATTTGACATTTAAAATTTCTACATAACTTCATGTAAAAACAATATGATTAAGAAGAGTATTTTTTTCAGTCAATGAGCAACTCTACAAATTAGCACAAATATCACCATATTTACATCACTTTAACATGTTCTATCTGGTAAACAAACATCCCAACCAACAATATAGCAGACACATGGTTACATCATTTAAACATACTCTTTTTAGTAAAAGAACAACTAATAATTTCTTTCATAAGATATCATTATTTTAAACCCAATCATGCCTCCAATTACTCCTTGGTGCATCTCGGTCAAGTTGTCCTGGCTTTCATGCCCTTACCAAGACAAGCAATTTCTTTTTCACAGTCTTACAAGAATCCAAGTCATATTGCCAGGCTGGAAGTTACAGGCTAAATGCCATTTTTTTAATTATTCACACATAACAAGACACCCTCATTTATACATGAACCGATTTAGTGGTCCATAATAATAAAATTTCTGGAAAATGCAGCCCCATGCAAGAGCTTTGACACCCACAAATTATCATTCAAAAGATCTCAATAAATTAAAAATCAGACCTGCATATAACAACCAAGAAGAAAAATACAAAACCCCAACCGGTTGCATACCCATATTGATTGGGTTACCCAAATCGATTCCTTTATGCAAATCGATTTATATACCCAAATCGATTTGTTTACAGAAAACACACAACCAAATTTCAGTTTAACAAAATGAAAACCCACAAGCACAAATCGATTTTAAACACACAAATTCACAAAACGTTTTCCTTCTTCCTGTACAGGAAAAACCCAACTCTTTTCCTTTTGGGTATAATTTATTATAATGCAGAGAAGGAATTTTTAACCTTTCTTTTACTTTATTTTTGCTTGATCAAAACCCAAAACCCCATCTGCGTATTTTTCTGGGTTAGGTTAAAACCACACAAAGAAAACTAAAAAGAATACAAAATCCATCAATTTCCTTTTCATACTTCATCTCCAAACAATTAAATCAAAAGTTGTCCACAATTTCCTTGATTGCCATTAAAAATAGAATGTGTATTTCCTCATTTTTTTACAAATAATGCAGCAGAGAAAGGAGAAGATATTCATGCCTGAAGTAAACCCAGAATCGGCAACCTTCTACTCTTCCCGCTCCAACAAGTTGAATCCTTCTTTCCTCCAAAACTCACGCAGGTATTCCAGAAGGGGAGAATGAAAATAGACGAAGGAAAAAAATAATAAAAAATATAATGAAAGAACTATAGTTGGGCAGATATTGAAGAATTTTCGGCTTCCCAATGCTGGTACGTGTTTTAGTGCATGCCACACACTTGTGCCATGTGAAGGTGTTTCACTTTATGAAACCCATAAATTTCAATAACTAAATAAAACTTTTGGCTTACATGCCAAATCCCTCTAATATATATATATATACTAATTAATATTTCATACTTTTTTTTTACTTTAGTTGTTACCCAGCTTAATGGTTAAGTTAAAATTAACCTTCATAATACAAGTCCACATATTTCCAACAATATATTACCATAAAAATTAGTTGAATTTCCAGGTTTATATAAAACATTCCAATACGAAAATCACCAAGTCCGTAAATAATAATTTGAATATTCTCATAAAGTTGGCTTGATATAGCATTGTCAAATTAAATAGAGACAATTATCATCGCGGTCATGCAAAAGTCAAACAAAACAAAAGACGACCAAACCGATTAAAATAAAGTAACCGGAATACAAATAACCAAAAGATTCACTATCATTTATGAACCATTTTACCTATGATTAAGGCCTAATCATGTTTTAGGAAGGATCATCAAGGTGGGTGCGGGTTATTCATTCCACAACCAAATGTCATGCCCCCTGCAGACTTAACCGTAGTTAATTTAACTTACAAGTGGGTCATGATACGACGAACCAAATGAATTTTACACCCAATGATGATCTCGTCTAATCTTGTTTAGACTTAACCGTAGTTAATTTAACTTACAAGAAATTTTAAAAGAAGATTATTTTAAATGTAGATCCATCACTTTTCTCATCAGAGATGTTTGAGGAGGAGCGGAATATTCTTCAAAATATCAATAATGCATCGTAGGATTTGTAGGCATTAGGAGTTTTATCGAGAGAGTTCTATACAAGATGAGAAAACTCCACCTCTTGTTAATAGTTAAAAGAATATCAAGCTTCCCTATAACAAAAGATTGAAAAAAGTATTTAGTTTCACCATGTGACAGGTGTGTTGTCACAATTCTGACACTAGTGTAGGAATTAAAAGATAGTGGCCAACCAATTTTTCTTTTTTATTCCGTGTGGCAGACGTAAGGACAACTATGATTCAGAATCATAGGTAGAAAAGAGGATTCCCTCATAATGTGTTCTTATATGACATAACTTTCTTGAAATCTTTGAAAACAATTGACAACCCATCATTTTGTAATTATATTGGCAATGCTTTATGAAAATATGTCTTCATAAAGTAATCCACCTCTTGATAGAATGAATACAAGACTAATTTTGAATTGGAACTATATTTATTGTTGTATCACATTTATTGAAAGTTTTCAACAATTTAATATGCAAACTTGTAATTGGATTTTTCTTACAATGAATGTTTTTATGTTACTATTTGGAGATGTAAAGCATGGTTTAAGACACTTAGTGTGTGTTTGTTTAAAAGAATTTATGTTTCATGTAGAGATAAAACATTAATCAATAATCACACAAATGGATCCAAATAAATCACTGTCTTTATTTCAATAATAAAACAAAATATAAAAAATGAATTTATTACAAGTAAAACAACAATCTATTAAGACTAGTTGATTATCATTAATCAATATGAAATATATCAATATATCAAATCATTGTCAATAGCGTCAAGAATGTATACAAGAAATTATAACTTTGGAAATTGAAACAATCCTGGAGCAACCCATTCATTTGTGTCCTAGAATTCTATTGAATTGGTAGCATGTTTGGTGGATGTGTTCGAATCCCGATCAATCAATGTTACCGACTCCTCTTCTTTCTACAAGTGAATTCCATAATGCAAGTGCTCTCTCATAAGGAAAATTTTCCATAGAGTAACTAGATACATACAATCTCAGACAACTTTCTAAATTTCTATCTAATTTGTTACAAACTTTTGATTTTACAAAGGACAATGCACTGAATACCCTCTCATCTTCAACAAATCCCGAATCATAGTTTGAAAAAGTTCATATAGCTGAATATACTCACTCAAATCCTCTCACAAAATACTACTTGAATAAAGCTTCTTCCAAAGTCTTCTAATGGAACCATTTTCATTTGGCTCATCTAGAAACCGAAATTTGATCTAGCATAGTGGTGGAAAAATCATGTGACTGAGAACTCAATAACTTCTTTTGTAAAATACCTTCAACAACAACTCCATTTATCTCTTCACGCTTACAAAAATGTTCCATTAGACTAGTCATGTATTTGATAAATAAAGTATTGATGGATGTTTTAGGTATGTTTCTAACTATATTCCAAAATTGTGGATTGACAACTCCCATTGCTTCAAGTAATTTATCCTTTTTGAATCTTTCACAGATCTCTGTAGATAAAGATTGAGAAATATTTTTCAATTTATTTCGAGTGTCACTTAGTACTATTTCATATAAATTACATGTCACTCTTACTTCCATCTCCTCTGACCTAGCCAAATCTTCTCTTCTCTGAAAAGTATGAAGTGGTATCTCTTTCCCATGTGTTATTATACACAAGATGATCATGTATATTGAATTTTAAGAAGCAAATTGCATTCTTAAGGTTTGTTAATGCATTCCTCTTTTAAAATAGGACCCTGAAAACTTCCATTTGACAAATATAAACTATCTAGACTCATGCACACACGTTTTCTGAGTCTTATGAAGTTTGTTATGTAGATGCAACGCTCTTGCACATGCTTCATCAAAACATTTATCTCCTTCAACATTGGCAAAATACCACATAGTGTAAGTAAAGTTTCAATATTTATTAGACGATACAATAAATATTTAGCTTTATCTACATCCGTACAATATTTATACATAAAACTCAAATATTCTACAAGTAGGCTCATACATTGAAATCCATTTGGTATCTACATCTTTGAGAAGATTTTTCCCATCTATCAATCCAATTACAAATTTCTAAAATTCTAAAAATCTCTTTGGACTACTTGAATAATATGCATGCAAATCACATATCAGCTCCTCCACTTTGGCAACACTTTTGAATGTGCTCACAATTTTATAGTCCGATTCATTCTATGAGCCATGTAATGAATTACAATCATATAGGGGGCAACAATTGTCTATAAAAAAAAACATAGAGACCAGTTTCTAGCCCATGCATTACAGTTACTCTGCCGGTTCAACACAAACTAACTTCATTGTAATGGAAAAATCATCCATACCTACTAATATCCTTCAAAATTGACACCACCAATTTGTAAATGTTTTCAGAATTACAATTTTCACTCATTTTATGAACTACTAAGAGATGGGGATTTCTTACTTCATTTGCAAATGTGTATACATGAATACAAACCCATGAAGTATTGTCCACTGTTGTAACCTCATCAATTGAAAGGGAAATAAACTTTGTATTTTTAATAGCCTCTTTCATATCCTCCTTTTCTACCAGAGCAAGACATTTTTCTATTTCCTAGCCACTACTATCTGACCAATGTGATTGTGGAATGTTCTGTAAGCCAATAACCTGATAAAAAATTTTTTTTTTGAGAAATCTGAAATGGGTCTTCCCTTTTTCAATATATGGAATATAGTAGCAAATTGAATACTTTTGGCATGCATTTCAGTCTCCATAGCTTTTCTCAATTTTGCTACAATTGTGCCACCTTTTTCATTTAGATTTTTCAAATTTTTTGTTCTTTTTCATATTCTTATGTGTACTTAACATGCAAGCAGTCTTTTGCATTTTTCCATTTATGAGATCTTACTATGCTCCCATCCTTTTTATTTGGGAAATATATATTTTCCCACAATGTTTTTTTCAATGGTGTCTAGTTTGAGTTGCATTGTGTGATCTTTCCCTTGTTTCCAACTACATATTTTACATCGAAATTGAGTTGGAATATCATTACCATTTTTCATATCCACGGTTCAATAAAAGGATATTTGGCTACCCAGTCAAACTGAAAGTCCTTCCTATTGTCCAATTTGTCCTCTTTCTTCTTATAGATTTTTTTACTTCCTTCGACTTCAACTTGTGCATCTGGGTTCTCATAGGAATATCTTGATCCTCACGTCTCCTTTTTCTGGAAACAAAAATTGGAGTAGAAGATTCCTCTATTGTTGGTGTTGGATGAGAATTTGATGAATCTTCTCCTAGTTCGATGTCATCAAGGGAATGAATGTTTTCATCAATCGGATCATCTCAAAATATTAGTTTCATTAAAACAAAAAGATCATTAACATCTCGAAACACATTAGTTTGTGAAGGTGTTTGAGAAATGTTTGCATATAAAAGTGTTACATAAATAGTATTAATTATTTATATTATTAATACCACTAAATAAACATAAAAAAGTGTGCAAAGAGTAAATACTCAATTTTATAAAGAGGAGTATTTGAAACATACAATATGAAAAATATAATAATAAAATTATGTAAATTAGTAGATAGTACATACCTATATTTTTTGCAAATCCTGACACAACATTCGTTTTTTGTGAGTTTCCAAAATAGCCAAACAATTTCTTGTTACTCTTTTTTGAACTGGTAGTAACCTTCTTACCCTACTTTCTAGAATCCATGGATATGTCGCAAATACCAAGTTTTGAAAGACAACTACAGGTGTGGATGGAAAATAGGGATTGGCGGGCTTGGGGATGGACGGATAAGTTGGAAGGATGAGATCGAACGGCTTACATTTGGATGGCTTGGGGATACACTACTTGGGGATGCATGACTAAGTTGAACAACTTGCATTGGATGCTTGCGAGTTAGATGGATTACGATTGGATGGATTGTAATAAGACAGGAAAGTTGATAAGCTAGATTACATCCGGATGGATTTTAGTTGGGTGACAAAGCTTGGAGTTTGACGGTAGAGATTGAATGGTAAAGGTTGGACATGTTGGGGTTGGGTGGAAAAGATTGCAAAAGGCCCAAGGTTTAGACACTTGTATATGTATTATACCTAGGCACTATAGTAATATACTTCGGTGAATATGTGCACAGGTTGATTCGAAACATTGGTAAATTACATGCATAAGTTCATTTATATGTGTAAATAGTAGGTGAAATGACCCATACTAAGGACTTGTTGGCGAATTTTCCGGTGAACTAGGCGACATCCAACCGCTGAATTCACCATTTCTAATTTCCAAAAACCTGAATATTTGCAAGTTTGCAAAAAATTGACACTAAAATTTTCCCTAGATATATTGACACAAATTATTAAAAATGCAGGGAATATGAAGAATGTATTATGAATAGAATCATTTGACATATCGGTGATTCTGAACCCTCAACATTCAATGATGTAGATTTGTCTACCATAATCTTTGAAATGTTGCAAGGAGAAACTAAAATCAATAAAATTTTAGTAAAATTTATGTGATGTGTATGTTTGAATCAAATACACATCTATCTTTCAATGAAGAGAAGCCTTGAGTAGAAAGGAATTTTCCTTTACCAATGTTAGAAGAGGATGATGGACGTGGGCTGGAAGCTTATGTTGTTCTAACATTTTCTTAAGTGCTTCAATTCTTGCAAAACATCTAGATTCTAAATGATTTATTTTGTTACAAAAGGGGCATGGATCATACACTTTCCTTTTGACAATATTTTTCCCTTTCCTAGGACTAGAAGAATTAGGAGCATCAAAGGTTTTATCAGTGGTAATAGGAGATGATTTAATAGATTTTGTAGTCTTAGGTCCATAATTTTGCTTTTCTCTCCCTTTACCCTTAGGATAATTTTCTAATAATACCTGATTTGAATGGTAAGGCATCAAGTGACATTAATTTTGATTGTTCATGAATGAAGGCACTTGAAAATGGTCTCCTAGAGCATCCATCGTGGAAAATAAAGTAGAAGTGAAAATTGAATAGGGACCCTTTAACTTTGACGAGAATTAGAAAGATGCAATTATCGTAAACTCCATTTCCATTTGTAATAATTTAAACTCATTAATCTTGGAAAATAAGCTTTCAAATTTATCCCATACCTCTTTTGGAGATTTTGCAGTTGAAATATGGAATCGTGGACTATCGACAACATTCGAGAAATAATCCCGAGCCTCATCTTATTTACATGCATAACTGTACTTGTCTTTTTCATTGGTGAAGGCAGGTACTGAGTCTTGAAAAATGTGCCGAGAGACCACTGTGATTTAAGAAACTACTCCATTTTTGGCTTCCATGCATGGTAGTTTGTCGAATTTAAAGGTTCGAACAAACGTAAATCCATTATGTTTACGGGCACATAAGAAGAAGGCACTCCCTTTGACATGGCGGAAAATGTACAATCCCCAAAAAGCAATAATGGACAAAAAGGCTTTCTCAAAAAATATTGTTCACAAATTTTTTTGCCACCTTCAAATTTTAATTTTGGGTATGAAAAAATTTTAATTGAAAAAAATAATTTTCAATAAAAATTCACCTTGCAAAAAAAAAAGACTAACCCAGAGAACTAGAATTGAGCTTCCAATCAAGTTGTGAGAGGCGATGTATTGTCAAGTTGAGTATAGAACTCGATGAGTTATGTGTATGAATTGATGTATTGGTGAGTGGCTAAATGACTTGCGATCTAGAAACCAAGATGAGTTGTGAGTTAATTAATCTTTAACAAAATTGAGTTCTTCAAACTGTGACAACCTCTGTCCAAAAAAATGTTTTAACTGTTGTGTGCCACCTTACTTGTTCATGCAATATAATATAAAGTATTATATTTACCTTTTATTTTTTTGCAGAGGAAAAAATAAAAAAAAAATGAATTGAATTAGATGTTGAGGAGCAACGTTTCCTGGTGGGTGATGAGTCTCTGTAAATCAGTAAGTCAAGAATCTTCTATTCCTCCATCCCTACACCGTTTAATGAGGTTGCTAAAATGGTTGTCCGCTACATTACTTTAGAAGGTCACTTCTTGACCCTACCTCTACACCATTTAGTCCTTTTAAATCACTTCGGTATATTGCTAAAGTTAGTTTTCCTTATTACATCTTGCATTCTCTTGGGAAAATCAATTAGGAAGTTCAAGCTCATACGAGGGTTCTTCCTTTACACCAAGGAGTGATTTTCCTCCTTCACCACTACTTTCTCGATGTGGTTGTTAATGACCATGTCCCCTCTCTTCCCTTCCCTCTGCCCCCCTCCTCCTCAACAGCCAAGGATTCGAACCAAGAACCTAAATGTTAGAGAGCCCTTGTCTGATCCTCCCCTACCAAAATAACCCTTCGTAGTAACTCAAAGGGTAAGGATACTATTGGAGCTGAGAGTTTGTTGAAAATTAGTCAAGTTTCCCATGCTCCTTCTAGCTCGGGTTTGTCTACTCAAATAAAACAACAAGTTGAGGCCATTAAGGGGATCGAGGAGAATGTGGACATTCTTATCAAAGAAGGCATTAAAACCAATCTGGACCCCTCTACCCTCTCTAACCTAGAGGAGAAACTAAATAGCCTCTCCACTCAACTCAGTGACTTGGAGGAAAGGGTTTTACAGGTGGAAGACATGCATTCTAACCAACTCACAATACATAGGGCAGTTCTAGACTACATTCAAACAAATGTGCAACATGTTTGTGAGGCTTGCGGTATCCCAGGGTCGGTCTACTTGGAAGAACAAAAAATAAAAAAGAAGACAATCACTAAGAGCAACTAGGATCCAAAAATGCAAATGGCTATCAACCTCTACAAAGCCTTAAAGATTGCATTGAAATTTTACAACAAATATCTGACTTAGTTGTGTTTTGTTGTTTTTTTGCTATTTGGATACTTCTATTTTGATGTTATTTGTCATTAGCCGGGCTCCTTATTGCGGTTGGCCCTTGCCTATGTTTATTGTTTGGATTTCTAGCTCCTAGGATTTTTTTGGGGTGTGGCCCCCCTATATCAAAAAACCACATTGTTGCTAATGTCCATCCTGGATTTTGAGCCTTTTTGTACTACATGGTATTGTCCCTTCAAAACCATTTACCAATAGTAAAAAATTAGAGTATAAACCCTAATTCGACCAAACAATATATGCAAAAGTGGTTGAGTGGAAGTTTGAGTGGCTCGGAGTGATTGATTTCATCGCCGAACACATGCAAACCATCATCAAGTAGAGAGGAACTAGGGAAGGAGTGGTCGTTTAAGCCACCACTAAACAAGGCACATAAGCCGAAGGTAGAGCGGTTGAGCAAAGTTAAAACAGTTAAGAGCTAAGATGGGCCACTAGTTTGTTGTCAATCACCCATAGTCTAGTGCCAAGAAAAATAATAGAGAGGTCGAGATTCAATGAGATCCACACACAAACCGAAAGGAATAGTGTGCGGGAGCAAAGGACAAAAAATCCTAATAGGTAAAAAACGTGGCAAAGGTGAATGCGGACCAAGGCCGAACCAAGTGAAAACTTGGAGCAAAGGTAAATCTGCTCCCAAAACATCCGAATGCCAAGCAAACATGATCACTACCGATATGATAACTCCTCAACAAGCTAAAAAAATGGTGCCTTGTAATAATTAAATCGGTCGATGTTCAAGCAAACTAAGCCAATGAAAAATAAATCGAGCCTTGAAAAATAAGGTAGGATAAGTTAATGAGGAGGTAGATTGAGTCACTGAGTAGGCAATTCGAGTCATAGAGGAGGAAGGCCGAGTCACGAGAGAGGAGGCAAGCCGAGCTAAGCCTTGACAACGAGTTGTGTAAGAAGCAAGGTGAGCTAGGGAAAATTTTAGTGGTGAATTTTTGTAAACTCACAAATATTAGGGATTTTGAAATTAGAAATGGTAAATTTTCAGCAGCAATACCACCCAGTTCACCTAAAATTTCGGCGACAAGTCATTTATATGGGTCAGTTCACCTACTATTTATAGTTAAAAATGAAATTATGCATGTATTTCACCAACATTTCTAATCAAAATGTGCAAATATTCACCGAGGTATGATAATTTTCTGGGGGTTATAAGGGGTTACCCCCTTGCAGGTCTGGGGTCGCATGCCCAGAGGGGGTTCGGAGGCACACCCAAAGCCACATTTTATATGTTTATTTCTAGGGAGACGCATCGCCTATTTTTGAAGAGATGGTTTTCTTAACAACACATCATACATGGGATGAATGACCATTCAAAGTCATCGAACAAAATGCCATCCAAAGTCACTGGGACGACCTTCCAACACATCTTTGGATGATAGACCAATAAGTTTGGATGAACAACCAATGGATTCTCGTCCCAATGCAAAGGTGATGACCATCTCACTGGCGGACCGTCCAACCGAAATAGACGCCTAAATACGGACATCCAACAAAGAGTGTTCGACCATCCAACTTGGGTTAGATGGATGTCCATTGTCTGTCGTCTAACCTAGGTTGGACAGAAGACAATGGACGGTCGTCCAACCTAGGTTGGATGGAAGACAATGGACGACCATCCAACCCAGGTTGGATGACAAATAATGGATGACCGTTAAACCCAGGTTGGATGACAAACAATGGAAAATCATCCAACCAAGGTTGGATGGTAGATAATAGATGTCCGTCCAACCCGGATCGAAACAACCGTCAAACATGACGTTCAAAACCCATCCAACCATACGAAACCATCGAAAAAATCACCCTTAAAATTCACCTTTTCCGCGATTCACTTTTTCAAGATTTTCCATCGTTTGAAAGTCCATTTCGAGATTTGATACCCATTCTATGATAATTTTTCGGAGGGGGTCTTAAAAATAACCACAGGGCAAGTTGAGACCGAGTTGAAGATCAACAATCTGAAAAAAACCTTTCCTCAAGAATCCTTCAAACAAGACAGGATCATAAAATAGAAACCAGAGAGTAGAAAAGCAATAAAATCTACACTGCAACAAAATTGCACAGCAAAGGTTGAGACTGAGAATTATGCAAAGAACCATATGACTCGATACCATGAAAGTGTGGTTAAACAAATCTTAACATGGAAACTTCAACACACAACCAAACAAATAATGCAAGTTGCAGACAAAAATGAAGATAAAAATTATTATTGCAAACCCCTGTTGTTTCACACACGGAAACACAAAATAAATAGGTGATTACAACACATATCCTCACCCAAGTAATAGGTGGGATTTTCTAAACAAGGAGATGAGATTATCTCCATAAATCAAGGAGTGGAGAGAATCTCTCAAACAACTCCAAGAAGTTACTAATTACAATATCTCCCAAAATAACTTATTTTGCAAATAAAAATATATGTGCTCCACAAATGAGCTTATTAGGTGTAATTAAATAACTAGTTCACATGACCTAGTGTGAACGTGTTTACACCAACAATAGTGTGGCATGGGTAACATTATTGAAACCACGACTGGTAGTAAAAATAGTATCGATCATACTAGGAGAAAGGCCCATTTACAATATAAGAGACTTAGGATAGATATTGAAACCATGGCCATTATCAATCAAGACTGAGAAAATGTTGAACACTTACAATGATGAAAATAGGTGGGCGGGTATCGGAATCAAAGAGAGTAGGGATATCAATGGCTTTGAAGGTAACAACCCTTGCTCGGGGTTTTAAAATTATCCACGAGAGAAGAAAAATAATCCAGTTGAGTATTAGTAGGTAATGTAAATGATCCTAAAGTAGATTTGGAGAATTTTGTTATACACCGATGGTTTTTAGAGGAGCTCTAAGAGAAACATATTACCATGAGTATTATTAAGTTGTTCTAATAGGTCACACTTATTAGAGGGTGCAATTGGCTTGGCTACATGGACTATAGGTGAAGGATGAAATTATGAGTTTCCCCTAATGGGTTGTTTAGTGTGTCATGTGGTTATAACATTAACATTGTGAACTACGAGTTGGAGCTGAAGTACGAGAGGGAATCAAGGAAGGCAAACAACCCATAAATTTATAGGAGCACAATTAGAGCAAGTACAAGACTGTACAAAATATAAATTCTCCATTCCTACTTAGCATTTTCTCGAGGTCCATTGTTTAGCTTTTTTATCCTTTTACACTAATATGTTGAAAAATCTTGAGAATACAATGCACACAATCAATATATATACATCGCCTTACTAGCTCCAAGCTTCATTTGGTACATTTCCTTCTCCCATTCAATACCATACACTTTGGTCAGACCATACATAAATAAAATACTTTTGCAAAATCCTAAAAGATAAATCTCCTTTCATACTTTGAACAAGATTCCCCAACAATCAAACAAATCATTCACATTCCTAAATATAGACTTAGGGCATAATATTGTGTCCCAAACTAAGACATGGCAATTTAAAACCCAATAACTTAAAAAAACTTCTGGAATAAATTGTTGGTCTCCATTTTGAAGGAAATGGGGAAGTGTTGTGGACAATAGGACCTAAAATAGGCCCGCCTGAAAAATAGACTAGAACCATAGTGGTATGGTTCTTGTAAACTATAAATGTGTTGTTATGATTATGTCAAAAATCTCACAACAAAAAACATAGGGAAGGGAGAGAAAACCAAGGAGAAGAGAGAAAACAAGAGGAAGGAGAGTATACGATACAAATATATAAGAACAAAGAGTCAATAAGAGAAGGAATAAATTTGCAAGGCACATAAGGTCACTTGCATTCTAACAATATGCCCTTTAAGTCTTTTTGAGGAATATTTTGTAATTTTACCATTAAATTTTAATCTCGAAGCTCCATTTTGGGTGCTCTTTACACCATTGGAAAGAAATTTGATAAACCTACAACTTTTCTATTTTACATTTTTGTGATTCTATACAAATTTGTAACTATTTTCAAAGTAATAAAAATAATCTTTTGACACAAAAAAACTCGTTAAAAGAATCTTTCGTAATTTTGGCATAACATTTCACTTTGACCTATGTTTTGAGAGATATTTAAACCGTTAAAAATATATTGAGGAGACCTCAACTTCATTACCATACACTTTTAGACGTTTCCGTGTCAAAAGTGTATGGTAATGAAGTCAAAGTCTCTTCAATATATTTCTAACGATTTAAAGATCGCTAAAAAAGGTCGAATGAAAAGTTATGCTAAAATTAAGAAGAAATGAATCGTGTAAAAAAACTTGTTTTATTATTTTAAAAATTGTTACAAATATATGTAGAATCACTAAAAATTATAATAGAAAATTTGAAGGCACATTTAATATATTTCGAACGGTGTACAAAGCACCCAAAACATAGGTGGGGATAAAAAGTTATGGTAAAGTAACCTTTAAAAGACACATAATTAAAATGCAATTAACTTTATTCATAATTCAAGGTTGAAATAATTGAAAAACATACAAAACACAAGGGAACATGCCAAAATGCAAATAACACAAGCCAATAACATCCCGATATAGACCAACAATCAATACACACAAAAATAGAGACAACATAAAAAATTAACTAGTTTCATACCAAAATTAAGTGTCTACAAGAGCACACGATACCTTATATGTCACCATTAATATCTCACAATTTCTTTTATCAAGGATAAAGGTTTTTGGTTGGGACCCTACCCAGTTACAAAAAAGCCAATGCCTAGATATTCAATACAAAACATAGAAGCCAAAACAAGACTAGAAAGACATCTAGTCAACATACAACCCAAAAACAACATGAAGTCAGTAGAAGATCAACACAATATCAATAACTTCACAAAGAGAAGACAAAAACCACCTTGCAAAACCCAAGGAGAAAGAAAAGACACAATATTATTTCATGAGCTTCTGGAAGCTCTTCTTTACATTATCAAGCCCCTTTTTGATGTCACTGAAATTGGTTCCTTTGTTGGTTTTATCCTTTCCTTTTTGAACTTCAAACTAAGAAATGAAGAGGGAAAGGAAGTCCATAGTACTCTTTTGCATGCTAAGGATATCACATTGTTTGGCCCTTAAATTTTCCATTTCTTTCTCAATTTTGGTGACACAATTGCTAAGATCCATCATTGTCTTCTTATCAACCATGCCATTAATGTTGTCTAGTCAGTCACTTCAATATTTCCTCTTGAGAGTTTTAATATTATCCAATTAGATATCGGATCAACTCTATCTTTCAAATCTTCAACAAATAGTGTTTTGGGGCCTTTTTTTCCAATTGAGAGCAGACCCAAATAGCTTCACCCTCCCCCATTATGGGATGAGGTGGAAGGACCTCATCCTTAGCATAATAATTAGGAATTTTTATTCTTGTAGGGTTTGTCAAGAGAGGGATCCCGTGGACGCTTTTAGGGGAAGAGTGCTAAGTCGGGGGTAGTGGAGGTGGGGAGAAAGGAGGAGGTGTGGGGAACCATGGGAATGACAGGAGGTGAAATGCCCGAGGGAGAGGGATAATGAATAGAAATGTCAAAGTACTTATACAACAACAATATCAATGCATGGTGTAAGGGATGTACTCTCTTACCCCATTTCACCAAATTCACCAAATTCTCAAAAGAGTGGAGAATGAACAATGGAAAGTTGAGAGAGAATTTTCTACGAAAGTGATTAAGAAACACAAGATATATTGAAATTACCAAAAATCTGCCCTCCAGTGTGATGAATTTCATCACCAACGTAGCCCAATGGTGTTGAAAGGTGGTGGTAGAGAATCCCGAAAAAAACCTCCTTTTTGTGTGCTAAAGATTCACCATCTTCTAAGAATATTTATTCTTCCACCCCAATATAAATATTGTTCTTGTAGAAATTCATACCTTTTCTGTGGAGACCTATAACCCCAGCTATGACATCTTCATTAATGTCAAATTCTTTTCCTTTATAGGAAACTTTTCTTTCCTTCCAGTTTTGACAAATTCTTGGGAAAAATGGAGGTCATGGCCTTTGATCCTTTCCATGAAATTGGTGAAACCTCCCCTAACCATAATTCTCGAGAGATCCTCGTTATTCTTCCATTCATCGATTTTAACAAGATCAACTCTACAATGCTACCCACCCATCTTGATTAGTAAATTCCAAGAATAATGCACAATTAAAATCACCTTTTGTGTTTTCAATTAAAAAGTAAAGGGATTTTAAAGGCAGGAGCTTAATCTGCAGTAGTTGCTTAGAACCCGATTCACAAGTGAATTATGCCTTTTCATTATTGATGATATTTATTGAAATTGTCGAGGGGTCTCTTCCACACTCCATACTTGCAAATTATTGAGATTGACCCCAATATTTTCCATAACATCTGCAAGTTTATTCCCCTCCGATAAGTATGTTATACCATATAATTATGGAAGGTGCTAATAATATGGGCAACTTCATCCATAATATTTTTGATAGATCAACTTATATGATTACTACCTTTTAGGTAGTTAGTAATGTTTAATGAGTCCCCTCCATAATTATATTTCTAGCATTGATCTCACTTGCAAGCCTAAGCCCCCACAAAGCGGTAAGAGCTTCAATGTAATAGTTCAAGTTTATACCCATGGGACCAACATACATTTTAATAATTGACCTTTCTCATTTCTAATGCATTCCCCCACCACATGACTTGCCCATGTTTCCCTTAGAGGTTCCATCATAATTCAATTTTAGCCAACCTGATGTGGGAGGGTGTCATTTGATATGCTCCTTTGAGACAACATTTTCTTTATGAATATTGATTGAGAACATATTAAGATTCCATTTCTCAACTATTTTGTTGTCCTCTTTGCACACTATTGAGTCATTTTGGGAGGTTTGAAATAAGAAACATTCTTCTTATTTCATCCACAAGCCCATTAGTAAGTCTCATAATTGAAGGCTTCTTATCTTCAAATATAGTAACATTGCGGGTTTTCCATATGTTCCAAATAATATGAGGAAAATAAATGCTCCATAATTTATTAACCACTAAGTTTTTAGTGGGGAAGTGTCATTGTTCCCAAGCAACCACTATAGAATCTAGGAGGATCCATTTGATACCCATGAAGTTAAAGAAGAACTTCCATACTAAAGTGGAAAAAGAGCAATGCAAGAAGAGATGATTAGTTGTCTCTTCAAAGTTTTGTAAATAATACATCTATTGGGAAAAGTTTCCCCCTCTTAACCCAATTATCTATATTCAGGGCTCTATTATGAATCACAATCCAGAAGAAAAGATTGATCTTGGGAGTAAGTTCCTTTATCCAAATTTTATTCCAATCAAATTGGGAAGGTTGTGACTCGAGAGAATCAAGTATCCAGACCTTACCGAATAAGAACCATCAAAGGTGTTCTCCCAAATAAGTTCACCCTGATTCTCCATCCAAGAGAGGTGTTGATTGCTAAGCATATTTTGGATCTCCCTTATATATTGAGATTTACATGAAGAGATAACATAATCATGAAGTTGAACCCAACCATTGTTGTTGATATACTTGCTAACTCTTTCTCCAATCTGAACTTTAAAGCACTCATGAAGATGAGATCCATCATCGATTTCGCTAAGGGAAGGTGAGTTATCCATTTATCTTTCCATAACTAAATGTCCTTCCCATTTCCAAGCTTCCACCGGCTACCTTTAAGAAGAAGGTTTCTGCAATTTAAAATAGCATTCCAAAAAGTAGAGCCCAAGGGGATGTCATCCTTAGTGAGCCATCAAGATCTTTAGTCAATCCAAGATATTTATTTATGATAATAGAGATCTATGGGAGGTCTTCTTTGATCATTCTCCACCCATTTTTGTGATCATGGCTTTGTTCATCCATCTAATGTTTTTGATGCCAAGCCCCCCACATTTTTAGGAGACACACCTTTTCCCAAGAAACTAGAGGAATTCTATTATTTTCCTCTACTCCCGACCAAATAAATCTCTTTTTAATCCTTTCTTATTTTTCAATAATCACACTAGGAATTTTGAAAAGAGACATAAGGTAAATGGGAAGGTGTTGAAGGGTGCTCTTAACGAGCAAACACTTCCCATCTTGAGAAAGAAAAAACCTTTCAAACTAGTGAGCTTCCTTTGAAATTGTTCTATTAGTGAGTTCCAAACTTCCATGGGGACCTTACCGGTGAAGAGGGGCATACAAGATAAGAGGAAGGGAGCTTTTTGGTGCAACAACCAAGAATTTTAGCAATCTTGATTTGTCTATAGACAAGAGTGTTAAGAAAAATAACCAAGCTTTTGTCAAAATTTATAAGCTGGCCTCAAAACCTCTTCATAATCAATCAATAGAGATTTGAGTCTCTATCTTCAACAAATTGAGGCCATTATGATGTAAATTGTGTCGTCGGTAAAGTAAGTTGATTACAAAATTTAAGATCATCCGAGGAAGGTTTGAAGCCTTTGAAGTAACTTTGATTAGACAACAACATCAATCTTTTTATTGCGCTTTCAACCATGAGAATAAAAGAGAGGGGGAGAGGAGGTCTCCTGCCGGATACCTCTACTACTACTAAAAACCAGTAGGTGTCCCATTTATTATAATGGAGATCATAAGAGAAAATATACAAGTCCTCAAAATTTTCTGAAGTGATCATCAAACTCAAAATTCTTGAGAACTTTATCTAAGAATATCCATGAGACTCGTTCGAAGGCTTTGTTCATATCTAGTTTAACAATCATGCCTTCCTTCTTGCTTTTATCTATCAAGTGAATTGCCTCACGCACCGGAATAATGTCGTCCTAAATAATTTTCCTTTCACACATCCACCTATTGGTGGGAGATGAGCTTAGAGAGAAGAGGTTGAATTCTAAAGGCAATAGTTTTAGTGAAGATCTTGTAGAGCACATTCAAGAGACTGATGGGTCTGAAATCCTTAAAATCCCTGGATCCTTTCTTTTTGGGGATCAACACAATAAAAGTATTTTTGATCGAGAATATTACCGGTTCACAAGAATTCATTGATAGCCCGAAGAAGACCATCCTTGCATATTTCCCAATATCTCTAAAAAAAAAAAAACTAGTAGGAATCCATCTAGGCATGGTATTTGCCACCTTCCATAGAAAAGAAAATTATTTGAAGTTCTTCCATAGTGGATTTATCCATTAGCTTCTTAAAAGAACTACAATGGAACAAGTTAGAAGGAATGTTAGAGATAAACCATCAATAATTTCCTCATCTTGAGTGGAGTCACCATTCAATGCAGATCCTTGTAAAACATGATATCTTCCTTCTTGATTATATTTATTTCCTTGCAAGCTTTTTCCATCCTTCGGGTGATTTATGAAATTCTATTGTTGTTTCTATGGTGTAGGGCTATTATGTGAAAAATGGTGTTCTTATCACCTTCCTTTAGCCAAAGAGCTCGAGATCTTTACCTCCAACATGATTCCTCTCTAGCGTTTATCGTGTGGAGTTCGGATAGAAGTTAGTTTTAAAGGTGATAATATTCCACATCCATGCCTTTATCCGCTTCTCTTTTCTCAATAACATCAAGCTCATCTTTTATATTTTTTTTTCAAAGATGTTCCCAAAGACCTCCTTATTCCATTTCCTGACATTTCTTTTGACATTTTTAGCTTTTGAACAACAATGAACATTATAGATCCTCTTATATTTATACTCCACCATTCTTTTATCCTATCATAGAGATTTGGATGTGACATCCACATTTTTTCAAATTTAAAAGGGGCATGGTTTTTACCTATTTTTCAAGCAGGTTGAGCACAGTTGGATTATGGTCGATCCAACTCTAAGAAGGGAAGAAAGCTTGAATTCCTATGAGAGGGTCCACAATTCTCACAATTCTTAACAATGTGGAATTAACCCAATTACAACACAATCAAATATTTGTGATAGAAGTAAAATTTATAATGCAAATAAAAGCTTTGTAACCATCCATCTCTAATAGATTTTTCTCATAATTTCTATTGTGCAACTCTCCCACCACCCACACGTACACATTAATAGGAGAACTAAGATAAACGTGAAACACAAATAGTTTTTTTCTTTAAAAAAGAATACATATTTTGATCCTTAATGTTTTTAGACATGTCGATTTGTAATTTTTTGAAACATCTTGATACATAATGTTTTATTGAAACATCTTGATCTTTAACATTTTTGTACACTTTGATATAAGGTGTAGACACCTAAGTTTTGTCTTTGGCACTTTGACAACATTAATTTTGACATAATTTGACACACTTGGACAATTCAAATAAAGTTAACTATGGAGTGAACTTCCCCTATCAATTTACCCATCCATCATCTTAGCCACCTCTAGCTACCATTCCTATCTATTTAGGATGAGCTTAGTCTATACAGAGAACACCTTCACAATCCTAGACATATACATTCTCCATGCCTCATAGCCATGTTTTTCACTCCAAGACAATATTGATAAACCTAGACAATGTCAATTATCAGTAGGGGTTACATTTTCTTGGTAGTGTTGAAGAGCTTCAACAACTAGTTTTCAAATTGGGCAATCTCCATTAAGTCGTCTAGACACGTTTTATGGTGTTGACTATGGTGGGAAATTAACAAAGAGTCTCATATATATAAATCATTCATGAGGTCATTACTTACCTTCTTCACCTATAAGTCACCTCACACTCTCTTGAAGTAGTCTGACTACATTAAGGATCATTATCAAAGAGCAGTAGCATATATGAAATCTTCATGGAGCATTCCTAGAGCAATCCATAAAGCCAAAATTGAATTCAAAGATGTTAACATTGCATGATGCCAAATGTCGAAGTTTGAATGAAGGTTAATTATTTTAATGCATATGATTTTTCACACATTCAAACATGAGGGAAAATTACACGTGGTTTGATCCCTCTTTGGAGTATTGGTATGTAGGCAACACTCATCATATCATCAGGGATATGGTGATGTTGTCTTGCCCAAAATGCTAACCCCCTCATAAGAGTTCCTTGTGGCCATTCAAACATAATTAAGGGTTAGACAAATAAGAACATAAACATACATAATCACATAAGATCAAAGAGCTCCTAAATATCCAAAACCATGTTACAGAGATAGAGACAAAGGTCTACCATACATTACATACCCTTAAGCCTCTTGCTAACATTATCGATAAGGTTTGACAATGTTGATTTGCCACACGGGTTTGCGCTTGCCGACAATCTCTAGGCCACTTGTCGGCTTCTATTCTTGACCCGAACACCTAACAAAGTATTTTCAAATCATTTGTAGGTCATGTAGCATTTTGTAACCAAGTAAATCATCTCTATATTATTTTGTGATTTTTAGATTGAATAATGCAATATTTTCTTGTCTTAATAATGCTAACTATTATACTTGTGTAACGTAAATTAATTATATGTTTCACTACATTTCATATCACTCCACATAAAATAATTAAAATGAGTACATTGAATAATCAACCTTCTCGGATATAATACCAGAGGCAAATTTGGCACCTTGTCAATCATATAGTTTACTTGAACAAAAATCTTCGTATTTGGTAAGCCTCGACTATCAAAAAGGTGACAAAACAGGTGAAAACCCTTGTCAAGAAAGCACAAGCCACTTTCATCTGAATTCAGTCTGGATTTTTATTGCTTCTGGCATTTTCTTACCGTTAGCTTGGTAAGCTTGAATGCTTCTGCAGAAGCCACTTTCATCTGAATTCAGTCTGGATTTTCAATTCCGCTTAGATGGATGCATTTTGTTTGTTATTTCCTTTTTGCTTTATTAAGTCTAAATTCAACAAAATTGTAATTAGAAAGATTTTAGTAGTTCATGGTATATACAGGTATTTTGCAGAATACATTTCTTTCACTACAGGAAACGCTAGTCAAATCATTCTTAGACGAATGTACCTTTTTCTTTTAATAAAGCAAATTTAAAGCTGGGTAGTCTGGAATTAGTTTATGGAATGTATACATTGTTTTTGTAAGCCTAAACCCTTGCACATGGATCATGGATTTAGAGTTGGTTTTCAGTTCTTTCACATATTTTGGTTGGATATTTACAGTCAATTCTGGCGGGATGAGCAAGAAAGTGTCCTGTTGTGTTCTTCTGCTGGTTTTGGTTATGTGCTCATCTCTTCAGGTGTCTGATGCTGTGAACTTCTGGATGTGTGGTACTGGTAAGTGGGCTCTCTTGAATTTCGCATTTGGAATTTGTTTTGAATATGATGGTTGCCTTACATGTCACTTTATGTGAAATGGGTCATTAACATTTTTTCCTGTTCAGGTTTAACGTGTTTTTCCCTTTTAATCTTTAGATCTCTGCTAAAAGTTTGTGTATTCTCATCAGAAATTTATAGGAAAATTGGTTACAAGGGTCTGTTGGAAAAATTTCTCTTAGAGGGTCAGGTTAGATGTATTCAGCAGAAGGGGACAACCCAAATTCCATATTAATGACTGACAGGGCATTCTAGAAATAATGATAATTGTGCTACCAATATTGCCTATTACCGGCATACTGGTAGAATAGGTAAGATATTTCCTTGTTGCTTGCTTAGTTGAAGTCCTTAATACGAGAAAGATTTTACTTCTTCTGGATGTTTGATAGGATCTGAACTTAGTCTGGGAATTGATTATCGTATTGAAGCTATAGGAGGTTATCCATCTTTTGTTAGGAATAGTAGGGTTGCATTTTCAATGTGGTGGAAATGAATAAGAATACTTTTACACATGTTGCAGGGAATGCTTCTAATTTCCATTGATTCCTGTTCAGGTTTAACGTGTTTTTCCCTTTTAATCTTTAGATCTCTGCTAAAAGTTTGTGTATTCTCATCAGAAATTTATAGGAAAATTGGTTACAAGGGTCTGTTGGAAAAATTTCTCTTAGAGGGTCAGGTTAGATGTATTCAGCAGAAGGGGACAACCCAAATTCCATATTAATGACTGACAGGGCATTCTAGAAATAATGATAATTGTGCTACCAATATTGCCTATTACCGGCATACTGGTAGAATAGGTAAGATATTTCCTTGTTGCTTGCTTAGTTGAAGTCCTTAATACGAGAAAGATTTTACTTCTTCTGGATGTTTGATAGGATCTGAACTTAGTCTGGGAATTGATTATCGTATTGAAGCTATAGGAGGTTATCCATCTTTTGTTAGGAATAGTAGGGTTGCATTTTCAATGTGGTGGAAATGAATAAGAATACTTTTACACATGTTGCAGGGAATGCTTCTAATTTCCATTGATTCTAGAAAGAGATGTGGCAAATGGGTCATATTTTTGTTATTAAGTTTTACCCATCTTAACACCTATGTTTCACCAAGTTGCCTTTTCAGTGATGGAAATGGAGAATTCTTCTTAATGTTAGATATGCTCGGATGGCCAGCTTAGTATGGGATTCAATATACTATTGCCGTTATAGGAGATTAGGCATCTGCTGTTAGGAATGCAAGAGTTGTATTTTCAGTCTGATGGAAATGGATAAGAGTATTTTTAATTTTATGTTGATTGAAATGCTTTTACCTTCCATTCATTTTGAATAAATTTATGGACAATGGGTCCTGTCTTTATTGTTAGGTTCTACCCGTATTAAATTTTTTTTTTGACAATGTTTACAACAATCATGGTGTTGAAAAGAGTTTCTGACCAGGACGGTTGAATATGTCATTTCTTGTGTGTTGATTAATTGTAGGAACAAAGAAGAAATATTCTGTGCAGGTTCACTCTCTGACTTTGAATCCGGATCCTATTATGAAAGACAAACCAGCCACATTCAACATTTCTGCCATTTCTAGTGAGTAATCCTAGTTCTCACTCTGCTGTGATAGTTATAAAAATAACAAGGTAATAATGGTTCTCCAATTATTGTGTCATTTATTGCTTTCTATTTTAAAATTATCTATGTTGTAAGATTGATTGTTTTCTTGTTATAGAGTTCACCTTTTCTCATGCCAAATAGATAGACGTTTGAGTAGATACAGATGCCTTTTGAAGCTTTTATGGCTAGCAAACATAAAAATTCTAAACCACTTTTAGAGGATCTTGTATATATTAAAATGTCTAAATTATCTGGTTGTTTACCTTTTATACCATATAGATTGCAAATAAAGATTTTTATAATATTATGGAACAATAGAGATTGTAATGGGTTCTTAAATCAGAGAAGTTCATATTCAGCATGCTGGAAATAAGCGGCCATGATTGAGGTTTTCTTTTTTCATGGTTCATGCATTGTGTGCTACTTCATCATTAGCTCTTATGTTTTTCACTTTTTCTATGCATGAAATTTGAAACTAGAGAACATCTATAAAACAATTTACTTGTTGGAAAATAATATGTTTTTACCGCCATACGAGAAGTTTGTTGGTGAATTCCTTGAAATATCTCATAGTTTTGGCAGTGCATGAATTACCTAAAGAAACTGAAATTTTATGGTGGAAAGTTGTTTCCAAATGATTACCTCTTACTACCTGGCAGATCAGGTAGACTGTCACATTCTTTAGAACCACGTTAATATTTACAATTAGTGTAAAACACAATGGAAATATAAATCTATTTGAGTATAATTTTATTGTTTAAGTGTAAGTTTTAAGATCTCATGCCCCTAGTATGCCAATTCCTAAATTCATTGTCACATACGTGTTGAAGAGAATAATAGAATCGCATTTCACTTAACATTTGATTAAATACATCCAACCTACAGACACATGCTTGTGCTGATTAACTAGATGTTGCTTACAGTATGAGATTACATGTACCTTCTCGACTCCTATGCACCCGTAGGAGAGCAGAGTCACCATACCATGTCCACTCATAAGTGTCAGGCCTAGAATACAAAGATTCCATGACATAAAAACAGGGAAATACATGTTAACCCGACAAGTCATGCTTCCAAGAGATCTTATCCTATGTATATACATATCCATAGCTATGAAAACTGTATGTAGTTACCTTTTCCATATTGGAGTTTTCCTCAGATTGGGTTTTCTCTATGGTAAATACTAAATATGGTGCCATACGTGTGGATGCCATTGTTATATCTTGTACATTCTTTTATTGTTTTCAGCATTGTTTATTGCTGATATGTGTTATTCAAATATTCTTTGGGATGAGATATGCACATGTTGTTTACAATAGCATAGATCATGTAATTTTGAGTATACATGGCTATAAATACAATTATTTCAGTCTTCTGTAATGTAGAGTTTAACATTAGCAGCTGTAGTTATATATATTTCTTATATGGGAGCATGCACATCAGTACATGAAAGTATATTCTTCTGATTGTCAGTACTGTAGTTACATATTTTGGCCATTACCATATTGGAATCAACTGTGAGGATGTATATGGCAGCCTACAGCTCTGGCAAACACTAATTTCAGCATATCTATGTTGAATTTCAACAAATCGTTCACTAAACCAGCAACATAATCTATTAAAGAGCATTAAAGATTTGTATAAGCCATACGCTAGAAATTACGGATTGGATTGACTACTGTTCAAGGTCTTGTGGAGGGCTGAGTCGAACTAGCTATGGGTATAGTTAATAAGAAGGAAATCTCCAAGAGTGACTAGAAGATTCAAACAGTTTAAGAGGAGAACTAAAAGTTGCAAAAAAAAGGTTAGGTGTTTGGAAAAGAAGAATAAAGAGTTTCAAAATGAATCTGGCAGCAAAACAAGTTCCTCATTGGTGTCATGGAGTAGATGGAGATGTACAAAAACCGTTTCCTTGGTTAAGACCATATTCAAAAGCATGGGCCAGCTAGAAAAAAATGCTTCCTAAGCCCATGTAAAGATTGCAACAAGAGCTGACTGTAAAAGAGGAAGAGTTCGCAAAACTCCAAGAAGATTGTGAAGAAGTGAAGAGGAAAGAGGAATCTCCTGTCGAAATAAATTCTGACTCAATACAAGTTTCCCAAACAATGATGGAGAAAAGCTTGCTAATCCCCTCAATATTTTTATATCAAGTTGAACCATAATTTGATAGTTTTGAATTCCGCAACCAAAGGAATTGGCTCCAATTTAAAAAAATTGGGATATAACATTTAGGTAAAGGTTGTTGTTTTAGGTCTATCCAAGCCATCCACCAATTTGGTGGCGAGACTCCCCCTTTTGGAAGCCCACAAGGGGAATTAATGGCCAAGGACCAGTAAGAATGTCCAAGGACATGGTAAGGATGGCTAAGGAATTAAAAAGCCCATTAAGGTTGAAGAAAGGCCAGAATATGCGGGTATTGGGTATTTTAGTGCAACCATAGAAGTTGGAGTAAGCTTAGGCAAACAAATTATGTGTGTCTTCCAAAGATGAGACCAAAACCCCATGGAAAAATGATATTCACAAAGGAGGTAGTAGCAGACTTTAGAAAATAGCCAAAGAATCGAGGCAACTCCATGAGAAGCGGAAAACCTTCCAATGATGGAGGAGTGGGTAGCAGAAAATGAGTATTCAACGAAGCATCTTAGTATGTTCAAGTTCTTAAAGATCCAAGAAAGGGACAATACAAGCATAGGTTAAAACAAGACGTTATTCTAGGAAATCCTCCATGTTCCATTATTTGGTTTCATTGTAGAAGAAGATTTCATGTATTTCACCCGTTTGGGACCCCTTATTATGTCCACTTTGTGGGAAGAGTAACCATCGTGGGTTTGTGTCAAAGGAGGCATTTCATCAAGAAAGGATCAGAATTTTCCGAAATGAAGGGCCCTTCAAACTCTTTTGAAGAGCAAGGCAAGGGAAGGAAGGAAATGAAGAAGAATTCTACCAAGATAATTGTAGCTACTGGTATATTGATATGTGTTTGGATAAAAAGTGTTGGAAAATTCATCCCAAGCGTCACTTATATAAATGGAAAGAAGAAAATAAAAACCCAAGAAGAATATGGAAGCCAAGAACAATGGGGAAGGTGTAGAGTAGGCACCTTCAGTACATAAGGAAACACCAGAAGAAGAGGCAATTTTTCCAAAGAATGGGAAAATAATGAGGAACACACTTCAAGCATAGCTAACTTGAAAGGAAATCTTCTAATAAGAGAGAAGTAATGTTTCCACATTGTTGCTAAAGGCACATTTGTAATAATTTTATGCAAAATTTTCCAACTTTTTCAAGGAATGTTCCAAGAACCATAGGGGTTGTCTCCAAAGAGAGGGGAGCACGAGTTTCCATTATTGTTCAGGTCTCACTGTTCATGCTTTGGGTTCTGTCATCAATATTTGCAAAGGAAGAAACTAAAAGGAAAGGAAGGAGACACTAGCTGTGGTTCCAATTGGTGACTCACACAAGGGGAAGAAAATGGAGGAAATGAAAATTACAGTAGCACCACTTTGTTACACACAAATAAAAGGCAGAAAAAGAAAGGAAATATCAACAAATTGCAAAACGGTTCTATATACTGATTTTGGGGATGCATATCAACAATGACACAGTCCACTAGAGTATGTTTTAGAGAAGGCAACAGACTATTACCTCAAGTGTGGATTAATTTCTCAAGTTGGGAATCTATAAGGACCTCAAAAAGGTGAAAATCAACTCCTGAGGGAAACCAACTTGTAGCAGGTGTACATTAAGTAGCACAAACAAAAGCAAATACTCAATGCTAATTCTGGGGTACAATTTATGTTGCTGAAATCTATAGATTTTGCTGTCACCAACACACCCAATTTTTTAAAATTTTGGACCACTCCCCATTAAATTTGAATGATAACAAATGAATAAGTTAGCACGAGTAATTATCTCCTAAGAATGATTTCTGGTTTATGATTTTTCTATTCAAATATTTCTTGATTTGTGCTTGTTTTTAATCTTCATGGGGTTGGAGTTTTTTTTTCTACTATGTGCTGCTGTTTTCCTTCAAAGGTTTTCTGTTCCTTCTTTTCTCATTTTTTCTTGGGTATTCATGCTTAAGATTCATATTCTTGCATCTAAATCTGTGTGTTTTGTTTTATGTAAGGCACCCAATTAAAATTTTGCAATTGTCGGACCTTTTTACTTGCTTTCCTTGATTTCTCTCGTTCCCCAAGCTTCTTTCCCTAGAGTTAATGAGGATTTGCCAAATGGCCGGCCCTCAGTTTATTTTTCCCTGGGCTCTAGTTTGACTGTTCAATGTTTAGCTATTCCTAGAGTCAATGAGGCCAAGACACTTGTCTCAACCTCCTCCATTTCTCCAGAGTCCTTTTGTGTAAGGCTTTAAAGCCTTTTATCCCTAATGCTGACTGAGAGCATGATTTTGCAATGCTTGGCGCCCTCTTGTAGGATCTTGCCCTAGAGCCCTTGAAAGGGAGTTGCATTGTGTATTCTCTCATCTAACCCTCAAAGGGAAAGAATGAACAGAAAGCATTATGTGTTTCTTCCTTCGTATTTGTTTCAGTCCAAATCAATGATATATTGATAACTGTCACAATCACGTACTCTTATCCTGTTGTTATTTTCTGATTTTTGAAGATTACGTTCTTTGTGGATAATAATGTTTAATCCTCACGTGCTTATGTACCCTGCCTCCATAATTCAAATGGGTTGTTGGTATTCAAAGTTTCATATTCTCAAGTTTTGTGTGTAGTTCCCCTCTTGTTGCAGAGTAGTTGGTCTTGGCCTATTCACCGATTTCAATGCGGGATGTTGTGTTCTTTGTTTGGTGTGCATTTGCCTTGGGGCCATCATAGAGTGGTTTCAACCATCCCTTCTTGCTTGGGTAGGTGACCAAAATTGCATCATCTTGGGCATTTAGTGGAGTTTTGAGCTTGAGACAATGGTGTGGCTAGATTGATGTTGTTTGTTTCCTATTGGCTAAAGATTTCAGAAATTTAATGAAGTTAATCAAAATGGTATGTGAAAAATCCAAGATAAGCCCTTCGAGATTGATATTTCTCGGCATTTTTCAGATAGAGGTACTTAATATGTTTGTAGTAGTTAGTATAAATGTATGTAGTCCCCTTCTCAATGCTAGTTCTTTTTGAAGACCTTGGGCCCATTCCACTTCCCGTGGGCTAAAAGGGAAAGAACAAGGGAAGTTAATGTCATGATTTTCAGTTGTTTTTGGTAGCTTTGCATTATTTTTAAATAATTTTCTAATTATAGTCAGGTTGGCTAGGAAAAAGGTGAAAAGCCAATTGAAAAATAAAAGAAATAGGAACTCTTATGTCTCCAAGGAGGTCGGTCCTCTTTGGGAGGATTCTATTTGGTTTTTGGTGCCACCTCTAGCTATTTAAAGGGGTCACTTGGCTTGGAAGAAGGCATGCATGTTTTGTAATTTAGTCTCTTGGAGTTGGAGCACACTTTACTTCTTCTCTCGTCCATTGAGACGGAAACCCTCCATGTTGGTCTATTGAGGACGAAATCCCTTAATAGCACTTAGATTTGAGGACAGAAACCCTCTCATCTTCATTGGTGATCTCATACAAAGGTCACACTTATGCTACAATCAGATTTACAAAGGTTCGAGGCATATTTATCAGCACTAGGGCATCATTCACAGCTAAGGCGGATCAGATTTGCATGGTTTTGAGAGTGGGACAGCCACACAAGTTTGTGTTTGAGCTTGCGAGGGTTTCGTAATGTCCCCTTTTCCAAGCTAGTTTGATTTGGAGACTTTGAGCCCATTCCACTTCCCGTGGGCAAGAAGAAATGAACAAGGGAAGTAATTGTCATATTTTTCAGTTATTTTCATGAGCATTTGCATTCTTCTTAATAGTTTTCTACATGAGTTAGGTCAATTGGGTTAAGAAGGTGAAAAGCCAAAGGAAAAATAAAATTATCCTTATGAGGTCGGTCCTAGTTTGAGGCATTCTAATTTTTGGCACCACAAAAAGGTATAAAAAGAGGGTTCGCTTGGCTCATTTGAGGATCATCTCTTGTCAAAAATTATAACTTGCATGGTTTTTGGGCTGATTGCTCAATCACTTCCACTTAAGGGCGAAAATCCTTTGGTGTGGCTAATGAAACCCTTCCTTGCTTGATTGAAGAACGAAAACTCTTCAATTTATTGGGGATTCTCCATTCCGGGTTTCCAAAGTACTTCAAGAGGATTGATATTGCAGATTTTCAGCGAGGGTTTGATCCTAGAGTGATTTACAACCCCTCTCCTAGGGTAGTGACTTGCTTGGAGGAGTTGGGTGCCATCTAGGGCACATTTCTTCATTTGGAGTTGATATTCATATTCCTCATAATTTTAGAGGTTGATTGCACACTTTCATGAGATTTTGGGGTTTGGAATCTCCATTTCCAGCCATTGTTGTGAGCTGTAATTCTGCTGTCATAAATTTAATTGCAGTTGTATAGAATTTCCAAATTTGCATATACTTTGGAGTGCTTTTGCTTGGTGTTTGTTCCATTTGTTGAGTATAATATTTTGGAGAATTTATACAATAATCTGATTTTCTTTGAATAAACCCTCGATCGCCAACTTGGTGAGTACTCACAAAGTATTTCAACTATGGTTTTTAGTAAAGGCGTCCAATTGTGTAATGTCCCTTTTTCCCACCTAAGAGCTAGAAATTGGTCTTCTTGCCATCCCTTCTCCATGGAAAAGAAGAAGAAATGAAGGAGAAGACCCTTGGGCACTTTATAATATATTTTATCTAATATTATAATGTTTTCTTTAGTGTTCTTTTGTTCTATACAGGTCGGCCTTGCCTAAATGAGTTTTGGCGCCAAAGGGAAGTTATAAAAGGAGAAGAGAGAGATCATTTGCACACTAGCTTGGCGTATTTTCTCTATACTTGGCAAAGAGAGCTTGTTGCTCCTTAGTCATCCACTTGGGGACGAAAACCCTCATGTGAGGTCTTCTTGAAGGATGAAAACCCTTCATTAGACTTGGGTGAAGGACGAAAACCCTTCATCACCATTTGGCATTGAAGAAGGAAGCTGATTTGAAGATCTTTTTGGCATTTCCAGCAGTTATACTATTTTTCTAGGGTGGAGCGACCTACCTAGGGTAGGGTTTGAGGACATAGGCAAAGAATTGGAGCAAACTGGTTTTGTAATCAGATTTGTCATATTTTTAAAGGCCGGAATCTTGAGTTGCATGATTTTTGGAGACTTCTATATCTATATTTCATAATTATTTCGTGGCTGCAATTTTCAGTGTGTATTTCATTTCCAGCAGTGTGTTTTCAGTGTTTGTTGGTTATATTGGCTTCTAAAAATATCAAATATCATATATAAAATAGTGGCGAGTTGTGTGGATGTGTTTCATGGTGTTTTTGGCATCTTTTTAAGCTAGTATAAGTCGCTGGTTTTTGTCTACAGTCTGCTGCAATTTGCATTTTCAGATCTGCATATAGAATATTCAATAAAAACCCTCAAAAGGGTTATTACAAATTGTTAAGAGATATAGGTCGAATCCTCAGAACGTCCCTTATAGGACAAATTTATAAAATTCTGGGTTTTTCTTGAAACCCTTGTGAAAAAATGCAATAATCTGATTTTCCTTCAATAAACCCTTACGAAAAAATTATGAAAATACAACAATATGAAATCTTCCTTTATTCATCAAGAACCACAAAGCAACAATACCTGAAGGCTCAAAGCCTTAAGGAACCCTCAAAGCACATGTATATACAAGAAAATGATTTTTAACATAGATCTGAATTTATTTTTATTTATTTTGCAGCTGAAAATGGAAGATAAAAACAGCTGATTGTTTGATACAAAATTTGAAGATTGGAAGGATGGAAATGATGCCCTAGGGTAGATTTAGGCCTTGTGTAAGCCCTAACACCAAAAATAACCCTTCTCACAATTGAACTAGCCTCCTAGGGGATTTGTTGCACCTCCCTACAATTTCGCCTAGCCCTAAAATTGTGCAAAAACTGTCCCAAGCGAATATCATCTGATTGGTGGCCATCCTAACAAGAAACTCGAAAATCTGATCTGCAGATGATGCCCTAGTTGCCAATCTTTGAAATTTGATCCAAATTGTTTCGTGGCTGATAATTCTGATATGATCTTGCAAATTTGTTAATTGTAAGCCCAAATGTAGCTTTTGATTGGAACTACTGTAGAAGATTAGTAGGATTTCGTCCACAAATCTGAATACACCGGAGGGTTTTTGTCCTTAGATGTAAAAGTAGGAGCAACAACTCAAACCTTCAATGTCAAAATAGATGAGAGTAAAAGAGATGTGTCCAAATGACCCCTCAATGCTCTTTTATAACTTTACTTTTGCTTTTCCCAAGGAAAGGTCTCCAAAAACAACTTTTCACTTCGATTCCTTTGTTATGACTTGCTTTTTCGAAAGTAAATTCGTTTATAATAATAAAAATTTATCAAAAAGTTACTTTTTATAATAATAAAACGTAAGTTTCTTTTATAAAGTTACTTTTTCGACACTTAACTATCATGTCCCCTATACTTTATTTGAAAAAAGGGACATGACAGTCCATTCCCATCCCAAGAATTGCTTGTCCTCAAGCAATGATTGATCAAACTCTTAAGTTCCTTTTGATTGAACTACTCTGCAAATTCTAGGATCCCAATTCAATATCAAGAACTCTTCACTATGATTCCGCTTCACCCTCTCGGTATAATTGAAAATTGAAGTCTCTAAACCAGAAATCACTTTTGCCAAACTTCCTCGTGCAATAATATTATGATCATCTGTTTTTTTAAACTATATCATTTTCTATAATTTTATTTTGAAACTTCGCCAAAAATTGAAAAATCTGATCAATATATGTTTGTACCTTAACTTGGCCTTCAAATGCTTTGTACTAGAAATTTTGCTCTTCTCTTGGTTTCTCAAGTTCAAGGCTTTCCACCTTAATTGCATCCTGAAAACCATTGGAAAATTCCAACTTTTCTTGCTGACCTCCAGCTTGAAAACTTTTTATCAAATGCAAATTTCAGTTCCAAGGAATGACCGGTGAGCTGCAAACCACTGAATATTTACAAGTTCCTTATATTCAGCAATAATAATTTGGCACTTACCATAGTTTTGACCCTGCTTATGTCTGGAAATATCTCCTGGATCCCATATTAAAATGTGTAAACACCTTTGGGCAATATGATCTCTGTGTTGGCTCATATCAAAATGCTCCCTAAAGTGTCCTTCAATCCTCAAATTCACTATCTCTACTTGTCCACCTGTTTGTGTGTAATAACTAATTCCAAAAGTGAGCTTGGTGCTAGATAAGCAAAACAATTCTTAAAAAAAGTTGAGAAATCTGCCATCCTTATTACTGATAATATTTTCACGTAAACCATCCAACTTAAACTCCTCTCTAAAAATTAACTCTGCCACTTGATGTGCTCTGAATTCCACATAAATAGCAAATAAGTGTACATACTCACTTAGCCAATCCACAAAATAAATGCAAACTTTATCATGTACCTTGGAAATACTGAAGTCCATGGACACACTTTTACAATCATGATTGGGAATAAGCAAAGGCTGAAACAAGTTTATGAGAAGGACATGCTTTACCTCATTTTGTTGGTGGGTGATGTACTTCTTGACATATTGGAGGTCCTCAAAGCTCCTCCATGAGAATCTCTCTTATATATCTGCCAATATCAGTAGGCTCTAGAGTGTCCCACCGTGGGTGTATCATGCAAAATATTCCACATTTTCTGTTTCATCTTTGATTCAAGGGTTGGAAAAATTCTATCCTTACACAAAATAGGTCTAGTTGCTAGCATATATTGTCATTTGTAATATCCCCTTTTGGGATATTATCTAAATCTGCAAATTAATTTATCCAATCGAAGCTAGAAGGACTAAACCCTCCTAGTTCGACCTCAAATAACCCAATGTCAGCTTCAATACAACCCAAATGGGGTTGGAGTGAGCCGAGGTGGTGGGTTAGATGGGAGAACTAGTTGGAAATTAATCTTCCTTAATTCAGAAATTAATTGCAGCAGTGGAATAAATTAAATTGCACCCAAACAACTGAAAACTTAGAAAATTCACAACTTCTTCAATACTCAGTATTTTTCAATGAAATCAAGTGCAAATGAAAGTAGATATTTTTAGCTTTCCAAAGATCTATAAATCTGAATTTTCTGAACACTGTAACCACCTCAAATCTGATCCCAAAACTGAATACAAGTCGCTAGGGTTAGGATTAAATGCATAAATTAATATCAGCCCTTTTCCTTGCTTCCAAACCCTCAAAACATCATCCCACAGATCTGAAATAATTGTTTAATAACAGCAGCTTGTAGATCTATCAAAAGCACTTCAAAATATGATGCCAAAATACCCTAACCCAGTCGATTCACTCTAGATAAATTGCAGCAGTATTTATGAGCCCAAAAATCATCAAAACATATGCACCACACTTGGAAAAATATGCTAGAACAGATCAGATTGTAAACCCACTTCAAGAGCCACTAAAACATACCAAAAATACCTCTAATGCAAGTCGACTTGGCATGAATTAAATCAGCAGTAGCAGCAGATCATAAAGCACTATAAAATTCTTCAATGAGCTCTAAACACATGCAAATATCCTTCCAATAAAAGGCGCCACACATGGAATAATTATATCATGCAATAATCACTCAATGCAAGCTTGGAAGGTGGTGTCCCAGTTTCATCCTGAAATCTACGACTACCCTATCCGAAAAAAATTTCGTACTTTTAAAATAATGGGTCGTTTTGTGTTTTTATTGCCTGAAAGTTCTTGTATTGCGTCAAGATATTCCCAAAGAGCCATAGTAGCCTTTTTCGCCAAATACCCAGATGCCCAAAATTGTTATATTCTTGTTAGGAATTTGTCTGCGAGAAATTTGTATTTAATTATTTTGAGCCCCGTTTGAGGCAATTTGCGCTCCGTTTTAACCCTGTTGTGATCGAACATATCATTATTCCTATATACTAGAAGGGTTTTAACTAGGAATAAGTTTTGAGCTTTATTTGTGACTTTTGGCAATTTTTTGTGTTTTTGTGTTTTCCCGTTTCGTTTTCTGTGAAATTTCTCTAGATCAATTCCTTTGTCGGGTTAGCCCGATTCTTGGCCTGAAGTATTCGGAGATCACATACGCACATTGTGCCAGAAGGAAGTCGCCATCGGAGGTCCGGTTCACTGGGAAAAGGCGAAGTCGTGCACTAAAAAGCCCCTGCGGGGTTGGGCGCATTTTTGGAAAACAAAGGATTTAAGTGGATCATGGGAAAAATAGAAGCAGCAAGCAGGTGGGATTTTATTGCCTTGCAGGGTACTTTTTCCCATGATGGAAAAGTCACTTAAGTTGCAGTGGGAAAATTAGAGGCAACAGGCAGGCGGGAATTTATTGCCTGCCTTGCAGGGTAAAAATTCCCATGGTGAAATAAAAGAAAAGTGACTTAAGTGAAATCATGGGATTTTATTGCCTGCCATGCAGGGTAAATAATCCCATTGTCAAAGTCAAATCACTTAAGTGGATCATGGGATTTCCGGGGCTGCCTTGCAGGGTAAAAATTCCCATTGCCATAAATTCTTAAAAATAGAATTCTATTATGCCAAAAGTGCGCCCCCTTTAAGGAGAACATGGCAGCCTTTAAAGTGATTTAATTAATTAATTCTTCTCCTAAAATTGGCGCCAAGCATGGAAGAAAGTCAACAAAGCAAAGGGGAATAAATCAATTGGAAATAGATTGTCTAAAATTAAATAAATTAATTTATTTAATGGCTGCCCCCTTCATGACAAAAAGTGCGCCCCTTTTGGTATATATTTAATGCTTTTTGAAGCATTAATTGATTAAATTAAATTCTATTTTCAGTGGCTATGGTCAAAGCACACTGTGAAGCTTAAGTGAAGTGAAGAGTGGATGATTAAATTGATTAAATTTAATTTAATGGATGGCTGTCCTTAATCATGCAATTTTAACACACCAGTTAAAGAGGAGCATGATTTTTAATTAATTAATTGCCAGGAATAGGAAGGGAAATTATTAATTATAGAATTATGAGGGTTATATAAGTATGGACTACCATAAGGGTGAATTAATTAATTCACAGTGAAGAAGTGCAGCCTAGAGGTAAAGTGTGTCTCATATTGAAGAGGATTTTGCTTAAAAGAAGATCAAATCAAGGCTAAAAGCTTCCAATTTTGGTGAATACATTGAAGGAGGTTGATTTGTGTTTGCATAATTGTTTGTATAGGTGATACAGGTGCTCAGGTGAAGTTGGAAAAATTCATGCTCTTTTTGCATGCAAATAAAACATCAATTTTTGGGGCAGCAGGCTTGAAAAGTGCAGATTTTTATAATTAAAATTCACTATTCATGCTCCGGTGGCCATCTTTGTTTGAATTAATTGCAAGAATTCATTACAGGTGCTTTACAAAAGAAAAGGAGCTCTAATCAATGTCCAATACATTGAATATATCCTCCGAATCTGAAGAATTATCCAGATCTGACACCAGTTTTGAAGAAATCCGGCCAAATAAGAAGAAAAGAATTATTCAGACAAAGATAGACAAAGCCATGGCAAAGAGGGATGAAAAAGAAAGCACAACGGAGTCATGCATCACTTCCAAATTTACAGACATAAGAGACACAGATCTAGGTCTGGAACCTCTTTCCGAATTGATTGATAGATCCAGAGCGGAAAGACTTTACTCATGTGTGCGGTTAAAAGCAATGGAATTATTCGAGCTACAGCCTTTTCCATACATAAGCCCATTGCAAAAAGTTTGTTATGGAGTGCGCTAGATCTTACCATCCTTCATCTAGATCAGTGCGAGAATGCTATGGGGAAAACAATAATTCGGCTGACGCAGAGTTCATCAATTATTGTTTGAAGATTCCGGTGCGAAAGGTGGTGACTTCCATTAGCCTTCATGGATGCCGGTAGCAGTGGGATAAGCATAGAGTTGATCGCGTGAATATAATGAACAACAGATACATGAAGAAGCCTAGATTTCCTTCTAAGTTCTCAAGGACTCTTTCGCGGTTCAATTTGGTGCAGGAGGTTGATGATATTGTTAAATTGTTATGCATGATTAATGGCGAGGTGAATGCTTACACTTTCCGTACATGGATGTATGCTTTCATCAAGACCATTGAAGTCAACAAGGTTGATTCCATAATCAATTGGTCGGAAATCATTAGCGACAACATTGGTGAGAAACTCCGAACGTGAAGCGTACTTTTAGCTTCAAAATGACTTCCTACTTGGTATACGCTGCAGCTTCACAAGGCATCTTCTCCAAGTTGGATAGATGTGGCATTCTTTCTAAGGACCCCATTTTCGAGTGCTACCCACAACTTACTGTACCTACGTGCGAGAAAGATTTCAAAGTGGTCAATGATGGATTCTTCTACGATTTCATTTGTAGGCTAGACAAGGACTTGAAGGCCAACAGGGTAAGCAAGGAAGCGTGGGAAGCCGTATCTAGATTGGCAGTCTATTCATTCAGTTTGCAGATTTCACATACCTCAGGGTTACGCTTTTCTGGAGAACCAATAAAGATGCCCAGATATCCGAATGATAGATTGATCACCATGGAGCTGAGCAGGCAACTTGTGGAGATACACGACCTTCAGTCAAAACGACACAAGTCTACGGGCTTCTTTCCGATCACTGTCGGACATTATAGCTGCTAGAGCATTCATAGAGCTCGAGGGATGGAGACGCAGATGTTATCTGAGTATGAGCAAGAGTTCTTCACGGCACGGTTGAACTTCGATCCATTTGGAGTAGCCGGGAAGATGATCTCCTAGGAGTATGCACACGTGCCTTCATTGGAGGATTTTTGGATGAAGTGCAAAAGTGAGTATGAGGTTAGAAAGAAGGATTTCAGCAAGAGCTATCAAGACGACAAGTGTTCGACTTTGGACTAGCGCGATACCTGCGATCTTAAAGATGATGGGAATGTAGTACTTGACACTTACCATCAAATGGGAGGAGATAGAGCCATACTTCAGGCTAACGTAGGAGGCTTCCATATAATTGAAGAAAGATCTGGAGCTGTTTTGGTGAATACTTCAAACTGGTTGCTGACGAAGGGATATTGCCTTGATGAAGTATTGATGAATCAAGTCACAAGCAACTTTGGCGCAGGAGATTCCCTCAAGCGGAAAGCACGGAGGAGAAAGCAGAAAGGTCCGAGAAGTTGAAAGTACACAGAAGATCTCAATCAAAGGAGAAGATCACTTCCATAGCCATGACTTTAGTTCCAACTTCTCCAGCACCCAGTACTTCACCAACTGTTGCACCTCAGCAGGACACTTCCATGCCTCCACTGAATCCGGCACATTCATTTTCTCTCCTCAGCCACTCCGTTCATCACCTGTTCCAAAAAGACGTTGAAGCTGCAGATGGCGGAGTTCGAAAGAGCTTTGTCCTTGGATGATTCAGAAGATGGCAGCCATAACACTGTGGCATTTTCTGATGGAGAGGAAACAGAGCGGGAGATAGTAGTGCACTCAACGACTTCTCATTCTTTGAGAAGTAACTTTTCGAATGGTTGGCTTCGCAGTTGGTTCCGAAGAGTGGAGATGAACTTGGAAGAACATGACTTGCAGCTACTCTAGAGTCTAGGCGGGAAAGATAGAAGGCCTAAAGTTGCTAAGGTAACTTCAAGGTTGATCATCGAAGAGTGGGGAAAAAAGTTTGCTGAGATGTCAGCCCCGGTGGAAGGAAGGAGGAGGATGAGCTCATGGCGTAAGATGTGACAAGAACTGCAGTACACCCTCGGTCAACCACCACAGAAGGATTGAAGCAGGATACGTAGACATTGATAGATGCTCTATTCCTTAGGCTTGACAGGGAAAAGGCAGAGAAAGACAAACTTCAGAAGTAGGTATCTCAATTGTGCGAGATCATAGCCAAGGTTGCTAAACCTTCCATTCAGCCCATTTCAGAGCAGGTGAGTGATCATCTTATGCAAGAAATGGAGGATGCAAGCAATCAAGTGAAAGCTATTGACGAATGGAAGAACCTGATTATTCGTCAAGCTTCTGTACAACTTGGAGAAGTGCCAGCCCGCCTAAAGGTTATGAATGATGTAGTAAATCAGCTGAAGCAACTGGTGACAAGCATAGTAGACATGAACACAGTTGTTGAGAGTAACCTGAGTACTTTGGCCGAAATCAACAAGCTGCCGGGAGATGTATTGGTTGCAGAGCAGATTGTACCGGAGATGGATCAGTTGAGAAGGGGAAGCAGCTGGAGTTTGCAGTATCTTTCCATTTGGAGATCTACAGAGTTTTGCTGAAGAGGATGCAGACACTTGAGAGTAGGACATCATCCTTACCAGACAGTATCATTTCTTTCACTGAGGAGGACGTGGTCGGAGGTGTTACTTCATACGTACGGATTGTTCCAACCAAGGTGCCTAATTCCCTGGAAGGGTCTCTTCTGATGGTACAAAAGAGAATTGATAAAGCTACTAAGCCTTTCACGATGAATTCTATTAGCAGACTGGTGGCGCTGCAGGTGGATATTGCGAGGTTCGGGCCGAGCTTGGAAGATGTGGAAGCGTGCATCAAAGTGTTGAATGAAGGATTGCTGCGCAATTCGGGGAAGAGAAAGAAGCGAGTGGCTAAAATAGATGGGAAGATGTTGAATCACATGTTCGACAAGTATATCCAATATCAGAACAAAAAGAAGACATAAATGTTACAGCTGGCTTGACTTCTTCTATTCTTTCTTCTTCTATTTTCCACGTTCCCGGATGAAATTGTAAGACTTTTAAGTTATTGGTTTTAAAACCATTACTTAAAGTCATGTGGAACAATTCTATTAGTTAAGTGATACATGTGTCACTTAAGGAGAAGTTAGTGGAGGATGATTGCCAAATGTCATCTTTACTTGTTTATATTTCAGTTCAGTTAGATTTCCCATTTGTACTTTCCCTCCTACATTCTATAAGTAGGAGAAGAACTTCCGGTTAATGATCGAATTTGTAAGTAAAGAACCTTGTGTTCCAGATTTTGTGCTGAAATCCTTGAGAGCCACTTGAAGCAAATGAATATACAGGAGCAAATTTCCGGAGAATTTTGTGTTACATGGTGTATTGTGTTTCTTGCTTTTTATCTTAGATCTCTTAATAGACTTTGTGTTATTTCAGATCTAGATCTAGAGCTACCTTTGCTTAGAATTCTGTGTTTATATCTATTGGTTTCTTCTATGTGCATGCAATCAACTCTGCTATCTATTGATTGGGATGCACATCTTCTCCATTTCTTCTCTGTGTTGATATAATTCCCTTTCTTCTCTTATAAATATTTCCTTTCTTTAAACAGCTGCTTACTTGCTGTAGAACTGTTCAGTTATGGTTCATGAACTGAGTAGTTAAAGTAAAACCCCATTTAGATATTAACATACTTTAATTGACAAATCTGACACGGGAGCCTCACCGATAAATGAGGGAGATTTATCTCATGACTGCCTAGGTTTTGTGCTATGCAGAAAATCTAGCCAAAGAAGGTCTCACACTCTCCACAATAATGGTGGTGTTTAAGAATACCTTTGTTTGTGATCACAAATGGGCATACATCCCTCTTCAAGCATGAAGATAAGTTTATCAAACCGTCAACATGCATTTAAGGGGATGCCTCTTCTTCTTTTATAGATTTTGCAATTTGAATCTCCAATGCTTTCCCTCCAATTTTGGCGCCAATCTCTAGATAGGAGAGATAAATTTAAAAATAGTCTTCTTGGCCTATAAAAGTCAAACTCCAATTCAAAATATTAATTTCCAAAAATATATTTGAATTAAATGCAAGAGAGGAATTAAATATTAATTATAAGCACATGTAGGAATCGACTTGCCCAAATAAATCGATTTGCCCCAAATAATAATTAAATAGCTCATAGAATAAATCGATTTGCTCTTAATTAAATCGACTTGCCCAAATAAATTAAATATTAATTTTAATAAGCACATGGGATAGTCGATTTTCCCCAAATAAATCCCTTTAATCCAAGGGGAGTGAATTAAAGGATATCGACTTGCATTAATTAATTATGACTTGAAAAAGGGGACAATACCTCATCCTTAACATTTCTTCTTAAGATGTTGGCAGAAAATGTTTTCTTGACACATTCATGATTCTACTATGATAGAGACCTCCCAATCATCATAAATGACAAAACAAAGAGTGGGCATTCTAGAAAAAACATCAACAACTACATTTACCCCCTCTATATCAAAATCATAATCTAATACTTTCCTTACCCCTTTCTTTGTTGATCATGCAAGTCAAGTTGTCCCAAGAAGAACTTCAACGCATGGTAGTTTATCTCAACCACACAACCGCCCCAAACTAGATGTTTTCTGAAATTTTCCAAAACATGCATGATGGCAAGAATTTCCTTGTCATATATAGAGAAACTATTTTTTGAATCTTTCAACTTTATGCCCTTAATTTTAATGGAGTTCCCTTTTTGCATTAAATTACCTCCTCCTGAAACACCACATTCTACCACAAATAGTTGCAAGAAATCTGAAATGGAAAATACAAGACATGAGCTGAAAACCTTCTCAAGCTTATCAAAAGCTTCTTGAGTTCTACCCCTCCATGCATGAGCTCCTTTCTTTCTCATTTTGGTTAAGGGTGCTGCTATATGTGAACATCCCTTAACAACCTTTCTATCATAGCTGCATAAGCTAAAGAGTCTCCTCAACAGAGTTAGTGTGATAGCGGATGCCCAAACTAGACAAACTTGAATCCTCTTATCATCCACCTGCATACCTTGGTCATTAATGACATGGCCCAAAGATGGAATCTTTGTGACCACAAACTCACACTTAAATTCTTTTACAACCAAAGCCTGTTGCTCTAGAATTCCCATGATCAATTTTAGGTGCCTTAGATGATCCTTCCCTATTTGGCTACATATAAAAATATTCTCAACAGATATCAAAACAAATTGTCTCAACTGACCCTTGAATACCTGATTTACCATAGATTGGACAGTGGCTGGTGTATAAGTCAAGTTGAATGGCATGACCCAGAACTTAGTGTGTCCAATAAGACATCTAAAAATTGTCTTGTGCACATAATCCTTGCAAACAGAAATCTGATGGTTGCTAGATCTCAAATCAGTCTTTGAGAAATGGGGAGTAATAATGGCATGCTTACAACCAATGTTCAACTCTATGGCATATTGGAAACCTCTATCTAATAGTGATCCTGGGACATATTATTGAACACCAAACTATGTTGTATTGGAAGCCTTTGAATATCAACATAAAGACTATGTTGCTTACCAAAAGATGAAATAGTTTGCATGCTCTCCACCACAAAGCAACTTGCTGTCCAAGCAACTTGGATTTGAGAGAAAAGATCCTCTTTCCATTTTGTACCCTTCAAAAGATCACCCGGATCCCATATACAAAAACAATCTTGAATCAAAGAGTCCACATGCCCCATATTGCACATTGTATCCCTTACTCTATCACCCATTTTAGCATGCTTTTCATGAGAACAAGAATTTTGCAGTGACATAGGATGAAGCAACAAATCTGAATTATGATCATCATTTCCATACCTTAGACTACCAACAAGGAGCTCACCTTTTGGAAATTCAAAGGATGGTGCATGTTCCTCCATGGTTTGCTTCCTTTCAGTTTCTTGCAACTTTGATTTTTCTTCTTTCTCATGCTCCACTAACACAATTTCTTCCTTGACCTTTGGAGGTTCTATTGTATCTAAATCTTTTTGGTTCTTCATTTAAGAACACTTCTCCATGTCCTTTTCCTAGACAACTGTGGTTTGGCTCCCAAGGTTCTTTGTTGTCCTCTTTCTGAGAGTTCTTGTGCAATTTAGCTATCATTTTTGTGGTTAAGTATGGTTTCAACTTTTCTTCACATTGATCAACCACACTTTTAGCCGTGCACTTCACTTAATTGGTGATACTTTCTGCTCAAAACCAGCCATTAGTATGGATAACAACTGTTGTGAAATATCATCACTCTCATTCAAGACCAAAGTCATAATGGTCTCTGATTGAGGCTTGTTGTCATGCAAAATGACTGACATGAAAAATTGAAACTTTGAGCATGACAACTAAGCCCATGGATGAAAATCATGTTTTCTATCACTATGAATCCTTTCTTTGGCCGACCTGCCTCTCGTATCACCATCACCCCGACTTAGAGGAAGGCCTTAACAAGTTTTTCAAGTTTTTTTTCAAAGGTGTAGGGATGATTACTCACGATGATTGATGAATTCATTGGGACTCGATGATAGTCTACTTCTTTTTCGGAGGCCTAAAAAGGCCATTTTTGGCCATTCTCAGTTATTACCCATCATCCGGGAATGTTCAAGGAAAACCTAAAGCATCTGAGGGTGATGTCGGTGGATATTTAAGGTGTGTGAAGAAGTTTAGGAAAGAAAATCTGATTCAGAACAACTTGTGCAAGACCGGGTCTTCTAGGTGCAGGGAATGAATGTCCTAACGGTGAAAGCTGACTTCTCTGGTTGATTATGGGAGTTCCAGAAGGAGTTAGGAAGCACACAAATAGGCATCAAAAAGCTATTGGAATCCTCTACAAAATGGAAACATCAAATTTGCTCCAAAGCTCAAATATTTCTTGAGGTATTTCAAAACTCTGTAGCTGCCCCTCTTAGTTCAAAATGAAATAGGCCCTAAATTTGGAAATGTAGGCAGAGTTGGCTTTTGAGAATGGTTCTATTTATTTTAAAATGTGATTTGGAGTAAAAAAGAAAAGATCTGCCGCCTCATGTGCTTTTAATGTCTTTTTACATGCCATAAGAATACACATCTTACTAAATCTATCAACAACAACATAGAGATAGTCATGGCCATGTTGAGACATAGGTAATCCTCCTACAAAATCCATAGAAATGTCCTCCCACGGACGAGTAGGTACTGGCAAAGGCATATACAAACCTTCCTTCCTAGTCTTAGGCTTGCTAGTACAACAAAGTTTACATCCCCGTATAAATTTTGATATTTCTTCTTGCATATTGGGCCAATACACGTACCTTTGCAAGTGGGCTAGGGTCTTACCAACACCGAAATGTCCCACTACTTTCGAGGTATGTGCTTCCCTCATCAATAGAATTCGCTCTTCTGTTGGCACGCAAAGCTTCCCCCATCGGTAGAGCAACCCGTCTTTGAGATAAAAATCTTCAATCCTTGTCCTTTCAGCCCCTTGGGACTGCAACTAGCTAAAATGTCACCCCAAAGTCTTTGTCCTGGGCATATGCCTCTCCGTAAGCTTCCTTCGTGAAGGGCTCGATCTGAGAGATAGTGGCCAAATAGGAAAACTTCTCTGTGTGGGTGGCCTAGACAACATGTCTGCCACCCAAGTTTGTACTACCCTTCTTGTATTTAACACCGAGATGGAACTATTACAGAGAACCCATCCATTTGTAGTGCCTTGCCTTTTGTTGTAATTTAGACCGTGTGCTTGCAAATACTAGAGAGGTTTGTGGTCGGTGTGCACAATAGTTTCTTTACTCAACAAATAGTGCTTCCGTTTTTAATTGCACAGAACTAGTGCATACATTTCCTTATCATATACTGCATATTCTTTAACTGCTGAAGTGAAAGTTTCAGAATGATAACATACGGGTTTACCTCCTTGAAGCAACACTGCGCCCATGGCATAATCACTGGCATCTGTCTCTACTTCAAAAGGCTGCTGCAAATTAGGAAGAGCAAGTACTTGGAGCATGACTAATCTTGCATTTTAATAACTCAAAGGATTTGTCTTGTTCCTTACCCCAGTGAAAACTCTTACTCTTTGCGGCCACTTGTGTGTAGAGGTGCTGCGATCACGGAGAAGCCTGGAATGAACTTCCGCATGTACTTGTACTACTCCCACAAAACTCCTAGTTTCTGTGGCTCTGTTGGTGTTGGCCAATTAGTGATGGCTTCCACCTTCTTTGGATCCACTTGTAGCTCTCCTCCAACCACGTTTTTAAGATAGACAAGTGACTATTTGGAAAATTCACATTTCTTCATATTACAAAGCAGTTGTTTCTCCCTGAGAACTTGCAAGACTTGCTGCAAATGAGTTAGATGTTCTTCCCATGTGGCACTAAAAATTAAGATATCGTCTAGATATACAATGACACATGAATCTATGAAATCCCGCAATACATCATTTATCAATCTCATAAATGTAGCGGGTGCATTGCATAACCCAAAAGGAAGTACTAACCATTCATACAAACCCTGTTTTGTCTTGAAGGCAATCTTCCATATATCCTACTCCATTCTGACTTGGTGATAACCTGACTTGAGATCCAACTTCGTGAAAAATTTGGCTTGTTGAAGCTGGTCCAAGAGATTATCTATGCGGGGAAGTGGATATTTGTTCTTTATTGTGATCTTGTTCAAAGCATGGTAGTCGATGCACATTCTCCAAGAACCATCCTTCTTTGGCACCATCACGATAGGCGAACCGCATGGTGAGGTGCTCGGACGTATCACCCCTTGGTCTATTAGTTCCTGAAGTTGTTTCTTTACTTCAGTACTCTCAAGCAAGGATTGCCTATACAACCCGATGTTCGGTAGAGGGGATTTTGGCAATAGTTGAATCTCATGCTCTACTTCCCGTTTTGGTGGTAACCCGCTAGGAGCCTGAAATACTTCCTGAAAAGACTGAATAATACTATCCAAATCATGCTTTCCCTGGTTAGAAATCTCTGCAACTTCTACCCCATCTTGTTTATCCTTTAATAAAAGTAAACAAAACTGATTATGATTTGCCTGAATAAGTCGTTTTGCTTGGTTAGCACTTACCATAGTAACCCGTGTCTTACGCTGGTGTGCCCGGATGTTGTAGTTGATCCCATCCTTGACCCATCTGTACCGGTTTTCCCTCATAAATATAACATCCCTAACATACAAGTAAGGACTCTCGAATACAACATCAAAAGCATCAAGTGGAATAACGTCAGCTTCAAAAACATCAATATATTGGGAATTTATCCCAAACTTGACCTTACATCTTCTTGTTACTTGAATTTCAACACCCTTCTTCACCCAACCCAAAGGATAAGGGTGTGGATGCTCGTAAGTCTCAAGACCAAGCTTCTTTACAACTACTTCAGAAATCAAGTTAGATTGAGAACCGGTATCAACCAAAGCATTTACCTTAGTTCTCTTGATCTGGATTTTGATCTTGGAATAGTCTACTCATCTCCTCTTCCTAGTTGTCCATGTTGGTGGCCGTGCATCCAAGCCTCTCGTCTACATCAGAGTCATCTTCGATTTCCACCTCCCCTTCGTTTTCACAACTATCATGGACTTCTTTAAGTCCTTGGTTGGTTCTTCGGATGTAACTCCGGATGCAACTTTCAACATGTAGTGTTAGTATGACGATCGATATCATAGTTCTTGCAAAAATTATTCGGATCTTTACAAGTATTCAAAGTAGTGGCGGTTTGTTTACCTTTCCCTTTCCACTTACCCTTGTTACTTGTTTGCCCAAACTCTTTCTTTTGCTGATTTGTTGACTGCTTTACCTTTGCTCTCGCTTCTCCTTGCTTCTTTTCATCATCTATGTAAATGCCCGTATGCATGCTTCGTTGAGATCTTTGGGCTTTGTGGAGATGACTTTTCTTCGAAGGTGAGTATGAAGTCCTCCCAAGTATTTGGTCGAAATATCCTCATCCTCCAAGTCAATGTTAAGCAACATGGCTTGCCTCCAAACTCCTGTAGTATAGTCCTGCACACTTTGACCATTGCGTTGTCTAAAATACGCCATTTAATCATTTGGTTAGTCTTATGGCCAATATGATAGAAGTTAGCTCTAAGAAATTCTTTAAATTCTTGCCAAGATTTCACAATAGGGTGCTTCTTCTTTTCACAAGTGGCTAGATGGGTTTCCCACTAAACCAGAGCATGTCCCTCCATCTTGAGACGTGCAAAGGTGATCCTCTGCCCAGATGACATTATGGACGCTAGAGTAGACTTCTAATTGTTTTAACCATTTATCAAGCAACTCTGCATCTACTTGTCCTTCAAAGCTTTTAATCTCAACTTTCGTTTCAACTTTAAAAGGAGTATGATCGGATTTTACCTTTTCTCTTGTGTTAGAAGTCTCTTCTTCATGCTCTTCCCCATAACTTTCCTCATGGTGGCTCCTTCCTATGCCAAATTTTTCAGTTAAGCCCCGAACCACTGAGTCCATGGAGTCTTGTTTGATAGAAGTTGTCTTCTGTAAATCAGCAAGCTCTTCTTGCCTTCTAAACATCCTATCCATCATGGTCTCCAACATCTCAATTCTACGGACCAAGTTCTCTTCCTCCATTTGTCCCCGAATTCTCTGTTTCCACTTCTTTGTAGAAATTTCTGGATCGCAAGGTAAAGCCTCTTCGCCTTTAGATCTCGTCATTGTCATACAAATCCAAGAACGAATACCATAGTCCTGATAATTGTTAGCTCTGATACCAAAATGATCTGTAAACTCTTCAACTTTGGAATTATCCACAGAATCACAATTAATCGCTTGTTGTTCTACTTTCTATTAGAAAATAACAGAGATAGCTAGTGAATGAATTATACTTGTGCTTAGAATCAACAATTTGTAGAAAGGGAAAGAATATAGACTCATACACCAACAATTTTATCCTGGAAAACCTCCAGAGGACCAGAGGACCAGAGGAAAAAAACTAGTCGGGAAGGGAAATTACTCTTTCTTCCCACTTTTATTGGCCAATTCAATAATAAGTACATAAATTACAATAAGTATGAAAGAGAAGTAGATAATATCTCACACTTCCTCCCAGTTGCTTGCTTTCTGTCTCAATTACTCCTTGTTTCTACAAATCACAATTCCAACACTAAGAGCTTCTTACTCACTTGCTTCATGCTTCGATGCCTTTGTTCTCTTCCATAACATGCATTTATAGCCTTTCTCATGTTCTCCTCGTGCATTGGAGAATGGGAAAGGTCATGCAGAAGAAGAGACATGGACACCCTTTGGAATTCTGGGACTGTTTCGCATCATATTTTATTTTCTATCCGCAAGAGCCAGGACCGCCACCCTGGTGGGGCGGCGGTTTTGTGCGGGCGGTGGTCCTATCACTAAATAGACAGAACCTCCGTGTATCATTTTTTTCTTCTTCGTGTTGGCTGATTTGATAAAGTAGAGTCATTTTGGATCCCTATGGATCAGATGCGACTTTGCGAAAGAACCATGAAGAGGCTCCATGCATGTGCCAACAAAATAGGGATGAATTCAAGGTGGGAAGAGCTTCACTAATTAAATAAATATGAAGAGATCTCAACCAAGCTTCATTCAATAAAGGGAGGCGAACATGTTAAGGACAACCTAAGGTATGATAGTAATGATCATATTTCCAATTCCTTGCCATATTTTTGTCACCTTGGGAAATACATTAAGAAGCATGTTAGAGACAACTATGGGCACGTTGTTTCTTCTATTCAAGGCCAAAATTGCTTTGGCATGGGTGGTCTTCGGAAGATCAAGGTAAATATCATTTCTTGCACTTGGATTGAAAGGAAACTTATGAGCAATCATAGAGGGTTTGTTGTGCATTCTAACCACATGGTGAAGGATCAATGTTCTCGGTTAATAGAACACTCTTGGGGACTAAGTAACACACATGAAGACAAGATCGTAGGGAATGGCCAAAAGAAGATAATTCTAGTTGAATGCTTAAGATGTAAAGATGGTAAGCAAACTAGATGTTATTTCCAAGATTGTATGAATCAGCTTGCTATGGTTTTGTGGGACTCAAGTTACTTGCAATATTGCCACTTTTGGCTGTTTGTGAAGGTTATCCATAACTCATCTACTGAGAATATAGATTCAGCTGCATGGAATATAAATTCAAATTGCTACAAGTTATGCAATAATTCAGTTTTCATGAACCAAGGTGAAGTAAGGTATCATACTATTGTTTGGGATTGGTTCTCTAAAACACGCCTAGCAAGAATGCCTAATGAGATATGGATTCCATGGGAGTTTTGTGGTGTAAGTCTTCTTTCTAACATGACTGAGATGAGTTTGGGCAATGTGAATTTTGACCACTGAATCATTATGGGAGCTATTCAAATCTTATGGCTGTTATTACTAACATGTCCAGTTGGTTCCACATTTTATTTGCAGCCACCAAGTGGATTTCGATCAAAAGGAAGATGTGCTCTTCTTCTAGTGACATTGACAAGGTAAGGGTAACTATCACAAGGTGTTTGTTGGTCACTACAATTTTGAATTTGAATAATGAAATGCAATGCTACAGCCATGATGGGATGTTCTCCCCAATTTCATGTGTTGGGCTGTGCATATCTTCTTTGGACAGCAATAGAGGGGCAGGTTTGAAGACATTCTTTTCATTTAAAATTGTATGTAAGAGGGTTCACTCATTGAGATCAATTAAGGCCAATGTTCCAACATATTTGGTATTGTTTGGGAAGAAATTCCAGGCAAAGTATGACTGTTATACTTACATACCAGCACTCATAAGTTCTGATCCAAACCAAATTTTGAAGAGATTAGTTTGGGGCAGCTGGGAAGCATCTTTTGGAGGCCACGATAATTATTATGACAGCTTCTGTACTTTTTTTAATTTTCTGTCCACAATTGTTTCAGCTCCCTATCCTTTTTTTTGACAGCCAGAGATGGGTATCCAGCCATGAGGTTGAAAGTTTTCAGTCTTCTATCATTGTTAAGGTGTTTTTAACTGTCATAAGAAGGATCTCAACCACTATCCTTCTGATTTTGGGGACAAAATGCATAGATACATCTGTGTTTGGGACAACATGGTTGGATTTTGGGATTCCATCACTCGAAAGAAAATCATGACGAGACTCCAAGTCATGGAAGAGAGCTAGATTCCATACCAACGAGGCACAAAGAATTGATATTGGAAGCTCATGTTTCTTTTAATGTGTTTGTTCTTTGTGTAGGAACAAGAATAAAGAAGAAAGAGCAGCCGAACTTGTTATGCACCTGAGCATATGGTGAAGAGTAGGGGACTGCAACTGAAGATGAAGATGCCATTATGGAGGATGGCAAGTTTGTGATTGCAAAATGTTTCATTTTTCATAAAAATAGAGTCCCTCCAATACTTGGATTGGGAGTGAAACACAAAGGCTTTGAGGAAGGTAACACCCAACCTAGGACAACGCGAAGAGGGTAGCCTAGACTACCTATTGGGCAGCCAAGAAGGTCACTTCAGCAAGGTAACTCTAGGTGCCTGACTTTGGATCAGTTTGAATTCGCCTTTCTGAGTTTGATGTTGAGTGAAGAGTGCAATCAAGAGTTGGGGAATGAGGTGTTATCTACTCCAAGTGAGGAAGTGTTTTTATGGCAGCCATGAGCCAAACTGACGTCATTAATGTTGTTGTCATCATTTCTAGCAGCCCTCACCTAATTTCAGTTGCAATTGTGTTTGGGAATATGGAGTGTTCTTCCACCGTAGTTGACAAGGATGGAATGAATAACGAGCATGCCACATTGGGACATGGATTAACTTGTCAAGCTGCTGATTATTCATCAATTTCTTACCCTCTGACTGAGATTGCAACTATTTGGAAGGTTTTTATACAACTAAGTATGCAAAGGAAGTTGTTACTGCTGTTTTTGAAGTTAAAGATGAAGAGGACTTCAATGAATAAAGGGGCAGAAGGTGTTTGAGTTTGTTTGGGAAAAGGCTCCTTCATTTGACAGACATGAGATGTAGATTATGGAAGCACTACAACATTTTCCCTCACCCTTGTATGATGACACTTGGGAATGAGAGCTTGCAATTGCTTGTGGGGAAACAATTTTGGGAAGGGAGGATTGTAATTTCCCTTTTTCAAACTAGTTTGTTTTGAAACTTCTAGTCCATTCCACTTCTTGTGGGCAAGAAGGAAGTGAACAAGGGAAGTGTTTGTCATGTTTTTCAGTCTTTTCGTGAGCATTTGCATTCTTCTTTCATAGTTTCTCTTGTAAGTCAGGTCGGTTGGGTTGAAGAGGTGAAAAGCCAAGATAAAGTTGAAATCAAACATCCTTATGAGGTCAGTTATGGGGAAGACTCCCTAATTGATTTTGGCGCCACCAAAAGGATATAAAAGGGGTCACTTGGACTCATTTTGGGCATCTATCTTGTCATAAAAATATACTTGCTTGGTTTTTGGGCTGATTGCTCAATTCCTTTCCACTAGAGGGCAAAAATCCTTTGGTGTGGCATACAAGGAGGACAAAACCCTTGTTCAAATTGAAGAATGAAAACTCTTCAATTGGTGGTTCCTAAGGGCTTCAAGGAAAGTGATGTTGCTGGTTTTCAGCTAGGGTTTGATAGAGGAAGAGCTACTAAGGTTTTTACATCAATTTTGGACCCTCTCCTAGGGTAGCGACTTGGAGGAGGAGTTGAGTGCCTTCTAGGGCACATCTTGGCAATTGGAGTTGATATTCATCTTCCTCATAATTTATAAGGCTGATTTCACACTTTTATGATATTTTGGGGATTGGAATCTCCATTTCCAGCCCTTATTGTGAGCTGTATTTCTGCTGTCATTTATTTAATTACAGTTGGGTATAATTTCATAATTTGCACATGTTTTGAAGTACTTTGGCTTGGTGTTTATTCCATTGATTGAATACAATATTTAGGAGGATTTATACACCTATTTTCAGCTTGTTTGGAGGGTGTTTGATGCCCTAAAAGTGTAGATTCAGTTTGCTGCTAGGGTTTCATATATTTTCAGAACTGCTGTTATAAAAATTAGATTACTCTCAATTGGGCTTGTGCTATTTTTCTTTTTCAGTTTCATCCTTAGAAAGGGACATTACATCCTCCTCGGCCATTTGTATTCATCCGGTATGGATTTCTGATCACTTTTGGTAGCAACGTAACTGTTCATTGAGAGGGTACTACCAAAGTGTGGCACCTCCACCATTCAACATCTTTGTTTGCTTGTTGCTCCTACATTGTAATGCTTCTTTGTTGTTTGAGCTATTTTCTTTAGCAGATGTAGTGCAACTCTCTTGCTTTCTTCTCAAGAGGTATATTTCATTTGTATCTTCAACACTTTTCAGGCATGTTGACAGTCTCCTTTTTGTATTTGAGCTTGCCCTCCTTTTGAAGTGTAGCCGGTTTGGTGAAACCCAGTGTCAACTTGTCAATTTTCGAGTATTTGGTTTCATCCATGAGTTATAGATATGTAGCGTCACTCCATCCATTCAATAGTGTGGGTGGGAATGGTGTTAGTCTTGTTTCTTTGGGTGTTGTGTCCCTTCCTTTTTGTAGTTGTTGGTGCACCGTCTTCAAGCAAAAGTAGATTGAATTGAGTTTGGTGAACTCTTGCACTGTAGTGGATCCAGACCACGAGTGCAGAATGAGTTTAAGTGAATGCATGTCTACCAAACATTTCTTCTGGTTAGCAAAACTTTAGCTCTCAGGAAGAGTAGTGGATTCGAACTTGGTAGTGTTTGGAAGAATGGCATCCCCATTACTGTCAACTCTTTAGTAGTTTCAGACCATGTGTTCTCATCAGATCTCTTGTGACTTTCGAGTCCACCTGTGCACTTGTGTTTGATAGTGCACCTACTTCAACATTGTGTTGAGTTTTGAGTCATGCTTCTTGGGACGCCTTGCGAGCATAAGTTCTCTCTCTCTCCACTTTCACTATTGTATTGCTGGTTTTGGGCGACTGATGATGATACATTTCATCCATGGTAACTCTTTTTCCCCAATTCTTTTGATCGGTGTCTTTTTGAGCGAGTCTAGGATAGAGTACCGGTTCCTATATGATTGGTGCTTGTAGTGGCTTGACATCCATGTATTCCAATAAGATGGGCTGGTTACCATAGAGACAATTAGATTTCATTATGTATTTGTCCATGGGTTCCTAATCAGGCCTAGTTGCGAAGACCCATTTGTCTCTTTGCTTCCTCTTTTCTCACTCCCCATTCTGCACTTTAGGGAGGGTGTTGGAGTGTGCGCATTCACACTAGCTGGGTTCACGCTATTTCTGAGCCAGCTTGGTGTTAGCCATGTTAGGAATGTAAGTGCAAACATTCCTTCCCAAATTATATTTGTTTCTTTCAACCAATTCTTGTGGCATGGAACAAACTTTCCCAGTTATTTAATCTCGGGACTCCCGATTGTAAATTAGTGAACACAACAGACAGCAATAAAAAGAATTACGTATTGGTTTATCTTGTTATGTGTGCTTGATTACTTGCTGTGATTTTCCTGTATGCAATGGATGCTAGGCTGTGGTAATGTCCTTCTGGAGAGATCATGCTGAATGAGGAGCATTCAGCTCTCCAACACAACCTGCGCTACTATAGACCAGAATATGATCCATATACGCAACTATAAATTTTCCAAAATATGGATGAAAGATTCTCATGAATGTGGCTGGAGCATTAGTGAGACTAAAATGCATGACTAGTCACTTATAGAGGTTATGTTTGTTTTTGAAATCTGTTTGCCAAACATCAAAAGCTTCTATGCATGCCTGACGATAGTCAGAAATAATATCAATTTACGGTAAATACCTGGCCGCGTTTAATTGGTCTATGAGATCATCAGTTGTGGGCAGCGAGTATCAACTTTTCATAGTTATCCTGTTCAGTGCTCTAAAATTTGTAACAAACATCCATTCATTTGGTTCTTTCTTAGGCACAATGGGAGCTTGAGATCTACAAGGAGAAGTTCTGGGATGAATGTTACCATCTTCACGAAGTTGTCTCAGTTGATCCTAGATCTTTGCACTCAATGGATGTGGTGCGGTATGTAGGAAAATTGAACCAAGTCAATGCTATGTTGGATGGATTTAAGAGGAGAAATCCATGATTTTCTTTAAAAACATCTGAATATACATTAACAATGGCCTGAATACCTTAAGGAGGCAATTTCCATATGTTGTCTTCCTTTGCTTGTGGGTCAACACAAATGGTACTTATTGATACTAACTTGTTTGCTTGCTTTCTTGCCAAAAAGTAAAGGAGGGTTGGAAAAGGTGGAAAAGAAGCGAATTTATTAATTTACCATTCTTCTAGATTTTGTAGGTGCTATGTCACTCATCATGAATGACGTGTCAATCATACTAGTAAGGATGCCAGAGAATTAACTCAGAATATCGAATAGAATGACTCCACATTGAATTGTATCATTAAGGGTTTATGGAAAAAGTGACTACATATTGCCTTGTGACCAGTGTTGTATTCCCAACATCTTTGACCCAACCCAAATGATAAGTATCTGGATGGGATATGATAGGAAGCTATAAATTTGAAACTTCCAGTATCGGATTCTAAGTTTTTCCGACTGCCAGTATCAATGAAAAGAGATACCAAGTGGTCCCTTACCTGGTAGTTGTATGTGAAGACTGCTTCCTTTGGAACGGCTGAATAATTCTAGATCATGATTTTACATTGTGGATTTGGAACAATTGGATTTTCAACTGCAAATTCTGCATCCTCGAGCTCAGAATTTTGTTGCATGAGAGGAGCTTTGGACCCTTTCTTGACTTGTACATCTCTACATTCTGCAGTAGAATGGCCGGGCTTCTTATGATAGCTATAGTACTTTCCTTTATCAGCAGCGAAGATGGCTTACTTGAATCCTTAAGACTGTACATTAGGGTTGAACTGAGTCTTAGGGGTGGAAGATTTTAAGGAAGAAGTATTTCTTTCTGGTTTGAATTTCTTATTGCAATCTTATAACCTCTTCGTAAGGAACTTAGAAATGCCTATTTCCTTCCTAAGATTAAGAAAAAAACCAAAAACAAAATTTATCTGGAGTACCTCTTCAGTATCTGAAATTACCAAGTTGACTTGCAATTTTGTAAAGTTCAGTGCATCGTTGCAGTGACCGACTTGGGATCGTCTTACTTGAATCCATCATGTGCATAGATTACCTTGATGCGCAATAGGGTAGAACCTCTGCTTCACGGCATCTTCGAAACAGATCCATGAGGTGATTTGAAGATCAAGACCAACTTCATCTTCATCACTCGCAAGCATCTTCTGATAATTCTGCTGCCAATCTAGGGAAGTCGCTTCCATGTATACTTCCGAAATGTGGATCATGTCGGCGTCAGTGATCCCACGATGAGTCTTAATGCCTCAAGGCTACGGAGCTAGAACTCAAGATTCTCACCATTTAAATTGCCATTGAAATGAGGGATATTTATCTTGGAGGATAAACACTAGTGTATGGTGCTTGACTGGTTGTTGCTGTAATTGGATTCTGCAAAAGCATTGTTCTCATCATCTCTTGCATAAGCTTGGCCTGGTTCGTAGTATGGCTGGCAAGGATTTTCTCAAGAGTGCTGGTTTGATCAGCAAGGATCTGCTCAAAGCCATTGTTATTCACAAATGCTTGGGATGATTCCTCAGAAAACTTATTTTTCAGAGTCATTTTTACCAGATTTGGGATGTGACAGTAGGACGTAAGCTGGATCTAGGCTTGGCATCTGTTGAATCTGAACCAGAATGAATTATGAATTGCAATGATATGTTGTCCTTGTTACGTAGATTAAAAAAATGCTGATCTATGCTCATAAATTGTGATATGCGCCCACTAATCACAGATATGGGCCCATAAATAACACATGTTCCTAGAAGTCCCAGATCTCTGTCTAGAAGTTGCAGATAGGTGCTCGAAAGTTGCAGATCTGATGCCCAAAATAGCAGATATGTGCCCAAAAGCTGTATCTGTGGCCAGGAATTGCAGATCAGTGCTGAATAGTTGCAGATTGATGCCTAAATGTTGCAGATTTGTGCCCAAAAATCCAATATCTGTTCTCAAGAGTTGCAGATTTGTGCTCAGAAGTCGCAGCTCTGTGCCTAGAAGTCACAACTCTGTGCCCAGAAATCACAGATCTAGTGTCTGAGGCGAGCTTCTACTGTTACAGGAGTTGTCCATGGATGCTGCAACAATGGAGGCCTGGGCATAAAAGACCATGATGTAACTCCCAAATTCTAATATTTTCTGAAGAGTGTGAACTTCATTCGGATAAGATGTAGAAACCATTAATATGATATGCCCTTGATTGTAGGATGTCTTGATGGTGCTAGATCAAGTAAAGGTGACAGACCAAAATTCAAAACCCTTGAAATGACTTGATCTGCAAGCCACAATCGTTAGTCTCTGATACCAATTGATATAAGCACAATTACGACAACGAGGAGACATAAACAGATAGCCGAAATTGTACATGTACAATATAATATAATGTATTTACAGATCATAATGATATACAAAGAATCTTCTAGACAAAAGGAAGGCTTCTTCTAAGTGAAGAAAGAAAAGGAAGCTTCTAGAAAAATGGAAGCTTCTAGGAGAAGATACACACAGTAAGTTTCTATAGCAAGGAAAATTTTAGAAGAAGATATTGACATAAACATATGTGCAAATAACAAGAATATACAATACAAATACAATATAGACCATGTGACTATGTATCATCACCAAGCACTCATGGTTTGTTCGCAATCAAACAACTCTCATGAGAATCCATTGGCACAATCACCCAACATTCACGATATGGGTTGTACCCAATCACCCAGCTATCATGGCCTTTTCGGGTTTACTCCAATCACCCAACTATCATGGACTTCATGGGTATCACTCCAATCTCCCAAGTATCATGGCCTTTATGGGTTTTACTCCAATCAACCATCTTGGACACTCATGGGTTATATTCATTCCCATTTGTCACAGGCAATTCATAGATTGTTATTCCAAGCATGCAAAAATCATGGGCACTCATTGGTTGTACCATAACATCCAATGTCACATGCATTGACAGGTTCTACAGAGTTATCCGTCCATCATAGGCATCAATGGGGTTTTCCCAATTTTTATCATAGGCGTCAATGAGGTTTTCCCAATATTATTCCTTTCAAGAAAATATGTATTATTTAGTAAAGTCAACGCAGTAATAAGAAGAATTGGATTTTTGCATGTAAGAGTCAATTTATAAACTAAGTGCACGGGCGGTTATGCCTGTAAGTGGTGTTTTCTGGAAAGTCAGATTACCTTAATCAAAATAGAAAATCTGAAGTTGTGCTTAAGTTACAAAAATAGTGCAAAAGTCAATGCCGATCGCAGCTGAATTTTTTTGTGAAACTCTTTGGCATGTCAAACACAATGAAATCCTTCCAGCAAGATTGTCAATACATTCAAAGAGACTAATTTTCTGAAACAAAAATGCTGGTCAACACTTCCAAAAAGTCAAAGTTAAGACTAAATTTGGTCAAGACAATTTCAGTCAATTTCTCAGTCACCAGGTATTTCTATCCTCTTTTCCTCAATTTTGTGGTTGGGACTTGAAATTTGAGTTAAGTGGCTAAATTCAGTCATTTGTTCACCTATACATATTTATAGTTTATTAATATGAGTCAAACAAGAGTTATGTCATATTGATCAACCTCTTCAAGTTTGGTTAGATGAGAAAAACTCGTGAAATTCTTTGTAAGTTGGCCATGAAATTGGTTTTGCCACAGAATGAGTTTGACTCCAAATTCTATGCCACATGATTAGACAATTTCACAGATGATGCTATTGTCTTCTTTAGTATTTGAGTTGCATGTTCATCCTAATCATCGTCGTAGACTATCTTCCATCACTTTCAAGATATAATGGATGGCATTGTCATTTAGTGAAGATTTTTGCTATGCTGTAACACATAAGGTTTGTACGTGGATAGTGGAAATTATAACTAGATATAGAGGGACATGCTTTATGCCTTCTTACACAGAGCCCTATTTTGTTCCATCGGTCATTCCTCTTACCCATGGGTAAGGGTGAGGGTATTGGAGGCACATGGACAAACCATGTCCATTTGGAGAGTTATGCCATAAGGTTGGATCAATCTGCAAGTCACTAGTCATAGGGTGATGGAAAACTTAAATGGTTCCTATCTTAGGAGATGATACTTCTTTAAAAGTTTTGTGCTAGTCATATCTCTCCTTGTCATGGTAGTTTAACAAGCATGCAAGATGACAGGTTACAAAGCTACAGATGTACCCAGCTTTAAATTGCATTTATTGTTTAATTTATTGAATTGAATGCTAGTCATATCTCTCCTTGTCATGGTAGTTTAACAAGCATGCAAGATGACAGGTTACAAAGCCACAGATGTATCCAGCTTTAAATTGCATTTATTATTCAATTTATTGAATTGAATTGAATTTACTCTGTTATTAGATAAAGAGTATTTTCAATGATGTGGTGTTCAAGCATAGACGAACCATTTCTTTCAGCATTGGCATTGCTAGGTTCAGTTGACAAGTTAAGTCAGAGCGTTTTGCAAGATTATAACCATAATTGATCTTCCGGATATCCCTCCTCCTTGGTTGGATCTTCCGGATGTCTTTTATTATTTTATGAATATTTTAAAGTGTATTAGTGAAGACTATATGGGTCGGCCTTGTTTATTAAGGCATAATGAATGGTCATAAGGGAGCGGCCATGTCTTTTCTATTTTGGCGCCAAGAAGGAAAAGTATAAATAGGGGACTAAGGGCAGCCATTTGGGATATCGACTTTCATTTGTAAAATCAGATTTTGAGAGTGAACTCTCATTTCTCTCCACTTGGGACGAAAACCCCTTGTGAGGTCCATTGTGAGGGACGAAAACCTCTCACTTTTGACTTAAAACAATTTATAATTGCAGATTATTATTATATTGAAGATCAAATTGTGCAAATCTGATTTATGTCATTTATTACAAAAGTGTGACTTGTTCTAGTGAGATTTCTGAATTATTGGATGATATTAGCATCATATAAAATTGCCTAATCAAGTCAATATTCTAAAGGATCTAAAAATCTGCATTTGCATGGATTTCTATGCACATTTGAATGGTGTAATCAAATTTTTATGCTGTTGCGATTTCCAGATTATTTATAATATTCCAGTAGTATATATTTGCATAAATCAATTCGATTTGGCCTATAAATTTGTCAAATCAATTAATAATCATTTGATAATTGTTTGTGGATGACTATTGGAGATTTTTGGCTCTTATTTTGAGGAATACAACTCGCTGTAATTAAATTACAGTCTGCTGCAATAATTTCCAGAATTATGTAAATTCATATAAACCCTCAAAAAGGGTTATTACAGTGGTATCAGAGCTTGATTCTCTTAAGGCCTGAGGGAATTCAATGGATAGATTAATAACTGGACAAGAAAAGCTTACGGAGGCCATGGATCTTCTTGCCTTGTCTATCCAAAGTCTGATTAAAATCAAGCAACCAATGGAAACAACCCGAGGATCGAGTCTGAAGACCAAAGTTGAAGTCATACCGGAAGAAGATCCAAGCACCACGGGAAGAAGAAGTATTGAAGCAAGCTATAAGGAGTATATGGATTTGCCCAAAGAAATCCGTGAAGCAATGTCATTCACAGAATTCATGGAATTGGATAGTGGAAGATCTAGGCCTAAGCCTAGGCATGCCAGGCCACAAAAAGAGAAAGAGGAGAAGAGCTTCCAAGTTGCATTGGTGGAGAAATTCGAAGAACAAGCACAAAGGGAGATGGACATTCCACCTGAAGGTGATGTGAATGGCCATAAAAACCTCCCTCAAAAGATAAGTGACACCAACATTAAAGATGAAAGAAAGGGTGGTGAACAAGAAGCAATGGTGTTAGGAACGAATGAAACTCATTTCCAAGATGAAAATGATAAAAGGCAGCCCGCTGGTCCATTTGTAGCAGCAGGCAATACAGAGCCCAAAGATGAAGAGTCAAAAGTGGACAAGAGCAACCAAGATATTCCAAGTATCAAAGAAGATGAAAGCCTTGTTGCAGGTCCGAGGATCGAAGACATCTCAGATTTATTGCTCCATAGCTTATCATCACAAAGAGTTGACCTTCATCATCAGCTTGATTCAAATATGGGCAAAATATGGTGCACATTAAGTGGTAAGGGGTACTCCCATCCTTTCCGGAAAACCCCAAGTCATGCATGCACAAGAGTTAAGATGAAAGTAGCAAAGGATGACCTTCTCCCCAAGATCCATGGTTGGTATGCTAAGGTAACCATTTCCTCTCTAAATTTGGTTGGCCATCCTCTTGATACTCTTATGTTGGAAAGAATGATTTGGAGTAGTGTTGATAATAGAACTTGTGAGCCATGGAATTGGGAGAAAACTCCTCATAAAGAGCAACATGAAGGGGCTGGACTGAACCTAGCAGCAACAAAAAGAAGGACATTTGAGGGAGATATCAGCATTATGAAAGCACAAAGACATGGGGAATTGACAAGCAAGCATTAAGCAAAGATATAATGAAGGTAAGCACCGGAAAGCGGAAGATCATGGAGGTAAGATGTTCTTGAAATATTGCTTGCATGCTGATTTAAACTCAGAAGTTCTGAGTATTGTGGGCAGCCCTTGGCATAAAGATGTATGGAGTGTTATTTTTTGCGAAGGACATCATTGCTTGGGTAACGATAAGGATCATTGCATTAGAGTATTTTCAGATTATGATGATGAGGATAGCAATAAGGATGAAATTAGGCATGATGGCATTTTAGTAGGAGCACCAAATTACAACTCTTTATTTAAAGGTGATCTACATGGGCACATGGTAAGCTCCACATTTCCATTACATCAATCATTTGACATAAAGGTTGTGTGCATAAAGTTGGTATGGAATGAGTGTTATTCCTTTGATCCGGGCATAATAACTCAGCTGAGTATGAAAGATATGATCGAGAGCCATAAAAGGGTTGGTTTATGGTGTCTTAAGCTTGCCTTTGTGAAATTATATGCTGCTAACTTGGAACAGCAGTCACAGCAGCTCCTTTCATTGGTCATCCATGATAAGAAGGATTCCTTGCACCATATATTGCTTCAGCAGTTGCTTTGGGAGGCAAATCAGGAAAAAATCCTTTCTTACTATGGCCTATATGTTCAAGGAAGGATAGGAGCAGCACCTGAGAGTTTCAAATTCATTTCTTCTCAGCATGACAAAACAGTTTGCAATTCTAGAGAGGTATGCATTGCTCGACTCCATGATTTGGTTAAGTTTCTACTCTAATGAACAGGCTCATAAAGAAGAAACCAAGGAAGGGCAGCACCCTTGTGTCACTCTCTGAAGACCACTCAAAAAATAAAAATACAAATGGTAAGCTTGCTGGCCTGTACATCACAACTGTTCATTTGAAGCCAATAAATAAGTTTCTATCTCGAGACATGATTCCCATGAATGCTCCATGTAAATACCAATCAAGGAAATATGATTTCGATGCTCTATTGAGTGGAAAATGCCAAAGGAAGAGGTCTGATCTCAACTCAGAAATTCTGAGTTATGTTGGGAGCAGCCCAAGGTATGACTCTTTATATCTCATTTCTCCCTCCATATCGGGCTCTGATGAGTATGAAATTGAGCATGATAGGGAAATGGGAATGATGTGCAACATGGGGAATAATGGCCACATTTTCATTGATACGTTTGCTTTTAACATTCGGAAACATCATTGGCACAAAGAAGGATGGATCACATGGCTTACACCTTGCATGGTAAGAAGTCCCTTTTCAGATTTTGAGCAGCAATTGTGGTGTTTGATTGATGTGTTTGCTTGCATATCCACTAACTTTGGGCTTCAAGAAAAGGTTTGGAAAGAATTAAGGGATATGGTATGAATTCTTCACTTTCAGCTGTATATCTGAGTCATTTTCAGTTTGCTGCAATTGAGGATGAAGTTTCAGACACATGGAAGTCATTGATGTTCTTTCATATTGGGAAAGAAATTGCGAAATGTACAAGTTGTTGTCCCATCATTTCTGCGATTGACATCACCATGATCAGCTCTCCTATCATTTCCATAGCTCAGTCTTTAGCCATGCAATTGATGAATTCATTGTTGGAGATTAATTTTGGCCCATGGGTGGACACTTGGGAAGGGAAACCAGCCATTTCAATTCTGATTTTTGAAAGGAGAATGCTTGATTACAGTATTGTACGGGGCAGCCATCAAATGCATAAAGAATATGGAGTTTTCACAAGCAAGAAGACAATTGCAGGACCTAAAGGAGTGTTGTCAGACACTCATGTTTTTTCTAAGGAGTTTGCTTCTTGTGTAGATACAAAAATGAAGATTACAAGGATCACATGGGATCCAGGTGATTGCGATTGCTTGGGGACAAGCAATCTTGGGGAGGGAGGACTGTAATGTCCTTTTTCCCAAATTCGAAGGCATAATTGGATCTTCCGGATATCCCTCCTCCTTGGTCGAATTGAAGAAGATAAAGAGGAAGCAAATAATATGTCTTTTATTATTTTATGAATATTTTAAAGTGTATTAGTGAAGACTATATGGGTCGGCCTTGTTTATTAAGGCATAATGAATGGTCATAAGGGAGCGGCCATGTCTTTTCTATTTTGGCGCCAAGAAGGAAAAGTATAAATAGGGGACTAAGGGCAGCCATTTGGGATATCGACTTTCATTTGTAAAATCTGATTTTGAGAGAGATCTCTCATTGTCTTCCACTTGGGACAAAAACCCCATGTGAGGTCCATTGTGAAGGACGAAAACCCTTCACTTTTGACTTTAAACTATTCATATTCGCAGATTATTATTAATTTGAAGATCAATTTGTGCATATTCTGATTTATCAATTTATTTCTACCAGTTCGACTTGCATATGCATGAAATCTGAATTATTTAGTAAAAATAACATCAACACGACTTGCCTAATCAAGTCGCCATATTCTAAAGGATCTAAAATTGCATTTGCACGAATTTTGAGGCACATTTGAAGGTGTAATCGAACCATTTTCAGCTGCTGCGATTTCTGGGAATTATTTATAATTTCCAGCAGTATATATTTGCATAAATCAAATCGATTTGGCCTATAAATTTGTCAAATCAATTAATAATCATTTGATAATTGTTTGTGGATGACTATTGGAGATTTTTGGCTCTTATTTCGAGGAATACAACTCGCTGTAATTAAATTACAGTCTGCTGCAATAATTTCCAGAATTATGTAAAATTCATATAAACCCTCAAAAAGGGGTTATTACAATTGGAAACTCTTTTATGTCACTATCGAATGTATAGATAGGTAAATTCAAAATACTGATATTTTGTGCTCAAGGAAAACTACTTTTATCAGAGTTTATCATTGAAGTAAAAGTCTTTCCCCTTGGTTACTTTTTATTCAAAGCACCGTCTTCTTTCTCAGATCCTTTGTGGTATCTTTAGAACGCATGGCAGAACGTCAACCCCGGTGGATAGGGTATAGGACATTCCCTCCTTTCTCGAAACAAGTATGTACTAGATATAGTATGACATCTTCAGCATAAAAATAAGGTAAATATTGAAAAGAACCATAGATTATATCAACCAAATTGACCTTTGCCTGAGAGGGATCTTTATTTTTTAATCCTCTTTTGAGCTATTCAGTATTTCTCTTTGGGTTATTTAGTAGTGATTGAGTAAAGATTTGCTAAAAAGAATATATCTACAAATAAAAGAATTGTATATTGAATAATTTATACTCCAAGCTCAATTATAGGTGCAAACAAACACATTTGAAAAATCTGCAAAATTGAGAAAGAACATGTTCAGTGCAGCCAAATTGATTTTATATGTAGGGTACCACGTGTTGAGAACCACGTATGAACAAAGTCGCTCTATTTTTGGGTTTGGAAAAAAATGGTACATAGCATTTTATTCCCACCATGGAAGTCACAATCTGGAAGTGAAAATTAATGAAATGTATTTTTGTAAGATGTGTGGAATATTAGGGAATCCTTTTGCTCTTTGAATATTTTCACTCTAAGAAATTTATGACAGGGATGTAAAATACATGTAAGAAGCAGCTCAAGTTGCGACACTTGGTGTTGTGTGAAAGAAAAGACATAGCAGAACATAATATCTTTGCTAATGGTGGCTTTGAAAGTTCAAGGAAAGCTTTAACAGGATTGATCTTCATCTTCAATTATGACTGTAAACAAGGATTAAGAATATATGTAAGAACTTTTGTCTTGCCTGGAAGTCGGAAGCTATCTAAGCACTCACCTCATCCATGAGGTTTCTCAGCTCACTAGCTGTAAGAGAACTTCCAATCTGACTACCGAGTGCAAGTAGTTGGCGTGGAAAAATGGATGTCTTTATTATGCTAATGCTTTGTGCAATTGTATGTTATGGCTGTCCTTAAATGATTTACAATTGCACTATTATCAATGTTGATGATGATTTTGTTTTAATGAAATAGAGCTGTATCACCCTTGAAAATAATTACAGGCTACTCACAAAAAGGCTGGCTGTATGATGACATGCCAGGTCAAAGTCACGGCATGTTTTTAAGATTGTACATAGTGAAAGTAAATCAGAAAGTGCCATGAAGTTGGTCTGTTATATACCAGTATGAATACTTCTATCTACTGGGATGGAATTCTAGTGTTTTCCTGCTTCACGAAATATCATTGGACTATGGAGATTTAATGTAAATATCATTTAGCATTTCAATGCCTCAACTTAAGTGGATTCAATTCTGTGGCCTTTAATATCTCTTTGAATGTTGTCAGCCTTTAATGATGTTACTGTTTTTGAAGTGACTTAAATGGTTTTTCTGTTAACAACATTACTATTAGAAAACTTCACGTACAAGAATGCGAATGTCATAAAGGTGCAAGGTTACACAATATCCATGTGGACTTAATGTCTGTTTAGTGTTAAATGGCATGCGATTGTTAAATTCCTTAATTACTGCAAGTGATCAACAGGGAGAAACATGAGCATATCTGGCGGAAATTGAAATTTTGGTCACCTGGATTGGATTGAAAGTTTATTCAGAGACTATTGATCTTTGTTCCACGACATCATGCCCTATAAAGGAAGGAAACTTCATATTGACCTATACAGAACATTGGCCAAAATTCAGACATCTTGTAAGTTCATATACTATATATCATCTGTGTAGGTGCTCTGTTTTTCTTCCACTTTAGTTTGAAAAACACACAGATCTTGATATCATGTCCATATATAATTGTTTACAGGCTTGGATTGAAATTATTTCCACTGATATGTGTCCATCAACATTTTCTAAAATGAAAAATCACAAGTTCTATGCTGAGATCATTTTCTTGTCCATATTTGAAAAGATGTAAAGAAAATTTGATAGGTAATATAAAATTTTGACACAATGACCACACCTTTCAACAATATTGCGCTGGACTTTTCTTCCATGTAATATTTTACTGATGGGATTTTTTTAATGGTATAAAGAAAATTGGGACATGGAAGGGTTTTGCTGATGGAGGAATTTGAGGGAAGAGAAAAATTGGTCATGGAACCAGTGGAGGGTGAGGAAAACATCATAATATTTCTTTTTGTGTAAACAATAAAATAAGTGTGTGAGAGGGAATAAGTGGTGTAATGCATACATGCAAAATTGTCTTGTGATGAATGTTTAGGATTTTACAGCAAAGCACTTCAATTTTAGATGATAAATGCATAATTGGGTTTTTATCATGAAATTCACCTGGTTGAAAACTTGAATCCAAACAGGGGCATGAAATCAATAATATAAAACGGAATGTTGCTATTATGTTGATACTCCGTTCATAACTATATCATGAAGCTACTATACAACATAGCTTCTATTCCTTTGTTTTCCTACATGTTACCGATTGAGTAATGTTACGAGGAGTCCATGAGATGCCATAGGAAGTGGTTTGTTTCTCCTCTAGTAGAGTTCACTGCATGGCCTTTAGAAACTAGTTGAAGATCCATCTTCAGAGCATTCTGGTGTTTGAGATCCCCTTTTTTCGAATTGATGCCTCCTTGCTTGATTTCTTCCACATCAAAATCTGAGGAATTTTGCGATGCTGGATCTTCACTAGCAGCCCGTGTCTTTGTAAGTGTGAATTTGGTCAGAGATCGAGCACATTAAAACACAATAACTATATCTTGAAACTAGTATACAACATAGATTCTATTCCTTTGGTTTCCTACATGTTACCGATTGAGTAATGTTATGTTGATACTCCATCTGTAACTAGATCTTGAAGCTAGTATACAACATAGCTTCTATTCCTTTGTTTTCCTACATGTTACCAATTGAGTAATGTTACAAGGAGTCCACGAGATGCCATAGGAAGTGGTTTGTTTCTCCTCTAGTAGAGTTCAATGCATGGCCTTTAGAAACTAGTTGAAGATCCATCTTCAGAGCATTGTGGAATTTGAGATCCCCTTTTTTCGAATTGATGCCTCATTGCTTGATTTCTTCCACATCAAAATCTGAGGAATTTTGTGATGCTGGATCTTCACTAGCAGCCCGTGTCTTTGTAAGTGTGAATTTGGTCAGAGATCGAGCAAATTAAAACACAATATATTCAAACTTCGTTCTTACAGGAGACTTTACATCATAATGCATGGCCTTTAGAAACTAGTTGAAGATCCATCTTCAAAGCATTATGGAGTTTGAGATCTCCTTTTTCGAATCGATGCCTCCTTGCTTGATTTCTTCCACATCAAAATCTAAGGAATTTTACGATGCTGGATCTTCACTAGCAGCCTGTGTCTTCGTAAGTGTGAATTTGGTCAGAGATTGAGCAAATTAAAACACAATAAACTATAACTTCGGTCTTATGGGACAGTTTACATCATAGATTAGAACCCAATATATAGGATTCTAATATCCTATAAATAAGGAGGAGTTTAACCATATAATTCTCAACAATCCATATAACCATATATCCCCTTGTTGGAAAGGCTAGATTTGAAGTCTCTCCCATCTTGTTTGCATCCTTTTCTACATCTCTTTCAAACATGTTAGCATTGTACAGGGCATTAGGGTTTAAGGATATTCCCTTCTACCATCCCTACTTGAGTATCTTTAAGATTTCATAATGTTCTCTCTTGATCTTTATTATCTTTCTTTGTGGATTTATCTTAGCTACCTTAGGGATTTTGAGTGTCACACTGAGACTCATTATGAAAAGCCTTTTAGATCAATCGATTTATTTCCCATCTAGCACCTTTTTGACATCCTTCTAGGTTCCTCCGCATCTACTCTAGTCTTCCCTTATTAGACTATCCGAACTTCACTTAAACCTTTATATCACCCTTTAGACCTTATTACCTTCAAACTCGCTAGGTTGGATGATCGCTTTCCTACTAGCACCTTATCATCTCCCATACACTACTTGGCCCTTTCCTAGCATTCTTGAATGAGTTTTCTTCCCCTATATTTTGTATACTTACCTATTGACCATCTGCATACGCTTGTATTGTTATTCTCTCCTTGTTAGTATTGTATCATCGTGGTTCTTATGTGGATTTGCACCCTTCACGATTGAGGTGAGAAATGATGTTATGTTTGTGGAGCCTATTTTCATGTTAGAGTGTGGTACACCTTCTATGTGTTATACTCGTGTATTTTTATGGCGGTCCCGCTCTTCGGTGGTGAACGGTCGGGGGTTCGGGCGAAGCCCCCGAAGGAAATTTTTATGGGTGGTTTATTAACCCATGGGTAATGGGTAACCGTTATGGGCTGTTTTTGGGCCCATGGTTTTTTCGTACCCATTGTTTTGTAAAACCGCCTCTTCGGCTACCCATAGGTTTATGGGATGGTTTTGTTTTTGCCCATTGTTTGATACCCATGGTTTTGTAAAACTGCTTAAGCAGTTGTCTATTTATATGGTCTTATGCATATGATAGAAATACAAGCAAATGTATTGCAGATGTGTTTTGAATTCGGGTGTGAATTTTGTAGAGTTTGTTGAGCATAGCTCCAAACGGATCTGGGTATTGTATTGAGAGAGTGGAGGCTTGTAATAAAATCTGAGCAAGTGATTCTTGGTGGATGTAGCCCAAATTGGGTGAACCATGTTAAATCTTGTCTCTCTGTGTTGTGTTATTTATTTTGCACTTTTATTTGAGATCTGTAATATTTTCTGCATATTAGTTTCTACTATTGCGATTCTGTAAGGGATTATATCGTATATTTTATCTCTTATTTGTGGTATAAGAGCCTGGTTTGGTTTGCTGAAGTGTTGAATCGCAGGGAAAGTTTTATCTTGAGTGGGAGCTATGGCAGATGATGGAAGATCTAGGGTTGATAAATTCAACAGGCAGAATTTCAGTCTTTGGAAGATGCAGATGGAAGATTACCTTTATCAGAAGGATCTTTATACTCCATTGTCTGAGAAGGTGAACAAACCCTCGAGTATGATAGATGCGGAATGGGATTTGTTGGATCGGAAGGCACTTGGAACGATCCGACTGTGTCTTGCATCTTCGGTATTATTTAATGTTTCAAAGGAAAAGACTACAAAAGATCTAATGGATGCATTAGGAAAGTTATATGAAAAACCCTCTGCCTCTAACAAAATATTTTTAATGAAAAAGTTGTTTAATATGAAGATGTCTGAGAATAGTTCAGTAGCAGATCATTTAAATGATTTCAATACGGTTGTGAATATGCTAGCTTCAGTTACAATAGAATTTGATGAAGTTAGGGCTTTATTAATTATGTGCTCTTTACCTGAAAGTTGGAATAACCTGGTAATGGCGGTAAGCAACTCGGTTCTAGCTAACTCGAAGTTGAAGTTTGAGGATGTTGTAGGGGTGATTCTAAGCGAGGAAATGCGAAGAAAAAGCTCCGGGGAATCTTCTACTTCAGGGAATGCTTTGACAGTGGAAACTAGAGGGAGACAGAAGAATAGAGGAAACCGTGGAAAATTGAAAGATCGGGCAAGGTCAAAATCCAAGAGCAAGATTGTATGTTGGAACTGTGGAAAGTTTGGGCATGCAAAGAAGGATTGTTGGGAGCTTCGGACAAGAAGAAACAACAGGAAGAAAACAAGGAGGCAAATGTGGCATCGGGTAATGTATGTGTCAGATGTTTTGATTATTTCTTTGCATAATATTACCAATCTTGGGTTTTAGATTCAGGGCTTCTTTTCATGCTACTCCACAGGCATTATTTTGTTGATTATGTTCAAGGGGATTTTGGGCATGTTTTTCTTGGTGATGATGAGCCTTGCAGAGAGAGTTGGAAAAAATCTGCTCGTGTTAAGATGCGAAATGAGAATACATGGCTATTGAAGGATGTCGACATGTGCCTACATTAAGGAGAAATTTGATATCGGGCGGGCAATTGGGAAGTAATGGTTGATCTTGTGATATTTACGGCTAACTCTTGGAAGGTTACCAAGGGTGCTCTTGTGGTGGCAAGAGGTAAGAAGGTTGGAACCTTGTATTTAACCACCGATAGTACTAATGATTGTAATCTTGTGGCTTCGGATGCGATACAACATTATGGCACTATAGGCTCGCTCATATGAGCCATAAGGGCATGAACATCATAAAGAAGAATTTTCCTGGATATACATAAACAAGTTTGGATTTCGTGAGAACTGCATATATGGGAAACAAAAGCGAGTAAGGTTTCTCAAGGTTGGACCTATGAAGAAAGAGAGTAAGTTAGAGCCGGTACATTCGATGTGTGGGGGCCGCTCGTATCATCTCTCGGGGTTCAAGTTATGTTACTTTTATTGATGATGCAACAAGGAAAGTTTGGGTTTATTGTATTAGAAACAAATATGATGTATTTGACACTTTTGTTAAATGGAAAGCCTTGGTAGAGAATGAAACAGGTCTTAAGCTAAAATGTCTCAGTTCGATAATGAGGGAGTATTGCAGCAAGAATGAATTTAATGATTATCTGTTCTAAGAATGGAATCCGCAGCAAAAGACGGTTCCAGGAACTCCGCAGAGAATGGGGTATCGTAAAGGACGAACAACCATACTAGAACATGCTAGGAGCATGAGGTTACATGCAGGATCGCCTTTTTCTTTTTAGGCGTAAGTGGTGAGCACAAATGTGTGTACTTGATAAAAGAGGACTCTCAAGTGCCTTAGATGGAGGCATACCCGAGGAGGTTTGATATGATAAGAAAGTTGATTATTCATTTCTTAGAGTCTTTGGATGTGAGGTGTTTGTTCATATAGACAAGGATGATAGGACCAAGCTAGAGGCTAAATCGGAAAAATGTACTTTCATTGGTTATGGTGGTGATGACTTTGGATTTAAATGTTGGAGTATTAAAGACAAGAAAATCATTCGGTCTAGGGATGTGGTCCTTAATGAGAAAGTCATGTATAAGCAACAATTGCGAGGAAAACATGGAAGAATCTAAGAAAGAATATGCAGGTGGTAGAGGATTTTCTGGATGGGAAAGTGACCCATGAATCAGCCAGAACCTACTCAACAGAACCCCAAACTCCTACAAAGTGAGGAGGTCTTCTAGGGTAAGAAAAGAACCCGAACGGTTTTTCCTTTTTTATTATTTATTACTCACCGATAGTGGAGAGCTAGAGAGCTTTAATAAAGCAATGTAGATAGATGCCAAGGTAAGAAGTGGGAGCAAGCCATGGATGAGGAGCATAAGTCTCTCATGGAAAACCCAGACTTGGGATTTGGTGAAGCTACCTAAGGCAAAAGAGCATTGCAGAACAAGTGGGTGTATAGAGTTAAAGATAGAGGAAAGAAAAGATATAAGGCCCAAGTGGTGGTCAAGGGTTTGCACGAAACAAGGTATAGATTTTAATGAGATTTTTTTCCCGTAGTAAAAATGACTTCTATCGAATCGTTTCTTGGAATAGTGGCAAGCAAAAGACTTGCACTTAGAATAGCTTAGATGTAAAGACCGCATTTCTCCATGGTGATTTGGAGGAGCTATATATGCAGCAATGTAAGGATATGAAGTCAAAGGTAAAGAGGAGATGGTGTGTAAACCGAAGAAGAGCTTGTATGGCTCAAACAAGCTCCACGCCAATGGTATAAGAAGTTTGATAGCTTCATGATGGAGCAAGGTTATATTAGATGTCATTCGACTATTGCGTGTATAAAAGAAATTTGAGGATGGAAGTTATATTATCCTGTGTTTGTATGTTGATGACATGTTGGTTGCAGGTAAAAACATGCATGAAATAAAAGTACTCAAGAAACAACTAAGTGAATCCTTTGATATGAAAGATTTGGGGCGATCAAACAAATCCTTGGTATGAGGATAACTCGGGATAGGAAGGAACGGAAGTGACTTTATCTCGGAAGAGTACATTAAGAAGGTATTGATAGGTTTAACATGCAGGATGCTAAACCATTGGGACTCCTTTGCGTGCCATTTTAAGTTATCAAAGGAGCAAAGTGTCCCAAGACAGTAGCAGAAAGAAACCAGATGTCCAAGGTACCTTACTCATTAGCGGTTGGCGCATGATGTATGCTATGGTGTGCACTAGGCTTGATATTGCCCATGCAAAGGGAGCTTTGAGTAGATTTATGAGTGATCCAGTAAAGAGCATTGGCAAGCAGTAAAATGGATCCTTCGGTATTTGAGAGGACCATGGGGACAATTTTATGCTGCAGTGGATCGACACCACTTTACGTGGTTATGTAGATTCAAACATGGCTGGAGATGTAGCAGCGGGAGGAGCACGACAGTTATATTTACACCGTAGGTGGGACAACAAAGTGAGTGGATTTCACGACTACGTAAGCCGGTGGCTTTTGCAACCACGGAGGCCGAGTATGTTGCTACCACCACAGAGGCAAGCAAATAGATGATTTGGTTACAACAATTGCTTGAGGAGTTGGGGCATAAGTAGGAGGAATGTAAGTCTGCATAGTGATAGTCGAGTGCTATACACCTAACTAAGAACTCGCTTTCCACTCCGGACGAAGCATATACAGCTGAGATATCACTTCATCGGACACTTTGGAGGAAGATAAGTTGAAGTTGGAGAAGATTCATACCATTCGAGAATCTTGCAGACATGATGACCAAGGTGGTCACAAGGATAAACTAAAGCTATGTTCAGCTTTGGTTGGCCTTTGCATGATGACAAGAAGGGTTGAGAAGCTTGCTCGGTGGAAATCGACCTCAAGTGGGAGATTGTTATGTTTGTGGAGCCTATTTTCATGTTAGAGTGTGTACACCTTCTATGTGTGGAGCAAATTTCCATGGGTGGTTTATTAACCCATGGGTAATGGGTAACCGTTATGGGCTGTTTTTGGGCCCATGGTTTTCCGTACCCATTGTTTTGTAAAACCGCCTCTTCGGCTACCCATAGGTTTATGGGATGGTTTTGTTTTTGCCCATTGTTTGATACCCATGGTTTTGTAAAACTGCTTAAGCAGTTGTCTATTTATATGGTCTTATGCATATGATAGAAATACAAGCAAATGTATTGTAGATGTGTTTTGAATTCGGGTGTGAATTCTGTAGAGTTTGTTGAGCATAGCTCCAAATAGATCTGGTATTGTATTGAGAAAGTGGAGGCTTGTAATAAAATCTGAGCAAGTGATTCTTGGTGACGTAGCCCAAATTGGGTGAACCACATTAAATCTTGTTTCTCTCGTGTTGTTTATTTATTTTGCACTTTTATTTGAGATCCGTAATATTTTCTCGCATATTAGTTTCTACTGCATGCGATTCGTAAGGGTTATTCCGCATATTTTATCTCTTATTTCCTAACAAATGACACATGCCCCGTTGCAGAAAGGTAAGTATGAGGAAAGTATTTAATTTGGGTTGAGTTCATATTTTTATCACTTATCATGCCTTTATTATAGTCATTTTCATTTTGAAGTTGCATTTTCTTTTCCCAAAGGCCATCTCATGTTACACTACTATGACACGTGAAGGTGTACACCTTATTTTTCACTCGACTTACTTTTTTATTTATAGGCACAATTGATGCATCAGTCTCCCTCGGTGATGTCTCACAAGGCATTACCGGGGTCGGAGATAGCTAGAAACAATTGGGCTAGTTGTGGTATCCACAAGAGAGCTCTAATGTGTAATCCTTAATAAGTTAGATATCCTATCCTTTACATCCTCCTTGCCATCCTTTTACCATATCTTTTGAAATATCCTTACTATCATCTTACTATCACTTTGATGTCCTCAAATTTTGGCCTCCTTGAAATTTTAATTTTTTTGTCCCAACACATGGACAAGGTCGAAGAGACAAATTCTCCTTATAAACACTTAGTCCAAATACTTCATTTCATGTGCCCAAACCCATTTCTTAAGTTATGTTTCTATTTTTTGATCCATCCTAGACCTGGTCATTTTTCTTGTCTCTATGGGAAGTTAGTAACATTTCTTTATGTTCCTTTGTTCCACATTGTTAATAAAGACGCGACCAAGTCTTGCCCTAAAACCATGACTCGAGTCTAAGTTGAAAACTTGTTCTAAATGCTTCTTGAAGCCCCGATTGGGTAAAGAGTTTTTTTAAAAATATTTTTGTATTTTAACCACTCCATTGTGCCTTGTATTGCCCATGGGAAATGTTCCAACGTTCCACGTCGGCCTTGGAATCCCGATCCGGCCTTGCTCAACCTCGTTGCTTATCGTCCCACAAGCCACAACTGAGCCTCGCTTAAGCTTTTGTTCCAAGATGCCATCATAGGCCTGACCAGGTTTGACTCGATTGATGTTCCAAGTTGCTAAAAAGAGGGCTTTTTATTAGATATGTAATGTCCCTTTCTCTAGTTAGTTCAACTGGAAGACCTTTGGCCCATTCCACTTCCCATGGGTCCAAGGAAACAAGGAAGTCATTAATGTCATAATTATAAGTTGTTGACTATATCCAAATTAAATTCTAGGCAACTTTCCAATTGTGACATTATAAAATAATGTTGGTTAGGAATGCCTAGCGCCAACTTAGAAGACAATAATATATATATATATATATATATATTAAAAATAAAAAGAATGTAATTCCCCAAAAGAGATTGGTCCTCGTTGAGGAATGATTTTGAATGTTGGCACCACTTTTCATTATAAAAGGGGTTGCTTGGGGTGGAGAAAGACACACTTGATCATTTGACAATTTTCTTTTTTGAGTTGGAGCACTTTTGCTCTTTCTTTTCTCCATAGAGGACGGAAAATCCTCTTGGAAGACCTATTAAGACAAAACTTCTCAACAATGGCTAGTTTGAGGACGAAACCCATTAAACTTGCAAAAGGTGATCTCACACGGAGATTACATTGTGCTAAAATGTAATGTCCTGGTGTCCCCAGTGATTTCACCACAAATCCGAGACTACCCCATGTGAAATTTTTCGTACTTTTAAAATAGTTGGTCGTTTTGTCTTTTTATTGCGAGAAAGTGTCGTATTGTGTTAGGATATTCCCGAGGAGCCATATAAGCCAATTTTGACAAATACCCAGGATGCCCAAAATCGTTATATTGTCACCGGGTTTCCTGCGGAAATTTGTATTTAATTATTCTCGAGTCCCGTTTGAGGCAAATTGTGCTCGGTTTAACCTGTTGTGGTCTAACATGTCAACATTCCCATATACCAAGAGGGTTTTAACCAGAATGAATCCTGGCTTTATCTGTGACTTCAGCAACGTTTTGTTTTTGTGTTTTACCGTTTTGTTTTCTGTGAAATTTCTCTAGGTCAATTCCTTTGACGGTTTGGTCTGATTCCTTGCCTGAAGTATCTGGAGATCATCTATGGACGTTATGCGAGAAGGAATTTGCCACAGGAGGTCTGGTTCTCTCTGAAAAGACGAAGTCATGCATGAAAAAGCTTCTTCTAGGCAGGTCGCATTTTTGGAAAAAGAAGGTTTTAAGCTACAATGGGATTTTTGGTAGCAGCGGTGAGAATTTTGTATCTGCCTAGCAGGGTACTTTTTCCCATGGAAGCAACGCCACTTAAGTCACAATGGAAAAATTAGAGGCAGCAGGCAGGCGAGAATTTCTTACCTGCCTTGCAGGGTGAAAATTCCCATTGTGAAATAAAAGAAAATCATTTAAGGCATTGATGGGATTTTCTTATTGCGGTGCGCAGGTAAATAATCCCATTATGAAAGTCAAATAGCTTAAGTGGATCATGGGATTTTTGGAGCTGCGGTGCAGGGTGAATAATCCCATTGAAAATTAGCTTTTAAAAATAGAAATGGCTTATGTCAAAAAGTGCGACCCCTTTTGGGATAGGACAACTTTAAATGCATTAATTAATTAATTCTTTCTCCAAATTTGGCGCCCAAGCATGAGGAAAAGTCAACAAGGGTAAAGAGGATAAAGGAAATTAGAATTAGAATTCTAAAATTAAATAAATATAATTTATTTAATGCAGCCCCTTCATGTCAAAAAGTGCGACCCATATTGAAGAGGAATAATACTTTTTAAAGTATTAATTGATGTAATTAATTCCTATTTTTAGTGGATGAGGTCAAAGCACACTGTGAAGCTTAAGTGAACTAGAAGTAGAGAGCTAAAATTAAATAAATTTAATTTATTTAATGGCAGCCATGAGCATGCACAAAATAGGCGCCCCATTTGAAGAGAAAAACATGTTAATTAATTAATTAATTGTCAGGAATAGGAGGGGCAATAATTAATTATAGAATGATGAGGGTTATATAAGCATGGGCTGCCATAAGGATGAATTAATTAATTCTTTAGCAAGGAAGTGCAGCCCAGGCAATTTTGGCACCCCATTTGAAGAGGAATTTTGCTCAGAAGGTGTATTTACTGCTGGAAGTTTCAAAGTTTGGCGCCTAGGTTTGAAGGAGCTTGATTTGTGTCTGATTAATTGTTTGCATAGTGGTATAGGTGCTCAAGTGAAGTTGGTAAAATTCATGCTTGCTTTGCATGCAAACAAAACATCAAATTTTGGGGCAGCAGGCTTGATATATGCAGATTTTTATAATTAAAATCTAGTGTTCATGTTCCGGTTGCCATCTTTGTCTGAATTAATTGTAGGAATTCATTACAGGTGTTTTTATAAGAGAAAGGGAGCTTAAATCAATGTCTAATACATTGAACATATCCTCCGAATCTGAAGAAATCTTTAGATCTTGACCGGTTGTAAAGAATTTCTACCGAATAAAAAGTAAACAAATTGCTTAGATAGACAAATTCGGCCATGGCAAAGAGGGATGAAAAAGAAAGCACAACAAAGTCATGCATCACTTCTAAGTTTGCTGACATTGGAGATACAGATCTAGGTCCAGAACCTCTTTCCGAATTGATTGACATATCTAGAGCTGGAAAGACTTCCTCATGCGTGCGATCAAAAAGCGGTGGAATCATTCGAGCTGCATGCAAAGATTTCCATTCACATGACCCGCCCAGTTGCCATAATTTGTCATGGAGTGTGCTAGGTCTTACTATCCATTATCCAGATCACCCGAATCTTTGCGGGGAAGACAATAATTCGATTGGATGCATAGTTCATCAATTATTGTCTAAAGATTCCAGCACGACAGGTGGTGACTACTATTAGCATACAAGATGCCGGCGAGATGGGAAAAACATAAAGTTGACTGTGTGGGCATAATGAACAACATATACATGAAGAAGCCCAGATCTCCTTCCAAGTTCCCGAGAACTCCTCCACGATTTAATCTGAGTACAAGAGGTGGATGATATTGCCAAATTGTTATGCAGGATAAATGGCGAAGCTAACGCTCACAACTTCCGTGCATGGATGTATGCTTTCATCAGGACCATTGAAATCAACAAAGCAGATTCAATAATCAATTGGTCGGAAATCATTAGTGACAACATTGGTGAGCAGCTCCGGAATGTGAGGCGTACTTACAACTTCAAAATGACTTCGTATTTGGTTTATGCAGCAGCTTCACAGGGTGTCTTCTCCAAGCTGGATAGATGTGGTGTTCTTTCCAAGGACCCTATTTTCGAGTGCTATCCACAGCTTATTGTACTTGCATGCAATAAAGATTACAAGGTGGTCAACGATGGATTCTTCTACGGATTCATTTGCAAGTTGGACGGTGATCTAAAGGCCAACATGGTGAGCAAGGAAGCGTGGGAAGCTGTGTCCAAGATTGACATTATCTTCATCCAGTTTGCGGATTTTACATACCTCAGGGTCACCGGCTTTTCAGGAGAACCAGTTCAGTTGCCCAGATATCTGAGTGATAGATTGGTCATCATGGAGTTGAGCAGACAACTCGTGGAGATGCATGACCTACAGTCGAAACGACACAAGTCTACAGGCTTCTTCCCGATCACTGTGGGCCATTATAGCTGCCAGAGCATTCATAAAGCCCGGGAATTGAAGCGGAGATGTTCTTTGAGTACGAGCAAGAGTTCTTCCCCAAAGACGACCGAACTTTGATCCATTTGGAGCGGCAAGGAAGACAATCTCCCAGGAGTACGCACATGTGCCTTCATTGGAAGATTTCTGGATGAAGTGCAGAAGCGAGTACGAAGTTAGAAAGAAAGATTTCGGCAGGTTATCAGCGCGGCAAGTGTTTGACTTTGGATTAGCACGGATACCTGCGGATATTAAAGATGATGGGCCTGTGTTACTCGACACATACCATCGGATGGGAGGAGATAGAGCTATACTTTAGGAGAGCGTAGGTGGCTGCCATATGATCGAGGAAATGATCGCGCCATTATGGTCAATACTTCAAACAGTTGTTGTGAAGGGATATTGCCTTGATGAAACATTGATGAATGAAATCATGGGCAACTTCGGCACATGAGATACCGTTAAGAGGAAGCATGGAAGAGAAAGCAGCGAAGGCCCGAGAAGATTAAAAGTGCACGAAGCTCTCATTCGAAGGAGAAGATCACTTTACGGCTATGATGTTAGTTCCGGCTTCTTCAAAGACATCAAGTATTTCATCGATTATTGCACCTCAACAGGATACTTGCCATTCCTCCATTGAGTTCGGCAACATTCATCTTTTCTCCTCAGCCACTCCATTCAGCGCCTCTTCCTAAATAAACGTTGAAGCTGCGGATGTCGAATTTGAAAGAATTGTCTTTGGATGATTCGAGAGGATGACAACCACAACACATAGCGGTTTCGAGATGGAGAGGAATCGGAGCGCGAGATAGTGGTACACTCGCTGACTTCTCATTCTCACGAGAAATAATTTCTCAAAATGGTTGGCTTCGTAGTTGGTTCCAGAGGCTAGAGAGGAAATCAACTTGGAGGAACACGACTTGCAACTGCTCCTGAATCTAGGCGGAAAAGACAAAAACCTAAAGTTGCTAAGGTAACTTCAAGGTTGATCATTGAAGAGTCAGGGCAGAAGTTCGCTGAGATGTCAGTTCTGGCAAAAGGGAAGGAGGATGAGCTCACGGCAGAAGATATAATAGTAACCAGAGTACCCATAGGTCAAGCCACCACAGAAGGATTGAAGCAGGACACGCAGACATTGATAGATGCTCTATTCCTTAGGCTTGACAAAGAAAAGGCGGAGAAAGTTGAACTTCAGAAGTAGGTATCTCAGTTGTGTGAGATCATTGCCAAGGTTGCTAAATCTTCCACTCAGCCAATTTCAGCACAAAAGCAGGTGAGTGATCATTTGATGCAGGAAGTGGAAGATGCAAGTAACCAGGTTAAAGCTATCAACGAATGGAAAGGTCTGATCATTTGTCAAGCTTCTGTACAACTCGGAGAGGTGCCAACCCGCCTAAAGGTTATGAAAGATGCATCAGATCAGCTAAAGCAACTGGTAACAAGCACGATAGATATGAACACAGTTGCTGAGAGTAACTTGAGTACTTTGGCTGAAATAAATAAGCTGCCGAGAGAGGTGTTGATTGCGAACGGATTGTGCCCGACGGATCAGTTGAGAAGGGGAAGCAACTTGAGTTTGTAGTATCTTTCCGTTTGGAGATCTGCAGAATTATGCTGAAAAGGATGCAGACACTTGAGAGTATGGCATCATCTTTACCAGACAATGTCATTGCTTTCACTAATGAGGAAGTGGTCGGGAACGTTACTTCATACACAAGGACCATTCCTAGCAAAGTGCCTAATTCCCTGGAAGGATCTCTTCTGATGGTGCAAGGGAGAATTGATGGAGTTATTAAGCCTTTCACGATGAATTCCATCGATGAAATGGTGGCACTTGTAGTCGATATTGAGAAGTTCGGGTCTAGCTTGGAGGATGTGGAAGCAGGTATCAGGGTATTGAATGAAGGCTTGCTGCGGTTCGGGACGAGAAAAGGAAGTTGGCTAAAAGAGATGGGAAGATGCTGAATTACATGTTCGACAAGTATAGTCGATGCTCAAAACAAAAAGAAGATGTAGATGTTACAGCTGGCGTGTTTTTCTTCTTCTACTCTTTCTTCTATTTTCCACGTTCTCGGATGAAATTGTAAAACTTTAAAGTTATTGGTTTTGAAACCATTACTTTAAGTTGTGTGGAACGATTCTATTAGTTAAGTGACAGATGTGTATAAGTTTGAATATGGACCCGGATGCATGTCACTTGAAAAGGAATTAGAGGGGGATGATTGCCAGATGTTATCTTTACTTTTTGTTTATGTTTCAGTTCAGTTGAGTTTCTCATTTGTATTTTCCCTTCTACATTATATAAGTAGAAGAAGAACCTTCGGGTTAATGAGCAGAATTTGTAAGCAACATTCTTGTGTTCCAGACTTTGTGTTGAAACCCCTGATAGCTATTTGAAGCGAAGGTATACAAAGGAGCATATTTCCGGAGAACTTTGTGTCACGGTGCATTTTGTTTCTAGCTTTTGTCTTAGATCTACTTGTAAACTGTGTTATTTTAGATCTGGATCTGAAGGCTGTCTTTGTTTATAATTCTGTGTGTTGATATCTATTGGTTCTATCCACGTGCATGCAATCAACTCTATTATCTATTGATTGGGTTGCACATCTTTCCCATTTCTTCCCCGTGTGTTTATTATTTCCTTCTTCTTTAGATATTTCCTTTCTTAAATAGTACTTACTTGCTGCAAAACTATACACTATGGTTCATGTGCTTTGCATGGTTAAAGTAAAACCCTAAATAGATACTAGCATACTTTATTGACAAATCTTACACGGAGTCTCACTGGTAAATGAGAGATATTTATCTCATGACTACCTAGGTTTTCGGTATATAGGAAATTTAGCCAACAGCTTTTGGCGACTCTCTTGAGGAACAACTATTTTTATAGATCAAAACTTATCTTTTGAAGATCGAGTGTTTTCCATGCAACTCTCAACTGATCGAACGTCCATTCACTCTATCTCGTGAAGGCACAAGGAAGGAATCATCCTCAAGTTAGAAGCCGCAGATCTTGTCTATCACCAAGAAGGAGAGTGCACATTCATCCAGATCTGGATCATCTTCAACATAATCCGGCGGCTAGAATTATTCACCAAGTCTACACAAGGAGAAGACGTGCCCCACTCATCATGCAGAACCTAATCAAAATCAGAACCAGATAGTACTTGTCCCATGGGGAGCAACTTTTGGGCCACTGAACTTGACTCCACCTATGCACGATCTGCCTAAAGGATCTAGAAAGAATTTTCCAAAATTCTTTGGAGATGGAAAGCAAAACCCGGATGATCATTTGACATCATTCTCCATATCTTGTGGTGTGCTTGCAGTGGAGCATGAATATGTCTCGGTCAGACTTTTCATTGAGACTCTACACGACTTGGCTAGCGAATGGTTCTATCGGCTAGCTCCTAGCACCATAACCAATTGGGCCACTATGCGAGAGCAATTTTTGAAAAGATTCAAGCCTGCAGAAGACGCTAGCACCCTAATCACTCAACTGACGTAGTTGAAGAAAGAGCCAAGTGAGAACATGCGGGACTTTATTGCAAGGTTCCAAAGGATTTTATATAAAATCCCCACTTCTGCCACATTGAGCGATGAAAATCAAAAGATGTTTTTTATAAACGCTCTGTTGCCCAAAGTTGGATATCAGCTGCGAAGGGCAAGACCTATGAATCTACTTGAAGCACAAAATGCTTGCCGTGGAGGTTGAAGATGACTTGATCATGGCTGGAAAAATCAAACAATCATCCCACAAAGGCGATGGAGCTTCTTCAAGTACTTCAAATCCTTTGCTTTATAAAGATTGGCTAACGACATGCTGCAAATCAAGAAGCAGATATCTCAAGCAGGAAATGTGACCCCTTCCAGAATAGCTCCTACTTGGACCTTTAACGGTCAAAATCAAAATTGAAATAGACTTGCTGCTGCACCACGGTTGGCAATTGAAGCTGCTCCAAGGAATAACTTGGAAACTAATGAAGAAGATCTAGGCATTGATGAATCATTTGATGATGAAGACTTTGTAGATCCCGTTGGCGACTCCAATATTGGTTACCTAGACTACGAATCTAACGAGGGCTATTATGAATCTTTTGAAGATTCTGATGGTCACATTCATGTGTTCACAAGGTCCCAGACACGCCAAAATGCCGAAGCATCCACAAGCAGCCAAAGAAGAGAAAGAGAAGATCCTGGGCCGGATGTTACTATCCTGAAAAGAGGTAGTACACTACCTGCTTCATTAGCTCCCAAAGATAAATATGCAAATTCTTTCAATTCACAGCAGAGGGCCAACGCGCATCTGGCTGAAGCAAGTCAAGCTTTCGACATTATTGATCACATTAAGAAGACCAAGGTCCAAATGTCGGAAGCTAAGTATTTGAGGGCATTTCCTGATCAGCTAAATAGATTGGTCAAGTATGTGCAAAGTAATGGTCCCAACCCTCCAACAAATAATATTTCACGGGGTATCTTGTCAAGTCCAAAGATTACTCCTTCAAATAATGCGGCTGCAAGTTCTTCTCCTTCTACTTCTTCTCCTGCTACATTGGAAAGGATCGAGCCATTCTATGTATCATTGCTTATTAATGGATACAAATTGAGCAATTGCATTTTGGACTCTGGAGCTTCTGACAACGTCATGCCTGCCAAAGTTGCTTTGATGCCTTGGGTCTCACATTGACAAAAACCATTGGAAGATGCTATTCAATGGAAAGGCAAGTGCCTCTGGTTGGGCAAATCAAAGATGCACAGGTAGTACTTGCTTCTTTCCCAGACAAAAGATTGAAAATGACTATCCTTGTAGCAGACATCCCAGTGTCTTATGACATGTTGAGTAGAAATTTCTGTAAAGAGCTAGGCGGAGAAGTCAAGATGGATTGGTCTTGTGCGCACATACCAATCAAAGGAGTTAATCAGAAGTTAGAACTTGAGAAGAAATCCAAATACACAATATCGAAATCTGAAGATCCTAGATCTTAGATCTTGTTTCGGAATCTGATCACGGAGTCTATTATCTAGAAATGGATAAAGAAGAAGTTCAACCTGTGATCCAAGAACCACATCAACTTGATAATAAGGTTTGGTCTTTGGAATTTGATGGCAGCTATTGTTCATTTGGATCCGGTGCAGGCGTTGTTCTTATCTCTCCTGAGGGAAAGGTGCATGCACATTCCTTCAAATTGATGTTCGAAAATACTAACAACACGGTAGAGTATGAAGCACTGTTGTTAGGTATGGAGCAGGCAAGGACAATGGGAATCAAGCTCTTACATGCAAAGGGAGATGTTGAGTTGATTGTTAAGCAGATAAGAGGTCTCTATCAAGTAAAAAAGGACAAACTTCGGCATTATAGAGATTGAGTCTATTCTGCTATCCTAGATTTTTCAGCTTTCTCGGTATCTTACATTCCGAGAGAACAAAATTTTAGAGCTGATTCACTTGTAGTGACTTGCAGTGATTTTTAATGATGATAAGCAGATTGCTGCATTTCTCCAACAAAATGACAACTTCAAGAGATCTACCGTGAGGGAGAACCAATTCACCTCTAGGCAAACTACATGGGAGAAATGGACGCAGATTTCTCGGGAAGATAGGAGATTATCTAGGCTCAGGGAAATAAAATTCCTAAAGGCTTGGTATCTCTTGAGGTAATGTTCGACAAGCATGATCAGATGCTTAAAAAGAATGAAGAAAGTGGGGAAGGTTCTTCCTCCGAGACACAATTACTAAATTTGGGAGCCAACAATGATCCCAAATTAGTAAATACTGGGAAAGTGTTGTTCAGAGGTAGAAAGAGAAGCTTTTACAGAGCTTCTTAAGAAATACATGGATGTTTTTGCCTGGTCTTACCAGGATCTAAAAACATATCAGCTTGCAGAAGTTCAACATTACATCCCATTAAAACTAGAACAAAAGCCTTTCAAGCAGAAGCTGCGGCGACATAACCCTACTATTTCGGGGACTATCTTTACAGAAATCCAGAAGCTGTTAGATGAAAAGATAATTTATCCCATACATCACTCTGAATGGTTAGCCAACATAGTTCCTGTGAGAAAGAAGAGTGGCGAGATTAGGTTGTGCGTAGATTTTCGCAACCTCAATCAAGCCTCATTAAAAGATAACTACCCCATCCCCATCATGGATCACACTCTGCAGGTGGTCACCGGATCTGAAATGCTTTCCATGCTTGATGGTTTCTCAGGCTACAATCAGGTTAAGGTGGCTGAAGAAGATCAATATAAAATGACATTCATTACACCTTGGGGAACTTTTGCTTATCAGAAAATGCCTTTTGGTTTGATCAATGCTGGAGCTACGTTTCAAAGAGCTATGGATTTAGCATTTGCTCATCTCAAAGATGTCAAGCAAGGTAATATACCTTGATGATCGGCAGTTTTTACAAGAACGAAAGCACGCACATTTCAAATCTGGAAGAGGTTTTCATACAATGCCGCAAACATGGTATTTCTCTAAACCCTAAGAAATCTATCTTTCAGAATAAAAGGAAAGCTGCTAGGGCACATTGTCTCCAAGGAAGGAACCAAGATAGATCCGGAACATGTCAAATCTATTTAGACTTTGCCATTGCCAACATCCAAAAAAGGAGTTCACTCTTTCTTTGGTAAAGTTAATTTTCTCAGGAGATTCATCCTGATCGAGTGAGCTGACTCGTCATATCTCAAATATGATGAAGAAGACACAAGATTTCAAATGGAGCAGCGAAGGGAAGGAAGCTTTTGAGAAGATTAAGGAGGCCCTGTCAAAAGCCCTAGTCTTGGTTTCACCTGACTTTAGTAAAGAATTTATTCTTTATTGTTATTCCTCCGAACACACCATGTCAGCAATCTTGATGCAGAAGAATCAGGAGGATGTAGAAGCTCCGATTGCTTTCATGAGCATGCCTCTCAAAGCTTATGAGTTGAAATATACTCCAATGGAAAAGCATGCATATGCAGTGGTAAAGGCGTGTAAAGCATTCAAGTACTATATTCTTTCCTCACATATTGTGGTCCTGGTTTCGATACTGCAGTGAAATCTATCCTCACCCAACAAGAGTTAGGGTTGTTAAGAGGCACATGGGTGACGAAAGTTCAAGAATACGACCTGGATATCAAACCTACAAAGCTGGTTCGAGGAAGAGGTCTGTGTGAATTGATGACGGAGATGAAAGCAACAGCGCCAGAGGGAGATCAAGATCTGCCTATGGTCCTTTTTATAGATCTGGTGGAAGAGTGGTACAATAACATTGCCTATTTTCTGACTTATGGAGAATGCCCGGATCAACTTTCTCGAAAAGAGAAACGTACTATTAAACTAAAATCCAAAGACTTTGTTCTTTGGGATAATGGTTTATACAAAAGAGGGATTGATGGCGTATTTCTCCGATGCGTAGATAAAGCTCAGCAGGATCAGCTCTTAAAACAATTTCATAACATGGCTTGTGGTGGTCATTTCTCAGCCCGAGTCACTGCTCACAAGATCCTATGAGCAAGGTATTACTGGCCCACACTTTTTCAGGATACTGCAGAGTGGGTATCTAAGTGCCAAGCGTGCCAACACTTTGTTGGGCATGTAAAATTGCCCGCATTACCTTTAAAACCAATTGTAATTGAAGAACCCTTCCAACAATGGGGAATGGATTTTATTGGTATGCTCAACCCGACCTCCAGTGCTAACCATCACTATATTCCGATTCTTCGATTATTTCAGTAAGTGGGTAGAAACCATTCCTGTTAAGAATGCCACTTCCGGCGAGGTGTGTAATTTTATAAAGGAAAATATTGTTATTAGGTTTGGCGTGCCTAATAAAATAGTAGCAGACAATCGCTCCAAATCTGTCTTCTGAGGAGCTGGTTGATTTCTGCTACACTCATGGGATCCAGCTGGTACATTCCTCCAACTACTATCCACAAGGAATGGCCAGGCTGAATCAAGTAACAAAAATTTGGTGACTATCGTGCGAAAGCTAGTAACTCGAGAATCAAAGAACTTGGCATAAGAAGTTATTTGATGCATTATGGGCAGATAGAATTACACCAAAGAGGGCTATAGGCATGTCCCCTTTTCAGCTATTATATGGAAGAGACACAGAGTTGCCTCTTACCTTGGAACTACCGGCCCTACAACTTTCTAGAGCCCTAGAGGATTCTACATTCAATGATGCTATTGAAAAAAGGATAATGTATCTGACTGAATTGCGGGAGGTACAGACTCAAGTTGCAGATAGATTATTAGAGCATCAAAAGAAGGTGAAAGTTATCTTCAAAAAAAGGCCAGGGAAAGAAAGTTTGAAATCAATGATTGGGTCCTTTTATGGGACAAAAGAAGAGAAACAAAAGGCATGCATGGGAAATTCGATTCACTATGGAAAGGGCCTTTTGTGATGTAATGAAATTACTTGTATAATTTAGATCATGAGCAGAAATATAACACCAAATAACACAATATTCTAGAATAATGATCTCAATATGCAATTATAATAGCTTCGCCACTTCGAGGGGGCAACCTCCAAACCATACAATAATACTCAAATACTCCAATGATGATGAAATACTACCTACAATCCCCTATATATACTATTCATATGTTATGGCCATCACCAAGGCCGACCTACTAAGCATGAGAAAGTATAAATGATATAATAAAATGATATGGTAAGCCACAAGTCAGCTACTCATATCCTAATACAAGCAATAGGTTAAGGGCGTAACATGCCCTTCCCCTTCAAAGAAACATTGTCCCCAATGTTGAGAAGCTCTCAGGTGTTGTTGCAGGAATGTCATATCTTCCCATGTTGCATCTTCATTGTCCATATTCTTCCACTTGATCAGGTACTCAATAATAACCCGTGTCCTCAATCTTTTAGTGTGTGTTTGAAGGATGCATTCAGGTTCCAAGATGACCCTCCCCTCCTCATCGAGCTTAGGTAACACTTTGTTTGGGCTGATACTCTCTGTCCAATTACTTTCTTTAGGCAAGAAACATGAAATACTAGATGTATTTTGGTTGATTGTGGAAGTTCTAATTTGTATGCTATAGTACCAATCTTCTGCAATACTTGATAGGGGCCATAATACTTCGGTGAAAGTTTGTTATCCTTTTGTTGTTGTTTCAAAGACATTTGCTTATATGGTTGTAACCACACAAAAACCCAATCACCGACTTCAAAATGCCTTTCCGTGCGATGTTGATCAGCCTGTTGCTTCATGCGGTTTTGTGCCATGACCAAGTTCTCCTTGAGACTAGAGAGGACCTCTTGTTGATACTAAATGTGTTCTTCTACTTGCTCTAACCCGCGGTTGTCCTCTCAATGATGATGTGATGGATGGTGGATGGTACCCATAGAGTGCCAAAAAAGGAGACATTTTAGATGAAGTATGGAAGGAAGTGTTATACCACCATTCTGCAAGTGGCAACCATTGGACCCATCTTGCTTGTTTATCTGACGTAAAGCAACGAAGATATCCCTCCAAACACTTATTTACAACTTCTTGTTTGCCCATCAAACTAGGGATGATAAGAAGAGCTACAAGCTAACTGAGTACCCAAACATGAGAATAAATCAGTCCAAAAATTACTAGTAAATATAGGGTCTCGATCACTTACTATAATCTTCGGTGTCCCATGAAGCTTTTGAACTGTGTCCATGAAGGTTGTTGCTACCGTGCTTGCAGAAAAATGGGTGTGCCAAGGCACAAAAATGAGCATATTTGGTGAGTCTATCCACCACAACCATGATGACATTTTTTCCTCAGATTTAGGCAATCCTGTGATAAAGTCCATGGAAACCTCTTCCCACCACTGGCTAGGAATAGATAGAGGTTGTAGAAGACCTGGGGATCGAACTGTTTCACCCTTATTTTGTTGACAAACCATGCATTCTGCCACAAATTTTTGGACATCCCCTTTGAGCCCTTCCCAGAAGAAATCTTGTTTGACTCGATGATAAGTCTTCAAGAATCCAGAGTGCCCCCCTTTGGAGAAGAGTGAAGCTCAGATAGAATCCTATTTTTAAGAGTGGAGTTCTTACATAGGTATAATCTATCTTTATACCATAAAGCATCCCCTTTCAATACAAATTTTTCAGACATGCTTGGATCATTTTAGAGATGATGAATGAGGTTTTGTGTGGTTGGGTCATTTCTCCATTCGGACCTTGCCTCATCTATCCAATCTTCTTGTAATATGGATATGGCACATAACAAGGCTGCAGTTGAGTCATCTTTCCGCGACAGTGCATCCACAACTACATTCTCCTTCCCTTTCTTATAGATAATCTCAAAATCATATCCCAACATCTTGGAGACCCATTTTTGTTGTTCTTCAGATGATAAACGCTGCTCCAAGAAGTATTTCAGACTATCATGATCTGTCTTCACTTTAAAGTGTCTTCCTATGAGATATGGTCTCCATTGCTTTACTGCATGAAGTATGGCTAGCATTTCCTTCTCATAAGTCGGCTTGGAAAGATTCTTACCTTTGAATTGACGGCTCAAAAAGGCAATAGGATGGCCTTCTTGCATGAGAACTACCCCCATACCCACCCCTGATGCATCACATTCAACAATGAATGTTTTGGAAAAATCTGGAGTAGCCAAGACTGGAGTGGTGCACATGGCCTCCTTTAGTTGTCTCAAATGCTTTGGTTGCATCCTCACTCCAATGGAAGGAGTCCTTTAATAAAGTTGTGAGAGGTGCAATATGCTTCCATAATGCCTTACGAATCTTCGGTAATAACCTGTAAGCCCCAAAAATCCTCGTAGATTCTTTAGGGTTTTTGGAACCTTCCACTCCATCATGGCTTTGATCTTATTAGGATCCACTTTAACCCCTTCATGAGAGACAATGTGACCCAAATATTCAACCTCCTTGAGTCCAAAAGAACACTTAGAGGGCTTTGCATAAAGTTGATGTTGCTCAAGGGTTTCCAAAACCTTATTTACATGATGCAAATGTTCCTCCCATGTTTTGCTATAAATTAATATATCATCAAAAACACTAAGACAAACTTCCGCATGAATGACTTAAAAATAGAATTCATCAAACTTTGAAATGTAGAAGGTGCATTTGTGAGTCCAAAAGGCATTACCAGGAATTCATAATGGCCTTCATGTGTCCGAAAGGCGGTTTTATGAACATCCTCATCCTTGATTCTGATTTGGTGGTATCCTCGAATGAAGATCAAGCTTTGTAAAATAAACAACACCATGCAACTCATCAAGCAAATCATCAATAACAGGAATAGGAAACTTATCTTTGATTGTGTACTTATTAAGTTCCCTATAATCAGGACACATGCGCCACATGTCATCTTTCTTCCATACCATCACTACTGGAGAAGAATAAGCACTCTGACTATGGCGGATGATTCCTGCTTCTAACATCTCTTGTACAATCTTCTCGATTTCACTCTTTTGCACATATGGGTACCTATAAGGTCTGATGTTAGGCGGTTGACTTCCTGGTAATAACTGAATAGCATGATCATGATCTCTCTTTGGAGGTAAGCCCTTTGGTATATTTTCAAATACAACAGAGTGTGCATCCAACACTGCTTGCATATATGATGGTATAATGTCCTTAGAATGATGAGCCTCCAATGAAAAGAGTTGTGCCACAAATCCCTCTACACCCTTTTTTAGCATTTTGTGCATCTAATGAGAACTTACTATTTGTGGAGACTTTGCTCTTAAGCCTCTTAGCTCAAAAGTCCTTCCTTCAGAGTGAAATCGCATGAACAAGTCTTGGAAGTTCATCTCAATGGTTCCCAAAGTGGTAAGCCATTGAACCCCTAACACAATGTCTGCTCCTCCCATAGAAATGGCATACATGGGACTATTTAGTATGTAATCTCCCATGGAAAGCTTAATGCTATGGCATTTTCCAGAACAAGTAACAATACCTCCATCAACAATCATTACTTGACATTCAGGAGCTGGATAAATGAAACAGTTTAGGCGCACTGCTAACTTATGATTGATAAAGTTGTGAGTACTTCCTGAATCAATCAACACTGTGACCCTCTGTTTTTTTAGGAATCCAACCACCTTTAGGGTTTGGGGGTGCTAATACCTGAAATTGCATGGCATGAGATCATTGGCTGAGGATCTCCTGACTCCTCCTCTAGCTCAACCAAGACCTCTGACTCTGCATCTTCATTATTCTCTTCATCTTCACTAGGCCCATCAATGTAGAACAACTTCTTTTCAGCACATTTATGTCCGGGTCCAAATTTATTGTCACAATTAAAACATAACCCTTTTTCTCTTTTTTCTTCAATTTGTTGAGGTGTCAATCTAACTGGCCGAGGGAGTGTTGGGGCCAAGGTGTTGCGATCTCGGTATAAGTGAAATGTTGTCTCCTACTTGAAACAATTTTCTCCTCTGCCCTTCTTGCCATAATCATCGAATCAGAAACCTTATGAGGATTAAACATACGCACCTCATGCTCAATGTGATCCTTAAGACCCCCAAGAAATAGGTCATTCAAATTCTCTTTAGTAATATTTTCCACCCACAGAGAAAGGTTTTGGAAGTGATGAATGTAATCCTTAACAGATCCTGTCTGTCTCAACTTTGCTAATTGGCTGAAGTAATTATCTGACACACTAGAACTGTAGTGTAATTACAACTCTTCAGTGAAGACTATCCATGTAACATTGAGACCACTCTTCTTCCTTTGAGCACATAACCATCGATACCAAATGAATTGGTCAGGTTCGAGATACAAAGTTGCCATGGTCACCTTTTGTCCTGATGGAATCTGATGTAGTTCAAAGAAATTCTCCATTTGGTTGATCCAATTGAGTGGATCCTTTCCATCAAACTTGCGCATATCCACTTTTGGAAACATAGTACGGGCCTGCAGAGTGCTCGTATTTGGATTGTGCACACTCAAGAACCACTCTGGCTCATGTGTCTATTATGTTGACTTGAGGATCCACCTTGATTGACATAAGTATGATTACCCATCATATGCGTACTGAATTTTTGCATGAAATCCTCCAATCTTTGTCCAATCCTATCCACATCTTCTTTGCTGGCCACCCTAGATTCGAGGTCTCTCAGGTTAAACTCAAGTTGGCTTACTTTATGGTCTGTCAAGTAAACCCTAACCCTGAGGAATCTGTAGTTATATCTTCTGTCTCCAACTCCTCAACTACTATCTCATCCTTTTCTGGTGTTTTACCCGGAGTGATGGGATTCTTTTTTCCTCTTGTGGAAGGCCCCGCCATGATGCCCCAAAATAGTAGGATGTAGGGATCACGGTCAAATTTTAGGGTTTGGATTTCGATAAGAATTCAGCCAAATATAAAAAAACTTGAAGAACAAACCCCAAATAAATTTTGTTTTTCTTTCTGAAAATGTAATGAATTTGAAAAAATTCCACAATTTGCACCCTAGGGAGCGATTTTATGAAAAACACTAAATTCTTAATAACTTTTGCAAAATAAATCAAAAAAGTCTGAAATTTTCAGGGAACCTTACTTGAAATGTTTCGCAACTCTGGTAAAAATATCTCCCACCAATTCGCTTTTGTTCGCAATATATGGCGGAAACAAAAAAATTAGGGTTTTTGCCCTAATTTTGGCCCAGATCGCAGCTTTGATACCACTTGTAATGAAATTACTTGTATAATTCAGATCATGAGCAGAAATATAACACCAAATAACACAATATTCCAGAATAATGATCTCAATATGCAATTATAATAGCTTCGCCACTTTGAGGGGTAACCTCCAAACCATACAATAATACTCAAATACTCCAATGATGATGAAATACTACCTACAATCCCCTATATATACTATTCATATGTTATGGCCATCACCAAGGCCGACCTACTAAGCATGAGAAAGTATAAATGATATAATAAAATGATATGGTAAGCCATAAGTCGGCTACTCATATCTTAATACAAGCAATAGGTTAAGGGCGTAACAAGCATAGTTGTCCCTTTTCAGCTATTATATGGAAGAGACACAGAGCTGCCTCTTACCTTGGAATTGCCTGCCCTACAACTTTCTAGAGCCCTGGAGGATTCTACATTCAATGATGCTATTGAAAAAAGGATAATGTATCTGACTGAATTGCGGAGGTACAGACTCAAGTCGCAGATAGATTGTCAGAGCATCAAAAGAAGGTGAAAGTTATCTTCGACAAAAAGGCCAGGGAAAGAAAGTTTGAATCAATGATTGGGTCCTTTTATGGGACAAAAGAAGAGAAACAAAAGGCATGCACGGAAATTCGATTCACTATGGAAAGGGCCTTTTGTGATTAAAAAGATCGCGAGCAGATAGCTTCATTCTTGCTCATCAGGATGGAGTTGAATTGCCGTTGCCTTTCAATGGGCAACACTTGAAGTTGTTCCGGACATGAAAAAGCGGGTAAAACCTGTATGTATATAAATAAAACTTTGTTTGTTTTTCCTTGTTTTGTTTTTGTGTTGTGTTGTTTTTGTTTGCCTGACCCGACCCAAAGGACAAGACACGAAACCAGAGATGTTGGGATCTCATCTTTACCCTTGTCATTTTGATAGAGGAAAAGATGTCCATAGATAGAGCCGACTGGTGTCCCTAGATTTCACCCAAATCGAGACTACCCTGTAAGAAAAAAATTCATACTTTTAAAATAATGGGTCGTTTTGTGTTTTTATTGCTAGAAAATGTTCTGTATTGTGTCAAGATATTCTCCAGAGCCATATAAGCCAATTTCACCAAATACCCAATGCCCAAAATCGTTATATTCATGTCACTGGGGTTTGCTCACGAAAATTTGTATTTAATTATTTTAAGCCCGTTTGAGGCAAATTGTGCTCCGGTTTAACCCTGGTTGTGGTCTTACATGTCAATATTCCCATATACCAGTAGGGTTTTAACCAGAATGAATCCTGGGCTTTATCTGTGACTTCTGGCAACGTTTTGCATTTTTATTGTTTTCCATTTTGTTTTTTGTGAAATTTCTCTAGGTCAATTCCTTTTCGACGGTTTGGTTTGATTCCTTGCTTGAGTATCTGAAGATCATCTATGGACGTTATGCCAGAAGGAATTTGCCACAGGAGGTCTGGTTCTCTCTGAAAAGACGAAGTCATGCACGAAAAAAGCTTCTTCTGGGCAAGTCGCATTTTTGGGAAAAGAAGGTTTTAAGCTACAATGGGATTTTTGGTAGCAGCAGACAGGTGAGAATTTTGTACTTGCCTAAGTAGGTACTTTTTCCCATGAAAGCAATGCCACTTAAGTCACAATGGGAAAATTAGAGGCAACAGGCGGGGGAATTTCTTACCTGCCTTGCAGGGTGAAAATTCCCATTGTGAAATAAAAGAAAATCACTTAAGGCATTGATGGGATTTTCTTACCTGCCTTGCAGGGTAAATAATCCCATTATGAAAGTCAAACAACTTAAGTGGATCATGGGATTTTTGGAGCTGCGGTGCAGGGTGAATAATCCCATTGAAAATTAGCTTTTAAAAATAGAAATGGCTTATGTCAAAAGTGTGACCCCTTTTGGGGTAGAAGGACAGCTTTAAATGCATTAATTAATTAATTCTTTCTCCAAATTTGGCGCCCAAGCATGAGGAAAAGTCAACAAGGGTAAAGAGGATAAAAGAAATTAGAATTAGAATTCTAAAATTAAATAAATATAATTTATTTAATGCAGCCCCTTCATGTCAAAAAGTGCGACCCATATTGAGAGAAATAATACTTTTTAAAGTATTAATTGATGTAATTAATTCCTATTTTTAGTGGATGAGGTCAAAGCACACTGTGAAGCTTAAGTGAACTGGAAGTAGAGAGCTAAAATTAAATAAATTTAATTTATTTAATGGCAGCCATGAGCATGCACAAAATAGGCGCCCATTTGAAGAGAAAAGCATGTTAATTAATTAATTAATTGTCAGGAATAGGAGGGGCAATAATTAATTATAGAATGATGAGGGTTATATAAGCATGGGCTGCCATAAGGATGAATTAATTAATTCTTTAGCAAGGAAGTGCAGCCCAGGCAATTTTGGCGCCCCATTTGAAGAGGAATTTTGCTCAGAAGAAGGTGTATTTACTGCTGGAAGCTTCAAAGTTTGGCGCCTAGGTTTGAAGGAGCTTGATTTGTGTCTGATTAATTGTCTGCATAGTGGTACAGGTGCTCAGGTGAAGTTGATAAAATTCATGCTTGCTTTGCATGCAAACAAAACATCAAATTTTGGGGCAGCAGACTTGATATATGCAGATTTTTATAATTAAAATCCAGTGTTCATGTTCCGGTTGCCATCTTTGTCTGAATTAATTGTAGGAATTCATTACAGGTGCTTTTATAAGAGAAAGGAGCTTAAATCAATGTCCAATACATTAAACATATCCTCCGAATCTGAAGAAATCTCCAGATCTGCACCGGTTGTAAGAATTCCGGCCGAATAAAGAGAAAAAGAATTGCTCAGACAAAGACAAATTCGGCCATGGCAAAGAGGGATGAAAAAGAAAGCACAATAAAGTCATGCATCACTTCTAAGTTTGCTGACATTGGAGATACAGATCTAGGTCTAGAACCTCTTTCCGAATTGATTGACATATCTAGAGCTGGAAAGACTTCCCTCATGCGTGCAGTCAAAAGCAGTGGAATCATTCGAGCTGCAACATTCCATTCATAGCCCAGTTGCCAGAATTTGTCATGGAGTGTGCTAGGTCTTACCATCCATTATCTAGATCAATCCGAGATGTCATGGGAAAACAATAATCCGGTTGACGACACAGTTCATCAATTATTGTTTGAAGATTCCAACACGAAAGGTGGTGACTACTATTAGCATACGGGATGCCAAAGCAAGATGGAAAAGCATAAAGTTGACTGTGTGGGCATAATGAACAATAGATACATGAAGAAGCCCAAATCTCCTTCCAAGTTCCCGAGAACTCTTCCACGATCCAATCTGGTACAAGAGGTGGATGATATTGCCAAATTGTTATGCAGGATAAATGGCGAAGCTAACGCTCACAACTTCCGCGCATGGATGTATGCTTTCATCAGACCATTGAAATCAACAAAGCAGATTCAATAATCAATTGGTCGGAAATCATTAGTGACAACATCGGTGAGCAGCTCCGAATGTGAGGCGTACTTACAACTTCAAAATGACTTCGTATTTGGTTTATGCAGCAGCTTCACAGGGTGTCTTCTCCAAGCTTGGATAGATGTGGTGTTCTTTCCAAGGACCCTATTTTCGAGTGCTATCCACAACTTACTGTACCTGCATGCAATAAAGATTACAAGGTGGTCAATGATGGATTCTTCTACGGATTCATTTGCAGGCTGGATGGTGATCTAAAGGCCAACAGGGTGAGCAAGGAAGCGTGGGAAGTCAGTGTCCAGATCGATCGCATATCTTCATCCAGCTTTGCGGATTTTACATACCTCGGGTCACCATCTTTTTAGAGAACCAGCTTAAGTTGCCCAGAATATCCGAATGATAGATTGGTCATCATGGAGCTGAGTAGACAACTCGTGGAGATGCATGACCTATAGTCGAAACGACACAAGTCTACAGGCTTCTTCCCGATCACATGTGGCCATTATAGCTGCCAGAGCATTCATAAAGCCCGAGGAATTGAAGCGAGATGTTCTCTGAGTACGAGCAAGAGTTCTTCCCAGCACGGCTGAACTTCGATCCATTTGGAGTGGCAAGGAAGACAATCTCCCAGGAGTACGCGCATGTGCCTTCATTGGAAGATTTCTGGATGAAGTGCAAAGTGGAGTACGAGGTTAGAAAGAAAGATTTCAGCAGGTTATCAACGACGGCAAGTGTTTGACTTTGGATTAGCACGGATACTTGCGGATCTTAAAGATGATGGGCCTGTGTTACTTGACACATACCATCGGATGGGAGGAGATAGAGTTGTACTTCAGGAGAGCGTAGGTGGCTGCCATACGATCGAGGAAAGGTCTGCCGCCGTTCTGGTCAATACTTCAAACTGGTTGTTGACGAAGGGATATTGCCTTGATGAAGCATTGATGAATCAAATCACGGGCAACTTCGGCACAGGAGATTCCCTCAAGAGGAAGCACGAAGGAGAAAGCAGCAGAAGGCCTGAGAAGATTAAAGTGCACAAAAGGTCTCATTCAAAGGAGAAGATCACTTCTACGGCTATGATGTTAGTTCCGGCTTCTCCAGCATCAAGTACTTCACCGACTATCAGCACCTCAAGATACCGCCATTCCTCTCACAATCCGCAACATTCATCTTTTCTCCTCAGCCACTCCGTTCAGCCTCTTCTGAAGAAACGTTGAAGTCAAGCAGATGGCAGAATTTGAAAGAGCTTTGTCTTTGGATGATTTAGAGGATGGCAGCCACAACACTGTAGCGGTTTTAGATGGAGAGGAATCAGAGCGAGATAGTGGTACACTCGGCAACTTCTCATTCTCCGAGAAGTAATTTCTCAGAATGGTTGGCTTCATAGTTGGTTCCAGAGGCTAGAGAGGAAATCAACTTGGAGGAACACGACTTGCAACTGCTCCTGAATCTAGGTGAAAAGACAGAAAACCTAAAGTTGCTAAGGTAACTTCAAGGTTGATCATTGAGAGTCGGGGCAGAAGTTCACTGAGATGTTAGTTCCGGCAGAAGGGAAGGAGGATGAGCTCACGACAGAAGATATAACAATAACCAGAGTACCCATAGGTCAAGCCACCACAAAAGGATTGAAGCAGGACACACAAACATTGATAGATGCTCTATTCCTTAGGCTTGACAAAGAAAAGGCGGAGAAAGTTGAACTTCAGAAGCAGGTATCTCAGTTGTGCGAGATCATTGCCAAGGTTGCTAAATCTTCCACTCACCCATTTCAAAGCACAAAAGCAGGAGTGATCATTTGATGCAGGAAGTGGAAGATGCAAGTAACTAAGTTAAAGCTATCAACGAATGGAAAGAGTCTAATCATTCGCAAGCTTCGTATAACTCGGAGAGGTGCCACCGCTGTAAAGGTTATGAAAGATGCATCGAGATCAGCTAAAGCAACCGGTGAACAAGCACGATAGATATGAACACAAATTCTTTAGAGTAACTCGAGTACTTTGGCCGAAATAAATAAGCTGAGAGAGGTGTTGATTGCGGAACGGATTGTGCCCGACGGATCAGTTGAGAAGGGGAAGCAACTTGAGTTTGCAGTATCTTTCCATTTGGAGATCTGCAGAATTATGCTGAAAAGGATGCAAGCACTTGAGAGTATGGCATCATCTTTACTAGATAATGTCATTGCTTTCACTAATGAGGAAGTGGTCGGGAACGTTACTTCATACACAAGGACCATTCCTAGCAAAGTGCCTAATTCCCTGGAAGGATCTCTTCTGATGGTGCAAGGGAGAATTGATGGAGTTGTTAGGCCTTTCACGATGAATTCCATTAGTAAACTGGTGGCACTGCAGTCAGATATTGAGAAGTTCGGGCCTAGCTTGGAGGATGTGGAAGCGTGTATCAGGGTATTAAACGAAGGCTTGCTTGCAATTCAGATAGAAAAAAGAAGCTGTGGCTAAGACAGATGGGAAGATGCTTGAATTACATGTTCGACAAGTATATTCAGTATCAAAACAAAAAGAAGATGTAGATGTTACAACTGTGTGTCTTTCTTTTCTTCTACTTTTCTTCTATTTTCCACGTTCTCGGATGTAATTGTAAAACTTTAAAGTTATTGGTTTTGAAACCATTACTTTAAGTTATGTGGAACGATTCTATTAGTTAAGTGACAAATGTGTATAAGTTTGAATATGGACCCGGATGCATGTCACTTGAAGAGGAATTAGAGGAAGATGATTGCCAGATGTTATCTTTACTTTTTGTTTATGTTCTAGTTCAGTTGAGTTTCCCATTTGTATTTTCCCTTCTACATTCTATAAGTAGAAGAAGAACCTTCGGGTTAATGATCAAAATTTGTAAGCAACATTCTTGTGTTCCAGACTTTGTGCTAAAACCCCTGATAGCTATTTGAAGCAAAGGAATACAAAGGAGTAGATTTCCGGAGAACTTTGTGTCACGGTGCATTTTGTTTCTAGCTTTTGTCTTAGATCTACTTATAAACTTTGTGTTATTTTAGATCTAGATCTTGAAGTTGCCTTTGCTTATAATTTTGTGTGTTGATATCTATTGGTTCTATCTATGTGCATGCAATCAACTCTGTTATCTATTGATTGGGTTGCACATCTTCCCATTTCTTCCCTGTGTTTTATTATTTCTTCTTTTAGATATTTCCTTTCTTAAACAATTGCTTACTTGTTGCAAAACTATATAGCTATGGTTCATGAGCTGCATGGTTAAAGTAAAACCCCCAAATAGATACTAGCATATTTTATTGACAAATCTGACATGGGAGCCTCACCGATAAATGAGGGAGATTTATCTCATGATTGCCTAGGTTTTCAACTATGCAGAAAATCTAGCCAACAATATGTCCTATTTGGAAGCAATAATTAATTGAGGCAAGTTGAATAGCCTTTAATCCACTCCCCTTGGATTAAAGGATAATTAATTGATTTGTGCTAATGAATTAAAAATTAAAATATTATTTATTTTGTGCAAGTCAAAATAAAAGGGGGAAAATTGATTTATTATATGCCAATTAAATATCATTTGAAATAAATTGATTTATTTGGAGAAAAGAAAATAAATAAAAGGCAAGTCGATTTCCTTTAGAGTTAATTAATTATTATTTATGGGCAAATCGACTTTATTTGGCAAAGGTCGATTCTTTTTGGGCATCAATTATTACATTTAATTCTCCCATGTATTTTTTGTCTTCAAATATTACCTTGAAATTCACAATTTGCATTGGAGTTGAATTTCGAATTTATTTAAAATTAAAAGCTTTCGCTCTCTTTACAAGATGGCGCCAAAAAACAATCGAGAGGATCCAAACTTGTAGATTACACAAGGAAAAATCTATAAAAGGAGATGATGGGCACCCTTTTTGTATGTTGATGGTTTTGAAACTTATCTTCATGCTTAAAGAGGGTGTATGAGTCTCTAATGATTAAAATAAAAGGTGTTCTTCAAAACCACCTTTATGTGAAGTGTGTAAAGCCCTTTAAGCTATGAATTGATGAGTTATTGCTTTAATCAATTGTCTATGTGAAATCGCCATTTTTCCAGTATGTGAACTTGATTTATGAGGGTATTTATGAGTTTATATGCTGAATGCAATCTGATTATCTGCTGCTGGTATTGTAGACTAAATCAACTTACATTAGAGGTGTTTGAAGCATATTTTAGTGACATTTGAAGTGAATCTCCAATCTGATTTGTTTTAAATGTGTTGGTAAAGCCATAATGCCCATGATTTGACTAATTTTGAGCTTGTATGTGTTTTTGGAATTTATTTAATAGTGAAGCGACTCTTCTTGGAGTGATTTTGGCAACTATATGTGGGGCATTTTAATAATTTTTGGTGAGATGATGTGATAAATCTAATATTTCAGATCTGAGATTTTACATTTTGGGGTTTTTTAGGAAGTAAGAAAAGTGTTGCAAATATTTATTATATCTTTCCTAAAATCCTAGGTGACTAGGTTATCTGATTTTGGGGCAGATTTGAAGAGTTTACGTGCTCAAAATTCATTTTAATAGCTGGTTGGAAATGCCATAATTTATGCTTTAAATGCACTTGAGAATTTTCAAAAAATTTAACTCATTTTATCCTCCGCCAAGTTTTGTCTCATGGGAAATTTTTATTTAATTATTTATTAAATAAATAAAGCCCCGTTTAAGTAAATTGTGCTCCTGCTTGAATCTCGTTAAAGTTTTCGCATGCCAAGATTCACACATCTCAATAGGATTTTCACCAGGAATGAATTCAAAGCATTGTCTGCAACTTCTGGCAATGTTTTTTGCTTTTTATTTATTTCTTTTGCATTTGTTTTCGGTTTTCTCCGCAATTGCTCTAAAATTCCCTCGATCCGGTCTTTGTTTTCAGATAGTCTGCTTAATTGCCTGGAACGTCTGAGATCATTTATGGCCTCAACACTGGAAGGAATCAGTCTCAGAAGGCAAACTTCTGACCAAAAAGATGAAGTTAAGCAGAAAAAGCCTCTCCTAGGCAAGTCACACTTTTTGGAATAAATAGATCTAAGTTGCAATGGGAATTTTGGCAAAGGCAGTAAGCGGAGAATTTCTTACCCGCCTCAGCAGGTACTTTTTCCCATGAAGTCAAAATCACTTAAGTCTGCAATGGGAATATTAGAGGTGGCAGGCAGGCGGGAATTTCTTACCTGCCTTACAGGTAAAAATTCTCATTATAAAAGAAAAATCACTTAAAGCACCGATGGGAATTTCTTGCTTGCCTAGCAGGCTAACTTTTCCCATCAAAGAGGTTTATTCACCCATGCAAGTCGCACTTTTTCAAAGAAGGCTATTTTCCATACAAGTCACACTTTTTGGGAGATGATTTAATTTAAGCCACAAGTGGGAATTTCGGCAAGGTGCAGGCAAAGTGAGAATTTCTTACCCGCCTCAGCAGGTGAAAATTCCCATGATGAAGGACAAATCACTTAAGTGGAAGAGGGATTTTTGGAGCTGCAATGCAGGGTGGAAATTCCCATCAAGTTGACTTCCTATTTTTAGCAATCACCCTTGCCAAAAAGTGCGACCCACCTTGGCATTAAACAATGCATTTAATAATATTTATTAATGGTCTTTCTACCTAATTTTGGCGCCATGAATGGAAGGAAAGTCAATGCAAAAGGATAAGCTAAAGAGAAGTCAAGGATGCATGCTAAAAATAAATAAAATAAATTTATAAAAAAACAACCAACAACATGCATAATTGGGCGCCCAAATTGGATGAATAGATGTGGCTTTTAATTAATTAAATTGCCAGAAATAGAGAAGACAATTATTAAAAATAGCATGCACAAGGCTATATAAGCATGGGACGCCATAAGGGAGAAACAATTAATTCTTTTTGATGAAGTTTGCAGCCCAGACAGGTTTTGGCGCCAAAAGGAGGATTTTGCATTAAAGATATTTTCCACTGCCGGGAAGCTTCCAGTTTTGGCGCCTAGGGTTAGAATAGCCTAATTTTTGTCATTCTAAGTGTCTTGCATGTTGGTATATGTGCCTAGGTGAATTAAATAATATTTTTGCTTGCTTTGCATGCAAGCAAAACCTCAAATTTTAGGGCAGCAGGCTTTATATGCAGATTTTGGTGATAAAAATCAAGTATTCATGCCATGGACTCCATCTTTGTCTGAATTAATTGCAGTATTCATCACAGGTGCTCATATTAGTGAAAGGAAGTTCAAATCAATGTCAGATACATTGAATATCTCTTCCGAATCAAAGAAATTGCCAGATCTGCACAAATTGAGCCAATTACAAGGGATTCTGACAGAATTAAAAGAAAAAGAGCCTGACAAAGATTGTTCCATACCAGATGAAGCATGATGAAAGAGAAGGATCAGTTGAATCATGCATATAGCTTCCAGATTTGCTGACATCAATGATACAAACATAGGCCCTGAACCCATCTCCGATTTAATTGACAGATCCAGAGCCGGAAGGACATCTCTCATGCGGGCAATTAAAAGCAACGGAATTATTCAAGCTTCAGCGTTTCCAGTCACAACTCAGTTGCCTGAATTTGTTATGGAGTGTGCAAGGTCATATCATCCTCTTTCCAAAACAATTCGGGATCATGCGGAAAGACAATAATCAGGCTGGATGCACAATTTATTAATTATTGTCTAAAGATTCCGACACGACTGTGGTGATCGTGCATTAACATGTCGATGCTGCGCAATAGATGGGAGAAGCACAAAGCAGATTGTGTGGGCATAATGAATAGCAGATACATGAAGAAGCCCAAATCTCCATCAAAGTTCCCGAGGACTCTTCCACGATCCAATTTGGTGCAGAAGTTGATGATATTACTAAATTGCTTTACAGGTTAAATGGAGAAGCCAATACTCATAACTTCCGCTCATGGATGTATGCTTTCATGAGAACCATTGAGATCAACAGAGCTGATTCGATTATCAATTGGGCAGATCATCAATGACAACATCGGCGAGCAGCTCCAAAGTGTGAGGCGGACATTCAACTTCAAAATGACTTCATACCTAGTATATGCAGCAACCTCGCAGGGTATATTTTCCAAATTGGATAGACGAGGAGTTTTGTCGAAAGATCCTATTTTTGAGTGCTTCCCACAGTTGACAGTTCTTGAGTGCAACAAAGATTACAGGTGGTCAACGATGGGTTCTTCTATGAATTCATCTGCAAATTGAATAGTGATCTAAAGACCAACAGAGTGAGCAAAGAAGCTTGGGAAGTTGTATCCCAGTATGGTTGCATCTTCATCCAGTTTGCAGACTTCACGTATCTCAGGGTCAGTGGCTTTTCAGGAGAACCAGTCAAGTTGCCGAGGTATCCAAGCGACAAATGGGTCATCATGGAGTCAGGCAGCAACTCGTGGAAATGCATGACTTACAATCAAAGCGGCACAAACCTACAAGTTGCTTTCCGGTCACGGTGGGTTATTACAACTGCCAGAGCATCCATAAGGCAAGGGAATCAAGCCGAAATGTTTTCCGATATGAGCATGAGTTCTTCCCAGCACGATTGAACTATGATCCATATGGGATAGCGAGGAAGACAATCTCCCAGAATATGCACACGTACCTTCATTGGAAGACTTTTGGATGAAGTGCAAAAGCGAGTATGAAGTCAAGAAGAAAGATTTCAGCAGGTTATCAACGCAACAAGTATCTGATTATGGTTTAGCACGGATACCTGCAAATCTCATGCGATGATGGACATGTGATACTTGACACATACCATCAGATGGGAGGAGATAGAGCTGCTCTTCAGGAAAGCATAAGTGGTCAGATGATTGAGGAAAGGTCTTCCGCGGTTCTGGTTAACACCTCAAACTGGTTGTTGACAAAGGGGTATTGCCTGGACGAAGCTTTGATGAATCAGATCACAGGTAACTTTATTACAGGAGACTCCAACAAAAGAAAGCACGAAGGTGAAAGTAGCAGGAGGCCAGAGAAGCTTAAAGTATACAAGAAGTCTCAGATACTGGAGAAGGCCAATTCTACAACTATCGTGCTAGTACCACTTTCAAACGAAGCTTCTCCTATGTCAACTCATAGCACTTCAGCAGCCCCTGAACCCCAGGAAGATGTTGTTGTTCCTCCGTTGAATCCAACGTCATTTGTATTTGCTCCTCAGCCACTCAGATCTTCACCTCCCCCTGCAGAGAAGCTGAAAGCACAAATGGCGAGTTTGAAAAAGCATTGTCTTTGGACAATTCAGAGGATGGCAACCACAACACATGGCAAAATTCGATGCAAAGCAGAGTCTGAGCATGAGAGGGTGGTACACTCAATGACTTCTCATTCCCGAGAAGCAATTTTTCATCATGGTTGGCTTGCAGCAGACGGTTCCAAAAGCTGCCGAGAGAGAGATCAACCCGAAGAGCATGACTCATAGCAGCTACTCCTGAGTTTGGGCGGAAAGGATAGAAGACCTAAAGTTGCCAAGGTAACTTCAAGGTTGATTATTGAAGAATCAGGGCAGTAAGTTCGCCGAGTCGATAGGGCCCAAAGAGAGGGAAAGCAAAGGGAGAACTCACTACACGACAGATATCTCAATAACCAAAGTGCCACTAGGTCAGACTACCACGGAAGGATTAAAGCAAGATACACAGACACTAATAAACGCTTTATTCCTCAAGCTGGACAAAGAGAAGGCAGAGAAAACCAAACTTCAAGAGCAGGTTTCCCTGAGTGTGAAATCATCATGCAAGGTTGCACAAACCTTCCTCTCAAATTAATTTTAGCACATGAGCAGGTGAGCAACCATCTGATCAAGAGGTGGAGGATGCAGGTAATCAAGTCACGGCTATCAATGAATGGAAAAGCCAAATCATTCACCAAGCTTCAAACAACTCAAAGAGGTACCAACTAGTCTAGAAGTTATGAAAGTGCATTATCTCAACTGAAGCAACTCGATGACAGGCATAGTGGATGAGAATGCAAAGTGGCTCAAGGTAACTTGAAATTTTGGTTAAAATAAATAAGTCACTGAGGAGGTTTTTATCATGAGCAACTTGTGCCTGATGGACTGATTGAAAAGGGCAAGCAACTTGAGTTTGCAGTTTCTTTCCGCATGGAGATTCTCAAGCTTATGCTGAAAAGAATGCAATTGCTCGAGGATAGGATATTGTCATTACTGGGCAATATAGTTGCTTTCACCGAGGAGGAAGTAGTTGGGGATGTTTCTTCCTGCAGAAGAGCTATTCCAAACAAGGTGCCTGCTTCTCTTGAAGGGTTGCTTCTGATGATTCAAAAGAGGATTGATGAAGTTGTTAAGACTTTCACGTTGAATTCAATCAACAAGCTGATAACACTTCAATCGGATATTAAAGAGTTCGGGCCTAGTTTGAAGGAGGTGGAAGTAAACATTGACATTTTGTCCAAAGGATTGCTGCAGTTTAGGACCGAGAAAGAGGTTATTGCTAAAACAGATGGGAAATTGTTGAATTATATGTTCGACAAGTATATTCAATATCAGAACAAGAAGAAAGCGTAGGGTGTAACATCTGGCAGATCTTCTTTCTTCTTCTTTCTTTATTTATTCCTTATGTTCCCGATGAAATTGTAAGATTAAAGTTATTGGTTTAAAAGCCATTACTTTAAGTTATTTGGAAAAGTTCTCTAAGATAAGTGGCAGATGTGCACAACTTTGGCTTAACCTCCAGATGCATGTCACTTAGAGAGGAATTCTAGGAGAAAGATTGCCAGATGTTCCCTTTACAACTTCCCGCATGTTCTAGTTCAATTGTAGTTTCCATTTGTAATTTCCCTCTATACACTATAAATAGAGGAAGAGCCTACGGGTTAAAGGATCAAATTTGTAATCAACATTCTTGTGTTCCAGACTTTGAGCTGAAACCCTTGATATCTTTCTGAAAGCTAAGGAATAGAGAGGAGGCAGATTTCCGAGAACTTTGTGTCAACGGTGCATTTGTTTCTTATTTCTTTTTAGATCTTTGCATAAACTTTGTTATCTTAGATCTGGATCTGAAACTTTCCTTTGCTTTGAATTCTGCATTTCTAGATCTATTTGTTTGTTTCGCCTATGTGCATGTGACCAACTCACAACTATTGGTTAGGTTACACATCTTCTTTCTTTTCTCTCGCATTCAATTATTTCCTCTTCTTCGCATATATATATTTCTTACAACTACTTACTTGCGCAAAATCCTAGCTATGGTGCATGAGCTACGCAGTTAAAAGTAAAACCAACAATAGATATTAGAAAATATAATCCTGTGAGCTTGCAATCATTTCTAGCTTGTGTTTGGGCTTGAAGTTCTAGATAAAGTATTATGTCCCAACTAATTTAAAATTGTGGATATTATTTTCCTGATTTTCTCTTGCTCATTTCAGCTTCGAAGGATAATATAACAATGTTGATTGCTATCATAAAAAATCATGTTCTGACTTGGCAAGAGTGTGAGAATTTAATTTCACTTTACTATTTGGATTTGTGCAAGTTCCTTTGATGTTCATATCTATGCCGAAAGGGACATTACAAGGCATTTTGTCCAAAGGTTTGCAAATCCTTTCAACAAGACATTTCGTGCAAGTCTGTTGACATGTGTAAATCAAACTCCACGCCCTTTTCGAAGCATCCTCTAGTCATGGATTAGTTATGACTCTCTCACAATGTAATTCCCGTAGGATTATAGAGTTATGGGAAATGGATGTATTTAGGCTCCGAAGATGGTATTATGAAGATATGGGATCTAAGAGCTCCAAGTTGTTAGAGAGAATATGAAAGTCGATCTGTTGTGGAATACATTGAGGCATGAGAGAAATTTTGTGGCAATACATCGAAAGAGATGGAGCGACTTGGGAAAAGTCAGATCGCTTCAGATGAGAGATAGCTGACTTTGGGTCAAGAATGTGAAGCAACATGTGGAAAGTTTAGATTCACTATTGTGGAGACGTTGATAAGAGTCAAACAAAGTGTTGAATGTACCATTTTCATAGATTAGATTTACCACTCAATGAATGTTTCAAGGTTGGGAATTTATCGAAAACCCAATGCACGATTTAAGAGTCATGACTTAATGGCAAAGGCGATGTTTTTGGAAAGAATGGGTAGTGGATCAGAGCGAGTTTAAGTAAAGCTCAAGAGAAAAGAACTTGGTATAGGTTTGCCATTCAAGAACAAGCCCATTTCAACAACCACTTCTAAACCTAACTTCATGCAGGAAAATGACATGCTTTGTAATAAGATTCATTTCACTTCCATTATTAGTGGATTTAGACTTGTATAATAAACAAAGCCTATAAATACATGAAGATAAACTGGTTGTTGAGGTTAAGAAGCTTTATAATGTAATGTCCTCTTTTCCAAGCTAGTTCACATGGAAGACCTTATGCCCATTCCTCTTGGCTGTGGGAGTGAAGGAAGTAAAGCAAGGATGGAAACTCGCCATGGTTGTAAGTGTTGTACTTTCATAATTAATTATTTTATTTACTAATCATGGCATTGGAGTGGTTCAACTAGGTGGTGGAAGACTTGTCAAACAATGCAAGGAGGTTTTCTATTTCTTCATTATGGAGGTTGGTCTTGTGGAGGCCTACATGGTGACTTTAATGTTATTTTCCTTCATTAAGGGGGTCGATCTCTAGAGGATTCTATTTTCCCATTGACATCTTCAAGGCCTATATAAGGTGGTTCGACTTGCTAAAGGAGGGTTATGCTATTTTGGATATTGATTTCTCTTAGAGGTGGAGCAAGTAGCTTCTCTTCTTGCCATTGAAGGACGGAAACCCTTCCTTGGTCACCTATTGAGGATGAAACCCTTCAATAGGATCACACTAGGGACGAAAACCCTCTTGTGTGCAAGGGTGATCTCACATAGAGGTCGCATTGGAACTTCAAAGTGATTTTATGCAGTTCTTCATTTCCAGTCCTAGGCAACTTTGTTGGGGGTTAAGTTTGGTGTCATCTAGGGCACAATTTAGTATTTTGAGTTGATATTCTTGTTCTTCATATTTTATAAGGCTGAAATCTACATTTTGGTGATTTTTGGAGAAGTTTATCTATTTTTTCCAGCCCTTGGTTTTGGTTGTATGTTGCTGTCATAAAAATTAATTACAGTTGTGATTTATCATTCATTTCTCCATATTTTTTATGTATTTGAGATTGATAAATATTGCCGTGGTTGGATAAATTATTTGGTGGCATTTCAGCTCTATTTGCATGGTTAAATGTTGATGTGAATCTCATATGCAGTTTGCTGCCCTAGAGGGCTGATTGATATTGTGTGTTGATTGTTTGAAGAGCATTCTCAGCTGTTTCAGATTGATGTTTGTGTGTTTGAAGGTGCAATTTCAGATTTGATTCATTTGGGTTTAAGGCCAAACCCTTATTTCCAAATTCATCCCTAGAAAGGGACATTACATACAAGGACTATCTTATAAACGGTATAATGACAATCATACTTTTGTAAATAGTATAGACACTTATTCAATGTCATTGAGATCAACTCCTTTATGAAGATTTAGTCTTTGTTGTAGAGATTCTTATACCAAATAGTGTTATACAAGAGTATAAGACCCAAATTGTTTTTTTATTTGGAGTAGATAAGATAAGATAAGATAATTATATTAATGTCCAATAAATGACCACAAAAATAGGTCAAAGGGACTTGAAAGTACAAATGTGTCCATAAAAGCGAAAACCAAAAGGTTTCTTTTTTGAAAGAAGTACAAAGCAAGAGAAGAGGTCGAGACAAAAACGAAGCGAAGTGGAAACCCTAATGTTTCCAAAGAAGTACAAAGCATGAGAAGGGAAGAAGAAGACCCAGATGAAGCAATGGGGAATGTCTATCTGGGAATGGCGAACACATCTTTCCTAACATATGATAAGGCTGAATGGAAGAAACTCATTTAATTGATTCGGGCATCATAGTGTGATGATCCGAAGATGAGGAAGAGGAGGTGAGATGATGAGATCTCCCCCATGTCCGTTGTTTGTCAAAAGTAGTATGCCTCAAGGGCCTGGTGGATCTAGTCCGCCTTTGGTATTGGGATGGGTATAATAGTGTCTGGGAGATATCGGGGGTTAAATATGGACTCCCTAAACCGTGATTGATCTGGGGGAGTATGATGATGGACTGGTATCGATCTGGTAATTAGTGTGTCTCTCTTGAGAGTAAAGCCGGAAAGAAGGAAGTGATTCTATGGGGAGAGTCCAAAGTTAAGGGCTTCCATGAGTGTTGATCCCAAGCCTAATAGCCTCTTTTTTGCATGTGTAAAGCTAGGCACTTCTGATCGACATATTTGAAAAAGTCAATAAGTGCACGGGTCCCTCTAAAAAGACAATGGAACCTCCCCCTAATCTCGTAGTAGATGGGACAACGGAAGATGAAGTGGGCTACCGCTTTACGACCTCTTGAAGATGAGAGAACACTTGTCCAATCCAAGATGATCGATCCGGGGAGCTTTCTCGGTCAAAGCTATATGTAACCCACTCTAAACTGACCAAGGGGATGTGAAGAGTGTAGATCCAATGATGAAGGGTATCTAAGGACGGATAATAAGTCCGTCCTTCAACCTAAAGTGCTCCGCATAAAAACCATCTTTGGGTGTGATCCACCATGAGGGTTCACTCAAAGTGGTGTGGATGAACTGGATCTCAAATATCTTCTCTCGATGATTGTTGGCTAGATTTTCTGCATAGCATCAAACCTAGGCAATCATGAGATAAATCTCCTCATTTAACCGGTGAGGCTCCCGTGTCGATTTGTCAATAAAATGTGTTATTATCTATCGTGGGTTTTACTTTAACCACTTAGTTCATGAACCATAACTAAGAAGTTCTCAGCAAAAGTAAGCACTGCTCAAGAAAGGAAGTATTTTATAGTAAGAAGAAGTAAAGGAAATACAGAGAAGAAATGGGGAAGATGTGCATCCCAATTAGTAGATAAAGCAGAGCTAATTGCATGCACATAGAAGAAACTTAATAGATATGAACACACAAAATTATAAAACAAAGGCAAATCTAGATCCGATCTAAAATAACACAAAGTTTATTAAGAGATCTAAGATTTAAAAGCAAGAAACACAAGACACCGTGACACAAAGTTCTCCTAAACCTACTCCTTTGTATTCCTTTGCTCCAAGTTGCTCTCGGGGTTCAAAGCACAAAGTCTAGAACACAAGATTGCTGCTTACAAATTCTGATCGATCCTTAACTCGGAGGTTCTTCTCCTACTTATAGAATGTAGGAGGGAAAATACAAATGGAAAACTCAAACTGAATTAAAACATAAACAACAAGTAAAGATGACATTTGGCAATCATCCTCAACTATCTTCTCCTTAAGTGACACATGTATCACTTAACTAATAGAATGGTTCCACATGACTTTAAGTAATGGTCAGAAACCAATAACTTAGAAGTTTTACAATTTCATCCGGAACATAGAAAATAGAAGAAGAAAGAATAGAAGAAGTCATGCCACCGTAATGTTTGTCTTTTTCTTTTTCTGATATCGGATATACTTGTCGAACATGTAATTCAACATCCTTCCATCTATTTTAGCCATCGCTTCTTTCTTTGTCTCCGAATCAGCAGAACCCTTCATTCAACACTTTGATGCACGCTTCCACATCTTCCAAGCTCGGCCCAAACTCTCAATGTCTCGCCAGCAGCGCCACCACCACTACCGATAGAATTCATCGTGAAAGGCTTCGTAGCTTTATCAATTCTCTTTTGTACTATCGTAAGAGAACCTTCCAGGAATTAGGCACCTTAGTTGAGACGATCCGCACGTATGAAGTGACATTCCCCCACTCTCTCTCTCAAAGAAAGAAATGACACTGTCTCTGCAAATCTGATGTTTACTCTCAAGTGCTCGCATCCTCTTCAAAAAACTCTCAGCAGATTTCCAAACGGAAAGATACTGCAAACTCTAAATTGCTTCCCTTCTCGACCGATCCGTCTGCATACTTTGTTCCGCAATCAATACATCTCCCTACAAATTGTTGATCTCGCCAAAATACTCGTTTACTCTCTGCAACCGTATTCATGCCTTCTATGTTTGCCATCACCGCTTGCTTTAGTTGATTTGCTGCATCATCCATAACCTTTAGGCGGGTGACACTTCTCCAAGTCAGTACAGTAAGCTTTAATAATCAAATCCTTCCATTCACAATAGCCTTTACTTGATTGCTTAATCCTCCATTTCCCGCATAAGATGATCACTCACCGCTTGAAATGGGTGAATGGAAGGTTTAGCAACCTTGGCTATGATCTCACATAATTGAGATACTTGCTTCTCGCAGCTCTTCTTTCTCTCGCCTTTTCACTATCAAGCCTAAGGAATAAAGCATCCATCAATGTCTCGCGTGTCCCGCTTCAATCCTTCAAAGTGGTGGCTTGACCGAGGGGTACTTTGGTTACCGCACATCTCTCGCCGTGAGCTCCTCCTCTATCTTTCCTTCGCCGGAATTGATATCTCAGCAAACTTCTCTCCCGAATCCTCGATGATCAACCTAGAAGTTGCTTTGGCAACTTTAGGCCTTCTGTCTCTTCCGCCCAGATTCTGGAGTAGCTGCAAGTCGTGCTCCTCTAAGTTCATCTCCATTCTCGCTTCTAGAACCAATTGCGAAGCAACCATTCCGAGAAGTTACTTCTCGAGAATGAGAAGTCACTGAGTGTACTACCATCTTCCGCTTTGCATCCTCTCCGTCAGAAAGTGCCACAGTGTTATGGCTGCCATCTTCTGAGTCATCCAAGGACAAAGCCCTTTCGAATTCCGCCATCTGCAGCTTCAACGTATCCTCTGGAACAGGCGCTAAACGAAGTGGCTGAGGGGAGAAGATGAATGTCGCTGGATTCAGTGGAGGCATGGAAGCATCCTACGCTTCAGCGCAATAGTTGGTGAAGTACTCGGTACCGAGAAAACCGGAGTTAAAGTCATGGTCGTAGAAGTGATCTTCTCCTCGATTGAGATCTTCTATGCACTTTCAACTTCTCGACTTTCCTGCTTTTTCCTCCGTGCTTTCGCTTGAGGGAATCTCCTGCGCCGAAGTTGCCCGTGACTTGATTCATCAATGCTTCATCAAGGCAATATCCCTTCGTCAAAGAACTACTTGAAGTATTCACCAACATAGCTCCCGACCTTTCTTCAATCAGTGTGCAAACTCCTATGTTATTCTCAAGATGGCTTTATCTCCTCCCATTTGATGGTAAGTGTCAAGTACCACATTCCCATCATCTTTAAGATCCGCAGGTATCCGCGCTAGTCCAAAGTCGAACACTTGCTTTGCTTTGATAGCCTGCTGAAATCTCTCTTTCTAACCTCGTACTCACTTTTGCACTTCATCCAGAAATCTTCTAATGAAGGCACATGTGCGTACTCTTGGGAGATTGTCTTCCTGGCTACTCCAAATGGATCGAAGTTCAACCGTGCAGGGAAGAACTCTTGCTCATACTCGGATAACATTTGCGCCTCCATTCCCGAGCTCTATGAATGCTAATGCAGCTGTAATATCCCACATTGATTGGGAAGAAGCCCGTAGACTTTGTGCCGCTTTGACTGAAGGTCGTGTAACTCCACAAGTTGCTTGCTAAGCTCCATGGCGATCAATCTATCATTCGGATACCTGGGCATCTTTATTGGTTCTCCAGAAAAGCCCGTAACCCTGAGGTATGTGAAATCTGCAAATTGAATGAATAGACTGCCAATCTTGGACACAGCTTCCCACGCTTCCTTGCTTACCCTGTTGGCCTTCAAGTCTTTGTCTAGCCTGCAGATGAAATCGTAGAAGAAGTCATCGTTGATCACTTTGAAGTCTTTCTCGCATGCAGGTGCAGTAAGTTATGGGTAGCACTCGAAAATGGGGTCCTTAGAAAGAACACCACATCTATCCAGCTTGGAAAAGACGCCTTGTGAAGCTGCAGCATACACCAAGTATGAAGTCATCTTGAAGCTGAAAGTACGCTTCACGTTCCGGAGTTGCTCACCGATGTTGTTGCTAATAATTTCCGACCAATTGATTATAGAATCAACCTTGTTGATTTCAATGGTCCTGATGAAAGCATACATCCATGTACGGAAAGTGTAGGCATTCGCTTCGCCATTCATCCTGCATAGCAATTTGACGACATCATCTACCTCCTGCACCAAATTGGACCGCGGAAGAGTTCTCGGGAACTTTGAAGGAGATCTAGGCTTCTTCATGTATCGGCTATTCATTATGCTCACGCAATCAACTCTATGCTTCTCCCATCTACTATCAGCATCCTGAATGCTAATAGAAGTCACCACCTTTCGTGACCGAATCTTCAAACAATAATTGATGAACTCGCGTCCAAACGAATTATTGTCTTTCTCCCAAGCATCACGCACCGATCTCGGATGAAGGATGATAAGATCTAGCACACTCCATCACAAACTCTGGCAATTGGGCTGTACATGGAAAAGCTGCAGCTCGGATAATTCCACTGCTTTTAACCGCACGCATGAGTGAAGTCTTTCCCGCTCTGGATCTATCAATCAAATCGGCAAGAGGTTCCGGCCTAGATTTCGTGTCTCCTATGTCTTCAAGTTTGGAAGCAATGCATGACTCCATCGTGCTTTTTTTTTTTTCTCCCTTCGCCATGGCTTTGTCTATCTTTGTCTCAATAATTCTTTTTCTTCTTACTTGGCCGGATTTCTTCAAAATTGGTGCAGATCTCGACAATTCTTTAGATTCGAGGATATATGCAATGTATCGACATCGATAAAAGCTCTTTTTCCTTTGTAAAGCACCTGTAATGAATTCATACAATTTATTCAGACAAAAATGGCCACCGAGCATGAATAGTGAATTTTAATTGTAAAAATCTGCACTTTTCAAGCCTCGCTGCCCCAAAAATTGGTGTTTAATTTGCACATAAAGAGAGCATGAATCCTTTCAACAACACCTGAGCTCCTGTAACACCTGTGCAAACAATTATGCAGACAAAGATCAACCTCCTTCAAAGCATGCGCCAAATCTGGAAGCTTTTAGCCTTGTTGCCACCTTGCCTAAGCAAAATCCTTCTTCTAATGGGGGCGCACTTTTCCTCTTGGCTGCAATTCTTTACCTATGAATCAAATAATTCACCCATATGGCTGCCCATGCTTATATAACCTTCACAATTCTATAATTAATAATTGCCCTAACAATTAAAGGCAATTAATTAATTAAAAATCATGCTCTTCTCTTTTAAAAATAACATGTTTAAGGACAGCCATCCAATAAATTAAATTAATCCAATTTAATCCTTCACACATCACTTCACTTAAGCTTCACAGTGTGCCTTGACCATAGCCACTGAAAATAGAAATTAATTTAATGTTTTAATGCCTTAAAAACATTAAATAACTCCCAAATGGGGCGCACTTTTTGAGAGGAAGGGGGCAGCCACTAAATAAATTAAATTTAATGCATTTAATTCATTTCTTTTATTCCCTCTTTGACTTGTTGACTTCCTCCAAGCTTGGGCGCACTTTTTGAAAGAATAGATTAATTAAAATAATCACTTTAAGTCTTCCATCATCTCACCAAAGGGGGCGCACTTTTTTGCACATATAATTCTATTTTTAAGAATTTTTCACAATGGGATTCTTTACCCTGCAAGGCAGGCACCAAAATCCCATGATCCACTTAAGTGATTTGACTTTGACAATGAGATTATTTACCTTGCAAGGCAGGCACTAAAATCCCATGATTTCACTTAAGTCACTTTCCTTTTATTTTATCATGGGAATTTTCACCCTGCAAGGCAGGTAATAAATTCCCGCCTGCCTGCGGCCTCTAACTTTCCCACTGCAACTTAAGTGAATTTTATAACACGGAAAAGTACCTGCTAAGGCAGGTATAAAATTCCCCCCCGCTCGCGGCTTCTATTTTTCCCATCAGTAGCTTAAATCCTTTGTTTTTCCAAAATGCGCCCATCCCACAGGGGCTTTTCTGTGCACGACTTCGCTTTTTCCCGCTGATCCAAACCTCCGATGGCGACTTCCTCCGGGAATAACGTGCGTATATGTTTTCCAAATGCTCCAGCCAAAATCGGGCTTACCCAAGAAAGGAATTGTTCTAGAGAAATTTCACAGAAAACGAAACGGGACAACACAAAAACACGAAAAATTGCCAAAAGTTACAAATAAAGCCCAAAACTTATTCCAAGTTAAAACCCTTCTGGTACATAAGAGTAATGACATATTCGATCATAACAGAGTTAAAACGGGGCACAAATAGCCTCATACGGGCTCAAAATAATTAAATACAAATTTCCCGCAGACAAATCCCAACGACAGAATATAACAACTTTGGGCATCTGGGTATTTGGCGAAAAAGGCTAATATGGCTCTTTAGGATTATCTTGACGCAATACAAGAACTTTCAGGCAATAAAAACACAAAACGACCCACTATTTTAAAAGTACGAAAAATTTTCGATAGGAAGTCGCAGATTTCATGGTGAAATTTGGGTGACACCAATGATCCTGTTCAACTCATGTCTAGAAGGTAGGAGATGAGTCGGTGTGTCAACAGAGTATCAAAGAGGAGGAAGACGATCCATCCTAATACTCACTAACCTTAAGAGAGTAGAAGCCCCAACATACCAACAATGAGCGTGACCCAGAGAATCAGAAAGAGAAATGCTCTCCGAGGAACAATATGCCAAATACGGGTACCTGCTCCTCCTCCATTGAGTCAGCAAAACTCCAAATACGGTGCAAAAAGGAAATCAAGTCAAAAATGGTCTCCATCCTAAAAGGACGGGCCCCAAACTCCGCAAGAATGATGTGATGAGGAACAGTTGCTTGTACCTGATGAAGCGATGAAGGAGAAGTGTCTAGACTCTCTCGGTTGAAGCCCAATCCGACTCGAGCAAAGAGGGCCCCACACCACAGAGCCATAAAGAACAGTGGGTTTGATAAGAGAATCCATGAGGGACATCTTAGAGGAGATGTCCTGAAAATGGTGTCGAAGCATTGTCGCTTGAGGAGAGCTAAGGAACCATAACCCTTATTGACACGTGGTGGAGGGCTTGTCTCAGATTGAAACATGGACCAGAGAACTGCACACCCAAGTAAGTGTAGGTACCAGTAATCTCAATCTCCTCCCCCCTGAAGAAGAAATGGAGGTGTGAGGTCTTCAACCTGTTGAAGACCATAACCTTGGTTTTACCTAGGTTGACCATCAACTGTCGGAGATCACAAAACAACTCTAAGGCATCTAGTTGTCTTTGTAGTCCCTTAGAGATGAGGCTAGAAGGACCACGTCATCAACAAACAAAAGGATAGATATCAAAACCTGGTGGAGGAGGCACCCATCACCGTCCTGGATATGCTCACGAAGAAAGGTCTCAAGCTCATCAATGTAGATCCCAAACAAAGTGGGGGACAAGGGGCAACCTCTTTAACCCCAACAGTACTCTTGATGAAATCTGATATCCCATGAACAAACGAGAGATGACCAAGAACAATCTCATATAAACGCATGATGGCAGTCAAAAGGATCTCGAAAATGCCAATGTCTCTGAGCCTCTGGAAAAGAGCCTCACAAGGAACATAATCAAAAGCTTTCCGAAAGTCTACAAAGTAGCAATAAACTTTCGATGAGCGATGACGTGCCTCCTCAATGATGGCCCAAGAGTGAAGATATGGTCAATGGTTTGGTAAGCGGGCCGAACCCCGCTTGCCCCTAGCTTTGAGATGTCTTTGCTCTAACTCCCTAGAAAGCAACATGTGGAGAACAATAGCATAAAGCTTCGAGAATGTATGGCCAACCATGATAGTCCTGTAATTATTGGGGTCGGAATTGGGGCCCAATTTGTGTATCGGGTGAATGGAGTGATGGGACCAAGTCGGTGGAAAACCAGAACGTACCACGTGGTTGAAAAGATCAACCAAGAAACTACCCAACTCTCTAAAGCCAAACTTGAAGAATTCAGCCTAGAAGCCCTCCTCATCATCCTGCTACTGTTCAGACTCACTGCCTCTTTGATATTCCGGTAAGTGAATAAGTAACATGAGGAGGGAGGAGGATCAACCTAGATACGAGGCTGCCCAGGGATATCATATAGAGTGGAGGTGTGAGAGAACATGGACTCGGGGTTAAGATCGAGAGGAAGGGGAGAGCGGCGAGGGAGGATGGTGCACCAAAAATGTCTGGGAGAGTGCCGGAGAGAAGAACACAAGATCCGTCTCCTTAGGGAAATAAAGAGATGTTTCTTACGCCGAAGAAGACAACGGTAAGAGGCTTTGAGGGAGGGATAGGAGGGAAGGGAGTGGATGAAGGCGTGACGAAGTTGGCGGTGAAGGAATTTGCACTCATCATCGTACCACTTGTTCATAGGGCAAGATCTAGAGTTATTGGGTTGATGGGAAGTGGGTGAAGAGTTGGTGAACTGGGAAAGATTTGAGGGCTGCCTCCCAAACAATGGAAGAGAGGCGGGTGTATTTGGTAACAACACAATCCAATGAGAAGAAATGGGTCTCCAAAGGGAGTAATTGATGGATGTGGGAAGAGAAGGTATTGGGGTCTCCTTCATCAAACCAAAACGTAGTACGAGGGAGGCTATGAATGGGAACAATGGCGGGAGGGGGATATCAACCTGGAGAGAGAAAGAAAGAAGGGCATGATCGGCAAGGGGGATGGGGAAACAGAAGGTGGCAGGACAAGTGATAAGAGATACTGGCTAGAAAGGACATAATCCACAACACTCGCACCCCCACCGTGAGGCCGACAAGTGAAGAAGTGAGAGTCTGAAATACCCCTTTTCCGGATTTATTTTATATTCAAGATTTCCAACCAAATTTTCACAAATAACAATCTGATTTTTATGATAGCAATATATAGAAAAATATGACAGCAAAGTACAGTTATGGCAGCAAGGTATAAAATCAAAAATAACCAATATCTTCACTTTTATTGCAATTAAACTAACATGCAACAACATGCATCAACATGCAATGACATGCATCAACATGCAAAACAAGAAGTTTCCACTGATAAAATAGATGATCTCTCTTATTGAATATGGCTGTCTTCTCTTTCTGGACTTGAAACTGGATCAACAAGCCTCTAAAACTCTGAATCTGACAACCCGATCTGAATAAACTCCACAATAGCAAACTAGGGCTGGATCTTTCACCACCGAAGAGTGCTCTACTAGCTAGGGGTAGATCTTTCACTACCGAAGCTAGGGTTCCTGTGGAATTTCACCTCCACAAGCAAGGAAAGCACAAACAATAGTTGCTTCCAATATCAAAATAGGTGAGTGTATGAATGAATGCCTATTCTCCCCCAAGCGCTTCCTTTTATAACTTCTCATTGCAACAAAAGGCCCAAAAGAACCCTAATCACCCCCTTGGGTCTTTTCTTTAATTAATTAAAATAACTTAAGTCACTTTATTCCCCACATGCCAAAAAGTGCACTTAAGTCACCCCAACGAAGAATTAGAACATAAAGTACCATATATTCACCCATTACTTAAGTCATCGACTAAATATAACATAAAGTACCTTAGGGGAGCATCTCACAACCTTATTTCACTTAAGTCACCTCAAAGTACGTGTCCAATGTCGAAACATAACCTATAAGTGAAATGAAGGTGCAAACCATACCCAATAACCATCAACGTCACTAGCCCCTTGGGCATGACCAAGGCTAAGATGGATGAAAGGCCTCCTAGGCCACCTGCTCGGAAATGGGGACATTACAAAAGTGGTGGGAGGGGATATCAACACGAGAGAGAAAGAAAGAAGGGCATGATTGCAGGGGAATGGGGGAAACAGAAAGGTGGCGGCATAAGTGATAAGAGATATTGGCTAGAAAGGACATAATCCACAACACTCACACCCCCACCGTGAGGCCGACAAGTGAAGAAGTGAGAGTCAGGAAAGCAGTGAGCCCATTCAGGATCAACAACTCATGGGATTCCCCTAACTGAAGAAGGTGTCGACCATATGCAGTGAAGGGCCTTGAATCATCCTCTAATATCCTGTGAAGTCCCACTGCCTCTGGATCAATTGCCTAGGTGTAGAACACGTCCTTTGATCGGTCATGGAGAGGAGTCTGGAGGGCTCTGGTACGGGCATTGAAGTCCCCCATAAGGATGACTTCACCAATTGTTGAGTACTGAGTAATACTGACATACAGAGTCACCAAAAGGATCACCATCATGGCCATTGTGAATGGCATATAGGGAGGAAGCCAGAGGAAAGTAACAAACTGCAATATAAATATCCTTGAATGGAGACTTGCCCCTCTAATCCGGATCCACATAAACTTGGCAAACTCATCCGTGGTCACCAACGAAACCCCTCTCCGAAGAAGTCTCTATACAAACAAGCCACACCCCTGAACCCTTGACACCACCCAAAGACCGTGTCTCCTGTTTGCAAGCAGAATACCAATGGTATCCCGTGATTCTTGAAAGAGGTCGTACAGGGCTCTCGTGTGTCTCCGTGACGAAAAGGATGTCAGATGATCCTAGAGCATCATACATAAGACCAAAAAGAACCATTACCATTCCAACAACTAATGGAGATACTTGTACCTCGTCCCTCTCCCTACGGAAATGTCATTTAGAAGACCCGTGTCAAGCCTCCCATCCTAGAGGGAAAGTATCTCTGATGACAGCTCTAAGATTCCTAATAACTGCCCATTTCCCTGCCTGACGAGCTGCCAAAACCAACTTATAAATCAAGGTGTTAATGGATCTTGAGTTCAATGAAGGAAAAACTACAAAAGTAATTCGGACCCAAGCCAATTCTCATGTAGAGATAATTCAAAATCCGGTAGATTGTGAAATGTGATGTAGCCTCAAGCAGGAGACAAGTTGAAATTTGCGGATGAAGTGAAGGGTAATGTGGATCTTACCGTATAGTAATATGGACAATGGCAAGTGGCCAATCAATTATAGAACGACTTTACCTTTTTAAGTCATATTAATTCATTTGAATTAATTTGTAATGTCCCTTTTGGGGGACCCTAGAAATGGCCAAAATGCTCTAAATTCAGATTTAGAACACTGCTGTTATAAAACCTACAAAACTGATTTTCCAAACCTTCCTCGGAGACAAGTTGAAATTTTCGAATGAAGTGAAGGGTAATGTGGATCTTACTAGATAGTAATATGGACAATGGCAAGTGGCCAATCAATTATAGAACGAATTTACCTTTTAAGTCATATTAACTCATTTGAATCAATTTGTAATGTCCCTTTCGGTGACCTTAGGAAATGACCAAAAAGCTCTAAATTCAGATTTATAACACTGCTGTTATAAAACCTACAAAACTGATTTTCCAAACCCTTCCTAGGGAAGCAACCTTCCTAGGGAAGAACAGCCCTTCGAAAAGGAGATAAACCTTGCAAAGAATACTTCCAACTTGTGCCAAAATTAATAGGAAACCCTCATCAATCAATTACAGCTGTTAGAACTCAGATTTGCATGTGAAATTAATTAATTATGAAACCCTAACCAGCAAACATTCCCGAGCATGCAAAAAATAGTAGAACATCACCAAAAATCACCAAACTCGAGATATTGGCTTAATAAAATATGGAGAATAAGATGATGAATTCAGATTTTCCAAATTGTCACCATACATACCAAATTACCACATCAACATAGGTCGCTCCACTTGAAATAAAATATATTTTGCACCAAAGAGACAACACTTGCAAGAGAAAGATACTTAATTCCTTTTCCAACCAGCTTGCATATCAAAAACCTTATGAAGGGTTTTCGTCCTTGGAGGAGATCCTCAACCTAAGGGGTTTCGTCCTTGAGAGAGAGAGTAAAAGGGCTACACTAGCCACTTCCACCAAAATAAGAATAATCACCAAAACATAATTCATTAATGCCCAAGCGACCTCCTTAAATAGGCCTAAGGAGTGCTTAAAGCAAACATTACATCATGGCCGACCCCTTAAGTAATTGCATTTTAAATATTAAAAATGTTATTGGAGCCTACATGCTCACAATACCATTAATACTGAACTACTTTAATTCCTGTATTGGAGCAAAAATCTTCCAATACGATAAATCACAATAAATGAAAATGACTATCTAATCAATAATAAAAATATAATCTAGATTTCCCCTTGCTTTTCTCCTTAGACCCATGGGGAAAGAATGGGTTAAGGTCTTCAGAATTTAGCCTCCAAAAAGGGACATGACAGTCCCCCTTCCCAAGATTGCTTGTCCTCAAGCAATGATGAACTTCACTGCTCCAAATCTTTGACTCCTTGCGCGATCCTTCTTGATTCTCATGGAGAGCTGGTTTTTGTGATAAGGTATCAGCTGCTGCAATGTTTTTCCTCTTGACATATTTGATGTCAAAACCAAAAGCTTGTATTTTGTTGACCCATCAACAAGATATGGCCTAAATTTGACCAAGGCATGCATAATGACCATCATCTTCTTATCATAAATGTGAAGATTCAGCTCATGTTTCTTGAGTTCTTTGTTTTCTAATGCAATAAGATGCTGATTTTGCATTAGAACAACCCCTATTCCTTCACCGGATGCATCAAATCCCACCATAAATGGAAAAGAAGAATCAGGTACAACAAGCACTTGACATGAGTACATCACCTTCTTGAGTTTATCAAATGTTTCTTGAGCTAGAAGTGACCAGCTGAGTACCCCTTCTTAGTTAAATCAGTTAGAGGGGCAACAAGATGTGAAAAGCCCTTCTTAGACCCAAGGAACCTTCTGAGTTGTGAAATGGAGATGGGAGGAGGCCAACCAAGTATGGCATGTATCCTTTGTTGCTCCACATGTACCCCTTGAGGCTCTATGATATATCCTTGGTACAAAATTTTGCTCAAACCAAATCCACATTTGAATTTCTTTGCAAGTAAGGACTGCTGTCCTAAAACACTCATCATTATGTTAAGGTGTTGTAGATGCTTCACCCATGTTTTGCTATATCTCAAGATATCATCAAAGGAAACAAGCACAAATTCCTTTAAGTACTTACCGAATATGAGGTCCACACATGATTGGAAGGTGGTAGAAACTGAAAATTGCTCTAGAGGAACTAAGAATATGCAATCAGCTGTTATATCCATTCTAAAATATGTGAGAAGTGTACCTTTCTTTGCACATGTATGGATGTGATGACTATGTTTCATTTTCTCTTCATTCTTTATCCTCCTCGTGATGTTGTTTGCAACATTCCTCCTTGTACTCTTAGCTAGAATCAGTCCCTTCTCTACTGCTGGTAATGAAGTAAAATCAGATTTTCCTTGCTTAACATGCCTACCATTTCCATTGCTGATTTCAAAACTTCTGACTTCTTCATGTGAGTGGAACTTCAATCCTTTCTTGTGGATTTTGAGGGTTAAGTCCCCAAAAGTTTGGAGCTCTTGAACCCCAAAAACAATATGTGCCTCAGCTAAACTATTAAAACAAGGAAGTCAATACAAAATTCATACCTTTTCATGGGGATAGCAAGCTGTGGTATCTTTCTTGTGCAAAGAGGATATGTTCCATAAGTTATGGTGACCGTGAAGCCTTTGAAACCAGCCTTGTTTGGCCCCATCCTTCTTGCCAATTCTTCTTCAATAAACTGATGCATATTGCCATTCTCTATAAGCATGGTGACCCTTTGGTCATGAAGAAGACTCCTCACCCGGAATGGGTGATGTGTGCCACATTTTATAGTAAGAATGTTGCCCATCCATTCCATTCTTTTTAGCTCTTCCATTATTATGGGACCATGGGTTAACCACATATGAAACTGAAAATTAGAATCACCATCATTGCCCTCCATACTGATTTTGAAATCAGGTATCCTTCCCCATGTAAATTTCAACATATCACCTATATGCCATGTGTGGAAACACCTTTGGAATTGATCCCAAGTATCTATATGCTTTTTATTACAAAAGTACTTCTTACCTCATCACCCCGTGAAGTATGATGTGCACGAAGATATCCAATCAGCGGTGACATAGGAGGATACCCCATATGAGACATGAGTACTGTTTCTAACCAGCTGTCCATGGTAACAAATCTGAAATGAAACATTAGTAATGGTGTCACCCAGATTTCACCCTGAAATCTGTGACTACCCTATCCGAAATTTTTTCGTACTTTTAAAATAATGGGTCGTTTTGTGTTTTTATTGCCTGAAAGTTCTTGTATTGCGTCAAGATAATCCCAAAGAGCCATATTAGCCTTTTTCGCCAAATACCCAGATGCCCAAAGTTATATTTTGTCGTCGGGATTTGTCTGCTGGAAATTTGTATTTAATTATTTTGAGCCTCGTATGAGGCTATTTGCGCTCCGTTTTAACTCTGTTATGATCGAATATGTCATTACTCTTATGTACCAGAATGGTTTTAACTTGGAATAAGTTTTGGGCTTTATTTGTAACTTTTAGCAATTTTTGTGTTTTTGTGTTGTTCCGCTTTCGTTTCTACGTGAAATTTCTCTAGAACAATTCCTTCTTTGGTAAACTGATTTTTGGTTTGGAGCAAATGGGAAAACATATACGCACATTATGTCCGGAGGAAGTCGCCATCGAGGTCCGAATCACCGGGAAAAGCGAAGTCGCAGACGGAAAAGCCCTGCGCGGGATGGGCGCATTTTTGGAAACAAAAGATTTAAGCTGCAATGGGAAAAATAGAAGCCGCAGGCAAGGTGAGAATTTTGTACCTTCCTGGCAGGGTACTTTTTCCCGTGTTATAAAATCCACTTAAGCTGCAGTGGGAAAATTAGAGGTCAGCAGCGGTGGGAATTTATTGCTTGCCTTGCGAGGTAAAAATTTCCATGATAAAATAAAAGGAAAATCACTTAAGTGGATTATAGGATTTTGGTGTCTGCCTTTGGTAAAGAATCCCATTGTGGAAAAATTCTTAAAAATAGAATTATATGTGCAAAAAAGTGCGCCCCCTTTGGTGAGATGATGGAAGACTTAAAGTGATTATTTTAATTAATCTATCCTTTCAAAAAGTGCGCCCAAGCTTGGAGGAAGTCAACAAGTCAAAAGGGGAATAAAAGAAAGGATTAAAATGCATTAAATTTAATTTATTTAGTGGCTGCCCCCTTCCTCTCAAAAAGTGCGCCCCATTTGGGAGTTATTTAATGATTTTTAAGGCATTAAATCATTAAATTAATTTCTATTTTCAGTGGCTATGGTCAAGGCACACTGTGAAGCTTAAGTGAAGTGATGTGTGAAGGATTAAATTGGATTAATTTAATTTATTGGATGGTTGTCCTTAAACATGCTATTTTTAAAAGAGAAGAGCATGATTTTTAATTAATTAATTGCCTTTAATTGTTAGGGCAATTATTAATTATAGAATTGTGAAGGTTATATAAGCATGGGCAGCCATATGGGTGAATTATTTGATTCACAGGTAAAGAATTGCAGCCAAGAGGAAAAGTGCGCCCCCATTTGAAGAAGGATTTTGCTCAGGCAAGGTGGCAACAAGGCTAAAAGCTTCCAGATTTGGCGCATGCTTTGAAGGAGGTGGATCTTTGTCTGCATAATTGTTTGCATAGGTGTTACAGGTGCTCAGGTGTTGTTGAAAGGATTCATGCTCTCTTTATGTGCAAATTAAACACCAATTTTTGGGGCAGCAGGCTTGAAAAGTGCAGATTTTTACAATTAAAATTCATTATTCATGCTCTGGTGGCCATTTTTGTCTGAATAAATTGCAGGAATTCATTACAGGTGCTTTACAAAAGAAAAAGAGCTTTTATCAATGTCCAATACATTGCATATATCCTCCGAATCTGAAGAATTGTTCAGATCTGCACCAGTATTGAAGAAATCCGGCCAAGTAAGAAGAAAAAGAATTATTCAGACAAAGATAGACAAAGCTATAGCGAAGAGAGATGAAAAAGAAAGCACGATGGAGTCATGCATTGCTTCCAAACTTGCAGACATAGGGGACACAAATCTAGGCCCGAAACTTCTTTCTGATTTGATTGATAGATCCAGAGCGGGAAAGACTTCACTCATGCATGCGGTTAAAAGCAGTGGAATTATCCGAGCTGCAGCTTTTCCATGTACAACCCAGTTTCCATAATTTGTTATGGAGTGTGTTAGATCTTACCATCCTTCATCCGAGATCGGTGCGTGATGCGTCGGGAAAGACAATAATTTCTTTGGATGTAGAGTTCATCAATTATTGTTTGAAGATTCCAGCTGAAAGGTGGTGACTTCCATTAGTCTTCGGATGCCGACAAAGGTGGGGGAAAAGTATAGAGTGATTGCGTGAGCATAATAAATAAATAGCCGATATATAAAGAAGCCTAGATCTCCTTTAAAGTTCCCAGAACTCTTCCACGGTCCAATTTGGTGTAGGAGGTAGATGATGTCGTCAAATTGCTATGCGCAGATGAATGGCGGGCGAATGCCTACACTTTTCGTATACATGGATGTATGCTTTCATCGTAACCATTGAAATCAACAAGGTTGATTCTATAATAAATTGGTCGGAAATTATTAGCAACAACATTGGTGAGCAACTCCGGAACGTGAAGCGTTCTTTCGGTTCAAGATGACTTCATACTTGGTGTATGCTGCTCTCCACAAGGCGTCTTTTCCAAGTGGATAGAGGCGGTGTTCTTTCTAGGACCCCATTTTTGAGTGCTACCCACAGCTTACTGTACCTGCGTGCGAGAAAGATTTCAAAGTGATCAACGATGAATTCTTCTATGATTTCATCTGCAGGCTAGACAAAGACTTGAAGGCCAACAGGGTAAGCATGGAAGCGTGGGACGCTGTGTCCAAGATTGGTAGTCTATTCATTCAATTTGCAAATTTCACATACCTCAGGGTTACGGGATTTTCTGGAGAACCAATAAAGATGCCTAGGTATCCGAATGATAGATTGATCGCCATGGAGCTGAGCAGGCAACTTGTGGAGTTACACGACCTTCAGTCAAAGCGGCACAAGTCTACGGGCTTCTTCCCAATCACTGTGGGATATTACAGCTGCATTAGCATTCACAGAGCTCGGGAATGGAGGCGCAAATGTTATCCGAGTATGAGCAAGAGTTCTTCCCTGCACGGTTGAACTTCGATCCATTTGGAGTAGCCAGGAAGACAATCTCCCAGGAGTACGCACATGTGCCTTCATTAGAAGATTTCTGGATGAAGTGTAAAAGTGAGTACGAGGTTAGAAAGAGAGATTTTAGTAGGCTATCAGCAAAGCAAGTGTTCGACTTTGGACTAGCGCATGGATACTGCATGATTTTAAAGATGATGGGAATGTGGTACTTGACACTTACCATCAAATGGGAGGAGATAAAGCCATACTGCAGAATAACATAGGAGGCTACATCACAATTGAAGAAAGGTCGAGAGCTGTGTTGGTGAATACTTCAAACCCAGTTGTTAACGAAGGGATATTGCCTTGATGAAGCATTGATGAATCAAGTCACGGCAACTTCAAGCGGGAGATTCCCTGGCGAAAGCACGAGGAGAAAGCGGCGGGAAAGTCGAGAAGTGGAAAGTGCATGAAGATCTCAAATCCAAGGAGAGGATCACTTGACGACCATGACTCTAACTCCGGTTTCTCCAAAGACTGCAGACTTCACCAACTATCGCATCGCAGCAGCAGGACGCTTCCATGCCTCCACTGAATCCAGCGACATTCATCTTCTCTCCTCATCTCCTCTGTTCAGCACCCCTTTCAGAAGAGACGTTGAAGCTGTAGATGGCGGAGTTCGAAAGAGCTTTGTCCTTGGATGATTCAGAAGATGGCAGCCATAACACTGTGGCACTTTCTAACGGAGAGGATGCAGAGCGGAAGATGGTAGTACACTCAGCGACTTCAGCGACTTCTCATTCTCCGAGAAGTAACTTCTCGGAATGGTTGGCTTCGCAGTTGGTTCCAGAAGCGAGAATGGAGATGAACTTAGAGGAGCACGACTTGCAGCTACTTCAGAATCTGGGCAGAAGAGACAGAAGGCCTAAAGTTGCCAAAGCAACTTCTAGGTTGATCATCGAGGATTCGGGAGAGAAGTTTGCTGAGATATCAATTCCGGCAAAAGGAAAGATAGAGGAGGAGCTCACGGCAGAGGATGTGACAGTAACCAAAGTACCCCTCGGTCAAGCCACCACTGAAGGATTGAAGCAGGACACGCAGACATTGATGGATGCTTTATTCCTTAGGCTTGACAGTGAAAAGGCGGAGAAAGAAGAGCTGCAGAAGCAAGTATCTCAATTATGTGAGATCATAGCCAAGGTTGCTAAACCTTCCATTCAAATTTCATTTAAGAGAAGGTGAGTGATCATCTTATGTAGGAAATGTAGGACGCAAGCAATCAAGTAAAGGCTATTGACGAATGGAAGGATTTGATTATTCGTCAAGCTTCTGTCAGACTAACTTGGAGAAGTGCCAGCCCGCCTAAAGGTTATGGATGATGCAACAAATCAACTAAAGCAATGATGGCAAACATAGAAGGCATGAATACGGTTGCAGAGAGAGTAACTTTGAGTATTTTGGCGAGATTAACAAGTTGCCAGAGATGTATTGATTGATGCGGAACAGTTGTACTAGATGGATCGGTCGAGAAGCGGAAGCAGTAGAGTTTGCAGATCTTTCCGTTTGGCAATCTGCAGAGTTTTGTTGAAGAGGATGCGGACACTTGAGAGTAAGACATCGAGACTTACTGAGAATCGTCATTTCTTTCTTTCGAGGAGAGAGTGGACGGAATGTCACTTCATACATGCGGATCGTCTCAACTAAGGTGCCTAATTCCCTGGAAGGATCTCTTCGATGATACAAAAGAGAATTGATAAAGCTACCAAGCCTTTCACGATGAATTTTATCGGTGAGATGGCGTGTGACGCCGCAGACATTACGAGGTTTGGGCCGAGTTTGGAAGATGTGGAAGCGTGCATCAAAGTGTTGAATGAAGGGTTGCTGCTTGATTCGGGACAGAGAAAGAAGCAAAGTGGCTAAAACAGATGGAAGGATGCTTGAATTACATGTTCGACAAGTATATCCGATATCGTAACAAGAAAAAAAAGACAAACATTACAAATGGGCATGACTTCTTCTATTCTTTCTTCTTCTATTTTCTATGTTCCCGGATGAAATTGTAAAACTTCTAAGTTATTGGTTTCTGCAACCATTACTTAAAGTCATGTGGAACCATTCTATTAGTTAAGTGATACATGTGTCACTTAAGGAGAAGATAGTTGAGGATGATTGCCAAATGTCATCTTTACTTGTTTATGTTTGATTCAGTTTGAGTTTTTCCATTTATACTTTCCCTCCTACATTCTATAAGTAGGAGAAGAACCTCCGGTTAAAGGGGATCGATCGAGAATTTGTAAGCAGCAATCTTGTGTTCTAGACTTTGTCTTTGAACCCCTGAGAGCAACTTGGAGCAAAGGAATACAAAGGAGCGAGGTTTCGGAGAACTTTGTGTCACGGTGTACTTTGTTTTTTTGTTTTTAATCTTAGATCTCTTAATAAACTGTGTTATTTTAGATCTGGATCTAGAGCCCTTTGTTTTATGATTTTTGTGTTCATATCTATTAAGTTTCTTCTATGTGCATGTGCAATAAGCTCTGCTATCTACTAATTGGGGGATGCACATCTTCCCCATTTCTTCTCCGTATTTCCTTTACTTCCTTCTATAAAATACTTACTTTCTTGAACATTTCTTACTTGTTGCGTAGAACTTCTTAGTTATGGTTCATGAACTAAGTGCTTAAAGTAAAACCCCTGATAGATAATAACACATTTTTATTGACAAATCTGACACGGGAGCCTCACCGGTTAAATGAGGGAGATCTATCTCATGACTGCCTAGGTTTTGTGCAATGCGAGAAAATCTAGCTAAAAAGTAAAAACTGAGATAACCTCATACCGTGGTCTGCTTATGACACTCTTATGACTCAGAATTTCTGAGTTTAAATCAGCACTCTTCCTTGGCCTGGTTTCCTTACCGTATGGGATATTTTGTCTCCACATTTATCGGTTCTTGTCTTGGATAACTTCCGGCTTCTTGTTAGGGCTGTGTTTCCCATCAAATGACCTCCCTTCGACCTATTAGGGACAGTCCAGCCACCTTATCTTGTCCTTTATGGAGAGTTTCTTCCAATCTTCTTGACCAATAAAGACTTGTTGAGGCACTTTGTCAATGCAAGCATCATTGTGACCCCAATTTCTTCCCCCAAACACAAGTATATAAGACGGATTACAAACCAAATGGAAAGAGGAAGTAGTTACCTTTGCATGCATACTGTTGGCCTTGGAAAGAAGGTTACCTCTTATCAATCCCATTTCAGTCCTTGAGCCTAAAGCGACTTTTGTCTTGATGCATGCATGACTTGGAAGTTGCTTGAAAGGGTGCACTACCTCCATACCTTGTTCATGTGTGTTTGGAATGTCTTTGTAGCTTTTACCAAGGTCTAATCCATCATCATTATGCTCTTTAGGGTCTGCTGTTCTAAACAGACCAGCAAGCTTATTGTCATCATGTCTAATTGGAAAATGGTCTCCAACCATCCCTTTCTCTTCCCCTTCTTGCTCCTCATTCTTCTTTTCAACCCTGGATTCATTACATGTTGAAACCTCATCAATATTAACCAAACAATGATCAGTAATTACCTCATGATGTTGACTATCCGGAACAATAGCAAGAGTAAGGGCCTATTCTCCCTCTTTCATGGTTCCATTTCCTTCAAGACGCAGATCCAGTGCATGTTGCACCTCTTCTTTTGGCGCTAGGTTCTTTGCCGGTAATTTTTTTTCTTCCATCCTTAATTTGACAAAATCTGTGAGAGACATTGCCTCCCGAAACTCCTCCGGCATTTCTTGGTATTCTTCAAGCAATGTGATGTAGCCATGAGCTTGTCTAGGGCTCCCTTGTGGAGCGACTTCCTCCTTAGCCATGAATTGGGGTTTGTAGGGCCTTGCAAAAGGGATTTTCTCCTTCTTTGATTCACGGGGGTTGTAGGAAGACTCTTCCTTTTTGGCCGAACCACCACCTTGCAACTTTTGGATGGCTAGGGTAAGCTGACTCAATGCCTCCATCATTCCTTCTTGGTTCTTCATGATCATCTCCAATTTTTCCATGCTTCACAGGCTGGGAGGAAAGAGCTCTGATACCACTGTAATGTCCCTTTTTGGGGACCTTAATTTAATTTAAAAATTAATGTCCAGAAGTAACCAAAAAGGTTAAAGGGACTACAACAGTGCAAAAAGAACAAGATGATGCCTGCAAGGAAGAAAGAAAAACAAAAACAAAACAAAATACAAGAAGCAGTAGGAAAGACACAGGATGCAACAAGTGCCATGCTTAAGAGGTTCTACGCCTGGTAGATCGTGACTGATGTGTGAAGTCATGTGCCCGTTTATGCCTCCGGTGTTGTGTAGAAGGTTGAAGGAATGCACCAATATTCTGGGACCCAAGGCTGCCATGATGATGTTTGAGGAGGCCATATCTATGTTGGGTCATCTCCCTGATAAATAAAGCTACACACCTTTGGTCATCATAATGAATAAGGGCACGTAATGAGCCTTGAGTTTCTCGAAAGAGACAATAGTACCTGCCACGGATCTCATAGTACACAGACAACGAAATATAAAGTGCTCCTCTGATTCAGGTTCATTGTTGCAAAGTGTGCAAGTGCATTGGTCTCTAGGAATGTAGTGCTTTGTCTCCATGCGAAGCTGATGAGAGCAAACTCGTAGTTGACCCAAGGGGAATCTCAAACCAAGTGGGAACTTGATGTATTTGGGGGGAATGACACGTCCCTCTTCAATTTGGAGATAATGCTCCAAATAGTGGTGCATTTTTGTTGGCAATGGTTCAATCCACGTTGATTTTATGTAAGCTTTGTAGATCTCCATTTGGATTTATTACACTCTTGTTATAAACCCTACAAAACTAATTTTCCAAATCCTTCACAGGGCAGCAATCTTCCTAGAGAAGAACAACCCTTCGAAAAGGAGATAAACCTTGCAAAGAATACTTCCAATTTGTGCCAAAATTAATAGAAAACCCTCATCAATCAATTACAGCTATTAGAACTCATATTTGCATGTGAAATTAATTAATTATGAAACCCGACCAAAGAACATTCCCGAGCATGCAAAAATAGTAGAACACCAAAATTCACCAAACTCGATATATTGGCTTAATAAAATATGGAGAATAAGATGATGAATTCAGATTTTCCAAATTGTCACCATACATACCAAATTACCACATCAACATAGGTCGCTCCACTTGAAATAAAATATATTTTGCACCAAAGAGACAACACTTGCAAGAGAAAGATACTTAATTCCTTTTCCAACCAGCTTGCATATCAAAAACCTTATGAAGGGTTTTCGTCCTTCACAAGTTTCCCCAACCAAGGGTTTTCATCCTTGGAGGAGATCCTCAACCCAAGGGGTTTCGTCCTTGAGAGAGAGAGTAAAAGGGCTACACTAGCCACTTCCACCAAAATAAGAATAATCACCAAAACATAATTCATTAATGCCCAAGCGACCTCCTTAAATAGGCCTAAGGAGTGCTTAAAGCAAACATTACATCATGGCCAACCCCTTAAGTAATTGCATTTTAAATATTAAAAAGGTTATTGGAGCCTACATGCTCACAATACCATTAATACTAAACTACTTAAATTTCTCTATTGGAGCAAAAAGGCTTCCAATAGGATAAATCATAATAAATGAAAACGACTATCTAATCAATAATAAAATTATAATCCAGATTTCCCCTTGCTTTTCTCCTTAAACCCACAGGGAAAGAATGGGTTAAGGTCTTCAAATTAGCCTCCAAAAAGGGACATGCCATAATCAACTTAATATAAAATCATAAATTGTAATTAATTAATTCATTTATTAAATTAATTAAATGTTACGATGAGCAAGCTCTAATGTAACTTAAGTGTCAACTTGAGTCAAGATCAAGTTAAGGTTAAGCTAGGCCAAAAGCAGTTATTTAACTACTTAGGTGCAAGTGCCTATGAAAGGCTTGAAAAAAATTATAAGAAGGCATTTTTTCTCTCTCAGGTCTAGAGAGGGCTTATTGCAAGTTTTTGTGTGCAGACTCTCTTCTAGTTTTCTGAATATGATGAATACAAGCAAGTGAGATGAGTTTCACGACGTGGTGTGAATGGTTTTTGGTTATGAAATATGCTTCTCTGTTCATTGTCAAATATCCATTAATACTTCAATGTTCTTTCGTTGTATGCGATGCTTTAATGTGCAAACTTTGTGCTTAATAGCCTTGTATGTGGACTTTGTGCCATATACATGCAATCTAAATACCAGGGGGTCTTCATATTGCATGCAGCTCCTGTTCATGTACTCATTTTCTTGAGAGAAAAAGCTATTACTCACTCTTGTTTTACTTGAGTTATCCAAACATTCCTCTACATTTAGTGTGTTGTGGATTTCTCCCTTATACCTCCTCTGATTCTCTCTTTTTTCTCGTTTCTCCCATTTTGTTTCCTTTTGTACTTTCAGGTTAAAAGTACTAAAACACCAAAAAAGTTAAAAACCCTTCATACAAGGGAGCTGCCTTTCTCAAACATAGAGGAAAATCAGCAGAAAACCAGTGATGTCTCCAATATTGCAAACTTTTGCTGCTGCCTTTTGGGCTGAAAAGTGAAAAATCAAATCGACGTAGTTTCCTGCCAACAGTTTTTGGAGACTCTGCCGAGGATCAAACTGCCTTGTGCATTAGATTTTCAGAAATCCAAAGGAACCTCCCTTGGAATGGAGGTTGGCGAATCTGTTTAAAGTTGGTACTTAGGACCTGAATCTTGTTAAAATTGGCACCCTATGCCAATGTCTGATAGTGATAGTGATGAGGAAGAAGAAAATGATCCTCCCTTTCAACAAAACCAAGTTTTTGACGATCTTGGGAAAGCACAGTTCTTGAAGGAATTCTTCGGAGGTATGAGAATCAAATCAACAAGAGTATCTACTGTTTTGAAGACTCAAGAGTATCTGCTGTTTTGATTTAGACTCTGCAAAAGATTGAGCAAGCAGAAGAGAAATATTTTCACATTTGCTGATGCACCACATAGTAGGGCACCAGGAAGTGGAGCTGCCAATATATTGCAGATTGGTAAAAAAAAGAAACTGACAAAAAGAATGCTGTTGGCATTTCCCTTCCAGTGTCAGATGAAGAAAACAACAAGGTGCGCATGTTGCAGAAGAAGAAAAACCTATCCGATGAGGTTGCTTCATCCAATGATCATATAATCAAATCTCTGTGGGAGCAATTTAAAAGTTTTGCCGAAGGAAGAAGGATGAGGATAAAACTGCTGCTGATACGAAATCTATGTACCTGATGAAAGAAATGCAGGCTGCTACAAACGCGCAAGGTACCAGATTAGCTCAAGAATGAATCTTTTGGCGAGGTAAGGAATGATAAATTATTTTCATCTAATACGGAATTGGTAGAAGACACACGTGTTGAAGAATATATTATGGATGATTCACGGCCTGATGAGAAGCTCAGGCATTGCGCTTTCTCCGTCTTCCTATCGATGTATTTCTTGCATATGGAGATGAAGAGATGGCTATGCTAAAGAGAGAATATATTCCAAGAATGGAAAATTGATAAGAGGGAAATCGAATCATAGCCTCAATCATGAATTCTTACACTTTGCATAAGCCATGCAGAAGTTCGAAGAACTAGAAGCACTTCGGGGCCAGGAAGAAAATACCAATTTGTCAGATGTAATTCCTGAAAATCCTCCATACCATGAAGTTTTTGTTCCTAAGCAATATCTTGATGCTTCTGACAAGTACTCTCTTTGTGGGCCACTTGATGCCTTACCTCTCAAAGATTTCATTGCTGAAAATAAATATAGTGAGGAATGCAAGGAAATAGATCTGTTGTCGTCTACAACTTCATCTCATCCTGTGACAGAGTTCTTTGAAGAAATTGTTTGTTAGGAAAATGAGGCCCTCTATCTTGGAAGGAATGATCCAATGCTCATCGAAATATCTATTCATCAAGTAGATATGCAAATGGAGCAAAACCTCATCAAGCTGAATTCTCGCTCTTCGCAAAGACCATTGAAGAAAGTGATGCTGAAGTGATTGTCAATGAATTTCTTGCTGCCTTTGATCCTCAATCCAATGTGCAGGTATTCGAAATCAAAGAAGAGAAAATTAAAGAGCTCAAAATTCCTTCCAAACACTTGTTGATGAAAAAAGAATGCAAACTGATGTGGATGTTGCTAGTGAGTCTTCTTGTAAGTTGTTTTCCAAGTCAGCACAGAGAAAAGACAGAAGGTTTATTCTAAGGCAACCATGCTATTGGGATGACGAAATCATTAAGAAAGAGAAATGGTGTCCAACATATATTTCCACTAAAATGGAAGATTTGAAAGTGAAAGATGATAATAATGATTCCCTTGGTAAAGAACGTACCTACCCCACAAGGATTGCTTCAGCAAAAACACAGTTTGTGGGCCTGCTGCTTATGAATGCTTTATCCTCACTTCATCACTGGAAGAGGTGAGTGATACCTGTTCAGCTTAGGCGTGAAGATAAAGCAAAAAGAGTATAGCTCATCACTCAACAAGCAAAACATTCAAGTTGAAGAAGACCAAAGAGTTGACAAGATAGTAAGAACTTCAAAAGCATTTCAGACCAAGGAAGGATATGCCGTAGTGATCCAAGTTCCTTCTGAAGAGAACACTCGAGAACAAAATAGTCACAGACATAAAGATGTAGGTGATGGGTGTTCACACATGTCAATTCCCGGATTGTACAGAGGAATAACAAAGAATTAGCTTTAACATGTTCTCTTTACAAAAAGAACATAATTTTTAAATAAGAGGAAAGACAAACATTTCGCTCATACGAATTCACAATTCATTATCAGTTTTTGAGTGGAATTCTAGTTTCTATCCTTCTTTTCAAGCGATTTGGATCTACCACATCTTTCATCAGCTGATCTACGTCAGTCCTCAGAGCCTTCATGCATTCAATCCACTACTTTGTAAGGGTACCTACTTTTCTCAGCTTGTTGATGGGTTCACATAAACCTTGTGTTTCCGTCCATCCCTTGTAAACGTCTCCTATTTTCCTCCATTTTGGTTTGTTTCCATTTCTGTTTCCATGTGTGTGTTTTTGTCTGCATGTGTGTTTAATAAATGTAGCAACAAAGAAGTCTCTTGCACAATTGTTTTGAGCTCAACTCCTTTCTCAATGGATAAAGCACTGTTCTTAGCCAAAGATTATGAAGTTTGAGCCATGTCCCTAACAATCCATGTCCTCAATTAGAGCCAGCTGTTATCCTCAAATTTTGACCTCAAAATTTTAATTTTTGTCCCAACAGATAGACCAGGTTGAAGAGAAAATTCTCATTACAAACACTTAGTCCAAAAACTTCGTTTCGAGTGCCCAAATCCATTTCTTAAGTTTTTGTTTCTAAGTTTTGATCCATCCTAGACCTGGTCGCTTTGTCTTGTCTCGGTGGGAAGTTAGGAACATTTCTTTATGTTCCTTTGTTCCACATCATTGGCAAAGTCGTAACCAATTCTTGCCCTAAAACCATGATCGAGTCCAAGTTGAAAACTTCTTCAAAATGCTGCTTAAAGCCTTGATTGGGTAAAGAGTCTTTTTAAAATTTAAACTTTTGTGTTTTAACCACCCCATCGTGCCTTGTGTTGCCCATGGGAACTGTTCCAAAATTCCACAACGACCTCGGAATCCTGATCCGGCCTTACTCAACATTGTTTCCCATCGACCCATAAGCCATGACTGAGTATCGTTTAAGCTTTTGTTCCAAGGTGCCATCACAAGCTTGATCGGGTTTGACTCAACTGGTATTCTACGTTGCTAAAAAGAGGATCTTTTTTTCGAGGCATTTTGTCAAACAGTTTGACTTCTTTCAACAAGATGTGTGCAATTGTTGACTTGTGTAAATCAAACTCCATTCCCTTTGCTAGCATCCTCAACCTATGATTAGTTATGACTCACACAAACAAAGTAACGGTCGCAGGATTCTAGTGTGCTAGGAAATCGATGTATTCAGGTTCTGAAGATGGTATCGTGAATATATGGGATCTGAGAGGTCCCGGTTTTCAAAGAGCATGTGAAAGTTGAGCTACTGTGAATATAGTTGAAGGCATGAGAGAAAATCCGTTGCAATACATTGCAATGAGATGGAATAACCAGGGAAAGGGACTGCACAACAGAAGGAACATGTGAAGAGTTTAGATACTATTATCAAGGTGTTGAATAGAGTCAAACAAAATGTTGAATGTAGTGTCATATATTAGATCTGCTTTTTCTTTGCCACACATAAGAATGTTTCAAGGTTGGGAACTGCTCGAAAACCAAATGCATGATTTAAGAGCCTTGAAAAGAATGGGCAGTGGATTCCACTGCCAGTTGAAATAAAACTCAGGGCAAATAATGTGGGGATGGGTTTCAACGAGACTGAGCCTGTTTCAGCAACCCACTTCTGAACCTAACTTCATGCAGGAAAATGACGTGCTTTGGAATAAGATTCATCTCACTTCCATTATCAATGGATTTAGATTTGTAATAGTAATACAATGAAGATAAATTGGTTGTTGATGTTGAGAAGCTTTACAAGGACCATCTTATAAACTGTGTAGTGACAATCTGACTCTTGAATAGTATAGGCACTAATTCAATGTCATTGAGAGCGACTCCTATATGAAGGTTTACTCTTTGTTGCGAAGATTCTTACAGGGAGATGCTGTTATACAAGAGCATAAGGCCCAATTTGTTGTTTCTATTTGGAATAGAGGAATATTTAAGCACAAACTTGTAAAGCAAGGTGTCAATGGAGCCTAAGTTCAACGAAGGAAAACTATAAAAGTAATTCAGACCCAAGCCAATTCTCATGTAGAGATAATCCAGATTCTGGTAGATTACAAAATTTGCCGTAGGCTCAAGTAGGAGACAAGTTGAAATTTGCAGATGGAGTGAAGTGTGATGTGGATGCTACCAGGCAGCAATATGGACAATGGCAAGTGGCCTATCAATTATAAAAGGACTTTACCTTTTAAGTCATAAATTGTAATTAATTAATTCATTTGTTGAATTAATTAAATGTTATTATGAGCAAGCCCTGATGTAACTTAAGTGTCAACTTGAGTCAAGTTCAAGTTAAGGCTAAGTTAGGCCAAAAAGTAGTTATTTAACTACTTAGGTGCAAGTGCCTATAAAAGGCTCAAAATCAATTGTCATAAGGAATTTCTCTCATCTCTATAGAGGACTTATTTCAAGTTTCTGTATACATACCCTTTTCTAGTTTTATGAATATGATGAATATAAGCAAGTGAGATGAGTTTCACTCCATGATCGCAATGGTTTTTTGGTTATAAAATATGCGGTGCTGTTCATTGTCAAAGATTCATTAATACTTTAGTGTTCTTTCATTATATATGATGCTTTGATGTGCAAACTTTGTGTTGTATATCTTTGTATGTGGACTTTGTGCCATATACATGCTACTTGGATACCAAGGTATCTTCATCTTGCACACAACTGCTATTCGTGTTCTCATTTTCTTGAGAGAAAAAGTTATTACTCACTTTTGTTTTACCTGAGTTGTCCAAACATTCCTTTGCATTTATTCTATTGTGGATTTCTGCCTTTTACCTTCTCTCATTTTCTCTTTTCCCATTTCTCCCAGTTTGTACTTTCAGGTTAAAAGTACTCAAAAACCCTAGAAAAACCAATCATATGAGGGAACTTCCCTCTCAAACGCAGAGAAAAATCACCTGAAACGATGATTTCTCCAATGCTGCAAATTTTTGCTAGTCTTTTGGGTTGAAAAGTGAAAAACCATAGCAACAAGTTCCAGCCAACACACCTGTATGCCCACTTACAACACCTTCATACCTTTGTCAGATCACTTTTTTTACTACCTCCAGCCCTTCCTCCACCTCCCGACTCTTCCCCTAGGACCCCATGATTTATTATTTCTTAGAGTTGACGGCATCGACCATGCTCGATACCGTTTCCTTGTATTTGTTAATGGCCGACCGTATTGACCATGATCAATATCGTGGCTATAAAGAACCTATAATAACTAATCATGACCCCTATTTATAAGCGTCCTTGAGAGCATTTCTGACACATCACATCATCATTTGTCGATCTACTTGCACTTGCCAAGTTGCTCTTAAGGTCTTAAGGTTTAGGAGTAAGTTTTAATTGCACTTGGAGGACTATCTTTGGAGCATTGGGTCTAGGACACTCAAGAAGAGAAGTTGCACCAGCAAGGTTCATGAAGTCTTTGGAGTCACCAACTATGGTTTACGTAAGTCTTCTCTTTATCTCGTCTTGTGGTCAACCACATCAACTCTCTCATACGGTATTACTAACAATTGGGGGTTTAATGTGGCAATAGTGTCTACACAAAGGTAAGTGTATCTAATCTTCATTTTCCTTTATGTTATATTATGATTTGATTGATTGATTGATGTATCATGTACATAGACTAGGATAGAGTAGCATATTCTTGTTTATTGCATTATTCTATTATCGGACCTAGCCTTACATCCACCCCTTGGCTTATAACCTATATATCTCTTAGAACCCTTGTCTATCTTACAACTCTAGATTAGTTATCTTTATATACAACATTATATCTTATGATCTTCCTACAATCAAGATACTACTAAGACTCCATCCCTTGTCCTAGACTTAGGTTTTGGAACCCTACTCCTTTGGTAGAGAGTGAATTATCCTCTTCTAGATCCACGGATCTTGGACCTCTTGTTTTATATTGGCTTGTGTTTAGGCCCTAGAATAATTTACTTTCTATATCCATAGACCTTCTTAGTCCACATACAATAAGGGGATCATTTGGCTCGATTGCATACTTGAGATTGAACCAACTACTTAATTCATTCAATATGGTATGCAATGGGGCCAATAATTTTCTTTCTATATCCTAATTTGTATTGTTGAGAAGAGAGGATAATCTATAGACCTTCTTAGTCCACATATAGTAAGGGGATTAATTGGCTCGGATTGCATACTTGATATTGAACCGATTACTCAATTAGTTCAATATGGTATGCGAATTGGGCCGATTGAGCATCAATTGAAATCACAGTCATCTTTTATGCATTTGGGCTCGATTGGTCCTAATCGCATACCATATTGAACTAATTCTACTCAAAAATTTAATCTCATACGCAACTATGGCCAATCGTGGTACCATTTGACATTAGACTCTCCCATTTGGTTGTAAGTGCTTGATTGGGCCCAATTATATACCGAAGATTGAACCAATTACTTAATTGGTTGAATCCAATATGTAATTGAGGCCAATCGAGCTCCATACAACATTAGTTTTTTTGAGTACTTGGGCTCAATTTGTCCCATTACTTACTTGATTGAACTAATTTTACTCGAAAGGTTCAATGTCTTATGCAATTTGGGTATTTAACAATTGACTATCCGATTTGGTTGCGAGGCTCAACCGTCCACCTAGTTGCATACTAGAGTTCACACTAATTATCGATTGGTTCAATCCATATGCAATTGGGGCCAATGAACCCCTTGACATTAGATAGTTGTTTTTGGTGTATTTGGGTTTGATTGGCCCTAATTGTGTACCAAATTAAGCCAATTGTACTCAAAAGGTTCAATCCCTTGGGCATTGAGGCCAATTAAACCCCAATCTCAACATTACATTATTGATTTTTGGTTTTTTGGGACTGTTGGAATCTCCCATTTGGTCTCAAATAATGGAATTTGATCATGAAATAAGAAAAATGGTCTTAATAACGCCTGTAAATCTTCGTATGTATACATCTATAAGATTTGCCATAAATATGCCAATTTTACCCCTGCTCTACCTTCATCTACAATGCCATCTCAAGTAACTAATCTAAATCAATAAAATTTGCTTACACAACGACATTGCATAATGAAATAACAACATTGTCTACCTATCCTTCTAGTTGTTCACACCCAATGTGGCCTTTCTTTGCTCGTATTTGCTAAACAATGACTTTTAATCAACACAACACTAATTTTTCTCTAGTATGATCAATTTTAAAAATTCAATCAAATACAACCTATTTGGACTGTAATTCGATCTTATTTACACAAATAATGACACACTCAAATGAAAATGACAAATGTTCCTAAACAATTACCGATTTTCCCCATACAATCAATTCATTTACTCAATTGGACCCTATATATGAGCAAATCAATCAAAAACCTTAGACAAATTCTTTATGAAAATTCAAGTGTTGTAAATAGTAGATAGGGTAAATAAATTTAGTCTCTAACTTTGAATGTTAGGCAAAGTAGGGTTCAATGCACAATGTATATTGTGAGACTACATATTTAAGGTATAAAAGTATTGTCACGTAAAAATGACCTTTCCAAAAATTCTAAAAACCCTCCGAAAGTCATTCCAATGGAAAGACTAGGTCCCAGGACAAATTTTCATTAAAAATAATTAACCTAAAAACTTCATGTTTTGCCCTAAAAATGATTTTGAGCATGGGTGGAACAAGTGGAATTGTTCCTTGTGTTCTGTAATTTGTGAGTTTCGTGAAGGGCGCAAGCGTGACTTGTTCTAAGGCAAAAATTTGGAATCTTTTTTGGCCCGACTTTCACATCCAAACTCTGATTAAGGTGCCATTTAAAGTGTTGGAAAGCTCTTGGGACGAGGATCACTATTTTCAAGGTTTTAGAGACCCAAAATTTCATTTTGAGTTCTAATTTTGTTTTCGGAGGGTCTCGTGTCTCTGACAAGGAATATCTTGAGGCACATAAATTTTATATTCAAATTTAGACTTCATCGAAATCCTAAAATTCTTGTACCAATGCGTAGACCAAGTCCAAGAGATAATTTTTATTATAAACACTTTGTACCAAAACTTCATTTTTGCCCCAAAATGATTTTATACTGGTGGAACAAGTGGAATTGTTCCTTGTGTTCCTTAGTTTTGTGAAAGGGCACCAAGTGCAACTTGGTCTAAGGCAAAAAATTGAAAGGGCACCAAGCACAACTTGTTCTAAGGTGAAAAATTCGCATTCTTGTTTTTTCCATAACTTTCACATATGGACTCTTTAGGTCCCGTTTGAAGTGTTGGAAAAATCTTGCGATGAAGATCACTAGTTTCAAGGTTTTAGGGCCCTAAATGTGACAGATTTTGCGTGAAATCATTTTAGATATTTAGGTGTGAGTTGCACCTCAAGTTCCTAACAAAGCACGATTCTTCCAATTATCATTTTCATGGCCTTCCAAGCCACCAAAGTGAATCTTGAAATTGTAGTTCAAAAAGCCGAGAACTGCGATAGATTTCTACATTTTTTTTTTTGATATCAAAGATTGATTTCAAAATCGTATGGAGCAGCTATAGAGAAGGATGAGAAAGGAAAACACTAAATACAAATGGTGTACCTTTGTGGTTTGTGAAACATATTCGACTAAAGAAGACACAGGATATGTTTTACAAAATGGCTCAATGAAATGTGGCCTCATGGACTGCAATTAATTGCAGTAAATGCACAAAATGTTTTGTTGAAGGGGCTTTAGAATCAAATGCAAATGAAGAAGTCCAATGGATTCAGCTGTGTAGCTTCTACTTGGTATGGTTATTAAAAGGCTATAAAATTATATTAATTCTCTTCTTCGAATTAATTAATTTTATTTATATCAAACTGCAAAAGTGTAATTAATAATTCGTTTATTGAATTAATTAAATATTGTAATATGTAATGTCCCCAACTAGACCCAATGGAAAGAGCAATGAAAAGTACCAATAACCCAGCTGAAAATGGAACCCAAATGACAAAATATGCTGCAATAATGATATATACCCAGAAAATGCGATTTGCACAAGGAGATAAAATACCACAAACCAACACAATAACTCATTTTTTTGTATTTTCCAAAAGAGATAGATTTATAGAAAATAATGGCATGAATAAATACCAAAATGGGAGTTCCAGAAATTGTTTACATTCATAAAATATTTCAGATCTGACCTGGAAATTGCAGCAGCAGAATAAGGGTTTAAAACCCCAACAAAATGCTCCAAAAACACTGAATAAATTTCTGGAAATGCTCCTTACAAAGCTGATTGAAAATATAATATTTTTAGGTTCTCAAACCCTTGCAAAAATTCTCAAAATGGGTCGCTCCAACTGTAGAATAATGGCTCCCAAAACCTGATTTTTATTTCTGAATATTCTCCAACAAAATAGAGATTTTTGGAAGAGTTTTCGTTCTCCCAAAACCAGATTTTCTGAGGGTTTTCGTCCCTAGAAAAATTGCAGCAGCAGCTCCAAGCTCTCATGCACAAATTAGAAAAGTGAAGTAGTAGAACGAAGCCCAAGACAAGTCGATTTGCCTCTTAAGGGAAAGATGTGACCCAAAGAATACCTCCCAAACCATCCAATCACCATGCATCTTTTTTTACATCATTTGCCCCATAAAGCCTTCCAAGACCAAGTCGCATTTTTACTTGGGGGCTTATAAAAAATATAAAAGACCTTTTTAATAATTCAAGTCCCCCCATACATGGTGACCCAAGTCGCATTTTCCTTTAGGGACATTAAAATATGTGTTAGCTCCCCTTTATGACTAGTCATGACATAATATTAAGTCACTAATATTATTATAAGTGCTTGTATGGTTTTATTTTTTTTTTTTTTAATAACACCTTATAATAATAATAGCTAACTTAAGTCACCCTTATATTTTCCTTTGGCTATCGGGTGGACAAGATGGGCCAAAGGTCTTCACCATGGTTTTTTTAGAAGAGGGGACATTTCAGTCCTCCCTTCCTCGAATTGTTTGCCCACAAGCAATTTCAAATTTAAGTGCTCTAAAATTTCTGCACCTTCCCAAGTTGCATCCTCAAAGGGCAACCCCTTCCATTGTACCAAATACTCCTTAATAGTTTTATTTCGTAGCCTCCTTTCCCGCTCTTCTATAATGACTTCCGGTTCCAACACAAGCTTACCTTCATCATCAAGAGGAAGCAATTCCATGGAGGGAGCAACATGCTGCCCTAATACTTTGTTTAGACATGAAACATGGATCACATTATGAATTTTGCTTTGAGCCGGCAATTCAAGCTCGTAGGCAACATTCCCACCCTTCTTACAATCTTATGAGAGCCATAAAACCTTGGTTTCAGCTTTTCCGATCCTTTCCTTTGAGGGAAGATTGCTTGTATGGTTGTAGTCTTAAGAAAACCATGTCCCCCACTTCAAATGACCTCTCTACCCTTCGCTGGTCCGCATATAATTTCTGTTGATTTTATGCATGTGAGAGGTTATTTTTGAGTGCTTTTAATATATCTTGGCTTTGTTGCACCAAGTCTTTAGCACCCGGTACTTTGCTATTAAGTAAAACAACATCTACAAAGGAATATGCATTGTAGCCATATAAACCTTTGAAGGAGACATAACATACCAATAGACATGTGGTAGGTCGTGTTGTAGCAAAACTCCCCAAATACAACCATTTTATCCATGCAGTCTGCTGCCTTGTAACATAACTCTTAGATACCCCTCTATCCACATATTAACAATCTTGGTTTTCCCATCCGTTTGTGGATAGTAGCTAGTGCTAGGGGTTAATTTAGTACTGCAAGATGGAAGAGCTCTTGTCAAAAAGAACTCGAAATCTGCTATTCCCGTCACTCACAATATTCTTAGGTAGCCCATGTAGTTTGAAGACTTTTCTAAAGAAAATACGAGCCACAAGGGGACCATCAAATTTAGTTGGTAGTGGAAAGAAATGTGCATACTTGGTTAATCTATCCACTACAACATAAAGAACACTTTTACCTTGAACCGGCGGAAGTCCCACAATGAAGTCCATGGAAACACTCTCCCATTTTTGCGTAGGAATAGGTAGGGGCTGCAAATGGCCTACTGGAAATTCATGCTCCACCTTACACCGTTGACATGTGAGACACTCCCTTATGTGTTTGAGCACCTCCCCTTTGAGACCTTTCCAAACAATTTTTTTCTGATTTGTTTGTACGTCTTAAAATAGCCTGGATGTCCCGCCAAAGGTGTATCATGCATTGCTTCCAATATCTTGCATTTAACTTTGGATTCCGACACCAAAAAGACCCCGTCCTTGTACAAAATTAAACCATCCACAACCTTGTATTTTTCATCTTCAATCTCACCTTCAAGAATCTTGCTAGCAAGCTGATTTTTGCATATTCAGTTGTTATAACAACCCTCCAATCCGCTGCAATTTCTGTCATAGAGCAACAATATGGCTTCCTAGATAGAGCATCCGCTACAATATTATTTTTGCCTTTAACAAATTCAATTTCAAAGTCAAAAGACTGAATTTTGCTCACCCATTTTTGTTTCCTATCACTCAAATTAGATTGGCTGAGAAAATACCATAAGCTATTGTGATCTGTCTTCACTATGAATTTGCTACAAACAAGTTATTGCGAAACTTGACCCAAGCATGCATGACGGCTAGCATTTCCTTGTCATAGATGGAGTATTTCTTCTCAATCTCTTTCAATTTCCTGCTCTCAAAAGCGATGGGATGTTTGTTTTGCATTAAAACAGCCCCGATTCCTTCCTCGGATGCATCACATTCCACCACAAAAGAAATAGTGAAATTTGGAACAGTGAGCACGGGGCATGTACTCATCACTTTTTTTAAATTATCAAAGGCCTCTTGGGCTGTCCTAGACCAGCTGAAAGCTCCCTTTTTCATCAAATCTGTCAAAGGGGCTGCAAGTTGAGAGAAACCCTTAACAAATCTCCTGTAATAGCTACATAATCCCAAGAATCCTCTCACATGTGTCATAGTGGTGGGTGAAGGCCAATCCATGATAGCCACAATCTTCTTGGTCCACATGGACACCTTGAGCATTAATGGTGTGTCCCAAGCAGAGAATTTCCATTACTCCAAGTTCACATTTTGATTCCTTTGCAAAGAGTGACTGCTGCCCCAAAATACCCAATACAATGTCCAAGTGTTGAAGGTGATCATCCCATGATTTACTATATACCAAAATGTCATCAAAGAAAACCAATACGAACTTCCTAAGTGCTCCCTAAAAACATCGGTCTATGCAAGATTGAAATGTAGCTGGAGCATTTTTCAATCTAAAAGGCATCACAAGAAATTCAAGTGACCAAAATGACATCCAAATGCAGTCTTGTAGACATCCTCCTTCCTTACCCGAAGTTGGTGGTACCCGGATCTCAAGTCAATCTTGGAAAAGTAGAGAGCCCCATGTAGCTCATCAATTAACTCATCAATCTTAGGTATGGGGTCCCTATTCTTGATGGTTTTCTTGTTCAATAGGCGGTAATCAATGCACATCCTCACTGTCCCATCTTCCTTTTTCACAAGTACCACTAAAGATGCAAAGGGGCTTGAGTTCGGTCTTATGTGCCCCATTTCCAACAACTTGTTAATAGTTTTTTCAATCTCCTCTTTGTATGCTCTAGGATGGCGGTAAGGAGTGGTGATAATGGCCTTAGTACCTGGTTCTAGTTCAATAATGTACTCAAAACCTCTATCAGGAGGTAACCCATGAGGGAGATCATCAAATACCTTGGCATGCTTGTCACGAATTGCTTGAATATCCTTATGGTACTGCTGCTGCTCCAAAATCTGATCTGCAGATGTAATAAAACACTCTGCTGCCCACGAAACCTGCCCTCTATGAAAGGCTCTTTCCATCCTCTTAGTGGTCACTACTATAGGAGCACCATTTGCCATGTCACGGAGCACTATTTCCCTTCCCGCTAATATGAATTTCAGCTCCATTGTCTGATAATTTTGAGTAAATTCCCCAAGGGAATGCAACCATTGTACCCCCAATACCACATCCGTTTTACCTATACCAACCACATAGAAGTCATTCGTTACCATGTGCTTGCCAAGTGTAATTTTCAGCTGAGATATTTTCTTAGTGCAAGGGATTGTAAAACCATCCACTACCGTAACATTAAATCCCTTGAAATCTTTTGATGGCAGCCCCATTTTTGCAATTAAATCAGCATCAATAAAGTTGTGTGGTACCACTATCAATTAAAACAGTGACTCTTTTACCTTTTAGTTCCCCTCTAACTCGAAAAGGGTGATACCTCGGTGCCCCGAATAGAGTAGCAAGAGTACTATCTAGTTGGTTGTCTTCTTCTTTGCCCTCTTGTTCTTCATCTTCGTGACTTTCTTCCTTATCTATTTCTTCTTTCTCTCCATCAGAAATAACCTCAATGTAGTGCACTTAACCTTTGCCTAAACAACGGTGACCCGGAGCCCATGGGTCCTTGCAATGGAAACAAAGGTTCTTCCTTCTCAACTCATTCCTTGAATTCTCACCTTCCTTGTTCCGAGGAGGCTCTCTTTGGTTGCTTGTATACTGCTGTAATGGCATTTTTGTTTGATTAATCAAGGCTGTTCTTGACTGCCCTTGAAAAGTGTGCCTTGGCTGCCCCATATAGCTTGGTTTTGATTGTCCAAGGGGCTGGTTTTTACCCCTAACTGCTGTAGATTCCAGATTTAGAGACCTTTTTATTGCATCCTGAAGGGAAGAAGGTTCAAATGCCTTCACCAATCCCTTAAGGGGTTCGGTTAGTCCTTCCATGAATAGCATAACAAGTCTCAGCTCACTAGCATTGGTCACCATGACTACCAACTTCTGAAAATCAGCCACATATTGCTCAACGGTAGACTCTTGTTTTAGCCGTGCTAGTTCACGGAAGTATACATTTGGGTCTTTTCTATCAAACCTTTCAACCAACCTTTGACTAAACTCCTCAAATGTAGTGATGGAGACATGCCCTTGGGTCACAATTCCATGATACCACCATTCGTGGGCTACGCCATCCAAGTGAAGAGTGACAAACGTGAGAGCTTCCTCTTCATACGTGGGGTTCAATGAAAGGTAAGTATCCAATTTTTGTAGTTGTGCCCTTGCAGAGAATTTGTCGAGTCCTATCATACGTAGGAAGAGTGATCTTCCCCAAATGGTGTTGGATGTCCCTTCTAGTTTTCAGTTGTTGGTTCACCCTCCTTCTTGGCCCTTCATTCTTCCTTAGTTGGCAAAAATCTCTAAATGAAAGGTCTCTTGTATGAGGGTTCAAAGATGCATGCTCATCTCCATATAAGTTAATTTCCTCCTCAAATCCCTGAACCTATGGTTGTTCCCTCTCTTCTTGTGGCTCCTCTCTCAAGGAAACTTGCACAAAAGTATTTAGAGGAATTTTTTTGAGAATTTCTTTCAACATGAAGTGTGGAAGAGCTGCCCTCTCCTTGGTTGCCTGATTCCCTTGAGGGTTTTGCCTCATAAAGTTTGTTCCTTGTAGGCCCTTCCCAAATCTACAATGGCTCCAACTATGGAGTCCCGAAGATCTCTTTGGGAGTCCAATAATCTGCCTTGTATCTCTCTGTTTCCCCTAGTGAAAATCTCATTTATGTAGCTTAGCCCATCATTAGGAGGTGCCCTTTCTTCCTCATCCATTCCTCCTCTTCTAGGTGTTCTCCTCGATATTGGTTCTGAAAAGATCGTCGTCCCTGTCCATATAAAACTGAAATCTGAAATCTGAATTTCACCACAACGGGTTTGGAGGAAAACTTGCTCGATACCACCGTAATGTCCCCAACTGAACCCAATGGAAAGAGCAATAAAAATACCAATAACCCGGATGTAAATGGAACCCAAATAACAAAATATGCTGCAATAATGATATGCACCTTAAAAATGCTATTCGCACAAGGAGATAAAATACCAAAACCAACACAATAACTCCTTTCATATTTTCCGAAAGAGATAGATTTATAGAAAATAATGGCATAAATAAATACCAAAATGGGAGTTCCAGAAATTGTTTACATTTATAAAATATTTCAGATCTGACCTGGAAATTGCAGCAGCAGAATAAGGGTTTAAAACCCCAACAAAATGCTCCAAAAACACTGAATAAATTTCTGGAAATGCTCCTTACAAAGCTGATTGAAAATATAATATTTTTAGTTCCTCAAACCCCTGCAAAAATTCCCAAAATGGGTCGCTCCAACTATAGAATAATGGCTCCCAAAACCTGGTTTTGATTTCCGAATATTCCCCAACAAAATAGAGATTTTTGGAATAGTTTTCGTTCTCCCAAAACCAGATTTTCTAAGGGTTTTCGTCCCCAGAAAAATTGCAGCAGCAGCTCCAAGCTCTCATGCACAAATTAGAAAAGTGAAGTAGTAGAATGAAGCCCAAGACAAGTCGATTTGCCTCTTAAGGGAAAGATGTGACCCAAAGAATACCTCCCAAACCATCCAATCACCATGCATGCATCTTTTTGTTTACATCATTTGCCCCATAAAACCTTCCAAGACCAAGTCACATTTTTACTTGGGGCTTATTAAAAATATAAAAGACCTTTGTAATAATTCAAGTCCCCCATACATGGTGACCCAAGTCGCATTTTCCTTTAGGGACATTAAAATATGTGTTATCTCCCTTTATGACTTGTCATGACATAATATTAAGTCACTAATATTATTATAAGTGCTTGTATGGTTTTATTTTTTATTTTTAATAGCACTCATAATAATAATAGCTAACTTAAGTCACCCTTATATTTTCTTTTGGCCTTCGGGTGGACAAAATGGGCCAAAGGTCTTCACCGTGGTTAGGTTTAAGGTAGTTATATAACTACTTTTGGGTGCAAGTAGCCTATATAAGGCTAGAAAGCATTCATAACAGGGATCTCTTTTTCTCAATTCTAAAGAGAGTATGTTGCAATTGTGTGTAAATACTCCTCTATTTTCATGAATAAAAAAATGCAAGCAAGTGGAATGAGAATCAATTTGTGATGTTAATGCCTTTTGATTAGGAAATGTTCTTTGTTATTTTTTGTCAAAGACCTGTTAATAATCTAGTATTCTCTTGTTGTATGTGATACCTTCATATGCAAACTGTTTTGTATATCTTTGTACCTTGTGCATGCAATCCAAGAGCAATGAAGACTTTGTATTCCTAGTTGGTTCTTATCCTTTGTGCAGCTGCTACTTGTATTCTTGTCTTCATGTGAGAGAGAAAATTCCATCTGTTATTATCTCGAGTTATCCGAGTAGTTATTTTCATTTATTCTACAATGGTTTCTCTTTCTCCTCTTTTCTCCTTTTTGTCCTTTCTTTCTATTGCCCATTTTTATTGCCTTTTGTGCTTTCTAGATCATAGCACCAAAAATACAAATACCTCCGTTGTATGGGAGAGCTGTCTCTCTCAAACACGAGAGGAGATCACCCTGTCAATAGGTGATCTTTCCAATGTTGCAGGTTTTATGCCGCTTCCGTTGGGCGAGCAATCAAAATAATCAAAACAAGCATAGCGACTTAAATTCTTGCCAACAAATGTGTATGCAACATAATGCGTATGTGTTATAGCACGTATGTCTTACTTGAATTTGAATTTCTAAAAAAATCCTCTTGGCTTGGATTACAAAGATAAGAGGCTTGGACCAGTACAAATACAATAACATCCGTGTTTGTAACACCAAATGAAAAAAGCATTTCATGAAAATATAACTACAATGTTGATGCCTCTCCTCTTTTTGAAAATATATTTTTTCTATTTTTCGACTAGTTTAAGGCTCTCATTTTTAATGATTTTTGAATACGTCTTTTAATACTGCTACATTGTGCAAGTATATATGTATATCATTTTTTATATAACTTTTGTTTCGTTCATCCATATCCAAAAAAATTATATGATGGCAAACTAGGCCTAATTCTATACATATTAACAAAAACCGTTTCTTTTTATTTTCGAAGTGATTAGGAGGGCTACACGTCCGACTATCCATTTTTCTATCATTTTTAGGGTCTATTTACCTATAAAATTAATATAATAAACTATACATTAATTTTTTAAAAAATTGGATGAACTAGATGATCTTATCTAACTTTCCACAAAAGGGTTTCACTTAATGCTTAACTATCCTTCAAATTTGGTAGGACACACAACAAGCTATCTATTATGTTTTTTATTTGAAAAACAGGAGTACTTCGTCTATTTGACCCACTCCATTAAAAACAATAATCTATAAACTAGATCTGAAATGCTAAAATTCATGTTTTCATAGGAGTGTAGGTATCACAAATCTTCAGTGCAAGTTCAGGTTTCTTGTTTTTCAGGAAAAACATGTCCACCTAAGCCACCCTTTGGGCCCCCAACTTTCTGTACTCACCCATTCCTTCTTGATGTCATTTATTTAGGAAATTTTATCCTATCAGGAGGAGGTGGACTTGCAATTAGTGGTTTTTGCTTTTCTTTGAAGCTTTGTCTTAAAACTTGTGTAGTGATGATTGACGCACTGTTGTGCATGCTTTCTTTGAATTACTTTTCCTTTGAGATTCTCCTTCATTGACAAGCATTTTAGATCTGTATGTGGAATTATGCTCCCATGCATTGCTAGATTGATATGCAGAGAGTGGAAGTCCGTCAAGATTTCATGCTAGGGCCCTCTCCAGAGAATTGTCAAACACACCTAGGCACTTCCCTCCTAGTGAATCTTGAGAAACCCGCAGTTGGAATTCTTTGTATTCAACCTCCTTGGGTCTTACTTCTTGATCACTTCCTGCCTCAGTTTGAGTTGGTGTTTGATTTGGACACAACAATACCACCACCCCTTCATTCATCAAAAGTTTTCAGGTCTTCTTATATTTCCTCTCTTCATTTGAGAATCCTACTTCTCTTTCTAACTCAGGACTTACCTTCTTCAAAAGGGGGCAAAACAAGTATCTCAATATTCTTGACAACTTCTTAAGGGGTCTGCACTTCATTTAAGTTGAAAATTTGCAGGCTGTATCAAGCAGCCTGGCCTTTTTGGTTTTCAGTTTTGCTTGTTGTTTGGATCTTCTATCTTTATGCACTTCCATATTTTTTTGTTGTCCTATACGTCTTTTCCTGTTCATACTTATGGTCATAAACCTTGGCTGCATCGACATCTCTCCTTCAATTTCCATTCCTATTCCTAACAATGTTTGTTCTAATGTATTTCTCATATTATTGTGCGTGATAAATCACATACTCAATCTGTGAACAATTCTTGCATCAATAGTTTTTGGTGGGCTAAGAGTCGGGGAAAGGTGGTCAACATGCTTGTTCCAGGCCAAGTTGTCCCAAACAAAGTTAGATGTAACCTGAGTCTTTTGAGCTTCCTCTTGGATGTGCTCTCAAGTCACAATGTTCTAGAGGAACCGGAAAAATTTGGCCAACAAGATTTCTCTTTCTTGATTTGTCTATGTTCCATCAAAGTCTCTGCCCATGAAATTTCGCAGATCAGCATTAAGGAATTTATCTCTACAAACTTCACCATGTCTGGTAGACTTTTGGTCATTAATGCAATTGATGGTTGTTCTATCCCAAATTCAAGTGGGCAATGACACAAGATATTTAGTATACCAAATTGTAACAAATATGCAAACAACCAAACTATAAGAATATATAAAATAGGAATCAACACAGTATGAAAATTACTTGGCACTTTATTCATATGCATGTACAATATATTCTCTAGAAATTCCGACGATGGTGACACCGAAGAGAATCGCCAAGAGAGATCCCTGCACGTGTCTGATCATAACATATATTGTCGTTTTCCTGTAGGGTGTGGCTGTTTGACAACCGTCTAACAACCATCCGTGCCAAGCACAAGTATTCTCAACCAAAACTAATTTTAAAAATCATCATACCTATAAAAACACATATGTGATTGGTCAGAAACATAACATGCACCAAAATACTCTAGAAAATGGAGCAAGCTATGACATTACATAACAAAACTCTTGCCTACAACCATAAACTCTCAACTCATTCATAGCTAAACTATCATCTTCCCAGAAACCAGACACATGCCAATATACTAAGACAACTTCATCTTCAGATGCATCGACTATGAGATCTGGAAGAACTGATACTACTTATTTAGAGATTGAGATGGTTCCCTCTACATTGATCCACTTAGAGGACCAAATATATGCTACCCTTTTCGCTCAAGAGATGACTTACCACAAGAGGGACCATGATGACTCCAGAAGGAGATAATTTCTCTATCACCACTGTTGAAGAAATTTGGATTCGAGAAGGAGATGAATGGAAGACAATGTTCAAGACCAGGGAGTGGTTGTTGATTCTATTCATATTTTCCAATGCACCCAACACATTTATGAGGAGGATGAATCCAAAAGTGCAACAATTCAGAAACACACAATAAAACTGTAAAAAGTTATTGAAGAGAAGACAGCCAATTCTACTCTTTGTTTTTAAAAATAAGGGCTCAATTGGCTCCCTGGATCATAAGTATGACCTCCGTAAGCTATGCTTTTGCATCAGACCATTTCCCAATGTATATCTCAAAACAAGCTCATCACCTTCTAGCATGTGGTATAGTCTAAGTGAAAGCAAACGCTTGATTTAAAGGTCCAACATTGCCCAATGTTAATAGATTATTCTGATTATTTACACAATATTTCTTGGCTTTGCATGAGTGGCTTAATGCATTCCATCAATTAGTCCGCCTCCTTTTGTCCCTATTGTTATGTGTAATCCCAGGTTGATTTTCACTATATTTGATGTGCTTTATGCACTACCTCGTCTTTACATTATTTATTTATTTATTGAAAAATTCCATTAACAACTTCCGGTTCGTAGCAGAAATTTGTAACATTGGTGTTTCTAATTTTTGGCCAATAGTTATGTTCAGACTTAGAATTTTCGATGATGGCTGTAATGTACATCCACAATTTTGAATCCAAGCTGCCATATTTCTGCTATATAATGTGCAGCACATTTGAGAATAATCAGATTTGAGGACTATCCAAAATAAGCCCCCTGGGGATCTGTTTATAGATGTCATTTATTGTAAATTATTTGTAGGGCAGCCTAGGATCCTCAATAATGGTGTTAATTTTGGCAGCATATATTCCTTATATGAGTAGGCTTGTCTAATCCTTTTGCCTCCTAGGTTGAGGTTGGTCCATTCTTCCCTTGGTAAATAGCTATGTTGGTTAATTCAATGGTCCTTGACACTAAGGTGTCCCTGTTCAACTTAATAAACACCACTATTAATGGATTTGTGTTTACTTTAATGAGTTTATATGATGATGATGATGACGATTTTTATCATCCTTTAGACCAAAATGGTCTGTAGGACCCAAAAAAATGTGTAAAATCTGCTATTTCTCATTCAATCCACTCTACAAAGAGTGATTTATAGTTGTCTTTGTGGATGCCAGCCTTCACAATCTTCGGACTCTTCACAATTGAATTGCCATAGCAATCCTAGGACCCTTCTCACTTGAAATGCCTAGGAAAAGAATTGCCAAATTATAAATATTTAATTTAAAGACAATTGAGAGAATTCATTTTTAACATCCTAATTGATGAAAGAAAACCAGGAATGTCAACAACCATGTTTACTTGGGTAGTTAATTGATTTTCTTTGATTGGTTGTCCTGATTTAGGAGTTCATAAGAGAAGTTATGATGTCATATAATGTTAGATAGTGAGCATTTTGTGCGATAATGAGCTGTCTTCAATTTCATTTGAATTACGCAGCTTACAGATTATTTTTTCCCAAGTTTTTTTCGTGAGCGTACATCTACTCAATTCAATCTGCATCTCATGTGAATTAGTTCTTAGTTTAGCAATCATATTTGTCTTCTTGAAGCTGACAATTTAATATGGGTATTGACAAATATTCAACTTTGGGATTGATGATATCTTTGTAATAAAATAGCTTTCTTTTATCTTTGGTATTTTCATTCTTCCAATTGTTCTCAAATACATTCTTTTCAATTTTTAATTTCGGGTCTGCAACACATGAGAGGACTATTTCATCATGGATACCCCAAAATTTTAACCATTTATCAACCTTTTTTAGACGAAGGTGTGTTATGAATGATTGTTGGGCAATGATAGAGCATATATCTTGTTCTAGATCAGCTAGCTACTGCTTGTATAACATATACTGTTTTAAGGTGTCATTTTCAATGGGCAGAAGATATACTATACTATGCATATCAGCTTTCATGAGGAAGATATGCTATAGTATGCATACCATCTTCCATGAGACAGAATAAAACCACAGAGTATCACAAAAGTCACAAGGCTAGAGAAAAGTGATCTTTTTAATCCCAACACTGAAGTTCAGCATCTCTCCAATGGTTTTTCAAACCATAGAAGATCTTCCAACCTGTGAAAACTATTTTTTCACTGCTAAGGTTCCAGTTTAGTTTATGATTAAGATCAATTCTATGTATTTATAATTGTGAACTATCTCAAGAGGATGATAATTGAAGGGCATAGTAGGGTAGGTTGAATCTTTATATTTGGCAGTCATCTTTTTGTATTATCAACATTTACTTTTAAACCGGACTTATAGCGAAATTCTGAAAGGGCATTTAACTGTTTTTTTCCAAAATCATCAAAGTGTTTGTTTGGCAAGGAGGACAATGCCATTTGTATAAAGTAGAAATATAATAGTGTAGTTGTGAAGGTTCGTATGTCTCACCTGGCCTCTATGTATTTTTCAAGGCGATCAATGTAAATCTCAAAAAGAGCAGTGGAAAAAGGAAAACATTTTTTACTTGAATATTTCAATTAGTTCCTTTAGACAACCTTGACTAGTCTTAATTTTATCAGTAATCCCCCATAAGTCTATATAATGCAATCTTGAGTTTGGAGGGAATTCCTAAATCTGCCATACATTTCAAAAAGAATCCTATAGGGATTGTATCAAAATATTATCTAAAATCATCAAGTAAGAAAAGAGATCTTTATTATTAGGGAAACTTTCACCAATAATTCTAAAAGCGAGAGTGTGATCAATGGTTGAGCGCTTGCTTTTGAAGCTGGATTGGCCTTTAGCTCTACCTTTAATGTCATGTAGCCAACCACTAATTTTCTTCTATACTTAGAAGGATTGATTTTGTTCTCTGATTTGTAGTAAGGAATGATGGAACTTTCCATCCATTGCATAGGAATCTTTCTCTAAGTATAGTGTGTAATGTCACCTTTTTGGGACATTAATTAATTAAAAATATTGGAGACCTTTAATCCACCCTTCCCATGGATTAAAGGATAAAAATTGGGAAAATGTCATTACTCCTATTTTTAAATTAAATAATTAATTCTCCTCTTATGTTTTATTTTTAAATATTATAAAGAGGGAATTAATATTCTATTTGGAGTTTGACTTTTTAGGAAAAAGACTATTATTAAAAGTGACCCTTTTACATAAAGAAATGTGTCATAAAGATGAGGGAAACTTGGAGATTTGAAATGCCAAAGCTATATAAGAAGATGTGGCGACCCCTTGGGGGCATGTTGAAGTTTTTATTAAAATATCTTCATGCTTGAAAAGGGATGTATGCCCATGTGATCACATAACAAAGGTGTTTATTCAACACCACCATACTTTGGAGAGTTTGAAGCCTTCTATGCTATTTTTGAGTGAATGTTGCATGATATATTCATTCTAAGATTGGCGACTTGGCTTATATGTTGGTGCATTTATTTATTGGGTTAAATCTGCATGTTGTGGTTCATTTTTAAGTGATATTGGAAGGGTTTGAGGTGTTTTTATTACTGCTGTTCACTGTTGCATTTATTCCAGCTATGACGACTTGCATTGGGTAATATTTTGGCATGTTTTGGGGGTGAATAAGTTAGATCTGCAATCTGATTTGTATTAGCTGTTATTTCAGAGCAAGGGTTGATATTTTGGGTGTGTTGGAAGGTTAGAAAGAGCTGGAAGTAATTTATATAATTTATTCTAACCCTAGTGACTTGATATCATATTTCTGGGGCTGTTTTGAGGTGGTTTTATTGATCAGAAAATTCAGATTCATAGTGCATTGGAAAGGCCTCAATTTCTAGTTTATTGTGCATTTTATTTCATGCAAAAATACCAAGTATTGAAGGAGTTATTAATTTTTGAAGTTTCAGCTGTTCTGGGTGCCATTTTTATTTATTAACTGGTTATAAAATCAGATTTGGAAAATGTTAGTTTTTCGATTGGTTCTCCCATCTAACCCACTACTTTGGCTTACTCCAACCCCATTTGGGTTGTATTAATGCTGACATTGGGTTATTTGAGGTCGAACTAAAAGGATCTAATCCTTCTAGGGTCGATTTGAGTTAATAAAGTGTAGATTTATATTTATCCCAAAAAAAGGAATATTACAGTGTTAAAAATGATATGTATATGTAGGGCTAGGATAGACCTTTCAATCTTAGGATTTTTGCGTGATAGCCTTTGATGCCTTTAGCATTTATTTTTGCAAGTTTCTTTATCCCATCTTTGATATTGTCCATGGAGAAGAGGTTTAGTTCACCTTGTGAGAGTGTTAAATGTCGTTACAAGTTCCTCCATTTTGATATGAGGAACAATAACTATCCTAAGTAAAATTTTCTTCCAAAATTGATTTAACAAAGATACTTTTATATATGTTTAATTGTGTGAACATACTTTTTTCCTAATAGAGGCTTGTTTTCTCATGCCATAACAAGGAAAACGGAACCATAATCATTTTTTTCCTCACAAAACCATTGGTACGTGTTTCCTTCCATCCACAAGGGCAAACAAGGAAAAAATAATGATAAAAGAGGCCAAAGTGTTGAACTTCCATTTGGATCAACTTTGTACATTTGTCCCCATTGAACACCCTTTTCGTTTTTATCACATTATCCATTTTGGATAATCCTTGGATCTTGAAATGAATTCTCCACTTTAATATTTCAATTCACATTCTCATCAATACGAGTATCATAATTACTATGTTTTATCAACTCTAATTGTTGCCATGTGGTGTCACCTGATTTCATCATGAAATCTGACTACCCTATTCGAAAAATTTTCGTACTTTTAAAATAATGGGTCGCTTTGTATTTTTATTGCCCGAAAGTTCTCAGATTACACAAGATATTCCCAAAGAGCCATATTAGCCTTTTTTCGCCAAATACCTAGATGCCCAAAATTGTTATATTCTGTCATCGGGATTTGTCTGCGGGAAATTTGTATTTAATTATTTTGAGCCCCGTATGAGGCTATTTGCGCTCCATTTTAACTCGTTATGATCGAACATGTCATTATTCCTATGTACTTAAGGGTTTTAACTTGGAATAAGTTTTGGGCTTTATTTGTAACTTTTGGCAATTTTTTGTGTTTTTGTGTTGTCCCGTTCCGCTTTTCTCGAAATTTCTCTAGAACAATTCCTTTGCACGGTAAGCCCGATTTTTGGCCCGAGTAGCACTGGAGAACATATACGCACATTATGCCCGAGGAAGTCGCCATCGAGGTCCGGATCACCGGGAAAAAGCGAAGTCGCACGAAAAGCCCCTGTGGGGTTGGGCATTTTTGGAAAACAAAGGATTTAAGCTGCAATGGGAAAAATAGAAGCAGCAGGCAAGGTGGGAATTTTGTACCTGCCTAGCAGGGTACTTTTTCCCGTGATATAAAATTCACTTAAGCTGTAGTGGGAAAGTTAGAGGCCGCAGGCAGGCGTGAATTTATTGTCCGCCTCACAGGTAAAAATTCCATGGTGAAATAAAAGAAAAGTGACTTAAGTGAAATCATGGGATTTTATTGCCTGCCTTGCAGGGTAAATAATCCCATTGTCAAAGTCAAATCACTTAAGTGGATCATGGGATTTCCGGGCTGCCTTGCAGGGTAAAGAATCCCATTGTTATAAATTCTTAAAAATAGAATTATATTGTGCAAAAAAGTGCGCCCTTTAGAGAGAAGAAGGCAGCCTTTAAGTGGATTAAATTAATTATTTCTCCTTCTAAAATAGGCGCCCAAGCTTGGAAGAAAGTCAACAAAGCAAAGGGGAATAAAAGAAATAGAATTAAATGAATTAAATTGATTAAATTTAATTTATTTAAAGGCTGCCCCCTTCATGTCAAAAAGTGCGCCCCATTTAGGATAGATTTAATGATTTTTAAAGCATTAAATCATTAAATTAAATTCTATTTTCAGTGGCTATGGTCAAGGCACACTGTGAAGCTTAAGTGAAGTGAAGTGTGAATGATTAAATTGGATTAATTTAATTTATTGGATGGTTGTCCTTAAACATGCTATTTTTAAAGAGAAAAGCATGATTTTTAATTAATTAATTGCCAGGAATAGGAAGGGCAATTATTAATTATAGAATTATGAGGGTTATATAAGCATGGGCTGCCATAAGGGTGAATTATTTAATTCACAGGTAAAGAATTGCAGCCAAGAGGAAAAGTGCGCCCATTCAAGAAGGATTTTGCTCGATAAAGGTGAAAACAAGGCTAAAAGCTTCCAAATTTGGCGCATGCTTTGAAGGAGGTTGATCTTTGTCTCGCATAATTGTTCGTATAGGTGTTATAGTGCTCAAAGTGTTGTTGAAAAGATTCATGCTCTCTTTATGTGCAAATTAAACATCAATTTTTGGGGCAGCAGGCTTGAAAAGTGCAGATTTTTACAATTAAAATTCACTATTCATGCTCCGGTGGCCATTTTTGTCTGAATTAATTGCAGAATTCATTACAGGTGCTTTACAAAAGAAAAGGAGCTTTAATCAATGTCCAATACATTGAGTATATCCTCCGAATCTGAAGAATTGTCCAGATCTGCACCAGTTTTGAAGAAATCCGGCCAAATAAGAAGAAAAAGAATTATTCAGACAAAGATAGACAAAGCCATGGCGAAGGGAGATGAAAAAGAAAGCACAACGGAGTCATGCATCACTTCCAAACTTGCAGACATAGGAGACACAGATCTAGGTCCGAACCTCTTTCCGAATTGATTGATAGATCCAGAGCGGGAAAGACTTCACTCATGCGTGCGGTTAAAAGTAGTGGAATTATCCGAGCTGCAGCCTTTCCATGCACAAAACAAATTTCTGGCTTCTTGAGTTTGTTATGGAGTGCGCTAGATCTTACCATCCTTCATCCAGTGCAAAGCATGCATGATGCTACGGAAAGACAATAATTCGCTTGACGCAGAGTTCATCAATTATTGTTCAAGATCCCAAAGGCGAAAGGTGGTGACTTCCATTAGCATTCAGGATGCCGGCAGCAGGTGGGAGAAGCATAGAGTTGATTGCGTGAGCATAATGAATAGCAGATACATGAAGAAGCCTAGATCTCCTTCTAAGTTCCCAAGAACTCTTCCACGATCCCATTTGGTGCAGGAGGTAGATGATGTTGTCAAATTGCTATGCAGGATTAATGGCGAGGCGAATGCTTACACTTTTCGTACATGGATGTATGCTTTCATCAGGACCATTGAAGTCAACAAGGTTGATTCCATAATCAATTGGTCGGAAATTATTAGCGACAACATTGGTGAGCAACTCCGAAACGTGAAGCGTACTTTCAGCTTCAAAATGACTTCCTACTTGGTGTATGCTGCAGCTTCACAAGGCGTCTTTTCCAAGTTGGATAGATGTGGTGTTCTTTCTAAGGACCCCATTTTCGAGTGCTACCCACAACTTACTGATACTGCGTGCGAGAAAGATTTCAAAGTGGTCAATGATGAATTCTTCTACGATTTCATTTGTAGAGCTGACAAAGACTCAAGGCCAATAGGGTAAGCAAGGAAGCGTGGGAGTCAGATATCCAAGGTCATAGCCTATTCATTCAATTTGCAGATTTCACATACCTCAGGGTTACTGGCTTTTCTGGTGAACCGGTTAAGCTGCCCAGATATCCGAATGATAGATTGATCACCATGGAGCTGAGCAGGCAACTTGTGGAGTTACACGACCTTCAGTCGAAGCGGCACAAGTCTATGGGCTTCTTCCCAATCACTATGGGACATTACAACTGCCATAGCATTCATAGAGCTCGAGGGATGGAGACGCAGATGTTATCCGAGTATGAGCAAGAGTTCTTCCCTGCACGGCTGAACTTCGATCCATTTGGAGTAGCCAGGAAGACGATCTCCCAGGAGTACGCACATGTGCCTTCATTAGAAGATTTCTGGATGAAGTGCAAAAGTGAGTACGAGGTTAGAAAGAGAGATTTCAGCAGCTATCAAAAAAAGCAAGTGTTCGACTTTGACTAGCGCGATACTGCGGATCTTAAAGATGATGGGAATGTGGTACTTGACACTTACCATCAAATGGGAGGAGATAAAGCCATACTTCAGATAACGTAGAGGTCCGCCATACAATCAAGAAAGGTCTCGGAGCTGTTTTGGTGAATACTTCAAACCGTCATTGACTTTGAAAGGATATTGCCTCGATGAAGCATTGATGAATCAAGTCACGGCAACTTCGCAGAGATTCCCTCAAGAGAAAGCACGAGGAGAAAGCAAGCAGAAAGGCCGAGAAGTCGAAAGTACACAGAAGATCTCAATCAAAGGAGAAGATCACTTCCACGGTCATGACTTTAGTTCCAGCTTCTCCAAAGATTCCAAGATTTCACCAACTATCGCACCCAAGCAGAGCAGACACTTCCATGCCTCCATCAAATCCCGACGACATTCATCTTCTCTCCTCACCACTCTGCTCAAAGACCCCTTCCAAAAGAGACGTTGAAGCTGCAGATGGCGGAGTTCGAAAGAGCTTTGTCCTTGGATGATTCGGAAGATGGCAGCCATAACACTGTGGCACTTTCTGATGGAGAGGATGCAGAGCAGGAGATGGTAGTGCACTCAAATTCTCATTCTCCGAGAAGTAACTTCTCGGAATGGTTGGCTTTCGCAGCTTGGTTCCGTAAGCTTGAGAGTGGAGATGAACTTGGAGGAACACGACTCACAGCCTACCCAGGCCTAGGCAGGGCGAAGAGACAAGGCCCAAAGTTGCTAAAGCAACTTCTAGGTTGATCATCGAGGAATCAGGGTAGAAGTTTGCCGAGATATCAATTCCGCAAAAGGAAAGGAGGAGCTCACGGCAGAAGATGTTACAAGAACTAGAGTACCCTGGCCAAGCCACCATGAAGATCAAGCAGACACACAGACATATGATAGATGCTCTATTCCTTAGGCTCGATGTGAAAAGGCGAGAAAGAAGAACTACAAAGCAAGTATCTCAATCAGTGTGAGATCATAGCCAAGGTTGCTAAGCCTTCCATTCAGCCCATTTCAGTTGCAGAGTGATCATCTTATGCAGAAATGGAGGATGCAAACAATCAAGTAAAAGCTATCGATTTAATGGAAGGATTTGATTATTCGTCAAGCTTCATGTATAACTTGAGAGGTGCCACCCGCCTAAAGGTTATGAATGATGCGGAAAATCAGCAAAGCAAAGAATCGGTGACGAGCATAGTGGACATGAACACAAACACCGAGAGTAACTCCGAGTACTTTGGGAGAGATCAACAAGTCACGGAGATGTATTGTTAGAGAGCAAATTGTACTGGATGGATCACTGAGAAGGGGAAGCAAATGAATTTGCAGTATCTTCCGCTTTGAGATCTCGCAGAGTTTTGTCAAGAGGATGCGCAGCACTTAGAGTAGGACATCATCCTTACCAGACAGTATCATTTCTTTCACTGAGGAGGACGTGGTCGGAGGTGTTACTTCATACGTGCGGATCGTTCCTAACAAGGTGCCTAATTCCCTGGAAGGGTCTCTTCTGATGGTACAAAAGAGAATTGATAAAGCTACTAAGCCTTTCACGATGAATTCTATTAGTAGACTGGTGGCGCTGCAGGCGGATATTGTGAGGTTTGGGCCGAGCTTGGAAGATGTGGAGGCATGCATCAAAGTGTTGAATGAAGGATTGCTGCAGTTTAGGATAGAGAAGGAAGCAATAAAACAGATGGGAAGATGTCAATCACATGTTCGACAAGTATATCCGATATCAGAACAAAAAGAAGACATAAATGTTACAACTGGCATGACTTCTTCTATTCTTTCTTCTTCTATTTTCTATGTTCCTGATGAAATTGTAAAACTTTAAGTTATTGGTTTTGCAACCATTACTTAAAGTCATGTGGAACCATTCTATTAGTTAAGTGATATATGTGTCACTTAAGGAGAAGTTAGTGGAAGATGATTGCCAAATGTCATCTTTACTTGTTGTTTGTGTTTTAGTTCAGTTAGACTTCCCATTTGTACTTTCCCTCCTACATTCTATAAGTAGGAGAAGAACCTTCGGGTTAATGATCGAGAATTTGTAAGCAACAATCTTGTGTTCTAGACTTTGTGCTGAACCCCTGAGAGCCACTTGGAGCAAAGGAATACAAAGGAGTAGGTTTCCGGAGAACTTTGTGTCACGGTGTACTGTGTTTCTTACTTTTAATCTTAGATCTCTTAATAAACTTTGTGTTATTTTAGATCTGAATCTAGAGCTGCCTTTGTTTTAGAATTCTATGTTTATATCTATTGGATTCTTCTATGTGCATGCAATCAGCTCTGCCATCTACTGATTGGGATGCACATCTTCCCCATTTCTTCTATGTGTTTATGTAATTACCTTCTTCTATAACTTTTCCTTTTTTAAACAACTGCTTACTTGTTGCAGAACTGTTCAGTTATGGTTCATGAACTGAGTAGTTAAAGTAAAACCCCATTTAGATATTAGCATATTTTAATTGACAAATCTGACACGGGAGCCTCACCGGTTAAATGAGGGAGATTTATCTCATGACTACCTAGGTTTTGTGCTATGCACAAAATCTAGCCAACCAATTTTTTTCTCAATTGGTAGCACTATTAGATTTACAAGCGAGAATGCAAAGTGTATTGGAAATTAAGTGTCGTATATTTTTGAAAACTCTTGGACTTACTACCAACCTGAAATAGGATGCAAGCCCTCTCAATATTAGGTTCCGGGCATAATTTGTTCTACAAATAATTTCGTGGTATCATGATACCACATAGGCTTGCAAGAAAATTTGAGGTGGTTTAAATTTGCAATAGATGAATGGCCTTGATGGCTTGTAAGATTGACAAATCATTATTTAATTGATGAACTTACCCTTCAAATTCCTTCGTAACTTACCTCACAAAGGGTTACTTTGGAGGGGGTCACCTAATAAAACCAAGAGTATTGCAAATTACCGATAAAGTTTAATTGTCTGCCTTATTAGATATTTCTCACGAGGAAATCTAGTTGTTCAACTAGGGAAAATTTCTCTAGTTTTTCCATTATATCCCATGCTATTGTTTACGTAGGTGTAATCCCTCCTATTGGTGTTGTCGACCCATTGCACTACAAATGTTTCTCCAAAGTTACAATTCCCATGATCACTTGTAGTAATGCCACCAAAACTAGTAATCCTAAGATTAGAATTACTAGTTTTGTAAGCAGTGAAATTACTTGTGATAGGAGATGTAATTCTTGAAGCTCATACTAGTTCTATAAGTTTGGAGCCATGTAAATTGACAGTACTATTACAAGAACTACCAAGTCTGTTGCCACCAGTATTGGTACTGTTGATGTGGTATTGAGTGTGTGAGTTGAATGGGCTTGATGGTGAAAACATGTACTCTATAATGGAGGTATCATGTTCAAATACAGAAGGGATACAGTTGTAAACTTTGTTGAACAATATATCAGCTGAATGGAAAACCAATCCCCTTGTGGGATTACACAAAGGAGTCTCATACACCAAATTGGTGTCTCACATAACAGTGATCTTCAAAACCACCTTTACCTTTATTTTTTATATCATACACACCTTCCAAATGATATTTTGCTTTGTCCAGTGTTTTGTTCAATAGAATGTCTTCATGATAAGTTATTCTCTTTCCTTTTGGTTGAATATTTCCATTTAGTGGTAGTTGTTTCCTCCTACTTGCTGATTGTACTTAAACCGTGCATGTTAACTATAACATCTAATGTACTGCTATACTGAAATCCTTTTGGCATTTTCATGCAGATGCTTGAGCACCTATCCTTCCTTTGCAAGCCATTCCTGCTACAAACATTTAATTGTGCACAAAATCATGCAAAAAAACCATCCATTTTTTTGTTTTTGTTTCTGTTAGATAATATATATAGGAATTTCTTTGTGCATGGCATGCTTCCCCTTACCTGTGAATCATTGGATGGGAGAACTACATCTACGATGTTTCTCCTATTTTTTGTGTCATCTAGTTTCCTCTTTCACTCAATAACATTCCTTTAAAAGTCTATTTGTTGCATATTGCCCTACTTTTTGGTACCCTCCTTTGGATGCCACAACCCAATTTTCCTTGCTAAAAATGCCTGCAATTTCTCACACATTTCTTATTGTATGAATATATGCTGTTATCTTCTCTATTTTGTTGGGTGTATTGAGTAATTGCTTTCAAGATGTTTCGGTGTTATCATAGATCTCAATTTGCTTTGTGGTATCCTCCTTTGGATGCTTTAACCCAATTTGTCCTCACAAAAAATACTTTTAACTCATTTTTCTCACTTTTGTCCTATTTGTTTTGTTTCTCATTTTCCTCTTTCACCCAATAACAATCATCTAGACGTGTATTTGTTGCATAATTAGCTGCTTTGTGGTATCCTCCTTGGGATGCTACAACCCAATTTGTCCTCCACTGAAACTACTTGTCAACTCAATTTTCTCCACTTTTCTTATTGTGTGAGTATATACTATTATCTTCACTATTTGGCTGGAACTTGGGTGTATGAAGTTTTTGTGTAGAAGATGTTTGGGTGTTATCGTAGATCTCAAGTTGCCTTGTGGTACTCTGGATGCTATAACCCAATTTGTCCTAACTAAAAATACTTAACCCATTTTAATATATGCTTTTATCTTCACTATTTTGTTGGGATCATAGAGTAATTGCTTTCAAGTTGGTTGGGTTTTATCGTAGATCTTACGTTGCCATGTCCTGCACTATTTATATTTCTCTTCTAGGTAAGATTCTTATTGCTTGGCTATAATATTTAGCTCATATTCCTTACATGCAGGTTCCTTTATATTGTGTCTGAAAAGTTTTCCTATATGTGGGCACCAGGCTGATCTTTATTTTGGTTGGCATTCTTACAGGTGGATTACCACAAGCTCCAGCTTCAGATGTTCGATGAACATTCTACTGAACTGACATGCATTGATATCGGTTTTCATATTAAGGGTGGTCTTCTTGCTAAGTACTGAACTCTGATAACAGGAGATCCGATAATATACCAAATAGTGAAATTTAATTGAAGTCTACTGACAGATGATAACATGAGATCTGATAATGTACCAAATAGTGGAATCTAATTGAAGTCTGTAACTACATAACTATCATTTGTATGCTTCGCTGACTGATTTAAGATGCAAGAAAAATCTAGTCAAATGGCCTGTATCTTACTGTATAACAGTTTGGAGGTATATTAAATAGTCAATTCAGCAATATCACCGAATTTTGCAAAATTTACCCAAAGGATTACTGTATTAAGGGAGCTACTAATTCTTTTTTCATATTTAACGTGTCATAGAAAACATTGGTATACGGAGTTCAAATTTCTATTTGTACTTTTGGCCCTCAGCAATGCTGATGGAAGAAATTGTAATATGATTATTTCCTGAAAAAGAAATATGTAAGCAGAATACATGAGAAGAAGATAGTTTTAGACTTATATGGATTATAGAAAATTTTCTTAAACGAGAGGGAGAATAGTCAAGTTTTAAAAATACAATGTGAATAGACATTCCCTTGAGGTAAATATCAAATTAGAACAATACCACAGGACATCGAGGTAAATAGTAGCGAAGGAAAAACGTGTCGTAGAGTTGCTAATCCAATTTTATAGGAGAAGGAACGTCACTCTTACAGAAATAACAAAACTCAATATCAGCGTCTTTGGGTGACTAACAATTTGTTGTTCAATAGACTCTTATGTCTCGTGGATATAATTAAAACTATTTGTTTTGAATTCATTTCATATGTTTTAGGAGAATGTGCTAATTTGACTAATTAGTGTAAATTTTAGTGGTTAATCTTTGTTAATTCGTAAATATTTAGGTTTTTGAAATTTGGATTTGACTAATTTTGAGGTGTTAGAGCACTTGCTATTTCGCCTAAATTTTCTGGGTACAAGTTGATTTTTTGGGTTGATTCGCCTAGCATTTACACTAATAGCCAAATTTTTATATTTAAATCGTCTTTACCGTGTGCCAAAAAAGAATTGCTACCGACGACACCGTAATGCTATTGGCCGACAATTGCTACCGGCTAACAACGTTTTTGTTCAATTCATGACATTTGTCAAGATTTCGAAAGTTATTTTTAGAAATTCGCCAAGTAATATCTATGATTATTTTAGGGGGTTTTAAAATTTACCTTGTTGCCAATTTGAAAACAAGTATGTCGAGTGGAGAAAATATATTGTTGAACTATGCTTTGGAAGATAACTACGTAGTTCCATAAGAACAATGACATCCGGTGACTATAAAGAAACCTTTATAATCAAAGAGGAATGATGATTCCAACCGATAAATAAGATACCCACCATGTTAGAAGGCCAAATTAATTTGATTTTTTTCCACACAAGGACATGGAATGAAAGAACTCTCAAATTTAGGCCGACTTATTTATCTTTGAAGATCGTTGGATATAGTTTAGGTGAGCTTGCCATATGAGTTGGTTGTAGTATAACTAACAATTGTATCTTAAGTTGCAAAATATGATATATATTTATTGTAAACTCTTCTTTTTTATTTAATGAAATAAGTAGATTTTGATGGTTTTTGAGTTTTGCTAGGGTTTCTATGAGATTATACGGCTGCCATCGCTAGGTGTTTGGCCCTTTTCATATCGCTTACTACAGAAACTTTTTCACATGCGTTTATTAGGGTGTTTTAAGAAACCTTATCCTTGAATGACCCTTTTCAATGGCCTCCTCACAAAGTCCGCTTATTGTAACGATGACGGATTATGATGGTGCCTTTGGGGAAGCAACCAATGAAGTTTGTGCCAAGGGTATTCCATGAGGTAATGACTTTGATATATTGTTACTTGTTGAGAAATTTAACTCTACGTGTCAATGGCTTGAACACTTCTATATGATTGGTTATTTCATGGAGGGTTCACTCAAATCATGCTAAAACCATGGCTAAGATCACCCCGGCCCAATATGACATAAAGTGACTCTATCCATCATATGACTACGCTTTTCTTTTTGTTTCATTTACCGACCCAACTAATGTAGTCATGATCTTACAAAAGTCCTCAACCTAGTATGTTTTCACTTCTCTTGGTGTCCCCATGGACATGCGAGTTTGCGCTTTTGGAACATATGGCACTCAAGGTCTTGATTGGGTTGAATTTCTTGGTTTACCCATACCATGTTATCATTTCCTCGACTTCATAGATTTCTCAATAGGCAGGGTTATAATGAAAGAATACCTTAAGTTTTATTATGCAAGACTACAAAGGTGTGTCTATATGGAAGCATATCTATCCCACAACCTTAGAGACTATTGACATTCAATTCAGTGAGTCCCCTTAAACCCAAAGGGTCGCTTTATACTAACAATCCCAACACGTGTTTCAGGTGTCAACTGCCGACCACAAGTTTTGAGATTGCCCTTGCTGTTCGTGCAAAATAAAGCCTTTCCAAAGTTGGTTGCAGAGGCTCGTAAACCACCGGTGAAAATGGTTTTACTATTGTGGATCATAAGAACAACCATTGCCAAAGCCACCATAATCAACCCTCCATTGGGCGCACCCAAAACGTGAGGCCACAAGCCATCCCATCGTCATATGTGCAAAGTCTTGTCAAGCCCGTGGTGGAAACTCCTACAAATCCTCTATAGCTTCACCTCGAATTCAAGGAGTGGTGCACGCTCATCCCATGAGTCCTTCCTCCGTGGCTAATTCATTAATTGGTTTTCAATTTTTATAGGATAACAATGTTCTCTTTGTTGTGTCTGCTTCTTCAAGTTCCCCCTAAAACAGATTGTGGTGCTCTCGAGCGCTCCCTATCACCTCGAGGAAAGGTAAATTAGCACTCGTAACTAGAAAAAAATCTCAATCCAAGCAACAATTTTTGCAAAATAGTCATGAAGCCCTTTCGGCCCGAATTTGAAGGATATGTTCCTTAATCCCAATTTCCATTGAGTTGCTTCTCATGGAATGTAAGGAGTCTTATAGACTCCACCACTCGTAAATACACGATGCAAGAATTTTGGAAGCAATTTTCATAGATGGAAATTCTTTTTCTGCAACAAGTTAAGGTGGTAGGTTTTATCCTATCCACGGTTATTAAAGTTATCTAGCTCCGATAGTTTAGCTCTAACTAGCAATCATGAGCCTAACCATAGAGGAATTGTGACATTTTGTGCTCCAAAATGGCGGCCCCATTATGTTATTCATGGATGTGACCTGACACATTGCGCCCTCAAGGTGTTATTAAACATTGAAAATTGCTCCTTTGGAGTGATTGATGTGTATGCACCCAATGACACAACCGAGAAAACGACACTATGGCGGTAGATAATAATCCGAACTCCCCGATTCTCATTGGGTTTTGTGTGGTAACGCAACATTGTTGGGTTGGTGGTCAACAAGAGTGGCCACCTATCCGTGCATTTGATAGCTAGCAAAAGCGTAGCATGGTTGTACATGCACAATAAATTTGGGTTTTATGATTCCAATTCCAACCGTCACAATTGGAATTGGTCATATGGCACACTTGGTCTAATTTCTACCAAGGATTTGATAGAGTTCTTAAAAGGTTGGATCATTCCATGTTAATAGTGTAGCCTTTTTTTTCCTTTACCAACCATTTCCAAATATCAATGGAAGTGTTGTTGGATATAGTGCTTTCATGCCATTTCCCAATTTGCTTTCGTGATCGATGTCTCTTATAAAATCATTGCCAAGTCTTTGGCATTTGGTATCCAACACTTGTTTCCTGTAATTGTTAGTCCAAAACAAACATGTTTATTCATAGCCGATATATCTTAGATAATATTATTGTTGTTTCAAAAGGTATGGAATGGGCCCACCGGTCCCAACATAAAGCCTTTGTGAAAATTGATTTTGAGAAATTCTACGATGGGATCAAATGACACTTCATTCTAGTAATGCTCAAAGTGCTCGATTTTAGTCCTGACATTTACCTTCTCAATGTCAATGTTGTTTTCCGACACTTCACTTATCTCTTAGTTAATGGTGTTAGTTCTAAACAATTATCCTTAGTAACATCCACCTCCCTACCACTCCATGGTAGTATCAGACATCGATGTCTTCGTTATCCAAGCTTGGTTCCTCCTCAATCCTTTGGTTGATGACTATTGTAGCTAGATAATCCATACTCTTCATTCCCTTCTCCTTAATCAACAGTACTGCTTTAGCACACCATCATCCTCGCTTGTCATCCCATCGATAGGATTTTGGGATGGTACTAGTGATTATGTAGGTGGAGTCGGGGTGATATCAATTTCCTCCACCCAACCATACATATGTAACCAAGCACATTCTTTTGTATTCACTTCCACTTCTTTGGTAGCATCATCTACCTCTTTTGTAGCCAAGTTTTTATTTTTTTTCACACTTCCTTGGAGGTCCTTAGATCTCCCCATTAATATAGGAACATTCTTGGGTTGGTTTCCCATTGTAGTCCTTGTTTTCTAGATCCACCCTTCCAACCCTCAAATCAGATTTACATGTCTCCTTCCTACCAATTTTGTACCCATCCCATTCATAAACACCTTACTTGATATCATCAACAAATATTTCCTTGATCAACACAAAATATTCTTTAAGTATATCCAAAAATATACTTGGCCTTATCACTTGAGATTCCTTGAACATTAACATACCCCTTTCTTCTTCCACTTCAACTAGTGTCCTCAATATTCAAAATATACAATATTCCTCTAGATACGACTCCATATCAATCTTTTTCTCTAGACCTTCGTGTTTCATGGTCCTCCATGCTTTCTATAGATCCCATCTATTCTAGAACTTTGCCATCCACCGTATTAGAACATTGTCCCTTTTCCAATGTTTCAATTCCATTCCTCTTTGTTCTACTTTTTAGAAACGTCTCTCTTGTCCAAAGAATATTTGTAAGCAACCAATCATCCCTGCTACTTCCACTATTTCAAATATGCTTCTATCCGCATACACCAAAATCTCTTGGATCAGTTGGCTAGATTTTATGTAGAACTTAAAACTTAGGCAGTCATGAGATAAATCTCCTTCATTTAACGATGAAGCTCCCGTGTAAGATGTTTATCTATTTTGCAGGGGTGAATCCTAATAACTACTCGGGGTTTTACTTTAATTCCCTCAGCTCGTGAACCACAACTGGGTAATTTGGCAGCAAGTAAGTAGTTGTGATGGGTTATTTGCAAAAGGGGGAAAACAAAAGTAGGGAAAGAAGAAAGGAAGATGTGTTGAATCAACCAATAGTTATCAAAGTTGGTCTCATCCACACAAATTAAATAAACAGATAAATCATAACATTCAGTAGAACGGGAAAGAAATGACTTCTAACCTAGATCTGAGATAACACAAAGTTTATCTAAAACCTTAAATAGAAGTGATCAGCAAAGCACCGTAGACACAAAGTTCTCCGGAAAATCCACCTTTTATTCAATCCCAAGCCTTCGCAACAATCACACCAAGGGTTCTAGCACAAAGTCTGAAGACTCGAGAATGCTCAAATTACAAAAGCTCTTGCTAAACAAGTTCTGCTAAAACCAAGCGTGATCCTCTAACCCATAAGCTCTTCCTCCATTTATAGTTCATAGAGGGCAATTACAAATAGAAAAATTTTAATTAATTCCCGCATGTGGAAGCTATAGAAAAGGAAGCAATTGGCAGTATTTTCTCCTAGAGTTTCTCTTTGCATGACATGCATGCTTTATAACTGAAAATAGAACCTTCTATCCTGCATGTTTGCCACATATTTCCAAGTAATTGACTTCTTCCAGTAACTTGAAGTAGTGGCTTTTACACCAATCACTAAAGTTTTACAATTTATTGATTACTTAATTGCTTTGTTGGAGAAAATAAGAGAAAGAAGAAGAAAGAGGAGAAGAAATTAGAAGAAAGTCTGCAACACTCTTAGTCTTGTTCTTCTTCCATACTCTGCATGTTGATCTAACCTGTATTGCACTTCTGCCTCGTGAATGATTTCAATGATATCTCTGCCTTGAATCTGAGATTATTTTTTCTCCCATATGTTGTTGAATCATTTCCTTTGATTCTCACCAAACTGGATTTGAAAGCAACTGATCGTGACTTGCTTGTGGGTGTTGCCTCTGACATGTCTTCTCCTTTTATCCTTGAAGCTTTTGTGGTTCTTCTCAAGTATGTGCACTTGTGAAATGCTTGTCGAAAGCAATTCAGAAAAACTCAACACCCTTTTATTTTTAATTGCATATGAGCAATTTTTAATTCCAGAAAGCATTTGGGTGAAGGCAAATATAAGTAAACTCCTTGTGGGCTTCAACTGGAAGATTGTGAGCACATGCACAAGCTTTTGAAAGGGGTTTTGCATGCAATGACTTCCTCCCTAACTTTGGTGCCAACACTTGCTAAAAATAATTAAAAGAAATCAGCTTTTGGGCATGAAGTTATGCCAAAGTGGGTCACACTTTTTAGCTAGAAGTTGTGCGAAAAACATGAGGGCGGGAAGTGTTAAATGTCAACTCCGCTGTGCAGCCCCAAGTTTCATACTTTTCACTTTAGTCATGATGTTAAACTCTAACCTCAGGCAGCCTCAAAAAGTGCAACTTGCATGGGTGAATTAACTTAATTTTGTGTGAAAAACATGAGGAGCAGCAGCATCGTTAAAATTCACCTTGCCATACAATTCAAATTCCACGCTTTCCACTTAAGTTATGATGTTAAATCTCAACTGTCAGCAGCTCAAAGTTTCACACTTTTCACTTGAGTCATTGTGTTAAATTCCAACCTACCAGGCAGCCCCAAAAAGTGTGACTTGCACTTGGAAGTAAATAAAATTTGTGTGAAAAACATGAAGGGAAAACAGTGTTAAAATTCACCCCACCAGGCAGCTTTCAAATCCCACACTTCCCACTTAAGTCATGATGTTAAACTTTAACCTACCGATAACTCCAAAAAGTACGACTTGCACTTGTAATTCACTTCCCAAGTTTGGCGTGGAAATCCAAGGTAGAAGGCAACTTGGAATTACGACTTGCACTCCAAGAAGATTTTTTCCATTTTTTCCCAAGTATAGAATAAAATTTTCCACTTTTGGAAAGGGTCCGAGAAGATGTAGTGGCAAAAACTTGCAAGTGCCATAACTTTCACTCCGTGGCTCCGTTTTTGGTGTCGTTTTTTTTTTTCTAAAAGTGCATATTTTCTCGAGCTCTATGCATTGGTGGTAGTATTTTTCTTATTTTCATAAAATCCATTATTGCACCTTTTTGGACCAAGCAACCTCTTGCAATCTCCTGAAGGAATCCTGAGCTCTGGTCACCTCCGGAAAAGGTCTGGCAGGAAGAATGAATAGGCTATGGGGATTTCCGAATGAAAAATGGAGAAAAACCAAAACACAGACAAAAAGAAAGAAAAACAAAACCCAAAAGAAGTTGTGGGCAATTGCTCAAATTTTTTCTCCAATTAGCTGATCTAAAAAAATTCTTCCCCTTAGTGAATGTTCTGCGGTAATAATGATGGGGTGAAGTGCTTTATATAACCTAAATCCTCCAATTTTAGCTCAATCTATTTTAAAAGAACTTTATTTATTTAATATAAAAATAAATAAAATGCTTTCAGACAAAGCCTGACGAAGGAATTGAGTGAGCTTCAACATGTGGGTATTTGGCGAATGTGGCTTTTATAACTCTCTAGGATACCTTAGAGCAATGCAAACAACTGCAGACAAAACAAAACATGACTCGTTACTTAAAAAGAACGAAAAATTTAAAAGGGGTAGTCCCAGATTTTAGGGTGAAATCTCAGGGACACCATGATCATAAGAAAAGTAAAAGGGGATCTTATCCCCCTTAAATTTGATCTAGAAACTATATAAAGAGTAACCTTTCCAATCCTAACCTCCACCATACTCTTATGATCCCAAAACCACCCCTTCTCACCTATTTCCCATGGGTTACAAAGGCCTCATTTTGATACTAGTGTATATTCCATGGCTATCTCGTCGCCTTAGTGAGATAATCCATAATTTCCTCGCTCTCCCTTGATTCATCAACCTTTCCCCCTTTCAATGTCCCTTGATCTATAATTATAATTGATCTATCTTTCGCAACACCTCCTTCCGCAAACCCTAGCTCCGATTCTCCTTCCATCACTTCAATAATATCAACTCAAATGTGACCTTGTTTACATATTCTATAGCCTATTACTTATGCTAGTTGTGTGTGTGACACCATTGTGTCCCTTCAAGATGAAATGGTCTTCATGCATTACTTTTTGGTAAAATAAAATTTCGAAACAGATTAGATAAAGATCTAGGGACTTGTTTGAGATTGTATGTTACACATTATCCTATGAAAGAGTTTCCTTATGAAAGAGTTCTTGCAATTTCGATCTCACCCACTATAAGAAGAGGAGTCACTATTACAACGACCAACAAATATGATCTAAATATTGAGACCGAATATTCATATGAGATAGTAAATATGAATGTCAGCTTATGAAGAATGAGTTGCTCAAGGATTGTTTCAACTACCTAAGTTTTAGTTTGGTATGTATTACAAATAGTAATTTCTCGATTAAATTTCATAAATTCATATCAAATTGTTGTATAATTTTGTTTTTATTGGAAAATAATGTCAGTATCTTTATTTTTATTTACAAATCTGTTATTAATTTTGACATTGTCTTCCATATATCATAAAATCTAAAAATACCATAGAAGTTACAAACAAAGTATTTATATTAATATAGAGCCATGGAAACTTTGCAAAATATGTGAACTAAAAATTACAACTCAATTGTTTCATAAAAAGTACAATATTACAAATTGCAAAGACAGATGTTTTATATCTCATTCTTTCTAAATCTCAAGAGTGTTTGTCTACATTTCCATTGCAAAGATTCTCCTTCACCTTGCCTTGTATTATCTTTTAAAGCTCTTGATTTAAGAAGATCCTCGGCTATGGAATTGATATTGGCAATATTTTCCTAATCTTCAATGGCCATATATCCTATTGAAAGAAAACTTGGATATGTATCCAATTTTTGCTTGTTTAATATTTCTAGATCCATGTCGTGATTCTTAATTATCTTCTTCAATGTATAGTTTTGTTTATTTAAAAGTATGATTTTTTCCTTCAATGAAATAGTTGCATTTAAACTTTTATGCGCGTTTTCAAATGGACATCAAGGATTAGTGGTTCATTCTTTAATTTTTCTATTTTGAATGTAATTGAACAAAGAAGTATACTTAGATAATAATTACAATAACTAAAATGTAATTTTCAAAAAGACTAGAACTTACCACAACTTTTTCTTTTTCTAAATTTGCAATTAGGGCAAGTTCTTTCTCTTTAACATGTTTGCTATAGTAGTTTTGGGATTCAACATTTGAATTTTCCAACATGTTCAAAATGATATCCAAAACATTATCATTGTAGTCATTACTAAAAGAAATGACAATTGATATAACTTGATTCACTAAAACATCAATCTTTGTTGGTTGATTTTGAACTAATGAATATACAAAGTTTTATGGGATTGGTGGTGAAAATGGGAATTATTTCCTTTATCGAAAATTTAGCTCGAAACTACCATATTTTCAAATTATCTATATCATGAAGAATGATTTTATTAATAAATACATACCTACTATCTTATGATAAATTATGTAACCAAAATGAAGATATTTCATCATCGATTATGGAAGTTGTGGAGGAGTAGGTTTGTTGGATGGTGAATTAGATGTCTATAGTTATTGTAAAATAGATTGAGGCACTTGTGAACCCCGAATCATACCATGGGGATTGAAAAACCAATTGAGGCCCCACTCTCAATCCCCAAAAATTCATCCTCAAGATTAATTTGGTGTAAAATTGTGGTTCCCATTGCACTACGGAGACCACCAAGAGAATGATTGGGAAACTCTATAGTTGTTAAGTGCACTGTGCCACCACTATGGGTTATAAGCAAAAATTGTTTCCCCTTAGTTTGAACGTGGTTGAGTGGAAATGATGGCAGATCATTTTCCTAAAAGGAGGGGAACCGCAAAAATAAAATGTCATGAACAAATGGAAAATAAAAACATAATTCAATGTTAATTTAAAATACAAGAAAAAATTAAATGAAAAGTAATGTACCTTGTTGAAATGGAGAATAGTATTCCATTCTTGATGTTTGTTAAAACCTTGAGGTTGGTTGATGTTTGGAAGTTTAATAAAAAGTGTTAGAGGACATTGCAAATATGAAATGATTAAAATAAAATAATGTACAAATTAAAATTTGAAATAATGTATGATGTTTCATTATTCATAACTTGACATTAGGAATACTAACAACTAGTGAGGAAGTTTGGTGAACATCCAATGGAGGGGGCACAATAGAACTCCTCATGCATTTTTGTCTGTAATATGCATTAATAGATGATTTTGCATCAATGTCTTAATCAAGAGCCCTTAGGAGGTTTATGACCTCTCACCGTATCTTGTTTTCTTGTATAAGATGCAATCAATTTTTTATGTAAGAAGTGAAGAGAATATTAGTTCTATTAAAGTCAAATAATTACATGGAATCATTTTGGAATAATTTAATTCAAAGTAAACTAACCTCCTAGTCTACATTGGAAAATGATTGTAGGTTCACCTTTTCATGGAGTGCAACGTAATATTCATGTTCTGCAACTCATGGTAGGCCTCATAATATAAATCAAGTACAAAATTGATACATGAAAATGTAGATTTCTCATTGCAAATAACACATATCAAATCATTTTTAATCCCGTTGGATAAATATGTACACCAATCATATTGTTTTCCACTAAGAGAATGGGGGTGCACACAAAAACTAGTATGGAGTGTCTAATTGTCTTCCTTGCAATACTATTCTTTCCTAAAAAAATTCAATCATGGCTTGCAAAAATGTATGTGCTACACATTGCACCAAAAGTACCCTTTTGATCGATTTTTGATAGATGTTACAAAAGAAAAAATCTTATTATTAACAAAAAAATCATGAATTGAACATGAATTATAGATTAAAAAATATTACCATTGATCTATAATCCATAATGGGACTCCAAATACTTTTTGTCTTGATCTGAGAGCAACACTTTGGTTGTGATAGTGTTCACATTTGTATGTGGCAGCCTTGTTAAGTGGTGGATGTATTTTGATGTCATTCCAAATGAAAAATTACATGATGGGATTGGGATGATGAACTTCGACTCTGCACTTTCATAGTTGGATAAAATATAATTCAACAAATAAGTGTCCATATAAAATTGAGGCATGTAAAGAAGGCCTAAAAAAATTCATGTGTCCATCCAAATTCTTGAATGTTTCTTTTAGTTTTAACATGTTGATTATTTGTAAACACATTAGGTTTTTGTATTGATGTTAGGTTTTGTGAGAGGAAGGATGGGGAAACTATTTTTGGGAGGATAGTAAAAAGTTTCTTTTTGCGATGGTAAGGTTGTGATAGGTTACCAAGGTTGGGGAACAACAAAAATATGTTGAGAAAATAAATAAATAACGGTCTTTGTGTATATTTATAAACCAACGAGGACACATGGTGACCTCTAGTTGGTTGAGCAACATACACGTGTGGTGCACAATTGGCATGCTACGAGAAAATGAAAGGATGTAATTTACAAACAACCAGTTGGACACTATAATCAACCAGCTGCATGTTACATCTATACAAATGTCCAAAACCATACACAACCATACAAATGTTTGTCTACATCAAAATATTAATCTACACTTATACAAACATATGTTTGCATCACCGACATCAATTTGCAACCATGAAAATTTCAGTCTACATCACATGCATTTATCTCGCACCCATGCAAACATTTGTCTACATCAATAACAATCATCTACATCATTGACAATTGCCTACACCAATACATATATCTGTATGTATATGTACAACAATCATTTGTATTTTAGATGTCTATTTGTGTTCATTGAGGCTTGTACAAAAATTTGTTACGTTTTCCTATCGTTTCATGATTCAAACTTTCAATTCTCCTACGTAACTATACAACTTCCTCTCCTTGTCACCATGATTTTGAAACACATATAAATTATCTCGCCAAAAAAAATCCAATCTGATTTTTCTAATAAATCTTAATTTTTTTCCTTATTTTGAGCTTTGAAGATATAATGACAATGAATTATGTATTTATATCTAGTTTTAACATGATGTGTGATTTCCAAAGTTTTCTTTTAGTCGTGTAATTTCTATAAATAAAATTGCTCAAGTCTTTTATTTTATCTTGTATGATTATAAAATTAAATAGTACAACTATTCGAAAAAAGGTAGTGTGGAAGCATGCCACACAATCCATCACGTAAGGCCATATACATGGCCCAAGAATAAATTTTACATAAAGGAAAAACTAAATAAGGAGTTGCAAAACTAGAATATTAAGAAAAATAACAAATCCTAGTTTGAGGAGGGTGCCTATCATCATATATTTAACCCAATCATTGGTTGAACGGTCGCTCCTCAACGATGGGGTCATAACCATAAGTGGTTACATTTTTCGATTACGCCTTTATATTTATTTGACCCCACGCTTGATTCGCTATTGAGAGATATACAACACTAAAGCAAAGAGAACTTTTTCAAATATGAAGTTCCTAGCCACCATGGTGAGAAGGTCAAGATTCCCACCCCCAATAATGAGAGTTTGAGGGAGAGTGCTAACGAGGTAGAGATCCCCACCTAGATCATATGTGAGAGAAATGAAGAGATTGACTTTGGTGGTGTCATCTCTCTCGAGTGCTTTCCAGAGACAATGAAGATGGTGGAATAGTACATGCCACATTATAGGAGAATACACCTAGTGATCCAAAAGGGTTTTTAGATGAGCGACCTCTAACACCACCTTTTGAGACCATAATTGAATCTACAATAAAACATTTGAAATAATCATATCTTTATTATAAGTTAAAAGACATCAATCAATAATAACGAAATATAAGAAAATTACTTTCTTTCCAAATAGAAAAATAATTTCAACTCTAAAAGTATGACAAAACTAGGAAAATCAGTAGGAAGGAAAGGACAACCACCTAACAAGGTAATTTTCAATATGAAGGGTTATGACCTAAGTGGTTTGAAAAATCATGAATCCAAGAGAAAGTAATTTAAACTTTCTAAAAAAACCATAAAAGGTACATAAAAATTTCAAAATGACTACAAAAAGGGTAGATATGATGAGGGACCCATAAATGAGTAAGTAATATCCAAGGAGAAGACCTTGATAAAATATACACAAAGAAAAATGAGTAATTTTGTGCTTAAGAACAAGGGGGCATTAAGTCTTAGGCAAACTAGGCAACTGCCTAGGGCGCTAGAAATTAGGGGGCACCTAAATATAAATATTTCCCTTATTAACAATTATTTTTAGAACTTAACATTAAAATAATTTACGAAGATTCAATAGTAATTAATTTATTGATATTATTATATTGCAACATAAATTTCACACATACAAATAAAATGTACTATAATATTTGTACAAGTAAAAATGACATATTTTTAAGCTCATATGATTTTGTTGGTATTGTTACCCATTCTTTGATGTAGCATAAAATTATTTAAGTGTGTAATATTTATAATAAAAATAATTTATTTTTGGTAATGTCACTTGTGTAGCCAATAGGGGTGGATATAATTGAAGTAAAGAAATATTTAATTCTCTAATTCTATTTTTTGTGGGAAATGTCTATTATTGTTATAATGGAGGAATTGGTAGGTCTAGTCCAAATACCACTCTTCAAAAACCATGGGAGATACATAATTATTTTTATTGCTACATGAAAAAATGGGGCTATGTTCAAGTTTGAGTCCCATCACCTACTTGATATTCATAAATCGGATTTGCAAGCAACCTTGTATAAAAACATGTATTTGTTACATTTTGAGTCTCTCCTACGATTAATTCTTTCAATCCACGGAATATTTCACATCCTTCTATGATGATTTTATATGATATTTTTATTCTTTATATATAGTGGTTTCTATAGTTTTTATTTATTATGATCCTATGATGCAAATTTTAAAATATGAGAATGTAGTTGTCCTTTATTTATTTATTTGATGGGAAAAAAATATTAACTAAAATTGTGAGAAGGACGTCCACACAAATTATTGCCTAGGCGCTCCTCGCTTTTAATTCGATCCCGCTTAAGAATAACATTCTAGACTCTGTATAAAACCTTTTAATCACTTAGAGAGGATGAGTTTAAGGGACCAAATATTTATTAATCTTATCCACCATAGAGAGTTTTGGAGATAATAATTCATAGCCCTTTGCCGAGTGAATAGTTTGTGAAAATCATCTCAAGAAATTATATTCAATCTTTCCATCACAACCATGAAGAAATCTAATTGATTTTGTGGATCATTTCAATAGGGATAACTTCTAAAACTTCCTCATACAATTCTTGACCATTGTTTGTTGGTGAAAGAACCCTAAACTTTACAAAGCAAATTGCATGACTAAACAAGGAAAGCTAACACCATTTCCATCCATCTAGCCAAGGTTCTAAGTCTAGGAATGTAACATTAAGATAGAAGCTTAAAAGAATACTTAACTAGTATGAAAACAATACAAAATCTAATTAAACATACCTACTAAAATATTTGAATTACCTAACATGGGCCTAAATATACCTAAGAGGGCAATCAAATGGTTATGGTTGCTACTCCAAACAATGGTGAAATGACCTCTCCAAACGACTTGTTAAGTCACTTTAGATTATTCATCTACTAACCTTGTTGAAGGTTTTAGGCAAATATTGAACTTGCCTTATAGATCATATGTATTATATGAGATGCAAATCAAAGCATGGTGTAAAGTATAAAGGAATGAGGTGCACTCTTTTTATAGTTTTCCTTTTGGGAGAAACTTGTATTTTGGTGCATGTGGGACTAAAAGCCCCAAATTAGATTAGAATTACTAATCATGATTAGGCCTTGCTAATCACAATTAGTGAATTACCAAGTGATTAAGAGGTGTGGAGCCTTAATCGACCACTTAGGGTCAACTAGGAGGCTAGGATAAGCTTTTGAAGCTTGCTGAGACGTTGTGGAGGTGAATGGGGTGATTTTGAGTGGTTGGAAGAGGGGTTTAAGCCAATACTAGGGTATATTGACCAAAACAAGGGCAAAATAGGCTTAATTAGCTTATAAATGCTAATTGTCTGTTTTGAAGAGGATTTTGACTTACGATTCATCGTAAAGTGGCATCCTTGAATGTGAAAGAGGTTTGGTGATCAACGAAGTGTTTGTTAACCACCAAAGTGGCAAGAAACATTAGTTAATTAGTAAAGAGCACTAATTATAACGAAATTGGGAAGAATAAGAGTGATTTGTGTGCATTTTGGCAATAAGATTGCAAAAGTGAAATTTAGGTGTCTACATTTGCACTGTTTGAGCTGAAGTTAGTGACTTCACTTCAAACATAGTAGAGACAAGCAAATAGGTAAATTTTTGAAGAAAAATTAACAGGATAGATAAAGAAGATGCCCTCTCAAGTGTCGAGTGGGTGATAGAAGAAGTCAATCAACGATAAAAAATATGATTGAAATGGATAGAAGTAAATAGGTTAGAATGGGTGTGAAACCTTTAGGTATTGAGAAGAGATAAGGATGGGGATAAACGTGGCTATTTATTGCCCTTGAGTGAGTTTGAGGAGAAAAAATAGTAATGCTAATAAATGATAATGGAGAAGAAATTATTAATGGAGAAATATAAGACAAGTCCATCCTTTGCATCCAAATTTTTCCATAAGCAACCGGTTTATATCATTTTTCCCCTATGTCTACATCATCAACCTTTATTTAAAATAAACAAAAGTGTAAGATAACATGAAAAATTAAATTACTAACAATTGTTTACTTCTAAAAATGTGTAACTCCATGCAACATACATTATGCAATGCAATACAAGAAAGTAAAATGATATTTAGCTCCATACAACATCCATTTATGCAATGCAATACGAGAAAGTAAACCAACTAACCTAATAGAGAAACCAAGATAATCACACTTATTCAAAACAACTAACTTGTTACACCCAAGTTTTTTGTTATCAAGTCAGAAGTTCCCAAATGTTTGTGTTGTAACGACAAGGGTTAAAAATGATGCCCCAAGAAACAACACATGCAAGGGAAAAATGAAGTCCACAAGTAGTCCGATGGAAAAATATTCATGCACTACAACATAGTCTCGGAAACTCACCACCGCATGGGAGTACCGATGTAGTATGCAACCGATCTTTTGTTAATGGGGGTAGATCACGATGATCTGCAAATCGTTTGAGACAAGAAACAAGCAAGAACCATAGAAAGATGCTTTTGCAAGACATATTTCAATGTTCAAGGATGATGCAATTGACACAGGTTTTAGCTGCATATATGTTGTTTACCATTTTTTTGTAAAATTTTAAATTTTTATAATTTTTTGGATTTTTAATAATTTTATCAATTTTTTTGAGAAACTTTTGATTATTTTAATTTTAATTTTTTTATTCTTATTATCATTTTATTTTATTTTATTTTTATAGAAGAAATAAAAAAGTCGCGAGACAACGTTAAAAGTGGCCGCAAGGCAAAACAATGCCCCGTAGTAGAAAAGGTCACCAGAAGCAAAAATATGCCCCAACGTAGTAAAAACGTGCAAAAATAATTATTTTTAAAAAAATAATCATCGTGGCTAGTGTTAGAGGAATTTTAGAAGATACACGCGGTCTCAAGGCACTTTGGGAGCAAGAAACACACCGCGGGAGGTAGAAATGAGCATATAAGCCACTGCGGCAAGTTATTTTACCACATTTGCTTATCCTTTGACTATTGAATTGAGCTCTAACCTACGGAGGAAATGGCAAGGATAGTGAATCGAAGGCACCATGTAGACCTCGTGAGGGACTACCTAAGACTTCCAGTGGATGGACCACAGTACACAATTCTCCCTTTTACCTTGGCAATTCAAATTTTTGAATTTTTAATGAAAATATGCATTTTTAGGTTAATTTAGGGCAAAACGGGGGCGCCTATGCTAGTTGTGCTTATGTATTTTTTTTTTCTTCATAGCATGGGTGCACAGGGGACTGTGCTAGCTTCTTCTTTTGGCCTAGAATTTTGTGAAATGTGTGTGCCAAAGATGGGTTCCTGGGTGCCTATGCTAAGCAATTTCTTTTTAGTTTTGTTTGCCAACATGGGTGCAAGGTGCTGTGCTAAACATATTTGAATTTTTAGATTTGTTTTAGATGTGTTTGTGAGCATGGGTGCATGTGTTGAATAAATTTTTCAATTTTTTCAATTGTGTTGCAAGCAAAATGGGCGCTGTGCTAAGCCAGTTTTTTAATTTTTATAGTTTTGTTGGCCAACATGGGTGCCTGTGCTAAGCCAGATTCTTTATTTTTTTGAGTTTTATTAGCCAGCATGGGCGCCTAGACGCTTGTGCTAAGCCAATTTTTTTATTTTTTGAGTTTTGTTGGCTAGCATGGGCCCTGAGACACTGTTTCGAGCTAGTTTTGAGTTTTTTGAGTTTTGTTAGCCAGCATGGGCACCTGCGTTCATGTGTTGAGCCAGTTTTGAGTTTTTTGAGTTTTTTTAGCCAGCATGGGTGCCTAGGCACCTATGTTAAGCCATTTTTTAAAAAAATTTGAGATGCTTTGTAAGCATGGGTGCTTGGGCGCCTGTGCTTCAAGCAACTTTTGCAAATTTTTGAGATTTCCTTTCCAACATGGGCACTTGGGCGCATGTGCTTAGAAAGTTTTGTAAATTTTTACATGCATTGAAGTGAGCTAGCATGGGCACTGTATTGTTACCTAGTTTGCGTTTTCTTGGCTTGTGTGAGGCAACATGGGTGGCTAAATGTGTGCTGACCATCGCTTTCGTGATTTTTGACATTTTGTGCTATAACATGGGCACTGTGTGCAATGTTTTTAATTTTATTTTTATTTTTTGACTACGCATGATTGAGCAAGTGGCCATGTTGAGAACATGGCGTTGGTGCACACATAGGGGGGCGCTTACGCATGAAAGGCAATTTTAAAACTACTTTTAGGAAAAAACTTAGTTTTTAGCAAACCCCACGTAGAAGAAAAAAGTGAACTATAGAGAAATTTAACGATGAAATAGAAGAATAACACACTAAAATTAGACTTTTTAGAAGAAATTGTATGGTAGAATAGAAAGATAGATTACAAAAATTGACTTAATTGGCTCTGTAGCTATATTTGGACGCGTTTAAGGACGCAGTGAAAATGATATGCACCACTTGACTTTCAAGGTGACATTTGGAAATTTAGACTAGATTTTCCTAGAGATCACCTTGGAGGTGACAAGTTTATCCTATATATCCCGCATGCCCCATATGTCTTTCTATCACATGCCTACTCACATCCTTAATTGAGAGATGTCGCCGCGAGATTAAAACCTTCCGATTTTCAATCGGTGAGATGAGCGTGACACTAGAGGATGTTTGGCATCCTATAAGTTCCGATCCAAGGGCGTTTGATTACTTATGATGGTCTCTCGGACTGAGTTAAGCACTATATAGCAATGATATTTTGATTGACTAACATTCCCGCCAAGGCCCATAGAAAATGTGGTTAGGAGATGTATGGTCGACACATGGCTAGGACGGATCCCTATATACTTATTAGCTAGCTTTTCAAACGGTGTGTTGCTACCCGAAAAGACAGTGCCCGATTTTCCACAGGGTCTCATTAGAGTGATCCACGAGCTACTTCATAAAGCAGAAGTCTACATGAGGTTCAAAGTTGTATATTGGCTCACTTATATTCTGAATTACATTTGATAGCCGATCATGGTCGAGAGGACATTGGGCCTTGTTATTTTGTTGAGATGTGGGCTTGGGACCATAAAGCCATTGGACTTCCTTTAGGATCATTGAGAGCTCATGTTCACAGAGAGCCTTCTCTCCTAGGCTAGGTTCCTGATGGAGATTATATTCGCTGCCATAGGGGAGACATAAATTACTTCCGACGAGCATTCGATGAGCTACAACCCCACATGATCACCTGACGACCATACAAGCTCTATCAATGGCCATAAGATGTAGATGAGTTGGGGACATCTACAGTAGACCACTTTATTATTGGGAGCAGGAACCACATCTTAGAGTGGTATAGGGTGGACTAGGTTCAGCGTCAGTTTGGTCTTATCCAGGGGATTCCTGGCAATGAGATGTGGTACACATGTTGCTACAGAGAGATTTTTGATATGGGACCGCAGATTAGGTTGGACCAATCTCATTGCAATCTTTTCACAAGTAGTCTCACATCCTTAGGTATAATGGGTGCATATAGTAGATTTGAGTACTACACCGGGAGACAATGCAAATGGCGTGGTATGCACTAGTGCTGCCACGTTATTGTCTATTCCTCGTGAGATATTAACTACGGCTCCCAGCATGATGATCGTGGATCCGATTTAATGGTAGAGGCACAGAAATACACAAAGACATGTAGTACTATACATGGGGGTACTAGTTTAGGATCCAAGATGGGGGACCTTTATCACCCCCTCATGTGAACAACACAATCCACTTTCCAGAGGAGAGGACCAACATGATGAGGATATTTGGAGGACTTTTTTACTAACGTATTTGAATGTTATTTATTTTTGAAACATATTTGAATGTTTTTATTTTCTAGAAGTTTTCTGAAGCTATGTATAGGAAATGAAGAAACGTGGATGCCCCCAATGATAGATGGGATGTACAAGGGTAGAAATGCCATGCGTATGCACAAGAAAGTGAAGATGTGAAATTGCCCCCAGCGTTAGATGGGAATATTCAAAGGAAAAATCTTCACATGTAGAAGTTGGATCAAGGCCAATATGGATAGGTTCAACATGATGATGAACGTAACCCAATGATGTGTTAGGAAGGAGCAAGGATGCCCCAGTAAGCTGGCCAAGAAGCACATGATAGAAAGAAGTGGAAGATTGTTTTTGTGAAGGGGACAAAGGTGTCCGAAAACATGGAAAAAAATGAAATATTATACACATGGATGTTCTAAACAAAGTAGAAGAATAATGTGAATGTGAATGAATGTATCTTAGAAGCCTCATGATGAAGAAGTGATTAGCCAAAGGCATGAATCATGAGACAAGATACAAACTAGAGTAAGAGTTTGAACAAGGTCCAAAAAAAAGACACTTGGTAACATACTAATCTTGTTTTCTCATAGAGATCTAGTGTGTGCACGTGGAAATTTATTACCTCTTGGAGGGAAGATTTGATAGACAATAAGTGAAGACACCCTAGCCAATGTGTAGGAATGATTTATTTTTCAAAGTTGATTTTTATGAATGGATTGTGGAAGGAGAGTCATACATTGCTCTCATTGCTAACCAGACATCCATAGCCCCGATGGAGATGCATTTGATTCTAATCACAACATTTCTCTACTTCTAGTCAGGCATCCATATAGCCCAGTAGAGATTATTGGAAATACCCCAAGAGAGTTATATATCAATTTGATTTTTCTTTTAGCTTTCTTTCAGCTTTGTGCTTTTTGATTTGATTGATTCTTTTTCTTTCTAAAAACTTATTTCAGCTCTCTTGTTTGACAAGGGGTTAAGAACCATTGATGGCTTGATGGAAGGAGGTGGAAGTGATTGTGATGATGACATTGGCTAGTGTCAACAAATATATCCAAAATTTCTTTGCAACAAGTTTTTAGATGTTGATTGTGATAGGATCTCTAAGAGGTCAGTCATTCTTTAATTTACCAAGGTGATAAAATACCAAGGTCAAATGGATACCATAGAGATAAATGTCACAAAATGCGTGTGAATAGGCTAACCAAAATATCACCGAAGGGATGAAAATGGTAGGAAGACTTGCTAAAAGAATAAAAGAAGGGAAGAAAGAACATCCATGTGTATGCAATACACTGATTGCAATGTTTGATCTTTACCTTTGATTTTTTTGAATGTTTTCTCATTTTTTTATATTTTTGATTTTTTTTTTTTGAAAGGTGGGACCAATAAGGTCACTTGGCGTGATAAGATCCAACAACAATGTTAGCAATTTCCTTGATAAGGAAGACTAGGCATGTTTTCTTATCAAGAGTCATATTATCCCCAATCTCAATGATCGTGGTGAGCTCATACTCAATAGATGACTGTGTTTTATCATGAAACATGGATTTTGTGTGGGAGCTTGAGGTCCCTATCTAGAGGTTTATACACTTTACGCCATACTTGATGGGTGCGTTGATGTGCATTTTTGAATAGTGTGTTTGATTCTAAACTTTAAGATTGTTTAAATTGTTGTGAGCTTTGGAGCTCTTGGAATTATTGATCTGAGCCTGATGAAGGAACCATTTTGGTTTCTTATAGCTACTACATGACTTTTATGATCCCGAGAAGTGGGAGAAGAAAGTGGACGAATAGAATTGATGTGAGAAATGATGGTGGGTTTTCCACAATCATTGATAGAAGAAAAATATGATGGATGTGAAGGATACGGTCCAAGAATTGAAGAGGATGGGCTACTGGAGGTGTCCCATAGACTGAAGATAAAGGACTACAAGGATGTGGCCCTAAGATTGAAGATGAAGGACTTCTAGGGCATCCCATAGATAGAAGATGAAGGACTACCTAGGAGGTGTCCCATATATAGAAGAAGATGGGATACTAGGACATGGGCCAAGAATCAAAGATGAGGGACTTCTAGGACGTGCCCCCATAGACGAAGATGGGCTACCAGAGGTGAGCCACACATATAGATGATGTGGGGCTACTTGGAGGTGGCCCACATATAGAAGAAGATGATGGGCTACCAGGTGGTGACCCAAGGTAAGATTTGATGGAGGAATCTGATAGATAAAGAATGATTAGGTAATGAGAAGATAGGTTGTGGATCAATGCTAGACCCAGGCATTTCATCACCCAATGAAGAATGTGAAGATGGAAGAATAAGAGGAGGATCATGTTCGATGATCTTAGGGTCTTCCTCTATTTTTTCTGAACAAAAAAGCATCAATCTCTTCCTCCCAATACGTGAACATGATCTTAGGGTCTTCCTTTGTTTTTGAAAAAAGGCATCAATCTCTTCCTCCCAATATGCGAATGTATCGAGGTCTAAAGAGGTTTCTTGCTTGCAAACTTCTAGAGGAATGTCTTCATGTACCCTCATAAATTCTCTAATGGCTTCTTCATTCTAAAATGAATCAATCGGTGTGGGTAGTTTTTCTACCACAAGAGGTTGATTGGATGAATGTGACATGGGAGTCGACTTGGATGATTGATTAGAAGGACTTTGAGTCGAGAGAGCTCTTCGACGAAGAAGGGGTCATTGAGGCGACTGAGAAATGGGGTCCTATGAAGACATAGGAGGACCATGACTTAGGAGTCATATTAGAGGAATAATTTGGATTGGAATCTTTAGAAGAATCAAAAGACTTAGAATCATTGGGATTGGAATCTTCAAGAATCAAAGAATCATCATACCACTTACCATGAGTTGAAGATGGGGGAAGAGGTAAGTGAATGGGTTCTTTAGCATGAAGAATCAAATGAGGTCTAGTTGTGATAGGCATCCTTTGATGGGAATGTTGAAACCTAGGTTCCTTACTGTCATAAGTATGTAGAACTGCATGATAATCAGTCTTTTCGGCACATGCCTAGACATAGATAGTCCAGGGGATATCACAGGGGTTATTGTGTTGACATGTTCAACATAGTGTATCTACACAACCAATGAGAGCATCAAAATGATTCTCCTCATTAGACACATAATTAACATTCTTGTCCTGATTATGTTTAGGAAAAGTCTTCATATTGGGGGATTTGTTAGGAGTGGATGAATCCATCTCCACATCACCACTTTTGATTAAGTCTTGGATGTAGTGTTGCAACTTCAAACACTTATCTATTTTGTGACCTTTAACACGGTGGAATTGGCAATATTCATTATCTCTAAACCATGATGGTTTAGGTGTGTCATCCTCATAAGGCGTAGTTTCAGGATATCTAACCATATTAACCACCTCTAGTTGTTTTAGTATTGATGACATTGAGTCAGATAGAGGAGTGAAAGTACGATGCTTATACTCCATAGGTGGAGCTCCCTTTGCAAGCTTCAAAGGAGTGTTGTTTTGAATGGATTTGTACTCATTTAGAGTCTACTATCCCATCACTAACAACATTTTTGTTCCTATTAGGGAAAAAAATTGTTTTTCATTAGATTTAGAATCATTATGATCATGGGAGAAAGGTTTTAGAGTCCCCTAGCTAACAATGCTTTTTCAATTTGACTCCCTTTTTCGATTACCTCTTCAATGTGTTGCCACAATGCATTTGCAAGTGGAACATAATGTCTGGATGGAGGTTGGGAAAAATATATTGATTAACTACTTTTCGGGTATGGAGCAAGGAAAGCGGCTAGCTAATCCTCTCCATCATTGTAAAAATGCAACAAAGTTTTCATTATTTCTTTGTTTGGCATTGCAGAGATCTAACATGGTGACATCATTCTCTATATTAAAAGAGAAGTGTCATACAAAAATTTTCTACTAGTTCTGGCCATGTTGATATGGATCCCTTAGGGATGTGTACAAACCATTCTAGACGTCGTTGCTCCTAAACTTCATGGAAAGAGGCATAAGATAATTGTCGTTGAATGCCACCTCTTGACATGCCATATAAAAATATTTAATATGGTCACGAGGGTCACCTTTTCCCTTATATTTGTCAAATTTTGGAAAATCAAAGTGTCTTGGGAAAGGTACCTGTAGCATGGCTTTTTCAAATGGGTAGGGACATAACTCATCAACCGATACTTCTTGTTATTGTTACCGGTTTGGCCCTCTTGTAATGCTTGAAGGGTGTTCTTCATAGTAGACCATTCTTGGTGGAAGAGTGGTCTTGCATGGGTGGTGGCATAGGTCTATACAAAGGGTTAAGCCTAGGTGTATTCCCACCCCTATTTTTGGAGAAAAAAAATCTCATAAGGATCTCTTTGTGTCTCTCCCATCGAGGAGTGTTTATTGGGAACTCGTGAAACAAAGCCTTAGGTTTTTCCTTTGGTATAGCTTGTTTCAAACTTTTGGTTGTTCCTTTTGTATATGCAAAGCCAAACTTGCCAATTGGTGAGTGAGGGCTTGGACTTGTTGTTCTAACGTCACCTCTTGAATGGGTATTTCATGTTACGATCTTTCATTAGGGGGAGGTTGTGCATGATGAACATGTTCTTCATGGTCTTCACAACAATTTTAATAGGAGGTAAATGATAGTCTCCATCATTTTTGAAAGGTACTTCCTCATTATTTTTCATGCGTAAAAGTAGAGGCATGACACATGGTTTAATATGTCATCTATATGGTGATGAGGATGTTCCACTTCTCTTCCCTCGAACCATTGTGGAAATGAGAGAAGGGTCCACCGTGGGAGGTAACTTAGCTCCTAGTTCCATAACACGCATAAGAACCTCATGTTTGTTTTGAAAAATGTAATCATCAAAATTGGTGGGAGGATGCTCTATATTCATATGAGGAGAATCTTCCTCTCCACCACTATGGTCAACCATGAGATTATCCTCTAAAAGAGGGTTGTCACCTCCAAATATATCGGTTCCTAATCTTTGGGATCCCATCCTCATAGTAGGCATACTCGAGATAGGAAATACAACGTGAAGAATTTCCACTAAGGTTTACTAAAAAGGGACCTTAGTCAAATTTTTTGCAGTGCATAACGACACTAAATTGCCAAAACAAGGTGACTATAGAATAGCCACAAAATTGATAGATCAAAGAAAATGTGAACTAAAGAATAATGAACAAGCTACCCTAACGTAAGGTAATATATGACACAAGTTTTCCTTAGAATAATACAATGACGTACAATGCTCAAAATTTAGTTACACCAAATAGTTTATTCTCTAAGATTTCATCTAGATAGGTTTTGACCAAATAGTGACAACACAATATCACCAATTAGGTCAAGTTTGCAACAAACAAGGCCTAAATGATAAGAGAATGTTGACGTGATCTTCTAACAAGATATACTAAAAGCCAGTTTCTAAACACTAACAAAGTCTAAGCTTTGTAAAATGGATGATACAAATGTGAGCAACGTATAACAATGTTATTTGGACACGTAATCAAACTTTACGAAAAAAGATTTTAGTATCAAAATGACACTATAGTGATGCTAACAAAGTAACCTCAACACTCACAAAACTCAAGACAAAGCTAGGGTGTAAAAACTATGTCTAAGTATATCAAGAAATTTCTTATGCGTGTGAGCAACATAACCCTACAATATAGAGATTTAGGCCTAATTTCACAATGGAAACAAGACATAAATATCTCAATTATATGGCTATAATGTGGGCAGCGTAACAACTCAAAAGAAGACAAGGATGAAATCACCTAACTACGATGATAATAAGTCTCAAATATGGGTTTTGAGACAAGGGGGCCTACTAGATCGTGAGTACGTACCATGCACACTTTCAACACTTGCGCTCCAACATTGCAACCTAGTCGCAAGTAGAATACAAAAGTGGTGGACACACGATATCTAGCGGTATCCATATATGTTGTTTCCTTTTGTCCAAAAATGGGCAACAAGAAAAACAAGGGTGTAGACCAAGTGGTGTTGAAATAAACTTGGTGTTATTTTGGCAGAGTTTCACCTTGTCTTAGGACAAGTGAAAAACTAGGACAAAATGACACTAAGTAGATTTCATGATGAAAATCACGCGGTTTCAACTTTAAGAGATTATTTCCCTTGTTTGAAAAACAAGAGTTTTGAATCTAACAAATTTGTCACTTTGTGAGAGCTCTCAAGTATAACAACTAAGACAAAAATAATGGCTCCAAGTCGGAAAGCTTCCTAGGTGGTTCTCTCTCTAGGTGTCACAAGATATCTAAGAGAGCTCGATTTACCAAGGTTTCCCAAGGAGTATCTCGGCTTTACTTTACCCCCTTCAGTATAATGAGCACCAAGTGCATTCAATTATACTTTCACTTGGGGTCACGATATGGATATCTTTGACTCTAATCTCACCAAGGTGTACTAGTCAAGTCGGTAGTGTGGAGCACTTTCTGTTTCATTCACAAGGTTCCCTCTTTGCATGAACTACTTTAGGGTTCCTAGGACCACCCCCATTGTTGTAGCTTAAGGCTTATGCCAAAGGGGTTATGTCCTAGTTAAGTGGATGAGCCGTAGCTCTTAACCAAAACCTGCAATACGGTGTTTTGAATGGTGTGTTGGTGTATTTTTTATCTTTTGGATTAAGCAATTTGGTTTAGACCACCAATGGAAACCTACAACACACGTGAATGTTAGATTTTGGTTTTAAAGAGAGCCCTTCTTTCTTTGACAAGCATTTTAGGTCCTTCACAAAAATGGTTAGTAGTTCAAAAAGATTCACAATATCATAGAAATATGGCCATGAAAATGCTTGTAAATCAACTAACTACCATCAAACTTTAAATCTAACTACTATAAAAATTTGCAAAAAACAAGGTTTATTCCCAATTAATCCAAGTGCTTCTTAATGAAAGACTAAAATTTCTTTTGATTCCCAAGATCACACTAGGTGCAAGGGAAGAGCATACACAAATTTTAGCCTTGGTTCTTTATCAAATGAAAAATCTCTTAAACTAAAAGATCAAGCATATGTCAAAACATGAAAGTTTGTTCCCAGCAAAAAAAAAATGAAGGATGATTGTTCCTACTTACTCCCAAGAAGCAAAAAAGTGGTTTAGGGGTGTTTTTGATTCTCAAGATCACACTAGGTGCAAGAGAAGAGCATACACAACCCTATTCCAAACTCAAAACAAAGTATGAAAACATATCATCTATCAAACCCTAAGCCAATTTTGTTAGGAATATTGCTCTAAAATCAATAAATTGACAAAAACAACATCTAAAAACCCTTAAAAACGACAGGAATCATAAAATTGAAATTTTGAATTTGAAAAAAATTACCTTGATGCATAGGCACCCCTCTTAGTGCATAAGCACTCACAGTCATGCATGTGTCACTCATGCATGCAGCCCCTCTCATGTCATTTTCACATAGTCAATGATGCATGGGCACTTCCAGTGAGGCACAAGTGCTCTCAGTCATGCATACAAGGACTTTTTCACTCATAACCAAAAATTTAGTGTATGTAAGGGCACTCATAGTCATGCAGGGCTCTCACAATCATGCATGTGCATGCATGCGCTCATGTCATGCACAGGCGCTCCTCTTTCATGTAGGTGCTCAAACTATCTTTTGGAGGCCATAACGTTTGCTCCCGACCTCAAAATGACTCCATTTTTTTTTGCGTTGGAAAGGTATTGAAGTGAACTATGCAATGCCAACATAAAATTGGAGCAAAAATTTACCAAGAATTTAGGGTATTCATTTTTAGAAAACTAGTCCTTTTCTAACATATCTAAATGCTTTAATGAATGTTGTTTTGAGAAGATTTCTTGAAAAAGGTCAATATTTGGTATTTTGAGGGAATTTTGACAGGGCTTCACCTCCTTATATCCTGCAAAAAACATGAAAACACAACTTCTACCACTAATCTAGTTGAAACAACTTTCAAAAATGAAATTGATCTATAAAACTTTGAAAATTACTCTAAAACTTTGAAATTAATCTAAAAATCTTGAAAACTAATCTAAAAAGCTTGAAAGTACTCTAGAAAGCTTGAAAGTAAACTAGAAAACTTGAATTTAATCTAGGAAACTTGAAACTAATCTAAAACTTGAAATGAAAAACTTTGAAACTAAGTTAAAAAGCTTTAAAATTGAATGCAATGGGGTATTGTCCCACTGGGTGTGCCAAATGAAAGCACCCTAAACTTTACAAAGAAAATTACATGACTAAACAAGGAAAGATAACACCATTTCCACCATCTAGCTAAGGTTCTAAGTCTAGGAATGTAACATTAAGATAGAAGCTTAAAGGAATGCTTAACTAGTATGAAAACAATGCAAAATCTAATTAAACATGCCTACTAATATGCTTGAATTACCTAACATGGGCCTAAATAGACCTAAGAGGGAAATCAAATGGTTATGGTTGCTACTCCAAACAATGGTGAAATGACCTCTCCAAATGACTTGTTAAGTCACTTTAGATTATTCATCTACTAACCTTGTTGAAGGTTTTAGGCAAGGATTGAACTTGGCTTATAATCATATGTATTATATGAGATGCAAATCAAAGCATGGTGTAAAGTATAAAGGAATGAGGTGCACTTTTTTATAGTTTTCCTTTTGGGAGAAACTTGTATTTTGGTGCATGTGGGACTAAAATCCCCAAATTAGATTAGAATTGCTAATCATGATTAGGCTTGCTAATCACAATTAGTGAATTACCAAGTGATTAAGAGGTGTGGAGCCTTAATCAACCGCTTAGGGTCAACTAGGAGGCTAGGATAAGCTTTTGAAGCTTGTTGAGACGTTGTGGAGGTGAATGGGGTGATTTTGAGTGGTTGGAAGGGGGTTTAAGCAAATACTAGGGTATATTGACCAAAACAAGTGCAAAATAGGCTTAATTAGCTTTTTGCCAAGGCAAAAAAGTTTGGGCTATTTATAAAAATGTCAAGCACCATGCAAATATCTCATATAAAAATCTTGAGATAATGAACCCAAAAAAATTAGTGAGAAAAAAATTGAGGAAATTAATGACTTGATACCACCAAAGTGAGTGTTTATAAATGAAAATCCATATACAAATCCATCAAGTCGTGGTTTCATATTTTCCAAATTCTTTTACCAAAAATAAGCTAAAAATTTTCACCGAGGCCTTTGAGAATGATGAGATTATGAAAATCAAGACCTTGCCAAGTTTTCCAACCTTGCGAGCTTCTTGCGAAATGAAATTTCAAAGAACAACTTTCCGATCTTCTTGAACTTCACTAGATAATATGATCCATTTGACACAAAGAGTAGTACCTTCTTGACCAATTTTCTACAACACAAGGCTTTTAGCCTCTTTGGGAGGAAAACAAATCTAAGTAAACTCTATGAAAACCCTTCCCATGTTTAGAACTAGCCTCAAGAAATGTATAAGCAAATTTTCAAGATTTTCACAAGAGGCTTGAGAAGGAGCCCAACAAGAAGAATAATAGTTATGATTGTTGGTGAGAACTTTAAAGAATATTTATACTTACCTACAAGAGATGGGGGCTTAGTGATCCAATATGCAAGCTTTATTTCAACTCATTTAATAGCATATGGTTGTGCTAGGAGGTAGTTTCTAGAATTGAAAAGGAAATCCCAAAAATAAAAATACTAACCCATGTTAAATTCATTTCCATTAAAAATTTATTAACTAGGGAGGTGGTGGCTTAAAGGATCTATCTTTAACATAGAGTTTTATGTCTTTGTATGTTGGGTCTTAAATCGAGGTAGTAATTATTAAGGAATTAGATTTTTTGATGTTTTGTTATTCTTCAATTAGAATTAGGAATGAATCATCTATAAAGTGACCAATGAATAGATTTATAGGTATTGAGATCGGGATAAATATGCCTTTGACCAAAACCTAATTTATTATGTGTGCAAGAAGATAGCCAAATATATCCACAACTAACACATATAGAAAGGGGTTGGAGGGAAACCTTGATGAATTAAATGATAAAGACCAAACTATTCATATTTGAATCCATTTATTTTGTAGTGATATGTGGCATATATTAAAATAATTTGAACAAATTGAATAGAAATAGGGTTAAAACCTAAAGCTTTGAGCATATACATAATAAATGACCATTCTATTTGGTCATAAGATTTCTCAAAGTTAATTTTACAAAACCTACCTCTTTAACTAGAGTGACAAGCTCACTCCATTCCTTCCTAGATTGAAACAATATAATCAAAGATATATTTATTTTGATGAAACATGTTTGATATGTACTACTAATTATAGGTTAGGATATGTATACACCTTATTTTTATGCTCTCACTAGTTTTAATCTTTACAAAAACCATTGACATACTAGCTTCCCTAAGCAATGTCCAATAAGGAAGCATTAAGAGTGCAATATGATGATTAATGGAAATTATTGTGAGAGGGTTTTAATGTATATTCTATGATACCTTAGATACCCTATCCTATACATCTCTCAACCATCCTTTTATATCCTCATATGACATCACCTTACTACCTTATTATGATCGCTTATATATCCACTTATAACACACTTATACCTTTATCAAATCACCTTTTATTAGTTCAAAATTCTTTATCCATCTCTTGATCCTTATTTTAGGACCCCGTGATTTTTATTACCTAGAGTTAATGACTTTAACCATGTATGATACCATCTAAATTTCATTCATCATGTTTGATGACACCAACCATGGTGAATGGTATCACATATCAGAGGCAAGGAAAACTAAAAGCAATGAAGAAATAAGAAAATAAATAGATGTAAAACTTCCTTTGATTATTCTTACAACCTCATATGAGATAGTTGAAGTGTTACTACACTTGTTGGATCTCTTTGGATAGTTTTATTGTGGATGCTCCAATCTTATCTCCAAATGGAAGAGGAATGCTACAAGAAAATGAGTGATCACAAGGACAACCTTTTGGTATGAAAATTCAAATGGAAAATGAGCATAGTTTTGTTGTAAATGCTTAAAGCTTCCAAGGATGAATTGCAAAGGATTGAGCCTCATATTTATAGCTGAAGGAGAGGCCATGGATTGTGGATCAAGGTTTGAATGAGTTGTAGGGAAATGAATGCATTTTCTTGAATTAGCAAGTTGATTTGGTCTATGCAGTTGGATGGTTTGAATATTCATTTAAGGGGAAATGAATATTTGGTTGGCTTTTGATTTTATTTAAGAAGGTGGTTGTATGTGAATATTGTTGCTTCCACCTTTGTAGGGTTCTAGAACTTGAGTGGAGTGAGCTAGTTCAACTTGAGTGAGTTGGATGGTGAAGTGGAGATGAGTGGAGGGTGAGTGGATAACTGGTGAAGGTATACAAGTGCATGGTTTAAGCATGCTAGAATTAATTATAAAGGGATGTGGGTGAATTCTAATGGAAAGTGAGAGGGTAATGGTATAGGATGTGTGCTAGAACTTATTTGGCATGTTATACAAAGGATAGGGATAAATGGGAATGACTAGAAATGGGCATATATTTTTAGGGTGTCTCATAATTTCCCTTATTTAAAGTGTTATTACAAAGTAATAAAATTTTAAATATAGTAGACACATGTAGATCAATGAGTGGATGACAGGGAAGCATGGTGGACTTGCTTGATATGCCCCGGTGAAGCATTTGGATGCCCCAGCAAGTATGGATGCTAAGGGATGCCCCCTCAAGCGTATAAATGATGCAATAATGTGATGGACAACCATTTGATATGAAGAAGGAAAATACAAATTATTCAAGGAAGAGTAAACAGATGAGGCGAGGGATTTTGCTCGTAGCATGAGCTTCCATTCAAATAGTGAAAGTTAGAGAAACCTTATTTTGTTGATGCAAGATAGAGTTGTCACCATGATTATTAAAGAATAGTGATGTTTAACCCATTATGTACGTAAACAAGCCACATAGAAAATAAAAGAATAAAAGAAAAACAAACCCAATGTACACAAAGAGATGTATGCACCATGGCTATAAACAAATCGAGAAGATGAAAAATACTTATAATTAGTCTAAAGAAAGACTAAAGATAAAAAAGGAAACAAACAAACCTAGTATGCACAAGTAGATGCATACACCAAGATGTAAACGAACCAAGATGGTAACAAAATACTTGTAATTGGTCAAGAAATAATAACAACAATGCAACACAACTGTAAATAAAGACAATTAACTATGCCCCTAATGTGTTCCACCATGATAATTAAGCAGATGTAGATGCCCTAAACAAGGATTCATGCAAGGGAATGGATCGGAATGAAAGAGTGGGGTCAATTAACACTCTTTGTTGGATCCACATTGAAGATTGATCTAATATTGAAAAGAGTCATTTCCCCCAAGCAAGGATACTGACATGCAAGGGAGAAAATGAGAGCTAAAATTTACCAAAGCGAGAATGCACACAAGGGATAAGATTAATTTGAATTGCACCTAAGAAAGGATACATGTCGGGGTTGGATGATTTGTTGTAATATTCGTAAGATGGTTGAAATAATCACTAGGATAGGAGTTAAAAGTTTGATTTCGTTGAGTTGTGTTGATTTGTTGGGATTTTTGATGTTTTTGTAAATTTTAGGATTTTGTGTTTATTTGAATGTTTTGAATTTTTGTGATTTTTGAATTTGTTTAATTATTTTTGGATTTTGTGATGTTTTAAAATGTTTTTGATTTTTTTGAAGTTTTAAAATGTTTTTAATTTTTTGAAGTTTTAAAATGTTTTTGGATTTTTTTTGAAGTTTTAAAATGTTGTTATATTTTTTGAAGTTTTAAAATACCAACAAGAAATACAAGGTGGCCCTAGACTGTACCAAAAATTGTATAAATTAATCATCTCATTGAGACCAAGGGATGGAATACAATGGATGCGACCGAACATGGTTGTTGTGACACGGGATACACATCCTAATCGTAAGGAATACACAATAAAATGGTTTGGAATGATGCATCAAGATGAACATAATGAAGTCATGAAACAAGTGGTTGTGTGATATGCCCCCAATGCGAGGTATACTCATAAAGGATTCATGAATATAACTTCTTCATATGAACCACATTCATGGGTTATTTTATCTCTTTTCTATCTTCAGAGGATAACTTGTATGCACCGATGATCTGGAGGATATTTTTCAGTCATAAGTTACCTAATTCTCCCCAAACTATTATAGTATGAAAGAGCACTCGTTAGCTTTCCAACATCTATTGGATCATGTAAATCAAACATTGTATTTTCTCGATACCACCGGTCAAATTTTAAGGTCAAACTAGGTCAATAGGGAAGTGTGGGTCTACAATACCCTATCTCATATGAAGTGGATGTGTTTGGTCACGTTTTATTCACCGATCTTTGACAACGTGCAAAAAATGGTTTCAAAAGTGAGGTCAACTCTTGTTTTGAAAGGGGACTCGATAATCGTCATATATTAGTGTGATTTCAATTTTTCCAATTATGTTATAGTTTATGCCACATTATTTCGTGTCTTGTTGTGCTAACACATGCTAGGATAAGAGCCTCATTGATTTGGATATTTTTAGAGGTCAACGTGGTGGGTCCTTAAGCCATCACGTGGTAGGTCCTCGTGCCACCACATGGCCTACCATCACAATGTAACCATCAATCTCCACATATATTAAAAACTTAGTGAGATACGTATATGTCGACTTGACAGCACAAGTTGTTTAAACTCCAAATTCACAATCCTAACGCAGTGAGCCAATAAACCAACCACCGAGCTTGGAGCGGGATTGTTACTTCCAATTTGTAAAAAAAGTGTGGAAGTGGCGAAAACCACGGTTTAATCAAACCTTCGCGGGCTATATTAAGCCCTTAACTCGCCTCCACCCACACAATGTGGGATTTGACCCGACTCATATGCCAAAAGTAGGTCGCCCATAGGAGATTCAAACATGCAACCCGGTGCAAAATAATATGGTGCCCAACCAACTCGCCCATAGCTCACAAGTGGTTGTAAGGTGCCTTTTTGCTATTTAAACAATGATTTTCATATCATTGTGTGAAGCGATGCTAAGGGGAAGATTGCATGTTTGTCCATTTTTAGCCCATTTGGAGGCATTTTTAGGAGTTTGACAAAACTGGAAATATGTTCAGAATTTCAAGAAAATCAACCCGAGCCTTTTAATTTCTCAATTGGTATTCATTTAACATCATTTTAACTACTTTTGATGTAGAACATGGGGAAATTGATAGTGAAAGTGCTACGGGAAGGTGGAGGACATTGTTGGTCGAGTTCATAGTCTTTTTAATGTATGTTAAACATGGTTTTGTAGATGAAAAGGTCCATTAACATTTGTAATATTTCAATTGTACTTGCAAATTTGATTTTTAATGGATCGCATTATTTTTAGAAGTCCCAGTAGACGTAGCCCAATCAATGGGTGAATTTTTTTAACAATTTGGTGTTGTGTTTAGTTTTGCATCGTTTTATTCTAATTTTGTGTAGATTTAAATCAGGATTTTAATCTATTTTGGTGCAATTATAACACTTTTAAGACATTTTTCAAAACTCATATTTGATTAGTTTATGATGTGTAATTTGGAAACGAATAAGTTTAAAATTATTTTTTGATTCAATTAGTCATCACATTCTAAACATTTAGATCAAATTTTTAATCAATTTCTATTTATGAATTTGGGGAAAATGATTATTTTTAAAGGATACGTTTGGTAAAATTTCTAATACATGGGGTCGGTGTTAGTTTATGAATCATGTTTTGGTATTAGATCTTGTTAATACGTTGGATTAGCTTCGATTGCATTTTGATAGCAATTTTTCAGTTGGTTTCATTTAGTTTGTGCAAACATTTGGGCTTGTTGATCTTCCATTTGTAGTGTGTAGTTGTTGGGAGTATAGGTTGTTTGCAGAAAATAGGGAACCATGTAACGAGAGGGACATATGGATCTCTCTTGATCTTTTTACATGGTGATTAAGGTATGTAATTGATTCATGTCATAGTTATCATTGGTCACAATGTTTGTTGAGTTTAAACCACATTGTGAAGCATTCCTTTCGGTGTAATAACCGCATTTGTTTAAAGCATATGTCCTTTGATTAGGATCAAGTGAAAATAACACTTCCCATTTTGAGATATGGAGAATGGCATTAGGACATTGTTAAGGAATTGGACAAGTTTTACACTCGATAATTTAGGTACTAATTGATTATTTCATTTGATTTTATCTTCACAACTTCTTTTCTTAAGCATTGTAGAATACAATCTTTAAGTTGTTTAAAATTCAACTATTTGTTAACCTTTGCTCAACAGGTGTACAACTCATAGTTTTTGAAGGAGGCTAAAATTATTCCAATATTTCTTATCTATGATAAAATGACTATTTCGACAATTTTGGTTTGGATATACATGTTTGATTGGATAACCTTTGTGTGGATTTTTGAAAATGAAATGCCTTGTTTTGGAATTATTTCATAACTTTTTGAAAACATGAGGTTTCATCACTACCTTGTTATACAAGAGGTTTATTATGGTGTAGCCTTCTATTCAAGTTGTTGAACCGGGAAGAGGGATCAACCCTTGATTTGGTAAAATTGATTTCTTGGATAGTTTTTTATTGCATAGCTATGGTATTGATTAGCATGCTTTTTACACCTTCACTTTTATGGGATTCATGTTGATTGATAAGTAGTTTTTAACCCATATTTTAAGCATATTGAAAGTGGATGGAGGTAGTGATGTCACCCGTAGGGAAGAGAGCCAAGTGACAGTTTAACATGCTCAGAATTTTTCTTCTCACATTTATGGTTGATAGATTCCATTGTGATTTAGAAAACATAGTACACAAGTTCAGTGGGCATGTTCAGTATGTCTAATTTTGGATTTGCATTTTCAATGATTATTTTTTTGCTTTTTTGCAAATGTATGGATGCTTATAAGACCCATTTCGGTACCATTTGTAATTATAATTAATATATAAACTTGTTGTATCCACATGTGATATTTGCACATGTTTTAAGACCCTCATTTTAGGCATTTATTTGTAACTGTCACATGTGGTTACAATTAGGGTGTACATTTATTACACTAACAAATTGGTTTTTAGTTGCACCTGGTGATATTTTTTAGTGATTGCGCTTTCACTACTTTAGAATGTGACATTTGTGTAGGTAGTTTGGTTTTATCCCCAATTTCACATTGGATAGATATTTTATCCTCATTAGCAGTTTTAGGGATTCAGTTGGACTCTTGCCTCTTTATATGGCATTGTGTAGTCTGTTACATAACTAATTTATTTTTGTGATATTTTGCAGTGATTTTCCACTTTCACCAAGTCAGTTGGACACTTACTACAAAAGTGTTTTGTTATCTATTTTACACTGATCTATTTTGGGTGATATTATGTGGATGCAAAGGTGGTTTTCTAGTTTCACAAGGTTAGGTGGATAACTTTTTGTATAACATTATGTTGTCTATTACATACTGATCTATTTTGGGTGAGATTGTGCATTATAGTTATTGGACATATCACAGGATTCAGTTGGACACTTGTTGAGAAGTGTTTTGTTTTATATTGCATACTAATCCATTTCTGGTGATGGCATTAGATATTTTACAATGATATTTTTTCATGATTAACAGCTTTCATAGGGTTAGTGAACAGTCACCTATCATTGGCATTTGGTCATCATTTCATACCGATCTACTTGATATTACAATACTTTGCAATTTCACGGGTCAATGGACACTCGCCTATGTTTAGCATTTATTTGTTTATTTCATATTGATCTATTTCAGTGATATTTTACAGAGTTGATAGTTTTTGCATGGTCAATAGACACCCGCCTATCATTGGCATTTTGTTATCATTTTATATTGACATAATTTTGGCATTTGCGGTATTGGTCATATCACATGGATTCATTGGAAACATACTAAAAAGAATTTTGTTGTCTATTTCATACTAATCCATTTATGTGACAAGAATTTAAATAATCTATAATCTTAACAACTATTCTATATTCTGGTTTCTATATGTTGGTGTAATGCATAGAGCCATTTACCAAATTCAATGGATAACTTGACTTTTGGGGACCAAAAGGTATTATTGGGGAGGTGTGATCCGTATGAAATTTTGGGGTCAAAATTTCCTTTATTCTCCTAAACCATTATAGTATGGAAGATCACTTAGATATATTTCAAATTCCAATTAGAACACATGAATCGGAATTTGTATGTTCCTGATACCAATGGTCAAAGTTCAAGGTCAAACTAGATCAACAGGGAAGTGCAAGTCTACGTGCACTCTGGCTCGCAGAGAGCCTATTTTTGTATTTCGAGCTGATCACAAGTGATCATGGACATGTTTTCCTGAGTTTTTTTTTGGTATTTGACAACATGTAAAAAAATTGGATTCAACAATGAGGCCCACTTGTTTGGTATATTAGTGTGATTTTACTTTTTCCAATTGCAATATATTTTATGCCACCGTATTTCATGTCTTGTTGTGTTGAAATGTGGTAGGATAGGAGCCTCATGATTTGGAGATTTTTTAGAGGTCCACGTGGTGGGTCCTTAGGCCGAGCTCGATGTCTAAGCTGTTTTGACCAACACAGAAAGCCATTTCAACTCCCAACTCACAAGTGCCAACATAGCCAAGCTAATAAACCAACCAACAAGCTTACAGGGGGAGTGTTAATCCCAATTTGGAAAAACAAGTGTAGACGTGGCCACAACCACGCAGTTCAATCAAACTATTACGGGATATATTAAGCCCTTAAACTACCTTCACCCACACAATGTGGGATTTAACCTCACTCATATGCCAAAAATAGGCCGCCCATAGAGATTTGAACCCGTGACCCGATGTAAAATAATATGGTGCAAAACCAACTCACCCATAACTCATGAAGTGGTTTTAAGAGGCATTCTTACTATTTAAACATGGGTTTTTAGATGACTGTGTAAAGTAGTGCTAAGGTGCAGATTAGAGGTTTGTCCATTTTTAGCCCATTTGGAGGCATTTTCATATTTTGAAAGAACTGGAAAGATGTTCAATTTTGAAATGATCAACTTGAGTTTTTTAATTTCTCGATTGGTGTTCATTTGACGTTGTTTTTGAAATCATTTTTACTTCTTTTGATGTAGAACATGGGGAAATTTGATCATGTAAGTGCTACAGGAAGGTGGAGGACATTGTTGATCAAGTTCGAGTTTTTTGAAGGTTTTTTAAGCATATTTTTATAGGTGACAGGGTCCATTAACATTTGTAAGATTTCAACTGTACTTACAAATTTCATTTTTAATTCATAAGATTGTGTTTTAACAGATCTTGAGATGTAGTCTCGATCATCGGGTGAACTCTATAACCCGTTAACAATTTGGTGTTGTGTGTTTATTTTTGCATCATTTTTATTCTAATTTTTGCATATCTAAATTAGGATTTTAATCATTTTTGGTGCAATTATAACACTTTTACAACATTTTTCAAAAATATTAGTTTATGATGTGCAATCTAAAACAAATAATTTTAAAATAATTTTTTGATTCAGATTATTCATCACATTCTAAATATTTAAATCATATTTTAAATCAATTCCTATTTATGAATTTTGGGAAAATGATTATTTTTAAAGGATCCGTTTGGTAAACTTTTTTAATACATAGGGTCGGTGTTAGTTTACGGATCAACTGGACTCCAAATTTAGCAAAGAGCAATATAAGTTCCTAACCAATTAGGTTTAAATTTTCCTTTTTTTTCATGCCCTCGTTGTATTCTTATTATTTTCTTTGAGTACAAGATCACCGATTTCAAAATCTCTTGGTTTTATTCATTTTTAGTTGTTGTGGAGTCAATTTTGATACACTTTTAAATTATCCAAGGCATGAACACACTTCTCATCTAAGATTTATAGTTCTGCAAGGCGTGCTTGTTAGTAATCATCTTCATGAACCAAGTGTTGTAATGATATGTGAAGGGATGGGAGCTTGACTTCTATGGGTAATAAAGCTTCAAATCCATATACAAAGAAGAAGGGTTTGGCTCTAGTTGGAGTACAATATGAGGTTTGATAGGCCTAAAGAACAGGATATAGTTGTGTATGCCAATTTCAACCGTGCTTATCAACAATATTTTCTAATATTGATTTGATCATTTTATTGGATGCTTCAACTTGGCCATTACATTGTGGATAGTATGGAGTTTCCCATTTGAGTTGGATATGAATTTTTTTGGCTAACTCTTTGACATTTTTATTTTTAAAAGATGTACCATTGTCTATGACAAGGAGGTAGGGATCCCAAGTAGCATATGATATGGTTAAAGATAAAATTGAATATATTTGACCCAGTGACATAAGTTAAAGGCATGACCTCTATCCACTTGGTAAAATATTCAGATTACAGTGATTATGAAGGTATGACCATCAAAAGTATGTGGGATTTATTTTTCCTACTAAGTTGAGCCCCCATTGAGAAAAAGGATAGGGTGAGGTGATAGGTTGAAGGTTTTTTCAGTGGTGCATGAAGAAAATTACCATGCCTATGGAATTATTGGCACTTATTGAAGAATTTGAATGCATCGAAATCCACAAAGTGGTCCAATAATAACCCACGTGTAAGATCTTTGTGGTTAATATCATGTCGTTTGTTCCCACACCACAAATACTTGCATGTATTTCAACTAGTGTTTGGTTAGCTTCGTCCTGATTGAGACATCTTAAGAGAGTCTCATCATATCCTCTTCTATATAGGGTTTTAGTGAGGATGGTGTAATGCAAATCACGTTGTGTTAAGGATCTTTTATTGTGGGAATTCATATTTGTAGGATAGGTTTTATCTTGGATAAAGGTGTATATGTCATGGTACCAAGGATTTTTAGGACCAACTATCTCACATATCATGGTTGACTCGAAAAATTGTATGTGGGCACCATAAGATATTTAATGATAAACTCATTTTTAATTTGATTAATATCGAATCCAAGAAGGGATGCAATAGTAGCCATGACATCTGTTGATTTGTTCTGAAGATGAGGAACTTGTTCGAAGGTGATAAGCCAAAAGTAACCTTTGAGACTATCGACCATGCATTTGTAAGGAACCAATTTTTCATCCTTAACCTGATATTCTCCATTGAATTTCTTAATGATCAAAAGAGAATCCCCATAAACTGTTAATTATTTGAGCCACCAAGATATAACAAATTTTAAACCTGTTATAAGGGCTTCATACTCAACGATGTTGTTTTTGTAAGAGAAACCAATTCGATAATAATTTGGGATAACACCATTATTAGGTGTGTGCAATAGAATACCATCTCTTGACCTATGAATGTTGTAAGAGCCATCAAGAAAACAAGGTCCATAAAGGAACTACATCAATATACAATACTTCCTTGTCTAGGAATTCAAAATGAAGTGGTTCAGATCCTGAAAATGGTGTTGCCACAAGTTAATCTGCGAGAGCTTGCCCTTTAATCATTTTCTGATTGACAAATTTGATATCAAACTCACTGAGGATAATAACCTAGCTAGACATTTTTCTTGTTAAAATAGGTCTAGATATTGAATATTTAAGAGGATCTACTTTAGTAATGAGCTTAGTCGTATGATTGAGCAAGTAGTGACACAACTTGTGAAATGTGAATGCTACTACCAAACATAATTTTTCAACCTGTGAATATGAAATTCATGAGCTATAAGAGTTATACTCGATATTTTATCTTTTTAATCCTTGCCATTGTCATTGTGTTGTGTAAGCAATGCCCCTATGGCATATTTTGTAGTGGATGTATAAAGAAGCATATGATTATCTTGAATAGGCAACATTAGTACCAGTGGAGTTGATAAATATTATTTTAACTTGGTGAAAGAATCTTGACATTCCTAGGTCCATGTGATCTGCACATATTTTTTTGAGCAAGCTTGATTGAAATGGTGACATTTATCTGCTAGTGAGATATGAAACACTAAATAGACATAATTTTTCCCTAGAGTTCTCATAGCTAATGAGATATTATTATTTTGGGGAGAAGTATCCATGATTGTTTTGATTTTGGTAGGATCCACTTCAATTTCCCTTTGTGAGACTATAAGTCCCAAGAGCTTTCTGAAAGTAACACTTGAATACACATTTCTTATGGTTAAGGAATACCTTATACTCCCGTAATCACTCAAATATGCGTTGTAAAATGGTGAGATGATCAAATCGTGTTTTGATTTGGTAAGGATGTCATCAACATAATATTCCATGGAGTCATGAAGTAAATCATCGAAGATGATAGTCATTACGTTGATAGGTTTCTCCTGCTTTTATAAGGCCAAAAGGCATGAGCTTATAATAAAACATGCCCCATGGTGTTGTAAATTTTGTTTTATGTTGGTCTTCTTCGATAATTTGAATATGATTATAACCCAAAATCCATCCATTAGAGATAAAATTTCATGGCCAGCTATAAAATCTACAATCATGTCAATGTTGGGCAAGGGAAAATCATCCTTCGGACAAGCCTTGTTGATATCGGGAAGTCTGTTTAGATTCAAACCCTTGGTGTCTTTTTTGTCAGAATCGGTACCATATTAGATATCCATTTTGAGTAGTCTATTGATTTGATGAAGTTGAATTCTAGTAGTTTTTGAAGTTCTTCTTTAACCAACAATGCCACTTTAGGGTGCATTTTCCTAAGTTTTTACTTGATTGGTTTCGTGTATGGGCGAACCACGAGAGATTGTGCACTCTGAGGAAGGATATAAACCTAGAATTCCTTTTTATTACCATGGAAAACATCTTGAAACTCAACAAGTATCACCATGAATTATTCTATCTCTATTTTTATAAATGTACACCAAGTTGTAATAGTTTAGGATTCTCATTTGTGCCAATGTTAATTGTGATAGTCTCTTCTACCAAAATTTTGGATGTATCTGTTTCCTGAAAGGATGTTGTAGGTTGATGTAGGTCACCTATTTGATCTGTGTTTAGTCTCCTATCTCTAACGCCTCGAAAGGTTTTCACTAGGAGAAAATTCCTTTTCCTTTTTCTTATGTTTTTCTTTCATTTTTTTTTCTCAAATGACGCCTTAGAAATGTTTTCACTAGGAGAAACATCCTTTTCCTTTTTCTTATGTTTTTCTTTCATTTTTTTTTCTCAAATGACACCTCGGTGAGGTTTTTACTATGAGATGTATTTTTCTTTTTCTTTCTTTTTATTTTTTTCTTTGGTGGATCGAGTACTCAAATTATTTTCCAAAATAATTTGAAGTGTTAAGGTTTATATTGAATCCCTTATTGTGATCTGATAGGGGATAGGGTCTCAAGTCATGAGAAACTCTTCAATGGCCTCATCGTTCTAAAAGAGGTCCATAGATATGTGATTTATCTAGTCCTAAAGAATGAGGTTAGGATAAATGGTGTCAAAGTAAAGGGTGTGAATGGAAACATTTTCATTAAATGTAGATGGTTTCGAGATAGGTTTTCAAAGAGGCTATGTGTGGAATTTGTCTCAACTTTAGTGTCATAATCCTCCTCACTAGTCATTACATCAAACATTACATGTTTCTTTTCAAAAATATCATAACCTAGACAATGATGATATAAATTTTATTCATATAACATGGGTTCAAGATGACATTGTTCCTGTGTACTAAGTCCTCTACCTTTCTATTGCATGTTCTTCATCATTTTATGAGCCTTACTATAGTCAGAGGATTCATAGAAACTATCCATCCAATCATTGTATAACCAATAGTTTGAAGATCCATGAATGTGTTCATCTTCTAAATATTTATATTGTTTCCATATATTTTTCCAACATGGTAGACATGAGCTTCTTTTAGATGGGTACCATTAGGTCTTTCGTGACTACGTGGAAACAAGTGGCAGCTTACCACCATGAAAAGCATTTTCAAGATCATATTTGCTAATACCTTTATGAGAGATTTTTATTTCACGTAGAGGATTGGATGTAGTAGGTTGTGATTAGAAGTGTGTGATAGGATATATATGGTGATCAACATTTACGAGTTTGACACAAGGTGTGGCGGATCTATTTGCAAAAGGACAATAGCTTGCATGGTTATACCTTTCCTCTAAGAAATTTCAATATTCGAATGGTTTGACATCTACAATCAAATTGATCTCTTTGTCATTATGAGGGAATTTTATACATTGGTGAAATGTTAAAGGAACACCTTGCATGGCATGTATCCATAGTTGACCTAGAAGTATATTGTACGAGTCTCAACATCAACAACATGAAAAATGTAAAGGAACGATAACCAGATCGTACTCAATCCAAGAACACGGATACGAATCAAACACCACGATCTATAAGATGAAATCAATTCACCAGAATAAATTTACATAAAACCTTCGCAAATAAATGAGCAACAATATCATATATTAATATGGAACTCAATGAAATACAATGAGAATGGGCCTTTCTTATATAGGCAAGGAATAACAATCTAAGAACCAAATCAGGTCGTAGATTAAGCCATAAATCAAGGAAATAACTAGTTATCAAAGAAATAGTCAAGTCCATAGATTTAGGAGAGAACTAGACATCAAGGATCTAGTCAATACCATAGATCAAGGAAAGAACCATACCTAACAACTAGATAATATCTCCTAATATCTAAATAAGATAAAAGAAATATCCACACACATAAGTGGGTGAGGATAAATACAATAAAGGTAAATAAAGTACCTAGGTGAACATGAGCTAAGGTAAATACCTACTCTAAAAAACCCCCTCAAGTGAAGCTAGGGGAAAAATAGAAGTGGCATGTCCATAATATGAGTCCCGACAACTAGGCTTGATGAGTTACTCATGTACAATAACTGGGAAAATGGACAATGGAAGGTACCCAAAACCAAGAATAACAAAGTAAAGAGGGTAAAACCCACTGCAAGACATCCCAAGAAGCTTGGATCAAAAAATGCATACAATGTTGAGGAATTTTGGTGTGCACTGTGGTCTGAATCCACTACTTGATCACAAAACTCAAAAACAATTGACACTAGGCTTCACTAGAATAGCTCCATACAAGGAGACTGTCAACGGAGTGATGTCGAAAGTGTAAAAAAACACCAAACATAATTCGATCAACTATTGCAAATAGGTGTGCCATGATCCAAGAATAATAACCAAAGTAAAAATGAAAGGACACAAAATCCAGTGTCACGATCCAAGAAAAGCCAAGGAAAAAAACCAAAGAAGTAGGATCAACACCACACCCTCCCATACTACTTGAATGGGTGGAGTGACACTACAAATCTATATGAGTTGTCAAAACAACTACTCGAATACTAAAAAAATAACACTGGAATTCACCAGAATATATCCCCCACAAGAGATACTGTCAACATGCCAAAAGTGTCGAAAATATAGATATAAAATCTCTCAACAAACAAGAGAGATACACTACACCTGCTAAAGAAAAATGCTCAAAATAAGAAGCATTACAATGCAGAAGGTATAGAAAGTGGAGTAAGAGGCCAAATGGTGGAGGAGCCATGCCTATAGAGTCTTCTCAATGAATTCCTATGTCACCACCATGAGTGATCAGATATCCACCCCAAATCAACATGGATGGATGAAGAAGATGCCTGCATATGACTTGGTGCAAAATGCACAATGGGTGCATGTAAAGGAACATCAGAATATGTGTTAGGTTGATCATGTTTGATAACTGAAATCTCATATTTCTCAAGCTTGAGTGAAGGTTCAGAACTCATGTGTTACTCATGATCCTCAGAAAGAGTCGAGTGAACAAGAATAGGATCTCTGTCGATGTGATGTGATCCCAATGAAGTAGTTGGTTGAAAACTAATGTCATGGCGAAAATTCCACTTAACATTTGGAATAGGGGAAACAATACCCTGTGAATGTCTACCAATACCTCCACCAGTGAAACCCATAGAATGGAGCATGCGAGAACCGAATGTAGTGGTATGATTCTCAAAAGAGTCATGTATATGAGAATAAGTAGGATACACCACATGTGTTACTGTAATAGGCACAGATGTGGAAGAGCATGTAGTAACAAACCTCATTGGATCAGGGAGCATCAAGAACAAGAATAGGCTCAAATCTTGGTAGATCAATGTCAGTAGGTACAAGAGCAACAATTGTAAGTAGACTAGGAGCATGGATATGGCTGTCCACAATATGATGGTGATGTTGTAGGCTAGCATTTTTTTGTTGCAGGGAGTGTATTAGTGTATCCTTATCGTGAATGAGTGATTGTAGAAGATAATTTCGCTTCTTGAGCGATCTATTTTCTTCCACAAATTTTACAATATCCTCTTGAAGTCCACACACTTCAGAGAAAAGCATATCATTCTTAGAATCCATGATAGATACAAGAATGCAACTCCCAAAATTTTAGGACATCAGGCTCAACTCGAAATTACATCCACAATTGATTACAACACTCCTCCATATTTGACACTTTATAATGAGTGTGGAAATTTATAATTATAGGGAAATTCTCATAATAAATATTTCCAAAGGAAAGAGCATGAAAAAAAAGGCACTCAAAACCGAGTTACCGATCAAAAGATACAAGCTTTTCAATATTATGCTCTACTATTTATTTTAGTTTCCACTAAAACAAAATAAAATGATCTTGCCTTCACCACAAAAATAAATTGAAAGGGGGCTAGAGTTAGGCACCTACTAGTAGGAATCACAATTTATAAGCCCGCATATAACCATACCATATGACTAAGGGCTAAGGATTTCAATGGAAATTTATTTGAAAAATAAAACTTACAGACAGATGTCAACAACAATCTCCCTGCTTCTGATACCATAAAGGAACGATAACCATATCGTACCAATCCAAAAACACATATGCTAATCAAATACCACGATCTATAAGATGAAAGTAATTCACTAGAATAACTTTACATAAAACCTTTGCAAACAAATGAAAAACAATATCATATATTATTATGGAACTCAATGAAATACAAAGAGAATGGGCCTTGCTTATATAGGAAAGGAATAACTATCTAAGAACCAACAAGGTCGTAGATCAAGCCATAAATCAAGGAAATAACTAGTCATCAAAGAACTAGTCAAGACCATAGATTTAGGAGAGAACTAGACATCAAGGATCTAGTCAATACCATAGATCAAGGAAAGAACTAGTCAATACCATAGATCAAGGAAAGAACTAGTCAATACCATAGATCAAGGAAAGAACTATACCTAACAACTAGATAATATCTCCTAATATCTAAATAAGATAAAATAAATATCCACACACATAAGTGGATGAGGATAAATATAATAAAGGTAAATAAAACACCTAGGTGAACATGAGCTAAGGTAAATACCTACTCTAACAAAATAGTGTCTAGCTTTCATGGGCCAACTTGTATAGATAAGTTGATTATTACAAAATATTTTCATTCACTATTATCATAACCATGAATTGTTATATCATTAGCTGCTAAACTTTGTTTGGTACAACCAAGGAATCACAACAACTTCATAGAGCAAGTATTTAAGGAAGCTCTGTTTTCAATAAGAACTCTTTTAATTTTATGATTGGTGATATAAGATTCAATGTACAATGAGTTTTTATTTTGAAGGTTATGGTTTAAGAGGTCTTGAGGACCAAATGATAATATAGGACTGGTAGGTGAAATATTGGAAATGAGTTCTTTGAAACTATTGCGTGTTGATATCATTAGGAACACATGCTTCATGAAGAGCATGAGTAAGGATATCTTGAAGTGCGGGTGACATTTTAAGTAATTCCATGAGGGAGATATGCATGAGCATCATCTATAACTGTTTGACAAGGTCATAAACACCAAATGTGGAAGATTTAGTATTGGGTGTTGGTTTTAAATTGTTTGTAGTTGTAGGATTTGATACTTGAGGTGTGGTTGATGTGGATGGTTTTTAGGTGTAGGCACCTAAACCTATTTTCTTTCACGTGGTCATTGCATAATTAAGAGCATGAAACTTGAATGTGTCATTGAGTTGGGTATTTCTTTGATAAATTAAATGATTGAATTAAACTCAACATGGTTTGAGGATTGGCCTTTATCAGGAGCTTTACCATTTGTACCATGCTTTGGAAAAGGGTTTTAAAACACCTTTAAGTTGTCATTTGGCATTTTTTTAGGTGATGGATCTTCAATTGTAATGTCTCTACTATCAATGAGATATTGGATATAATACTGGAGTTTCATATAATGACCTCTACTATAGCCATCAATGCAATGATAATCACAATATTCATTTTCTTTATACCAAGATGGTTTTGGCTGCCCTTCTTTGAAGGGTCTTGTGATGGGGTAAGTTACCATGTTGGCACTTGCTAGTTGACATAAGATACTTGAAATACTTTCTCCCAATGGTGTGAATTTTCATCGTTTATAATCATGAGAAGGAATTTCCTTGCTTGGAACAATAATTTTTTGTTTTGATTTAGATGTTTTTGTTTGATTATTTTGAACATTATGTACATTATGATTATTAGTGACCCCATCATTGACAACATTATGGTTCTAATTGATATACTTGGATTTTTCTTAAGAATGATTATTGTTGTTTTCTTGGTCTTTGGAAGGATTTTTATTATTCATTTTACAATGAGAGCCTTTTCAATTTGAGTACCCTTCTTAATGAATTCCTCAAAATTAGTAAGATAATGCATCTGAATTTGAAAAGATAGTTCATTATTGAGGTTAGGAATGAAGATGCTAACCAACTATTTCTTTGGAATAAAGCATAATAATCGACTCACGATTCCTCACAATCATTGTATAAATTCGTTAAAGTTTTCATTTTTCCTTTGTTTAGTGTTATAAAGGTCCATCATTGTAATCTTAGAGATTCGAGTTAGTGTTTCAAAATATTAGCAGGCCAAGGACACCACTCGCTCCACTCCACAAATAATAATTTATCAAGTTAAATGGATGAGGAGTACCTTAACTCCTCATCCAATTGACATTCCCACCATACCACTATTCGCATGTTTTTAATATTTTTATATTCCTATATGCTTAACATATATATAATTTTATATAAATATACATCAAACATTTATAAATTATTTACATTCCTTTGGTGTAATAACCCCTTGTAGCTTAGGTTTATATCATTGGGTTCATTCTATCCCAATAATAATTGTATATGAATTTGATGAAACACAAGATCAAGATATATATTTGTTATTGCATGGTATGTATCTCATTTAAGTTTTAATTTTAATTTATTTTTAGTTTGTTATAAATTTTATTGTTTTAAATGATGGAACTGATAAATTTAAATTGTCAATGGTTAATTATGTTTAGATCAACACTACCAGTATCAATCTCACTCACAGCCTCTTTTAATCGCCCCTCAACATCAACTAAAACAACAAAAATAGGCCCCAACTACGATCTACGTGAAGAATTAATGTTTTTTAATCATAAATGATATATAATTTTCTATTATTCCATTCTTATTATATTTTTCATTTCAATTTTCTCATGTTTTTTACAATCGATTGTTGTAGTGCCTCCTCTACCTCCAATTCCAAATACATCTACTACTTTGAGGAGAAAGATGCCACCACTACCATCGCCACAACAAAATGTCAAGACTAGGGGTAGTGGGAAACATATTTCATTTAATGCTCCAACTTCAAGCAGGGAACCCTTAATTTTTCAAATTGAGTTTCCAACTTTTTCGTTGGGAAATGTTACTAGTGTGTGGGGTGTTTCTATTTTAATTGAAATTTATTTAGATAAAGAATATCTTGGCATTGATAGCGTCAGTGGGGATTAGACCCATGGAACATTCAATACCCAAGATATGATTCATGGGATAAGGCAGCCTTCTCTAGCAAGAGAAACAAATATCAAACACACCTTCTCGAAAAAACCATTTTTTCACTTGAGATACTTTTGGATGACAATATTCTAGCCATAAGATGTTGTAGAAATATGAATCGTAGCATTTTGAGTCTAGTTTCTAAGCTACTAAATTTTATTGAAAACTAGATAAGTAAGTTTAAGTGGGTCAAACAACTAAAATACCAACAGATGCTCTTGTTTTTGTTAAAAACATAATAGAGTGACTTTCGTGCCCCCCACCATTTTTTGAGCACCATTTAGTATTTTTGAAAACCCTTTGGTAGAAAGATAGCTAGGAGCATCTAGTTTGGGCTCCATTTTTTTAGATTTTTTTTTAGAGAATATTTTTTTATTTATGATTTTTCTAGTACAAAAATTTTATGTTTTGAAAAATAATGGAGCTCCGACCGTGCCCCCCTAACTACCTCAAAAATATCAAAAATTAGATTTTTTTTTTTTTGAATATGTATAGAATTATGCCTAGTTTGGGCTAGTATAATTTTTTTTTTTAATTTCATCACCCAAAAAAAAAGATACACCATGAAAGATAGACATATTTACACTTCAAAAAATAGCTATAAAAAGGCATAGTTAGAAAATAAATAATATGGAAACCTTATATTAGTCAAAAATTTGAAAATTATATTTTTAGAAAGAAGAGACTCTGCTCTACGTCATGGTATAATTTTTTTAAAATGGATCGATTGTTTTATTTTGATTTATCATAGAGGAAGTGTCATTTTTACATTTTCTTGTAAAAACATGTTGTTTGTTGTGTTTGTGCAAGTCCATGCCTCAGGCTTGGGGATCCAAACCGATCCCAAGCCTTGAGGCATGGCTTGGGAAAAGAGAAAACAAAAAACGCGTATGCGTTACATAATGCGCATACTTTTTTTTTTTTTTATATATTGTGGCCCCCAACGTCCCTTTCATCTCTTTCACGGGAATTCTACAAACATTCTGTTTTGTCTGCAATTTCTCTACATTCTTGCACAATTTTTTAGTATTTCATTTTGTCCCCTACCCCACTAGTTGATTTTTTCTAATCATGGGCGATAAACGTCGAGCTAAGGACAAGAGGAAAGTCAAGAATAAGACACCAGAGCAATTGGAAGAGAAGAGAATAAAGAAATTGAAGAGAATGCAAAAACTTCGAGCAGGGCAAGGTACATCCGCTATATCAAATGTAGCTAATGTATTAGAAAATTGGGATGAAATACATAATGAAAATGTAGAGAATAATGATTTTGAATAATGAATAATGATATTGAATTGAATGATAATGTTGGTATGGATGAAGAAATTGGATATGAATCCAATTGTTGAACCCTTACTTGAGAATCCAAATGTTAACCCCAAATTTGTATGAAAACACTCGAAGAAAGTAACCTTGTAAACGAATCTTCACCTCTAAGAACACCTCCTTCCATTTTGCAAAGAAAACCAATTCACTTAATTGAAATTGATGAAAACATTATAAAACCAATGCCTAACAAAATGTCCAAAGAAATGCGAGAGAAAAAAGCTAGTGGAATTTGGGATAATTACTTTGAGAATTTAAATGACACACAAAGATGTCAATTATTTGTTTCATTGATGAAATTAATTAAGATGAGACCTATAATGAAGACCCTCAGGGTTAAGAACATCTAATGTTGTTGATCAAAATGCATGTCAATTGTTGAAAACATACATAAAGCATACCAAACTGTAGGTGGCAAAAGACGCACCAAAGATAGTAATGCTACACGACGTGCACTAACTAATTGTATAGTAAGTGATAAAACAATTAATAAATGCTTGATTAAAAAACAAGCAAGTGTTTTTGAAGCTAAACAAAAAAAACACTAATGAAAGCAATAGAGAGACGTAAACGTCTTGAGTTAGTCAATAACACTGACTATTGGGCTTTCTCTAGCAGACTTCCACGAAAAGACAAGAATACATCTGATATTCTAAAAGAATTAATTGTAAAATTTTGGAATGAGAACACAAGGGTGTCACCGAATAGAAGAGATACAGTAAAAAAGAAGAATAGGTTCTCGTAATCGTGAATCGTGTGCAAAACATTTCTTAGATATGACTCAAACAAAATTGTTCTCTAAGTTTAAAAATGAAAATCCACAAATTAACATTAGCCAAAGATTCTTTGAAATGAGCAAACCCTTTTATGTGAAAATCAATCACTCACGTACCACTTGTTGTTAGGTGCATCATGTTGAATTTTCAATGCATTATGATGTTTTTTGTCAAATACGTAGTGTTTTGCATACTGACATCATGTTGCAGAGTGTGGAATAAATGTCCCACAAAAATCTTCAAGGGAATTTATTCCGACAATATTTTGTGAAAAATCAACAAGACAATTTTTTTATAACAAAGCATGTTTGGATGGAACGTGTGCAATGTATGCGGTGGCTTGCCAAATCTGAAAAGTTGTATCCACGAGGAGAGTACATATTCAATAGGAAAATAATTGGTTGATTTCACCAAATATAAATCGGTGGCATATCAATTAAAAGATGGAAAAGAATCTAAGAGGTGTGAGCTTGTTAGAAAACAATTACCTGTATCAAAATATATGGTCAAATTCAGAGAGGAAATTTTTTATGAGTATGCAAGGCACACACATAGAGCTCGATGGTTGGATGAACAATTCAAGTTAAGAAAGGACACATTCCCACTTGGTACTATTGTTTTAAGTAGTTGACTTCACAGAGAATTACACATTGCAGCCACAAATGGAGGTTCAGTCTCAATATTATAACTCAATGCAAGTTTCTATTTTCATGCATATAACATTCATGCACTCTCCTAAAGCACTAAGCAAGATCAAAAAATATTAAGAGAGTATCATTTCTACATCAGTGATGATCGACACATTCTACAAATATGTACAAGGGTGTTTCTAGTGTTTTATGTGAACTTGAATGAGAGGAACATTAGTTTCGATCAACATTACATTTGGTCGACAACTACACATCACAATTCAAGAATGCATGGATGTTTTATTGGCTAAGAAGGATGCACAAAGAAACAAATGTACAACATATCTAGAGTTTTACTTGAGGTAGGGCATGGAAAAGGAGAGCATGATGGTGCAGAGCATGTGTGAAAAGAGCACTTGCAAGAGAAGAGTTAAAGTTCAAGGATGGTGCTAAATTTATAGATGCAAAAACATTGTTGATTGGTGTGTCAAGAATATGGGCCATGAATCTCAAGAGAGATCAATGGTTCATAGATATTTTTGGTTGATAGAGAAAAAACATCTGAAAACTTTGAAGATTGTATGACAGTTGCAGGATCAAGTGATATGCACTCATTCCATAGTTCAGATGCAAATGCTTGGACTATTTATACTAGGTGCATGACATGTTTTTGTATATCATGCATTGATTTTACGTGGAATGAATGTGAGTCACAACAGTGGGTGGATGAATGGACTTGTAGACCTCTAATTCCACTCGACACACATCAAGTTCCATGAGCATTACAACTTGTAGGGTCTTCAGATCAAATGACAACATCACCTGACTTTGACCAAGTCTCTGATTTAGTGCAACAAGGTACATACATATATGTACATGCCATGTTTTAGATTTATAAATTATTAAATGGTCAACTCTTAATGTATTTATAAATTGACTAAACAATTTTACTTTGTGATACATAGGGCACATTTTTGCAGTTATTGCGATGGAATTTAACGAAGAGGGAACAAACTACTTCTTATCTCATTGTGTAGAGGGGAAAAAATTGACTTCCATAGTCATTGATGGTGAAGACCTTGAGTATCCCACTGGATCAGTGGTAGTCACTGAACTTGGCTTCGATGATATCCTATCAAAAATCAAACATTTGGTTGTTTGAAGACTATGAAGTACATCGAAAGATACTTCACTATTCACATTTGGTCCTTGCAACAAATATTAAATTGATCAAATATCGAGGTCGGCCATCAAACAAAAATCTGTGGAAGGTTCGTGAATCAGATCATGAAGCAATTCTTACTACTGTCAAGAATAGAGTTGATCCTTGTGGTTCATTGGATTGAATTTGCAAAGGTATGTTCTTCATGAATTTAATTTGAATATTTACTTAAATGATTTTGTTTAAATTTTGTATGATTTAAAATTCTATTTAATTGCTTACTAACATGTTTATGTAGGTTAGTGGTGCCAAAAAAAGCTTCCACCTTCACGTGGTTGGCACTGTCAATAGAGAATTTATTATTCTCGAAGCCAAGTGAAGCTAAGAGAAATTAAATATTAGAAAGGAACAAAAACAAAATTCTCATTTCACCACCTATATTGTAAAAATATCTTATTAAAATTCTCATTTCACCACCTATATTGTATGAACCACCTATATTATTCAGGTGATTGGAATGGACAACCTTACACTGACTCAGTCTGAATGGAGATGGAGAAAACCACGAGAGGATTTCAGTAGAGGGCCCCAACATGGAGGTCTCATATCTGACGAGACATCTCTAGGTGCCACGGAGTCTGAGAAATCACCCGTCAAAGATATAGTGTTTTTGGGCCTCATGGCTCTTAAGGACTACGCCCAGATGAGGTAGCCCAAAAGCACGGGGAGCATAGGGAACCAAAAAAAATCCTCCACTAGCATTCACTAGCCACCCCACATGTTGGCATAGTTGGTTCGGTCCCACGAGCTTCCGTTTGCAAACTACAACCTCTCTGAGCAGCCCTACACCGACTCGAGACTCGCACTATTTCACACATTTGCAAACAATAATAGGACAAATGAGAGAACCAGATGGAGATGGAGAAAACCATGAGAGGATTTCATAGAGGGCCTCAACATGGAGGTCTCGGATCTAACGAGATGTCTCTAGGTGCCACGAGTCCGAGAAATCACCCGTCGAAGATATGGCGTGTTTTGGGCCTCAGGGCTCTTAAGCGACTACGCCTGAACGAGGTAGCCCAAAGCACGGGAGCATAGGGAACCAAAAAAATCCTCCACTAGCATTCACTAGGCCACCCCGACATGTGTGGCATAGTTGGTTTTTGTCCCACGAGCTTCCGCTTGCAAACTACAACATCTAAAGAGCCTACACTACACTGACTCAGACTACACTATTTCACGCATTTGCAAACAATAGCACAACGAGAGAACCAGATGGAGATGGAGAAAACCATGAGAGGATTTTGTAGAGGGCCCCAATGGAGGTCTCGGATCTGATGAGATGTCTCTAGGTGCCACGGAGTCCGAGAAATCACCCGTCGAAGATATGGCGTGTTGTTTGGGCCTCAGGGCTCTTAAAGCGACTACGCCCGATGAGGTAGCCCAAAGCACGGGAGCATAGGGAACCAAAAAAAAAGCCTCCACTAGTGTTCACCAGCCACCCCAATGTGTTGGCATAGTTTGGTTGGTCCCACGAGCTTCCATTTGCAAACTACACCTCTCCTGATAGCCCTACACCGACTCACTCGCACTATTTCGCGCATTTTCAAAACAATAGACAACGAGAGAACCAAATGGAGATGGAGAAAACCATGAGAGAGGATTTTCATAGAGGGCCCCAACATGGAGGTCTCGATCTAACGAGACATCTCTAGGTGCCATGGAGTCCAGAAATCACCGTCAAAGATATGGCGTGTTTGGGCCTCAGGGCTCTTAAGCGACTACGCCCAGACGAGGTAGCCCGAAAGCACGGGGAGCATAGGGAACCAAAAAAAAGCCTCCACTAGTGTTCACCAAGCCACCTCTGATGTGTTGGCAGTGGTTTGGTCCCACGAGCTTCCATTTGCAAAATACAACATCTTTAAATCCTTACACTACTCTAGACTACACTATTTCACACGTTTAAAACAATAACAATGAGAGAGAACCAATGGAGATGGATAAAACCATGAGAGAGATTTCATAGTAGAGGGGCCTCAACATGGAGGTCTGTTAGATCTAAGAGCTTCTAAACCACATATGAGTCCAGAAATCACCTAAATAAATCATCAAGATATGAGCATTTATTTCTCAAATATAAAATGCTTCTTAAGCGACTACGCCCATTAATGCTCAAAAAAAAAAATTAAAAAGCAAGCATAGTTTTAGAACCAAAAAAATGCTCCAATAGCATTCACTAGCCACCTGATGTGTTGGCTATACCTAGTTTGATTTGTCCCAGTTGAGCTTCAAAGTTGGGATCAATAAAAAATAATCAACTTGGCATGTTTTCACTTACTCAATATTATCATGATTCTATCAACAACATCACATAGATCTTCCATTCTAGTTAAGTTTGTGATCCTTCCATGCTTCCCATTTTTCCTTTTCTTCCGCTCGGTATCTTCTCTTTAAGTTCTTCTAGATGTTTTTGGGTAATCAAATTGACTCTTTATGAATTTTAGAGGCATTTCTTCTGAATCATAGTGAAATTTTCACCTAATTGTTTTTTTCAAATGTTCATTGTCATCTAAAGTTGAAGACTGAAAATTTATATGGCCTTGAGCTTCTTTTTTTGGCACAAACAACCTTTTGTAAATGTCCAAAAAAATTCAGCTTCTTCATTCTCTGTTTGATTGAAGATATTCATTCTTTCAAAATGAATGTTGGAACCGATGGTGGTCTCCCAAAAAAAAAGTTCATAGTCTACATAGTTGCATCTTGTGGAAAAAATCATTGAACATTGGTGGTTTCCTCCACCCGTCAAGCTTTCAAGTTACCTCGTCAGGCGTAGTCTCTTAAGAGCCCCGAGGCCAAAACACCTTATATCTTCGACATGTGATTTCTCGACTCCGACTCCAAGGCACCTAGAGATGTCTCATCTAGATTTGAGACCTCCATCATCGAGGTCTCTACAAAATTATCTCACGGTTTTCTCCATCTCCATTCGGTTCTCTCGTTGTCCTATTGTTTGTGCAAAACATTGAAATAGTGTTTAATCTGTGTCAGACTGGGGGTCACTCTAAATTTTGTAGTTTGCAAACGAAGGACTCATGGGACCAAATCAACTATGAAAACACATCCAAATGGCCTAGTGAATGCTAGTGGAGGCTTCATTTTGGTTTCTACGCCTCCCTTCTGCTTTCAGGCTACCTCGTCTGAGTGTAGTCCTTAAGAGCCCCGAGGCCAAAACACGCCATATCTTCGACATGGATGATTTCTCGACTCCGTGGCACCTAGAGACATCTCATTAGATCCAAAACCTCCATGTCAAGGCCCTCTATGAAATCCTCTCGGGTTTTTCCATCTCCATTCGGTTCTCTCTCATTGTCCTATTGTTTGTTGAAAACGCAAAAATAGTGCAATAAGTCAGTCGTCAGGGTCTCAGATGTATATGTTTAGTGCAAACTAAGCTCATGGGACCAAACCAACTACTAGGCCAACATGTCAAAATGGCCTATGAATGCTAGTGGAGGCTTTTTTTTGTTCCCCCTACGCTCCTCGTGCTTTCAATACCTCATCCGCGTAGTAGTCCTTAAGAGCCCCGAGGCCCAAAACACCTTATATCTTCGACATGTGATTTCTCGACTCCATGGCACCTAGAGATGTCTCATTAATCTAAGACCTCCATGTTGAAGGCCCTCTACAAAATCCTCTCATGGTTTTCTCCATCTCCATCCGGTTCTCTCATTGTCTTTATTGTTTGCAAACGCAAAATAGTGCAGTCAAAGTCTGAGTGTAGTCAAAAGTCAAAGCCAGAGGTCAGCAGATTTGTAGTTTGCAAACGAAAGTCTCATGGGACCAAACCAACTAGGCCAACACATCGGGTGGCCTAGTGAATGCTAGTGGAGGATTTTTTTTTGGTTCCCTACGCTCCCGTGCTTTCTGGGCTACCTCGTCCAGCGTAGTCCCTTTAAGAGCCCCGAGGCCAAAACACGCTTATATCTTCGACATGGTGATTTCTCGACTCGTGGCACTAGAGATGTCTCATCGTAGATCCAAAACCTCCATGTCAGGGCCTCTACAAAATCCTCTCATGTTTTTTCTCTCATCTCCATCCGGTTCTCTCATTGTCTATTGTTTTGCAAACGCGTGAAAAATAAATAGTGTAGTCTGTCGTCAAGTGTAGGGTGCTGCAGAGGTTTTAGTTTGCAAACGGAAGCTCGTGGGACCAAACCAACTACTACCAACATGTCCAAATGGCTAGTGAACACTAGTGGAGGAGGATTTTTTTTTTGGTTCCCTACGCTCCCCATGCTTTTTCGGGCTACCTCTCATTCGGCGTAGTCTCTTAAGAGCCCCGAGGCCAAAACACGCTTATATCTTCGACATGTGATTTCTCGACTCCATGGCACCTAGAGATGTCTCATGATCTCAAGACCTCCATGTTGAGGCCCTCTATAAATCCTCTCAGTTTTCTCCATCTCCATCTGGTTCTCTCATTGTCTATATTGTTTGTAAATGCACAAAATAGTGTAGTCTAAGTCAAATGTAAGGCTATTAGCAGAGATGTATAGTTTGCAAACAGAAGCTCATGGGACCAAACCAACTATGCCAACACATGTCGTATTGGCCTAGTGAACACTAGTGGAGGATTTTTTTGGTTCCCTACACTCCCCATGCTTTTGGGCTACCTCGTCCGGGCATAGTCCCTTAAGAGCCCTGAGGCCAAAACACGCCATATCTTCGACGAGTGATTTCTCGACTCCGTGGCACCTAGAGATGTCTCATCAGATCCAAGACCTCCATGTTGGGGCCCTCTACAAAATCCTCTCAGTTTTCTCCATCTCCATCCGGTTCTCTCTCGTTGTCCTATTGTTTGCAAACGCAAAAATAGTGTAGTCTAAGTCAGTCAGAAGTAGGGTCACATGTGAGGCTTGTAGTTTGCAAATGGAAGCTCATGGGACCAAACCAACTATATCAAACATCGGGTGGCCTGGTGAATGCTATTGGAGGATTTTTTTTTGGTTCCCTACTCCCCGTGCTTTCGGGCTACCTCGTCCGGCGTAGTCGCTTAAGAGCCCTGAGGCCCAAACACGCCATATCTTCGACGGGTGATTTCTCAGACTCCATGGCACCTAGAGATGTCTCATCAGATCCAAGACCTCCATGTCAAGGGCCCTCTACAAAATCTCTTGCAGGTTTTTCTCCATCTCCATCCGGTTCTCTCTCTTGTCTATTGTTTGCAAACACGAAAATAGTGCAGTCACTGAGTTAGTGTGTAGGGCTGCTAGATGCTATAGTTTGCAAACGGAAGCTCGTGGGACCAAACCAACTACACCAACACATCAGGTGGCTTGGTGAATGCTAGTGGAGGCTTTTTTTGGTTCCCTACACTCCCTATGCTTTCGGGGCTACCCCGTCCGGCGTAGTCCCTTAAGAGCCCCGAGGCCAAACACGCCATATCTTCTTCGACGGGTGATTTCTCAGACTCCATGGCACCTAGAGATGTCTCATCAGATCTCGAGACCTCCATGTCAAGGCCCTCTATGAAATCCTCTCTCATGGTTTTCTCCATCTCCATCCGGTTCTCTCGTTGTCCTATTGTTTGTAAACGCACGAAATAGTGCAGTCTAAGTCAATGTAGGGCTGCCAGAGGTTGTAGTTTGCAAACAGAAGCTCGTGGGACCAAACCAACTATGCCAACACATCGGGTGGCTAGTGAATGCTATTGGAGGATTTTTTTGGTTCCCTACGCTCCCGTGCTTTTCGGGCTACCTCCCGCCGGGCGTAGTCCCTTAAGAGCCCTGAGGCCCAAACACGCCATATCTTCGATGGGTGATTTCTCGAACTCCGTGGCACCTAGAGATGTCTCATCAATCTAAGACCTCCATGTCGGGGCCCTCTACAAAAATCTCTCATGGTTTTCTCCATCTCCATCTGGTTCTCTCATTGTCCTATTGTTTGCAACGTGCGAAAATAGTGCAGTCTCTGAGTCAAATGTAGGGTCTGTCCGATGTTGTAGTTTGCAAACGGAAGCTCATGGGACCGAACCAACTACACCAACACATCAAGGGGTGGCCTAGGTGAATGCTATGGAGGATTTTTTTTTGGTTCCATACGCTCCCCATGCTTTCGGGCTACCCGTCTCGGGGCGTAGTCCTTAAGAGCCCCGAGGCCCAAACACGCCATATCTTCGACGGGATTTCTCGTACTCCGTGTGGCACCTAGAGATGTCTCATCAGATCCAAGACCTCCATGTCAAGGCCCTCTACAAAATCCTCTCATGGTTTTCTCCATCTCCATTTGGTTCTCTCATTGTCTATTGTTTGTAAACACATGAAATAGTGCAGTCTAGTCAGTCAAGAGGGTCACTAGATGTCAGTAGTTTTGCAAACGGAAGCTCATGGGACCAAACCAACTACACCAACATGTCAAGGTGGCCTAGGTGAATGCTATTGGAGGCTTTTTTTGGTTCCCTACGCTCCCCGTGCTTTCGGGCTACCTCATCCGGGCGTAGTCGCTTAAGAGCCTTGAGGCCCAAACACGCCATATCTTTGACGGTGATTTCTCAGACTCCGTGGCACCTAGAGATGTCTCATTAGATCCAAGACCTCCATGTCGGGGCCCTCTACGAAATCCTCTCATGGTTTTCTCCATCTCCATTCGGTTCTCTCTTGTTATTTTTTTTGCAAACGCTGTGAAATAGTGCAAAGTCTGGGCTTGCCAGATGTAGTTTGCAAACAAAGCTCATGGGACCAAACCAACTATGCCAAACATAGTGGGTGGCCTGCAATGCTAGTGGAGGCTTTTTTTGGTTCCCTATGCTCCCATGCTTTCGGGCTACCTCATCTGGCGTAGTCCTTAAGAGCCCTGAATGACTAGATTGGCTTAAGAATGAATTTGATAGGGGTATGTCTAAGAACACATGGGAGTTATCAATCACCTAGTAAATCTTTCTTGTTTAGTTCTGATGGGAGTCAACTGGCCTACAACTTAGTGACCTTCCATTCATTGATAATTTATGTTATGATAAACCCATGGATGCTTTCAAAAGTGCCTTAAAAGGATAGGGGTAGTCATCAAGCCTAGTGAAGGGTGTGATGTGATTTCCAAATAACTTGAAATGCCTACAAATTTAAAGGTAATAACATGAATTGGACAGATTAGACAATCAAGAATCATTGAGTGTCCGAATCAAATGTCATTGCATCCGAGACATTCTCAAGCATTGGAGTAATGTATATGGAGAGACATTCTCAAAATATCAATAGATGAAAGGCATCAAATTGTGATGACTCTCTCGGTGTTTTAATAGGGGAGAAGACTACGAAGCATAGAAGAATGTAGTAAGTGCATGATAAGATAGAACCAAGTACAAAGAGACCATGAGCAAGAAGAAGCAAAGTAAGGTAAATACACATATACACATTGATAAATTGAATGAATAATTACTCAGATTAGGTAACTCTTTATATACATACATTATATAAATATTGATTTCCAAAGTTTGATGCATATTATACATTGAAAATGCTAGTACATGTACATCACCAATAAATGAAAAAATAATCCATAATGTCTTAAATATTGTCAAGTGCACATCATATTAGATTCATGCGAAAATAATCTCAAAATGTAAGGTCTCATACAAAATTATCAAGTTCCAAATAGTATTTTAATGTGCATAATAAATACAAAAATGCCCAAATAGGTCATATACCATCAAGTTCAAATGCCATATAGGCGTACATACAATGCCATGCACATAGGCATACAAAAACAATGTCATGTAAGACATATATATTTCCTACTCATCAAAATCTATCCCTCTCTTGGCCTTGCTCGAAGAAGGCCCTCCCTTAGATGAAGATGGAGATCCATGAGATGACTTTGGATCATCCGAGCCCATGCTTCGAGTCCTCTTCCACTTGAATACTCACCTGTAGATGAGCCTATAAATGCAAACAATGTTTTTTTGTCAAAACTTAATTTATATATGTTTTCAACATGTATTTAAGACCATGCTAGAATGAAAGTATTTACATAAATACACAAACTTACCACAAGTTTCGATCATGCCAAATTTGCATCTCACACTCAGATGAGTCATCGGGAGCTCCTGCAGTATGAATGGGGGTACAAAGATGACGAGATGGAGGAGTCTCGTGCCCTCAAGTCAAAATGGAGGGGGTTGAAGTTCCCTACATACACATAAGATCAGAAAATCTAACATCAGAATTAGTGAAAATAGAGCTAAGTACATGTATCTACATAATGACAATATTTTAACTAATTTTATCAATATAGAACTATTGTTTTTACCCCACCACGCCTGTGAATCAAATGAACAGGTTGCTACCTATCGTAGGTAACTCCTGCATATACACAATGAAGGACATTATTAACATAATTTAATAATTCTACAATGAAAGACATTACTAACATGTAATTTAACATAATATGAATTACACGAGAAATTTAACAAAATTTACGTGTGTTGTTTGAATACCTCAGTGAGTTGTTGCACAGATGAAATCACAACAGGGCAACACCTTTATCTACTTGTCGTAGAGATGGTGGGGTGTCTAGTGAAGTCAACATCTTTATCAAACATGTATATCACATGAGTTAGATGGACATACAAGAACATACATATATTTGACTTCAAAACTAATATATATATATATATATATATATATATATATATATATATACACACATATACACACACACACACACACACACATGTATGTGAAAATTTTACATAATTAACATTCTAAATTACCTCTTGTGAATGTATGTGTATGCATGGTGCTCGCCGCCTATGGTCAGGATGAAGATGTGCCTCCCACGCGCTTGTAATATCAATGCATGTACATGTACAAATACAATTATTTCAAAAATTTAACATATATAAGTAAATCAAGTACTCCAAAATTTTTGTAACACACATAACAAAACATAACAAATTTACCTACGAAGGTGACACCGATGAATGTAATCCAAATGTCTCACTCAAAAGGACATCTGACATAGTGACATTATCATGTTCACCCCTAGCACCAGGTGCACCAAAATCAGTACGCATGAAAGTATCATCCTCCTCGGGCCCCAAACATATGCTACCACATGACGAGAAAAATGTGGCCTCATGCTAGTACTCCCTGAGGGAATACTCTGTGTACCTCCACGAGCATCTGGCTCAGAAATCTCCCTCGTATGTCGAACAAGGGTCGCAGATAGCCCTGAAGCATGTGGAGTGTATCAATCTCTACTGTCTCCTTCACTACTTGAGGGACAATCTCAGGGTGAGGGGATTCTATGTGGGGAATCTACCCTATTGAATAGGTGCACGTTGTGCACCTGGTCGATCCTGTGTAGATCCTTTTCCTCGGCCTGGAAATCTCAGAAATCAAAATAATTTGGGATCTCGTTGAGGATAAACTCACAATAGAGTTTCCTCAGAAAGTATAGTGGCACCTCATTTGTTATTACAAGGTGGAAAATCAAACACCATCCACCATCGGTCCCAAAAATTATTTTTAATCAAATTATTATTGCACCAATGGATGGGAAATCATTTACATGTCAACGGAACAGAAAATTAGTGCGGGGGTCCATGAATAAGGCGCATATGAGTTCTTTTGAAATTTATTTTTCTTTACATCCACATATGACAATTTGTTGGAATAATAAACCCTACAACCCTCTCTATAAGTTGTCCAACGATCAATTTTCCCCATTTCCACGTCAATTTGAACAAGTAATGCCTCCAATGTGTTTGCAAGAGAGGCGCGGGGGGTTTGTAGATTGTGCATCCCTCATTGTTTTGATTAAATCCTCAATTTCAATTTTGTTTTCAACTATTTGGGTGCTAAATCTTCTTGACTACCCGAGGGGGATGTTGAGCAATTATGGGAGTGTCAGGGGAGGGATGACAGAATAACAGGTTTGGTTGTGGTTGATTCCCTCGACCTCTAACTATAACAATAAAAAATATGTATTCAATTCAAATTTTAATCTATAATTATCATATTTCAATGCAATTTTGAGAAAAGAATTGTGCTTACCTCTTAAGTTCCACAAATAATGTTATGATATTATTTTGATTTAAAATATAATAGAAAAAATAAAGTATGACATTTCTTGATTAAAAACTCTAAATAAATTACAACACTGAAAATATTATTCAATAAAGAACATGCATATATCACAAATAACAAGTTACATACTTATAATATGATATGAAATTTGATTTCCATAAATATTATGTCCATACATACATCTTTAGTCTATATCAGGTAGCTCAAACAATTCTTGACTATTTAACACAAACTATTATCTAATCTTTTGTTCTTATTTTCAGTCGTTGTTTCGATGTTTATGTCTTCTTTGTTACTGCTAGACCCTGTATTAGAATTATAGACCCCTCTCCTTTATGCAAGATAATTCCATACTTCCATTACTCTTTCATAAGGAAATGTGTCCACATCATATCATGAAACATACAATCTCAAACAAGTCTCAATATTTTTATCTAGTCTGTTTTGATATTTTGATTTAACAAATGTTAATGTGCTAAAAATCCTTTCGTCTTCAACTGATCCCAATATCATTTTTGACACAATTCATACAATCGGAAATATTCACTAATGCTTTCATGTAGGATGCTACTAGGATACAACTTTTTCCATAGCCATGTAATTGCACCATTATTTGTTGGTTCACTTAGTAAGTCATATTGTTCGACCATTGTGATGCTGAAATGAGTTGATTGACATGAAAGTAATTCCTTTTGAAGAAGACCCTTAATTTAAACAAAGTTATATTCTACTGATTTTCCAAAATTCTTAATGAGAGTACCCATGTGTCTTTTATATGAATCACGTATTGATTTCTTACTGATGCATGATTCCAAAATATAGGATTGATAGCACTCCATGACCTCAATGATCTCATCCCTTTTAAATCATTTTATGATCTCACTGGATAAGTATTGTGAAATTTTCTGCAATTTGGTTCTTGTTTGAGATATAAGACCGTATAAATCACGTGTTACAAGTACTTCAATGTTTGATCCAACAATATCCACTCTTTTTGGAAATTGTGCATTTGAATCTCGTTCCCATTTATAAGATAAAAATATTACCACTTTCATATTGAATCTAAAATAGCTTTTAGGATCTTTTAAATTTTTTAAATTTTGCCAACTATTGAATAAATGTCCTTGAAAAAATCCATGAGAGTTGTATAAAAAATCTAGTATTTGACATACTTTTTTCCCAATCTAATGAAGTCGAATATATAAATGGACATTTCATGAGCATATTTTGCTAAGGAATTGATTTCATTCAACATGGGTAGAATCTTGCTAAGTGTAAACAATGTTTCCAAATATGTTAAGTGGTAAAGAAAATAATGTCTTGTCAACACGCATATGGTTCTTAAACATGAAACCAATTAATAATGGATATTCATCAAAAATTATGTATGCATGTTCATATATGGAAATCCATCTTATATCAACATATTTAAGAAGTTTTCTACCATCTGTCACTCCCAATCGTAAATATATATATAAAAAGTCTAAAAATATTTTGGACTACTTAACATATACACATGCAATTCACGGATAAGCTCTTCAACTTTTTCAACATTTTCAAATGTGCTAACTATCTTATATGCAAGATTCATCCTATGAGCCATGTAATGAATTAGAATCATGTAAGGCACAACTGAAATTGATTTTTAGGAGGACACATAGATGCATTCTATGGCCTTTGCATTACAAATTTACCAATAACACCAACACATATAAGCTTTGTAGCTATTAAATAATCATCCATCCCAATTATATCCTTCAAATTAGATATAACCAATTTACAAATATTTTCAACATTGTAGTTTTCCTTCATTTTATGAACAACTAGAAGATGAGGTTGCCTTGTGTGGTTCTCAAAAGTATAAACATGCATGCAAACCCAAGATGTGTTGTCCACTACTATAACCTCATCAATGGAAAGGGAGATAAAACTTACATTCTTGACTTTCTCTTTCAAATCCTCCTTTTCAATCATTGTAATACATTTTTCCATTTCCTAAGCACTTTATCTAACCAATGTGATTGTGGAAGGTAAGGAAACCCATTAAACTTAAAAAATTTCTTAAATTCAAAAAAATCGAAATAGGTCTTGCTCATTTTAAGAATGAAGAATACAATTGAAAACTGTGTATTTTTACCTTAAAATTGTCATTTACAACTTTTCCAAATTTTCATTAATTGTTCCTCCTTTCTCCACAAGTTTTTGATAATGTTTCTACCTAATTTCATACTCCTCTGCATATCTTACATGCATGCATTCTTTCATTGTTTTCCATCTATGTGTCTTCATTATTTTCCATCATTTTCTTTGACTGTCACATATATTTTACCACAATGTTTCTCAATTGTGTCTAATTTTAGTTGCATTTTATGTTATTTTCCTAATTTCCAACTTAAATTGTACATATACATTCTTTTGGAGTATCATTACCATTTTTGGCTCTACATGTTCAATGAATGCATATTTTTCTCCCTAATCTACCTGAAAAGACCTTCCAATTGCATAGGTAGTTTTCTTCCTTCTCACATTTTTTTTTTTTTGAGAGTACTGAAATATCATCTTCTACTTGAATATTTTCATTAGAAAATTCATCTATTAGAGGCATATGGTAGTGAGGATTGTCTTCCATCTCTGGCATGTCATCATCAATTATATCTTCATCTACTAAATTGTTAATTGTTTCTTTAGGGGATATGTTTTGGTTAATTGTTTCATGTCGAATACAATTAACAATAGGGTTTTCTATATTCAAACATGAAAAAGTTTTGACTATGAAAAAGATATAAAAAAATTTAATCTAAACTAACAAAAAATAAAGAAAAAGTTAATGAAAATATGTTACATGTGTTACTATTTGCAGTGGATGCAAGTTGAGTCCTCATTTTTTTGGTTGGTTGAAATAATTTAATATGCTACTTTTTCTTTTAAGTTGATCTGCCTTGTTTTCATTATTCACAAAGTCCATTGTACCTATATACAAGTGGAATTTTCAAATAGGTTAGTTTTTAAAGAAGAATATTTAAAAATTGTAAACAACAGGTGAAAAAGGTTTGAATCTTAACACGGCAAATTTTTTTAACAGAATACACAATATAACCAACCAATATCATTATATATACTTCCGAATGTAGCATGTTCAATGTATTGTTAGTAGTATGTACAATGCTACCGGCCTTTAGAATTGTGTATGCTACCAGCTGGTAGCATTGTACATGCTACTTGTTTGGTAGCATACACAATGTTACCGGATGCTAAGATGTACAATGCTACCGGCTGGTAGCATACCTAATGTTTTTGGTTGATAGCATTGTGCATGCTACCATCTAGTAATATTGAACATGCTACCGGTTGGTAGCATAGATGCCACTAGCATGAAATATAATACCATAAAAATTTAAAATACCTTAATACAGGCCCAGCGGGGAGTTCTACTTGTGATATCTAGTCAATCTCGATCTTTAAAGAAAAAATAATAGTCGGAATTTATATATGGAATTGTAAATACGTAATTAGTATGTGTGTGTGTGTGTGTGTGTGTGTGTATGTATGTATGTTACATACATACATACATACATACATACATACATACATACATACATACATATATATATATATATATATATATATATATATAAAGGTGAATTTGGTAAATTTCAATTTCACGTTAAAGGTGATTTGAATTAAAACAACTAACTAATGGAGTAAATGCTAGGTGAACCAATCCCTAAATTAAATTATACCTATTAAATTTAGGTGACCTACTCCAAATTCCTCCTCTAAAAATTTGTAAAAGGAAAATTTTAAAAATAGGAATGTTCATGAATTAACGAATATTTATCACTAAAATTTACACTGAGGCATAGCACACAAGCAATGAAGCGTGTAGAACTTGTGGTGAAAATGGTGGCTATGAGTAAGTAGGTTGGTGTTGAGGTTTCTTGAAGTGTGTGGAGTGTGTACTTAATTTTTATCATGGGCTAGATAAGCGTAGAGGTAGGTGAAATATTTAGTTTCTCTAATGACTAGGCTAGAAGTGAGTTGGAGCATACATGGTGACGAGTCACGCAAGCATTTGAGGTGGGAGTGTTGAGCAAGGAAGAGTGGTATGAGTGAGTCTCTCTAGAGAATCAAGATGAGTGGAATCATTGGTAATTCAATTTAGTGGGGTGGGGAGAGTCTCATATGCAACTTGAAGAGGGTGAGTGGAGTTGTGGGTGATTCAAGTTATTGGGGTGGGGATAGTCACATACGCGACTTGGAATTATTGGTGTGTGGGATCCTATGTGTCCTCCACTCACATATGGAGGGTCATCTCACATGGGTTAGGTTTAGGGTTTGCTTTTGTTTCATGCACTAGGGTTACTCAGCACCCTATATGTACCCTTTCATTCCTGATTTATGAGTATGCCAAGACACTCCGTTGTCTTTCCTATATGAGCAAGCTTTGTTTCTGTTGTGCAAGTTCTTCCATTGTTGATCGATCCTTGCGATTACTGCTGGAGCCATTACAATTCTGTTGGAGTGCAACTACTTCGTGGTGCATCATTTCCGATTCAATTCTCGCAAACTCTTTCATGGTATCAGAGCTGAGATCGGGTAAACATGCATTCATCATTTGAGTTGTAATTTGGTGTCCCAAGATTTCACCACTGAAATATGAGACTACCCATGTTAAAATAAAATTGTTCTTTTAAAATAACAGTTGTTTTGTGTTTTTATTGCTAGAAAATGTCAGTATTACATCAAGATATTTGCAGAGAGTCATATAAGCCAATTTCAATAAATACCCAGATGCCCAAACTCGTTATATTCTGTCGTTGGGGTTTACCTGCGGGAAATTTTTATTTAATTATTCTGAGCCCCATTTGAGGCAAATTGTGCTCCGGTTTAACCCTGTTGTGGTCTTACATGTCAATATTCCCATATACCAGTAGGGTTTTAACCAGGAATGAATCCTGGGCTTTATCTGTGACTTCTGGCAACGTTTTGCGTTTTTGGTGTTTTCCGTTTTGTTTTCTGTGAAATTTCTCTAGGTCAATTCCTTTGCTCGGTTCAATCTGTTTTCTTTCCTGGAGTATCTGGAGATCATCTACGACGTCATGCCAGAAGGAATTTGTCACAGGGGGTCTGGTTCTCTCTAAAAAAGATGAAGTCGTGCACAAAAAAAAAGCCTCTCCTAGGCAAGTCGCATTTTTTGGAATAAATGGATTTTATGGAAATAAGAAAAATATTGCCATCAATGCGTAGAGCTCGAGAAGATATGCACTTTTAGAGAAAATGACACCTAAAATGGAGCCACGGAATGAAAGTTACGGCACATGCAAGTTTTTGTTGCTACATCTTCCCGGACCCTTTCCAAAAATGGCAAATTTTATTCCATGCTTGTGTTTTCTTCACCAAAAATCCAAAAAAGGAAAGAAATGTTGTTTTTATGCCAGTCACAATTTTCAAGGCTGCCTTCCGCGTCCAATTTCCACGCTGCCCTAAGTGACGAATTCTCACGCAATTTTAAAGGCAGAAGTCACAATGCAAGTCACACTTTTGGAAAAGAGCTATCTTTCATGCAAGTCGCACTTTTTTGAAGGAAGACTTTAAGCTGCCAGTGGGAATTTTGGTAGTGGCGAAGGCAAGCAGAATTTTTACTTGCCTTGCAGGGTAATTTTTCCCATGAAGTCAAAGTCACTTAAGCTGCAATGGGAATATTAGATGTGGCAGGCAGGCGGGAATTTCTTACCTGCCTTGCAGGGTAAAAATTCCCATTATAAAAGAAAATCACTTAAAGCACCGTCGGGAATTTCTTACCTGCCTTGCAGGGTAAAAATTCCCATGATGAAAGTCAAATCACTTAAGTGGAAGAAGGGATTTTTAGAGCTGCAGTGCAGGGTGAAAATTCCCATCAGAAGTTGACTTCTTATTTTTAGAATTCACCCTTGCCAAAAAGTGTGACCCACCTTGGGTGAATAATCAATGCATTTAATAATATTTATTAATGTTTATTCACCCAATTTTGGCGCCATAAATAGAAGGAAAGTCAATGCATGAAGACAAGCCAAAGTGAACTGAATGTAGCATGCTAAAATTAAATAAATTTAATTTATTTAATGGCAGCCATGAGCATGCACAAAATAGGCGCCCAAATTGAAGAGAAAAACATGATTTTTAATTAATTAATTGCCGAAATAGGAAGGGCAATTATTAATTATAGAATGATGAAGGTTATATAAGCATGGGCTGCCATATTAATGGAGTTATTAATTCTTTAGCAAGGAAGTGCAGCCTGGCAATTTTGGCGCCCAAAGAAGGAGGAATTTTGCTCAGAGGAAGGTGTTTTCACTGCCGAAAAGCTTCAAAGTTTGGCGCCTAGGTTTGAAGGAGCTTGATTTAAGTCTGATTAATTGTCTGCATAGTATTACAGGTGCCCAGGTGAAGTTACAAATATTTATGCTTGCTTTGCATGCAAGCAAAGCCTCAAATTTTAGGGCAGCGGGCTTTATATGCAGATTTTTATGATAAAAATCAAGTGGTCATGCTCTGGATTCCGTCTTTGTCTGAATTAATTGCAGGTATTCATTACAGGTGCTTATATAATTGAAAGGGAGCTTAAATCAATGTCCAATACATTGAACATATCCTCCGAATCTAAAGAAATCTCTAGATCTGCACCGATTGTAAAGAATTCCGGCCGAATAAAAAGAAAAAGAGTTTCTCAGACAAAGATTGCTCTGGCCATGGCGAAGCATGATGAAAGAAAAGGATCAACAAAATCATGCATAGCTTCCAGATCCAGATCCAGATCCAGATCCAGATCCAGATCCATAATTGCAAAGGCTTCATCCTCTTGTTTCGAATGCAGCCCGTGAAGAAGTCAATGCATGGAAAATTCCTTCCAGGATCTTGTGCATGTGCTCCCAATCTTCCAGTTGAAGCCTTCATTGAAGTTGCATTCACCCGAGTGCTTTCCAAATTTTTAATTGCTCATATGCAATTAAAAATAAAAAAAGATGAGTTATTTACGACAAACATTGCACTGATGCATGTACAAGAGAAGAACTGCAAAAGCTTCAAGGATAAGAGGGAAGACAAGGCAAAGGCAACACCCATAAGAAAATTCCAGATCCTTCACTTCGCTTCCGTGATCCAAATTTGCTTCTAGATCCATTTGGTGAGAATCAAAGGTAAAAGAATCAACTGCATGCAGAATATGAAAAAGGACAAGACTACAACTTTCCTCTTTCTTCTTCTTTCTCTTATTTCCTCCGACAAAGTAATTGAGCGATCAATTAAATTATAAAACCTAAGTGATTGGTTTAAAAGTCATTACTTGAAGAAGTCAACTACTTGGAAATAGGTGGCAGACATGCAAAATAGAAGGTTCTATCTTCAGTTGCAAATCATGCATGTCATGCAAAGAGGAATTCTAGGAGGGAGATTGCCAGTTGTTTCCTTTCCGACTTCCACATGTGCCATTCCACTAAAAGCTTCCTAACTTGTAATTTCCCTCTACATTCTATAAGTAGAGGAAGAACCTATGGGTTAAATTTTTAGAATTTGTAAACAACATTCTTGTGTTTCCATACTTTGTGCTAAAATCCCTGATAGCTATTTGAAGCAAAGGAATAGAAAGGAGCAGATTTTAATGGAGAACTTTGTGTCATGGTGCATTTTGTTTCTAACTTTTTGTCTTAGATCTACTTATAAACTTTGTGTTATTCTTAGATCTAGATCTAAAAGTTGCCTTTGCTTATAATTTTGTGTGTTAATATCTATTGGTTCTATCTATGTGCATGCAATCAACTCTGTAATCTATTGATTGGGTTGCACATCTTCCCTCTTTCTTTCCTGTGTTTTTATTATTTCCTTCTTCATTAGATATTTCCTTTCTTTAACAATTGCTTACTTGCTGCAAAACTATACAGCTATGGTTCATGAGCTGCATGGTTAAAGTAAAACCCACAAATAGATACTAGCATATTTAATTGACAAATCTTACACGGAGCCTCACTGGTAAATGAGGGAGATTTATCTCATGATTGCCTAGGTTTTCAGCTATGCAGAAAATCTAGCCAACACAATTACTATTGGTCTCATTTTTTTACTCGTGCAAGTTTTTCGATCGTTATATTCTAGAAATTTAGTGCTAATGTATTTAACAATTTGTTCTTGGAAATTTGTCGTTTTGTTGTGTTCTTCATGCATGTGCAGGTCTCCTTGAGTTTTTCAGGGGTTTTGTAGCTAAATTTAGTTAGCTGCGAATAAATTTGGAGATTAGTTAAAACAAGAGGTTTTTTTTAATCAAATTTATTAAACTGGAAGTATATTTTTATCTCTTTTTTCTGGTTTCTCTGTGTTTTTTTGCATGTATTTTTAGAAAATAGGTTTTTCATTGTGGTCGTGTCCTGGTCGAGTCAAGTTGTGTTCTTCACCCTCTGCGAGGCCGAGTCCCTCTATCCTTTTTGAGCCCAGACTACATGGTGTTTTTTCTCTACCTCGATCTTTCTCTCTTCCTATGTGGTCCTCCATTCGTGCCCACCAAGCTGGTCTTCCCCCATCCTCACTTGAACCGCTCGTGCCCTCGCTCCGCTCTCCCGCTCGACTCTCGCAACCTCACCTTGGCTCTTCCCCCTATGGCCATGTCTCACCCTCTTCCCTAAGCTCCCACCGCCTCACCTTGGCCCCCGGTTCACCACTCCCACAAGCTCCTCCTTTGCCTCGTGCTCTCCTCCCACTCCCCGAGATTGCTCCATTAGGATCTCCAATGGCTTCACCCGCTCCCGCATGCCGAGCTCCATGTTCCCCACTCTCTCGCTTCCCATATTTCGCATTCGAAGCAGTCTCCACCCAACGCAGATCCTCCCACCTCCCACTCGAGCTTCTTTGTCTTCCCCACGTCCAGTCAACCACCCAACTCGGGATCCTCCCACCTCCAACGGTTTCCACCGAGCCACGTGCCAGTTGGTAAGTTTTTTAAAATTTCATTTTTGGTGGGATTTCTTTTGGGGGTGTTCATTTTTTTTGGTGGGTATTTCTTTAAAAAGGGAAGTATATTTGAATTTTAATTAGGATTTCATTATCTTAATTAGTTTCTATTCGTAATTAATAAATTTAATTGAAATTAAATCTATTTCTATTAATTACGATCTCTTTTTTTCGATTAATAAAGTATTAAAATCATCTTTTAAATTAATGTTATTTTTTATTTTAAAAAAAAATCCAATAACTCTAAAATTAGCCAAATTAGACGTTTCAAAAGGTAATCGTTAGGCGTTATTTTTACTAATCATGCGCTTAAGTGTGCTGTGACACTCTAAGCACCTATTTGCCTTCCGAGTGGTTTTCCGACGTTTTTGAAGATCATCGACTCATCTTGAGTTCTTCTAAAACTTGTATATACCCTTATTATTGCTTGCGACTAGTGAGTGCATCCGTTACAGTTTGCAGCAAGGGGATATCCATTGCGATGTGAGATGCTTTTTCTCACAACTAGGATTTGATTTTTCCCTTTTTCATTTTTTTGCATGTTGTGCTTGTTTACGGTGTCGCTTTGCTGTGCTCCATGAAACTTAATTGTGGTCCCCTCTCTTGTGCATTATTACGCTGATTGCAAGGTGAGTGACCAACTATTTCATGATGCACACTCACACCTGATTGTATTCAACGCACTAAACTATAAAGTGCCAAAAGTAGGGGGTTATTATATTGTCCTGGGTGGTTGTGATTCTTTTCTGCATTCCTTCTCTCTTCACAATGGATTCTTATTCACTTCCTTTTCTTACACCGTTCAAATTTTTTTGAGTGGAGATCAAAAATGATTATGAAACTAAGAGGTAAAGGGTTATTCCACATCACCATGGGAACTGAGACTGAACTAGATGACAACCCTAAAAATCTAAGTGGTTAAACCATAGTGATGAAGCTTTAGGTCTTCTTTGCATGTTTGTTTCTCCTGACTTGCTCTTCCACATTGAGTCATCTGAAACACCTAATTCTACGTGGAAAACGTTAGATAAAATGTTTGGAAAACAAGATGACATGAGAGTGCATGAGTTGGAAAATGAACTACTAGGGTTAAATCCTAGTGATTTTGAAAACCTACAAGCATACTTCTCTAAGTTTGTCCACACTAGATTGTTGTTAAAGGAATGTCAAGTAGAGAAGAAAGATTCTCAACTGATCTTGTCGATTCTCTCTAAGTTAGGTCTTGAATATTATGTCTTTGTGTCAACTTTTTATGCTACAAAAGATTGCCTTGGGCAATGATTGGAATATGCCCTCCTTTGACTATTTTTTTCATCCCAACTCATTCGAGAACATGACAAACTCATTCAAATGGGGTCTCTCAAGTCCAAGTCACATGCCCTTGTAGAAAGTACTAGTAAGGAAAAGAAGACTGAAAAGAAGAAAGAAAGAAAGGATCAACCTAAGAAGGAAACCAAGACCAAAACTAAATTTAACACAAACGCTTCACTTCTAAGCCTAGAGCACAGAAAGACAAGTTTTTGTGTTCCTATTGCAAGAATCCTAGTCATAAAGAGCATCTATGTATGAGAAAACAAATTGATCACCTTACTCATTTACTTGAGAAAAATCAAATAGGTGTTCCTAAGTCTATCAAACAAAATGCTCCAAAGGCCGAGTCTTCTACTACAAAAGGGTCTAAATCTGATAAGAAGAAAGGAAAGGCCCTTGTAGCCAAAGTTTTTCCTTCATCGACGTGGATTATAGATTCGGTGCCTTGCACCACATGGCTTCTTCGCATGTTGAGTTCTCCAACATCGAGCCTTGTGGTATGTCCCAAATCATGATGGGTAATGACACGACAATGTGTCGGTTTCTGGTAGTGGATCGGTAGAGATGGATGGGGAACATTCAACCAAGTGTTGAGTGTTCCTGATCTCTCTACCAATCTCCTATCGGTTTACCAAATTACTCACCTTGGTGAAGGAATGCAAGTGGAATTTGGTCCTAACTCGGTGATTATTCGTGAGCTTAACGATGACACTACAATGGCTAAGGGAAAGAAAGATCACCATTCATGGTTATATACCTTTTCCCACTTTACTTTTGATTCTACACCCACTACCTTTCTCACTCATGCAAATGAGGTTAGTAAGCTATGACATGAGTGTTTCAGACATCTAAATTATCGCTACCTTGAACAATTGAGACAAAAGGAAATGGTCAATGGGTTATCCCATGTCAAGTTTTCTAAGGGTATTTGTGAGGGTTGTACCCTTAGAAATCATCCTTAAAAGAACTTTGACAAAGGAAAATCACCCGAGAGCTACTTGTCCCTTGATCTTGTTCACAAAGTGATATTTCTGTCCATTTCCGTCTCCTTATTTACTAGAGCTCTTTATGTTCTCACCTTCATTGATGACTATTCGTGATATACTTGGGTATATTTTCTTAAGCTTAAGTCTGAAGTCTTTGAACATTTTCAGGACTTTAAGGATCTTGCTAAGAAACAGGTGGAATGATCTATCAAGGTTCTTCAAACCGACAATGGAGGTGAATATGTAAACAATAGGTTCATGGATTTATGTACTTCTGAAGGGATATCCTTATAGCATATATTTTCTTATAGCCCTTCGCAGAATGGAGTCACAGAAAAGAAAGAACCATACTCTTAAGGAGATGGCCACTTATATGATTCACTCAAATCTCTTCCTTTGTAGTATTGGGATGAAGCAATGAATTGTGCTAATTACATTCATAACCGTGTTCCACATAAGGTAAGTAAGAGGGATGCCACCCTTTGAAGCCTGGTTTGGACACAAGCCTGATGTTGAGCACTTTCAAGTCTTCGATCCAAGGCTATGGCTCAAATTCCCAAGAAGAAATGTAAGGCATTGGAACCACAATCCAAACCTTGTATCTTTGTAGGGTATCCTAATGGTGTGAAGGGATATTGATTATTTAATCCTACTTCTCATGAGCTTTATATTGAGAGAAGTGTTAAGTTCGATGAGTCTTCTTCAACTTCTACTTCTCTACCTATTGAGGTTCTTCAGCTTGTTGATTCGGATTCTGACTCATCAGATGATGATGTTGTTGAGTGTTCTCCTCTTCCTGATCCTCCCGACCATCAAACCTTTGAGTCTTTTGATTTTGATAGTAGTGATGATGAGGACTATGTCCCTTCTCACTCAAGTGAAGAATCTTCCGACTCTAAGCCTGATCCTCCTGGTCCTCTTTGGGCTAGGAAAAATTTGCAAAGTGCTAGAGATTTAGTTGGAGATACTTCGATATGAGATGTACTCACTCATATTTCATTGGACCCCACTCTTTCTTCACCTCTACTTCTGATCCACAGTCTTTTCGGGAGGCTTCTAGTATTCCTGAGTGGGATTCTACCATGGATGAGGAGTATTCCTCTCTCATGAAGAATGATACTTGGGATCTCACCCCTCTTCCAAAGGAAGAAAAATCATTTGGTGTAAGTGGGTGTTCTGAACAAAGTATGGAGTAGATGGAGATGTCAAAAATTTTAAAGCATGATTAGTAGCTAAGGGTTTCTCCCAGATAGCTGGGTTGATTATACTGAAACCTTTTCTTCAGTTATGAAGATGACTTCTATTCGACTGACCCTTTCCATTTCCATAACAAACAAATGGAAAGTCCATCAAATGGATGTTAAGAGTGCCTTCCTTCATGGTGACCTAGAGGAAGAGATCTACATGGAACAACCTCCGGGTTATGTCCATGATCCCTCCCTCGTTTGTAAGTTAAAGAAGTCTCTTTATGGCCTTAAACAAGCCCCTCGGGCTTGGTATGCCAAGATGGACTCCTTTTTACTTACATCAGGGTTTACTAGGTGTCACTCTGATCCAAATGTTTATATTCTATGGCAAGATGACTCCATACTCATCCTTGTTCTCTATGTTGATGACTTGTTGATCACAGTAACTCTTCCTCTATCATTGATTTTGTGAAGATCACCTTGGCCAACAGGTTTTCCATGACTGACTTAGGTCTACTTCATTACTTTCTTGGGATCCAGATTTCACAATTTGACTCAAGAATTGTGATTTCACAACCTAAGTATGCTCTTGACTTGCTTTCTCATTTTTAGATGTCTAATTACAAGTCTTCTCCTACTCCTTTTCTTTCTCGGGGTTAAGTTGGTTTCTGATTTCTCTACTCCCTTGGTTGATGGTACCCTTTATCGATAGTTGGTGGGGAGCTTGATTTACTTGACTCACACTTGACCGGATTTATCTTATGCTATTGGGATCATGTCTAGATTCATGCAGGAGCCACATGAGCTACATTAGAAAGCAACTAAGTGGATCCTTCATTATGTTCATGGCACTTATACTGATGGCATTCACTATTATGGAGGGGTGGATATTGACTTGATCGGGTTCATAGATTCTTGATTGGGCTGTGACTTAGATCATCGAAATCTACCTCTGGCTATAGTTTCTCTCTTGGTTCGGGTCCTGTTAGTTGGTCTAGCAAGAAGCAAAATGCAATTATGATATCTTCTACAGAGACAAAATACAAAGGAGTAGTTAATGTTGCCATAAAAGTTGTTTGGCTACAAGGTATTCTGATAGAGTTTGGCATCCACTTTCGGCGGCCTACCATTATCTATTGTGATAACACGAGCACTATCTCAATTTGTAGAAATCCAGTTCAGCATCAGCGGACAAAGCACATTGAGATCCATATGCACTTCATACGAGATCTTATTCATGATGGTATCATCAAAATTCAATACATTCGATAACATTGATCAGATTGCAGATATATTCACCAAGCCCTTCACTGAGGTGAAGTTTCTTCACTTATGGTCTCTTCTTGGGGTGAGGTCTTATGCGCTTCTCATCTTCTTCGGGCTATATAGTCCTCTTCTTCTTATTCTTCTTCTAGGAAGATGTTTTTTGATACATGGGCACCTTATCATACCTTTAGTTGTCGGGTCCCATCGACACATCTTTCTTAGTTGTTTAGGAGTGTCTTCTAGTTCTGTCTCGACTCATCATAGCCGCTACCCCATCTTTCATGAAGGGGGGGTCTTGGTGTGTGGGATCCTATGTGTCCTCCACTCACATATGGAGGGTCATCCCACATGGGTTAGATTTAGGGTTTACTTGTGTTTCATGCACTAGGGTTTCTTAACACCCTATATGTACCCTTTCATTCCCGATTTATGAGTATGCCAAGACACTCCACTTTCTTTCATGAATGAGCAAGCTTTGTTTTTGTTGTGCTAGTTCTTCCATTGTTGATTGATCCTTACGATTACGCTTGGAGCCATTACAATTCCATTGGAGTGTAACTACTTCGTGGTGCATCGTTTCGATTCAATTCTCACAAACTCTTTCAGAATGAGTGAGTGGAGTTGTGGACGAGTCATGTTAGTTAGAGGTAAATATTGAGATTCGTGAGAGTGAATCATGGTGAGGTGAGGGGTTAAGGTGAGTTGCATGAGTGTGACTTATGATTTGGTGAGAGAACGTGAGGTTGAGAGGTTAGAGAGAATAGTTAGGGAAAGTTGTGAGTGTAACTTGTGACTTGGTGTGAGCAGAGAAGCACAAGGAGGTAGGGTCAAATCATGGTAATGTAAGGAAATAAAGCATGCGGGGTAGGTCGTGGTAGGGGGTAGGGAGATGCAATAGTAACTTATGCGGTGAGAAGTGGACTGTGGAGGGAGCGAATAAATTCAAGGTGGGAGAGGGATGGCGATGGTGTGAGTTCTTTAGTGTGACTCACCACGATGAAAAAATTAGGCGGGCGGGATGATTTTGGGTGGGGTGGAGGGTGGGGCAACCAATGGTGGGTGGAATAGGGTAGGTCATAAAAATGAATAATATTAGTGGTGGTGAAGGCATGTATAGGGTAAAAGGGTGATGTGGGGAGTACAAAAGGGTGGTGTTGGGTAGGAAGTGAGGTCTCGGGTTGAATCGGTCATTATACCGAATCGATAGGGTAGGGATAGGTCACGGGGAGGGAGGAAAGTGGTTAGGGTTGAGGCATATAGAGGGGGAGGGAGGGAAGGGGTTAGGTTAGGGTATGGGGTTGGGGTGAGAGGAAGAGTCGAGCAAGGGAGGGGAGGAGAAGTAGGTTGTAGGCACGACCCATGCACATAATAGAGGCAAGGGATGAGAGGAGAAGTGATTCGTGAGCTTGACCTACCTCTTCTCCCTTGTAGAGCAAAGGCCACAAGGAAGAATGGAGGAGAGGTAAGTCACAGTGAAACTCGCACATAGAGTGAATACCACGAGGAAAAAGGGAGGGGTTCCGTTTGAGTAATGTCCGGTCACTAGCGCGACTAGGGCTGTAACGATGAGGTTTGTAGGGTGGGTTTATGGTGGTGGAGTGGTGGTAGAGGGTTAGACAAAGGTGGAGTAATATGGGAGCTACACAAACAACCGAGCCTGCTATTAGGGTGTGGTCCGTTGTAAGAGCAACCCATATATTTATGTGGGGTTTCATGGAGGGCCCATTTAGACATCCGGGGACCGTGGAGGAGAGAGGAGTGGTAGATATGACATACCCACTTGACCGATTGATGTCAAGTGCAGAGAGCCACCCAACCATAAGTAGGATTATTTTTAGTATTTTTTTATTTTTGTGGAAAATTTTGATTATTATTGATTTTGGGGTTGTTGTGACTTACTGCGCGACCATGCCCCAAATGTGCCTCAACCTCGATAATCGACCATGTTGGAACCATCCGACAACCGACCCACAACCACCAAAGGTAAAAGTTAGAGGGTGATGTGATGGAGTATGGGACTTTTGAGTGGCATAATTTTTTGATGCGGGGCTCATCGTTGTTGACATTGTGAAACTATTTTTGATTTTTACATATATAGATTGTAGTGGGAGATGACATAGCTAAAAATGGAACTATTAAAGAGAGGGGTTGTTTTATATAACTCATAAAATGGAGGGTTTAAGGTACCTCAAATGTGTGATGGATGGTATAAGATGGGTACAAAGTGAATTATCCTCACTAAACTTGATAAACCTGCAAAAAGAATAACTAAAAGGAAAATTGATTAGATGGTATATGTGGGGTTTCTACCCGAAAAGTCGGATCTCCAAGAAGTATTACCTTCCTTTCATGGATGTCAACCCTTGTTTCATAATAAAAAAAGTGAAGTAAAGGATAGATAAGTAGATAACATGCAGAAAAAATACTATTGAATCTGAAAGTAACTAAGATGAATCTAAATGTTGATCTGATCTGAATAAATATAAATAAAATGGTACCTGACTAGGTCGATGGTGACCTAGACTATGTAGAGGCAGGTCGATGGTGACTTGGGTATGTGAAGATCTGGACAAAAAAGTAAATATGCAGATCTTGTAAGAATCTAGATGTAAAATGAAATGTAATAATAGCCTGTGGATGTTGGGGGATGACCTGTAAAAGAATGTTTAGGATAGAAAGGTAGAGAAAATGGCAGAAAATAGTGACTAGGATGGAATGGTTGAAAAATAGAACCAGTCGATGGAAATTAGGGGATGGGGATGCGAACAGTAGTAAAGGGTAGAACAAGGCCAAGAGTAGATGGACTAAAAAAGCAACCTAAGTAAGGAAACTAGAAGAGAAGGCTGATAATGGAGCTCTGAGTGCTGTTGAAGATGATTTGGTCCTATAAAACATTAGCTCTAACAAGATAGTGATAGAAATAACATAAGATAACACAAAAAGCAATGTAAAACCTCCTAAAGTCAAGTGGTTGATCAAAACAAGCTTCCAAGGACTGTAAGAAGGTTGGCACAATTGCTGAGATGCTCTGGTTTGAAGATGGATTCACAAAATGTAAGAAAATCAAGTGTTTTTTCATGTTTGTGTGTTTGTGTGTCATTTTTGGAAAGGGAAGAACTCAGTCTTATAGGGTTGAATGGTGATTGGGTTGGGTCACCACCGACTATGGGGAAAATTTCCCCAATGGGGTTGATTTTGTGTTTTAGTCAAGATTTTGGGTTTTTAAGAATGGGAAAAGTGCTTTAAAGCTTGTAGGTGGGAAGAGGTTGTTTAGGGATGTGTCATGGGTAGTTAGGGGATAAAGATAGGTAGGATAAAAGCTAGAAAAAGCATAGGGATGTAGATTTAGGATAAAATCATCCTAAAAGGAAAGTCCATTAGGGCATAATGGATATTAATTAATTAATTAATTAATATTAATTAATCAATGTTAATTAATGAGGATTAAAGGTGATGGGATAATAAGTGGGAATTTAATTAAATTAATGTTAAGGGATGAATTAAATTAAGGGGGTCTAGCTAGGACCATGGTGAAATATGCGCATGTGGGTAGACAAGGGTAGAGATACCAAATTTAGGTGTCTACATTTGCCCCTTTTTTTGAGTGGTTTGCACTAGCAAGCCATGAGACAAAAAAATGATGAGAGAAAAAGAGTAGGATGAGGATAATGAAGGTTGATGATGAGCTCCCCCTCAAATGAGGGATCGATAACGCTAAGGGGAATCGATGACATTTGAAAAAGGTAGATGATGAAGGGTGGGTGGGTGAAGAAAATGGGTAAAAGGATAATGCAAGGCAAGATGCCCCAAGAAAAAAGGATCACAATAACAATAAAAACTATGGTGGTGACTCGATATCACATGGGTAGGGGACATAGGGTGGTCTCAATGGAGATGGTGGAAATGTTCTATGGGCCAATGAGTGGGTGAAAATCACTATGAAAAATGGAGAGAATCCAATGGGAAACCTCTCAAATGGATGTGATCCGGGATGACCAATGGGTCATAGGAAAACATCAAACCATGCGCAACTAAATGTGAAAATAATGCAAAATCCTTCATACATGAGGAATCGAGTGAAAAGGTATGCATCCACAAGGGACAGGATGAAAATAATGGTGCCCCAAATAGGACATGAAAATGGCCTGAAAGGAAAAGTGAAAAATGGTGGTGAAATAATATGCCCCAAAGGGGAATAAGTATGGCCAAAAGGAAAAATAGGGAAAAAGTCAAATGGTGAAATAAAATTCCCCAAGGAAATAAGTATGGCCACAAGGTGGACTTTGTGAGGGGATAAATTTTGAAATAAAATGCCCAAAGAGGGAGTAAATATGGCCAAAAGGTGGACTTTGAGAGTAGAAATGGATAGAGTGAATGTTGAATTAAATGCCCGGAGGAAAATAAATATGGCCACAAATGTGGACTTTGAGATGATAAGGGATGATTCAAAATATTGAAATAAAATTCCCTAAAGGGAGAATATATATGGCCACAAAAGTGGACTTTGAGAGAATATCCTAGGAGAGGTCACAAAGGGAAAGTGGAAGCCAAAACAAGGGCTACCAAGGTAAAGTCGAATGGAAACTAGGGCCAATCGACAACAATGACCAAGGGGTGATGATGACCTAGGTGTCGGTGGGCTATATAAGCCTTGAAATTCATCCTATGATGATGCTCATTTTCACGCACAATTGATGAGAGAGATCAAAGTGATTAAAGAGAAAATTGAGAAATGGAGGCCGTAGGAGCAATAAGGAAATGCCAAAGGGTGTGAGGATGGTGAGTAACAAAACCCAAACTTGTTTTTAGTTTAATTTTATGTTTTATTTATTTATTTTTGCATTTTTTTATAAAAAATGGATGATGCCAGGGGCGGTTTGCGGCGATCTAGATGGGTCAATGTCGACTGGGCCCTTAGGCATGTTGATCGACCCCTAAACATCAACCTCGGTCAATCGAGGGTTAGATTGGATTTTTGATGATTAAAATGGATTTTGGATGAATATTTAATGAATTTTGAATGGATTTGGATTGAGGATCTGATGTATGTATGTTTTATTGGTGATTGTAGGCAGGAGACGTTGTATTTGAGAGACCGAGTGTTGGCTCTATATGAGTAGATCAAAGGGATGTGATAGATGCCAAGTGGGATCATCTATCTGTAGTGGGGTTAGGTGGATTTTCAGGCATTATCAGAGGATCCCACGAGATGTGGGATTGATGATCACATTGGTAGAGAGGTGGGATAGAAAAAATGGGTACATTTTGGTTTAGGATAGGGAGATGACTATCACCCTGGAGGATGTGTATCACATCCTTCAATTTCCTATTCAGGGGGAGCAGATAGTCCCCATCACAGTGAGATGAAATAGATTGACAATATTGACATGGCTATTTGGAGTCGATGCACCTCATATTAGATTCTCTTTAGGGAATTTTCATATGAGCTGAGGTACAGAAGGCATACCTCACAACCATTTTATTTTCTTGGTTATTATGATGGTTGTATCTTGTTATGCATTTTTGGAATCAGAGGAGCATGGTTTCCATGGGCACTTGCTGGTGTGGTTACACATATAGTGAGATCACCGATAATATTTTCTTTTGGGACTTCCTTGTTAGCTCAGGTGTACCATGAGCTATCGATGTACATGGATAGGTAGGAGATTAGGATTGGATGTAGGCTTCTTGCTTCACTGTTGGGCTTATGAGCACATTGTGGTGATTCAGGCCACCAGGGCTTCCATGGGTCACTAGAGACCATATAGAGTTGGCAATAGGATTTTTGAGATGGAGGGTCAATCATGCCTTCATGAGAGATAGGGAGAGAGAGAGTGGACTTGTATGTGGGATCATGGTTTGCAGAGTTGGATATAGATCAGATCAAATGGCGGCCATACCAATATTTTCCCGCATGGTTAGGGGTAGATGCAAAGTTGGCTGGTATGAGGAGGATGAGGTGGGTGCAGGGAGATGGTCGAGATGATCGAGGTTGTGTAGTTTGATAGAGTGTGATGACATTTTGGAGTCATCCAAGATGGTGCCTAGGGATCCTATTTTGTATAGGAGGAGGAGCTAGATAAGGAGCTACCAGCTCCTCACACATGGCAGATCCATTGAGGAGGAGGCAAGTAGTGCCTTGGGATGATGATGATGATGTAGGAGTTGGAGTGGGATTTTTGATTGGTTGACCACTACTTGGGAGCTTGGATTACTATGGGAGAGAGAGAGGAGGAGGAGGAGGAGATATAGGAGATGGAGGTTGAGGTAGGGGTAGCTCCAGAGAGGTGGTGGAGATGGGGATGGAGGAGAGCCTATAGAGGTGGCACAATTACGTGTAGAGATAGATCAGATGAGAGTTGAGAGAGACATTGTGATCTAATAGGGGACATGTATTACATAAGATAGGGGACTATACCATAGGCAGAGGGAGGCCTATAGGGTCCATTTTGGAGATCTTTCTACTATTTTAGTTGTCGAGGTGTGGGTGGTGGATAGGAAGCACTATAGGGAGGAGGAGAGATGGAACCTCTGGTATGATTTTGATAGATAGATATAGATCCTTAGCCACAAAGGCTAAGTATTATGAGGGGATCATGATCGAGAAGCTTCCAAAGACACTACAATATTGGGAGCATCTGCAGAGGTGAGTGAGTAGCTAGAGATATGGGCCATCTTGGAGAGCACAAGTGTGGCTCAACCACATCAAGGAGAGGGCTAGGCCGGTGGTGATGAGGCCGATAGATAGATAGAGGGACCTGCCTCTTAGGGGAAATATTTGAGACTTTCTGATGTACAATTTACTAGTTTTATTGATATCTCTTTTTGAGAGAGACCCTTAGAGGTCGATGATGTATTGATACACTTCATTTTATATATATATATATATATATATATATATATATATTGTTTTATATATATGCATGATACTTGATTATGTGTGTTATTATATGATGTGATGAGTTGGATTCATGATGTGATGATGATGGTTTTATATATGTTGTTTTTTATACTTGATGATGATGATGTTTGAAAATATGTGATGATGTTGTTATGATGATATAGTTTAGATTAGATGTGATGATGATGTTTTGATGTTTTTTTTAATTTATATTTGATGATGATGGTGAAATAAATGTATGATTAGATGGTTGGTTTGTAATGTATGATAGATGATACACACAGATGATGATATTGGATGTAAATGATGATAGTAATATGTTTTTTATTGATGATGATGAATGTATATGTATGGATAGTATGTGATGTTAAGAAAAAGGGTAATTTGAAAATAGATGTGATGAGTGATGATTAAAAAGATAATAGGTAAGAATAAGTAAGTAGATGTGAAAGATGTGGTTGCGATAAGTGTTGTAGATAAAGAAGGATGTGCTCATAATAAAAGAGATAAGATAAGAGTAGATATATTTGTATTAAAGGAGGGATAAAAGATAGATGTGAAAAGAAGGTTTAGGATAAAACACAACTTAACGATGGTGACCCATGGGTACAAACGATACTACATCATATCGAGGAACATGTGAGGAAAATATGCCTCTAATCACATTAGAGGTAAACAAGAGGGGGATCTAGGTAACGCAAGGCACATGCGACCAAAAATGATGTTAGCATATAACCAACGATAGTTAGTTATACCAAAGATCATGAGAAAAAAAGGATGGAATGAACTCATAAACCTAATGTCAACATGACAAAAGGGATTTGTGATGCAACTTGTACATGGGAGAGGGTTCTCCATGAGTGGTGTTCCCTAAATCTATGCCCCAGCTTTAGGTAGGGGAAAGAGAAAACTGATCAATGTGGGAAGTTTTCTAGAAGAAAGTTGATCAATATGGGAAGCTTTCTTAGGATGCTAATAAAATGGAAGGTTGATCAATGTGGGAAGCCTTCTTATAATGTCAATAAAATGGAAGTATCCATCCTTTGAGGGTATGGTTTGATGCCATATACATATATGATATATCCATACTTCGAAAGATGGTATTTATTTGATATAGATGTTTTGATTTTCTTTGAGGGATCATCTATTTATTTGATTTGATTTGTCCTTCTTTTTTTAGTTTTTTTTTATGAACAATTTGATTTTTATTTTTATAACTTTGATTTTGATAAGAGCATCCATGAATTTTGACTTTAACATGGGGAAGAGCTGGGAATAGCTAGGTAGACCACTTAAGAGGGGACAATGAATGTACAAGAGACACCCATGAGCCCTTTGCATGGTTTCAAGAGGTAAAAAGGGGTGATGGATGTAATGATCACGAGTTCTCACCAAGAAGGGAGAACCTATCCATAAGGAAAATTCTATGGGAAGAGCCATGGTGCCCATATTTAAGGTCATGTCTGAGGAAAGTGACGGTAGACCACATAGTTCCAAATCATTACAATGATAGATGGAAGAGGCTAATGATGGAGGGATGATCTAAAGATATGACTAAGTGCTCATTGGTAATGTGCTAACAATAGAATGGTCACAAGTGCAATGTGTTAAGTGGTTCCACTTCTAGGTTTACCATCAAGGGAGGTAAAACGATAGGCTCCTGACCCATACTTATGTGTGATAATGTATGGTCCAATCTAACTTGAGGGAAAATTTCCACGTTGGCTCCTTTCTAGAGTAGTGATGTTTTGATTTTATTTAAGGATGAGGTCTTTGACATTAAATTCACGCTGGGATTTGAGATAGTTAAGATATAATTTATGCGCTACCTTCTAAGGAAGTGAAGAAAATATGCATCCTAAAAAGAGAAATGGATGGTCTAAGGTGGTATATATAAGATGAGAGGATTTGTAAACTATGTGCTACCTTTTAAAAAGTGAGGAAGTGAAAAGTATGTTTCCCTAATGAGATAGAGATGGCCACGAAAGTGGGTTTAAGACAAAAATATGGTCCCCCAATGGGAGGAAAAATATGGCCATGAAAAAACAAATGGCCACAATGGTGGAATTTGGATGAGGTGTAAATGGTCCCCAATGGGAGGACAAAATATGGCCACAATGGTGGACTTTAGATGAGAATATGGTGCCCTAAGAGAGACACAAATATGGCCACAATGGTGGACTTTAAATAAGATAAAGATCATAAAATATGTACAACACCTTGGAAATGAGGAAGCGAGAAATATGCATCTTAGGAGATAATAAAATGGCTACAAAAAGTGGGCTTAGGATGAAGACCATGGTGTCCCTAGGGGGAAGCACATATATGGCCACAAAAGTGGACTTAGGATGAAAAGATGGTGGATAGATAGATTGACTAAAATAAACTAGATAAGATCGATGAAATGGATAAGATAAGAAAATGTCAAGGATTTAGAATTAGTAAGAATGACCGATCCTAGAATGAAGTCCCCAACATCAAAATAATTATTGGAAGGATAGAAATATGAATTGATGTGAATAGGATGCATGTGAATGAGGAAGAAGATGTGATGGATCAATAACAAGGGGAAGATGCTCCCCCAACGTCAAGAGACTTGGATGTGGATGAGTGCGTGGATGTCGAAGGATATTGGATAGGATCATAGGTATGATTGGCAAGGCCAACAATATCGATGAATAAAGGAAGACCCTCTTCCGGAGGAGGGATGATAATGGGGGTTGTGGATGAAGGATGAGATCGGATGGATGAGGATTTAGGAACTAGATTGGTTGTGGTAGATGGAGAAAGAAGATCCTCTTGTATGAGAGATTCATCGTCCTCAATAAGATCATGGATGATGGTTTGGAGGGCCTTACAATGCTCAGTGCCATGACCCAGGTATGTATAGTGATAAGTGCAAACCCAATGGGATTTGAACCACGATGGCTTTAGACTATTTTTATCGAAGGCCTTAATAGGAAGAAGTGTGATGGAAGAAATTTTAAGTATTGAGGAATTCCACATAGGATTTGATGGATGTGTTAGGAGATGTCTTGAAGATGATTTGGTATGTCGAGGATGAGGGGGATGTTTCAGGTTTTGATGTTGAAGATGTAGTTTGAGGACTTTGGGGGGCCTTGATGTCTTGGATGTTGGTTTAGTGATGATTGGTGTTCTAGATGAAGAAGCATTGGATGATTTTGGCTTGGATTGATTGGTGAGTAGAAGTGTTTTTATGAAGGATTTTGTCTAGGAGGAAGTTATACTATTTGGATTGGATTTTTGATTAATCGTGATGAAGGGGTGGTCCTAGGATGGAAGGATGTGGCCCCAAAATAGATGATGTAGGTTTGGTCTTTGTTGGAGGAAGGTATATCTTCTAGTGGGGATGTCTGGGATCATTGTGGAATTGTTCCAAGGTTCTTCGATTTGGATTGAGAAGAAGAACCCTTGGAAAGGATGACCACAATCTCAACTGGAGGGTCTAAGGGTGGTGTTACAGGTGGAGGGATTAGTTTTTTTGTGATGAGGTCAAAAGGAGGCGGAGATTGATTTGATGAGGAATATTTGGATTGTGTAGATGAAATGGGAGGATCATTTGAAGTTTATGTGAGTTGAGTTGTTTTCCAAAAATTCTTCAAATGATGAAAATGATGAGTGATGAGAAGAGTATGTGGATGTGGTCTCCATAGTTTATGTGGTAGGTGTAGGTAGAAGTATGGAAAAGGAACCGAGATTTACTCTATGGATAGTATGATGGGTAAATGTGGAATAGATGTGGATGGGGGAATCGGACTCGGTGAAGTGGATGAGGTAGATATAGGTGTGTAATCAATGGTTGGTGTAGGTGTGGATATTAATGGAGAAAGAGGTGTTTGGATCATGCAATTGATAAAGTCTATATGAGATGTGGATTGAGTAGGTTGTGGAAGGGTTGATGCATAAATGAGGGGTTTTATTGGAGCTGATAGAGTGTGGTGTAGTGTATGCATGGGTTAGGAACCATTGGCACATATATATTCATAATTATAGTAGTACACTAGTCAGATGAGGGTGGGTTTGAGTATGGGGTTCCTATTGTAGGTGTGGATGTGGGAGCCTATAATAGTGGATAAGTGTGTGGGTTTCTATTCTCTATCCATGAGCAGTTCTCAACAGATTTTTCATTCTATCTAGGGTGGAGGAATCATAGGGAGTTGATTAGAAATAGGCCATATGAGGGCGTGATGGATCACTATGGATAGATGTTAGTGATTTTGTAGCCAAGTGATATTATACGGAGGCCATATATGGAGGTGGTAGGTTTTATGGGATGATAAGAGGATGTAGTGTATCTACGGTGAGTGCAAAGGGCTAGATGGGTGATTGGGAGACAATGCGAAAGATATACTTTGTTCGGTATGATGGCCACGCAGATGATGTAGTTTAGGCTACCTCAAGAGTGCCACCAGATCCACTTAGATATTCAAAATTAAGTGGAGATGGATTACCACTACAAGCATATGAGGAATCAAGTGATGAGGATGATGCACCGTAGTACTTATTGTATGGGGCGATATAGGTACCACATGAGACTTTGATACGTTGTGGGAAATTTATGGGAAGAGAGGGCGTGTAGTAGGAGCGACTCCAAAGATGAGAGAGTTTTGATATGGTAGTGATATAGAGGAGGATGAGAAGGATACAAAGACACCATAGATAGAGATAGTAGAGATATAGGCCAATAAAACATTAGTGCAAAGTTAGTGACATAGAATAGAGAAGTTAGCAGAGGTCGGTGGGTAGATAGGTGGCTATATAGGTGATGAGATAGAGATACAAGAGGTGTCTGCATAGATGGAGGGTGGGGATAGAGGAAGGGTAGATGATTCAGACTAGAGATAGATGGATTGGTAGGGCATATGCATGGGCGAGAGGTAGGGGAAGGATCCAATATCGTTTATGGAAACAAGAGAGAGCAAAGGTGGGCATCTAGCACCATCGGAGTGACCACGTCGAGATAGAGGTCAAGATGTGGAATGTATGATGGATTCAATATTGGCCTTTTTGGATGAGGTGAAAATGGAACATGATAGGATATAGTGGTAGGTGACAGAGATATAAAGGCACTTTGAGAGATGGATCGAGCATGGATTGATGAGTTGGAGGGCCAAGTGATGGTATAATCAGATGCCACTAGATGTATCCATGATTTAGAGATCATAGTGGCGAGTGAGAGCGTGATTAAGAGTTATTTGTTTGGCTAGAGGCATTTTTGTTAGCGCATGAGCATGAACGCGAGGTGGTAAAGAGCTCTCATAGGAGACATTGGTCCATTTTCATCGAAGAAGATTTCTAGAGAGGGTACACATGTTAGATACTATCGACATTACTATGAGTGCATGTCCCACATGTTATAGTGCATCCATTTTCAATATCATCTAGCTCTAGGTCTAGGACACATAGGACCAACATGGGTCCTCCTAGGAGTGGATCAAAGGTGCATCCAACCGATCACATATATGTAAGAGTAGTCATAGCCACTGATGTAGGCCTAATCCCATGATTATATTGACATGTGATGATGATTTTTTTACATAACAATGGATATATATATATATGAGACATTGATCTCGCCCTTTTTTTTTTGTGGCACAATATGAATCATCTTTTTATCATTTGATGTGTGTGTGTGCTTGTGGTGTTGTGAAATGGATATGTACAATGGTGAACCAATGTTTTTATTTTTCGTTATCTTGTATTTAATAGAGTCGTGTGACTATAGAGGTACAATGTTGTGGGATATGTTGTCCAAAAAAATTGACATCTAAAATTTTGAAAAAATTCACATTAATACATGTGTCAATCAATCATCTCGCATTATTTTTCCATGGCTTTTCCTTCCCGTAACCCGGTTGTGAATCGTCGTAACATTGCGTTGTCACATTTTTGTCATCATTGGTGTCCCATTGTGCTTCGCACACCCATATGACTTTGTAATGATTAATTAGTGATTTTTAATTTCATTATTAAAATTAAACTAATTAGTAATATCGATTTAATTGATGTTTTTTATTATTGGCAAATAGTTTTTTGAAAGGGACTATACCCTTGTACAGGAAGGCTCAAAAGCCAAGATTGAATCATGGAAGCCCAACAGCAGAAAACAATCTACTCAGAAAAGTACCAACACCCAGCATAATTCAGCAAAAAAAATAGCTGAAAAACAACAACCAGTCTGCAACAACACCGCAGCACCATGGCAGATCCAAAAACCACTTTGTTCGGTAAAGACAAGGGACAATGTAGAACAACCGAACACCAAAAGAGAGACAAATCATCGAGGCGGAGAAGTGGCATTCTTTAAAATAAACTTTTTCTTTTTACGGACAGTTACCCAACCTGATGATGCCTCCACAAATGGAGGGTTAGAAAAGGAGTATTTTCCATAGTTGCAATAGTTCCAACTGAAACAACATCATTGTTTTCATGAGATAATTTTTCCTTGTTGTCAACAACTAAATGAGATAAATTTGTTGCATTTTCCTTGCTGTTGGCAATAGGATTTTCCGATAAAGGGGTTTCAGGGACAAAGTCAGATTCAACCTCAGCATTTGAATTTGATTCAAGGTCCTCTTTTGCATCGAAAACCAAATGTTCTGGGAGGGCATCTTTCCACCAACTACGTTTCTCATGCTGGCGCTTTGCCATCCCACAATCAATAGAGGTATGACCTAAACAGAAACACCTTCTACATCGAAATGGAAGACCTTCGTAATCTAAAGGTTGTGACCAAGTTCTGCTTTGCACTCTAAGATCAATGGTTGCGGGAGGTTTTTAGCCGTGTCAAGTTCCACCAAGATCCGAGCATAGGTAGTGTGGGTGTAATCAAGTTTGAGAATCTATAAAAAGTGTAGTTCCCAAGGTGTTTCCAATAGATTTCAAACATTCACCACTCCAGAATTGGAGGGGTAAATGGGCGATCGGATCCAAACAGGTTTGCATGAAAAAGACTCAGTGAGTGGGTTAAAAGAGGGGAACTAGGGTTTAATGACTAGGTACTTAGATTGGCAAACCCAAAGCTTGGAAGCAATGGAGTTTTTATCAGCTATTGAAGAAAAAGTCACAATGAAGATACCTTTAGCACACGGGTATAAGTCTAACCTCCCAACGAGCAATGGAGTCCAGTGCTTGGAAATCCATGCGTGCAAGTCAGGAAGGCTGGGACACGATCCTTTGAATCGGAGATCGAGCATGTTCCTGATAGTATTTTTCAGTTGTAATGACCTCCTCCCCAAATGTTATGCATGGGGTATTGTCTGCAGGCTTCATAGGAGAATCCTTGCCCCTTAATGCATCCTTGAATGAGGTTACAGTGGGGCCGTGAATAGATGCGCCTTGGCCAGTCCCGTCAAGAGCATGGTGAACTCCCAGTATAGGTGCCCCATCTCCACCAGAGGGAGCCTGACCGGTGATTGTGCCGCCATCCTCAGAGGATGTAAAAGTGAGATTAATCCAAGATAGGGTCGAGTCCTCATGATTAGCCTCCAAAGCCTTGCCGCCTCCAACTGCAGGTTGAAAGGGTCACGTTGCGCCTTACGTGTAGGAGATGAATTACGAGCCTGACCATCGCCAGGGGAGGAAGGAGATCCACCGCTCTCACCCAGCCTGGTGCCCAATGTGAAACCCATATCTACACCACCACATTGTTTTCCCGTTCGGGCGAGAGCGAGCCGCCGCCATGGACGCGATTAGGGTTAGAGATGCGTCGGGTAGCGACCATGGAGCAGTCGGGTAGCGATCGGGTAGTCAAATATATGGAGCGATCAGTAGCGATCGATTTAATTGATGTTATTAATTAATTAATTTTAAATAATTAAATTAACGTAATTAATTTTAAAATTTAATTAATTAACATTTTTATTTATTTTTTATAATAAATTAATGTTATAATATTATTAATTAAATTACAAATTAAATTATTAAATTAATGATATCCATTTTATGAAAATGTTAATTAAAAGTTGAACTAACAATCAAATCGATGAAAAAAGTGGGATTTTACTCCCGCTTCTCCATTTGGAGTGCTCAGTGATCGAATAAAAATAAATGGATTTCTACAAAACATATTGTTAATATATTTCTTCAAGAAGTTCATGGGGAATTTTTCTAAATGTATAATAAGGCATTTAGCAAAATACAACACGCTTCTCCGCTTTTCCCCTCCCTCTCTCTCGTTCCCACATTCAATTCCATTTCTCGTAATTATGGAGGTAGTTATCGAAGACTTGATTTGTTCTTAACTCGCTTGTTCTCCTTTGTCATGTACATGAGGTAGTTATTCTCGACATGCATGGCTTGAAACTTCCAACCCGTGCGAAGAAGGAAACAAAAGATATTCATTGTGTTGATCCAATCAAGTTTTGTGAACAAGAGAACCTAGAACAAAGAGAGGGAAACTGGAAGCTTGTTAAGGGAGGATTATGAGTTTGGACCTCATCTCGATCGCATTGAGAAGACACTTGGAACTCAATTGTTTAAGAAAATATTGAAAAGAAATGATTTGGATATGTAGAAATTTCATGTTGAAGCCATGTGTTTCTAATTAAAGGAAATATAGCATACTACACGACCAAATAAATGAAGGTAAATAAATTAGTAAATACCTACACTAAAAGACAAAATCTAAACCAAAGGATGCACTACGATGAAGGACATAACAGAAAAGATAAAATTCATCCAAACTAGTGCCAAAGAAAAGAAGAAAATTGCATAAGAAAAGAGATATAGAGATGAAAATCAAGAAGTAAACCAATGAGAAAAAGAGAAAGAAAGTGTGGAAAATTGGGAAAATAACAAACATGTGGACTTGTGCATGCAAAAATATATAAATAAATGTCAAAGAGTGGATTTTCAGACATATGTGGAAATAAAACAAGAAATTAGAAGTTTAAATTAGAGTATGGGCATCCATCAAAGCATAATTGAAAGTGTCTTTTTGTAAAATGTTGTAGTTACCAACCCCTTAGTAAAAAAGCATGCACAATGTGGAAGCACAAACATGACATGTGATTTATTTGATAAAATGATGATACGTCCAAACTAGGACAAAATACTTGCACAAAGAGATAAAATATTAGAAAATAAAAATATAATGAAAGAAGATCTTGCATAAACACTTGGACCAACACATGCGGTGGAACAAGGTATCAAGTCCCACCGATTTTTTTGAAAAGAGATCTTATATTATATTAATGAAATAAGATACAAGATAGCTTTCAGTAAAAAAGTGAACGGTATGAGAGCACGCCCCAAAACCACAAACAAACAAACTAGGCAACGCCTAGGAAACCACTAGAACAAAAAATTAAGCAGCAACAACAAAAACTCCCAAAGCGGGAGGATCGTGATCATCCAACAAACCCAAAATTGGGAGGCCCTTGCCAAGCATCCAAAATGTCCCAAGTAGTGGGATTATATTCTTCATTTTCTACCTCCCCCGAGTGGGGATGGCGAGAGAGAGGTGGGGGAACTTGTCTGACGGTGGTGGTGGTAGGCGTGGGAGAAGATTCTATCCATCCAACATGCACGTCTCGGGGAAACAGGTGAGCCCCACCCAAGTTGACGAGCAAGAGGGGACCCCCAGTCTTGTTGATGAGTTGGTGGCAAATTACTCCTCCGTTGTTGAGGCGGGGTGAGCGATGAGCCCAAATGAAAGAATTTCGTTTAGAATGATTGCGATGAACACCATGGCCATGTGGCGAGGAGTGTCGAGATGAAGAGGGTGGCTCCCAAGTGACATTGTATGGGGCATCCCTCCGGTTCCACAATAGATTCTATAGGTGGTTTACCTCCAACAAAACTTTGTTATCCTAGACTTGAATCTGTAGTAGCACATTGGAGATAACAATAGACTTGTTATACACTGAAAATTGTTGATCAACTTTAGAATTAGCAAAGAAAAAATCATTTCTTTCTTTCCATATCCAAAACAAAATTTCCCCTCTGAAAACATGCCAAATCTAGGCAAACATAGGAAGAAGTTTGGGGTTATCTCCTAAAAGGATATTCTGCCAAGTAAAACAATGTGGTTTGAGAGGAAAGAAAAATGAGTGTATCCAATTCCAAGCAAGTTGTGCTTTTGGAAAAAATCGAAGAGATGCATTAAAGTTTCCAAGTGGCCACAAAATGGGCACTTGGGAGTTGGGACCCCAATTTGAACAAGTCAAGACCCCACTGGAAGACCTTGGTGTAGAATACACTAGAGAAAATGGGCAATTTTAGGCTCCACACAGATAGACCAAATAGTGTCAAATCACCTACTCTAGGAAGATGGAGTGGAATGAATCCCCCATCGAGTGTTGAGTTTTTCAACCATGGGAAAATGAGGTGAAAGCCAACGGTAGCCTTTACTGGCTGAATAATTGTGAAATGGGGTATCAACATACCATTTCCAGTCCATCCACCACAATCAAGAGGAGCGCATAGAAATCTTGTGCAACATATGGTCAAGGACCAACTTGAGCACTTCAGCAATACTAGTCTGGTCCTGGTTGGTCACCGAAGTCAAGCTTTAAGCTTAGGCCAAGAATACAAGGTTTGAGAGTGTTTACAATAATTCTTGGATGGTGCAAATTCCGTGCTTGAAAATTTTGAGCGTAGGAATCCCCAGGATATCTACAAAACACTTATCCTGAGCCTGAAATATCGGTGACCACCAAAGAGAATGATGGTTAATGGAGAGCCCATTAAAAAACATCACCTTTCCAGTGAAGCCATGGTTTGATGCACTCCCATGCTTTCCAAATGCTTTTAAGCACAAAAGTGCCAACAACTTTAACAAGTACCGGAGCAATAAGGAGGTTAAAAACCCCAAACCTTTCCATGCAGGGTGGCCGTAAGGTGATCCTTCTTCGATGACATAGCGTTCTTGGCCTTGAATGCATCTAACAATCCATTTCGCACAGAGTTCCTACCCTTGGCATTGAATGTCAATAAGGCCCAACCCCCCAAAATTGTGGGGAAGGCAACATATCTCCCAAGCAACACGATGAAATCCTTTTCTAGTGGAAGCATTGGCCCAAAGAAAGGATTTGAGGAGCTTCTCTAACTTTTGAATAGAGGCTTTGGAAGGCACCCAACACGAGGAGTAATAAATATGCGTGGCCTCTAGAACTTTGGAACAAATTTAAAATTTTCCTGCCAAGGACAAAGGTCAGGTAATCCAATAATCCAATTTTTGGCAACTTGTTGAATAACATACTACCATAGCTCGTCGATGATTCTTGAAAGGCAAAAGGGATGCCAAGAAATTTAAAAATTTTGCTATGTGCAAGAATCTTCCACTCAAAAGAGGTCATCCAAGCAGGCATTGGGAGGAAGATTACCGGTAACATTGGTTTTATGCCATTAAATGGAAGAACCAAACGCTAAACGAGAAAATACCTAGGCATTACGGGGCATTGCGAATATTGGATTTGTTCTCAATGAGCATGAGAAAGGAATCATATGCAAAGTGACCATCAAGCAATTGAGAATTGGTCACAAATGGCAGTGAAATTCCCCTAGTGAGCCCTTGGGTTTTGGCATGGGCCAATAAATACCCAAAACCTTCAAGCAAGTGCATAGAGAGCGGGAACTAATGGGAACCCTTGACGAATGGAACGGAAAAATACAAAGGACAAAGAACTGAGGCCATTAACAATGATCTAGGCATAGGCAAATCGAATTTTGGCGATTGAATGAAAATGGGGCGAAGCCAAGGGCTTGAAGCATGAAAAGGATAAACGGCCATTTAATATGATCATAAGCTTTCTCAAAATCATTTTTATAAACATAACATATTGATTGAATCTACGGGCCCATTCCATGCCTTACCAAACATCAATGATGTTGTCCAGGATGTATCGCCCTTGAATGCCCATTGTTTTCGGCTAACTAAAAGTGGGAGAATATCACGTAACCATATAGCTAGCGCTTTGGAAATTATTTTGTAGGAGACATTCAACAAAGTGATAGGCCACCAACAAGTAATTTTCTCTAGATCCCCTGGTTTTGGGATGAATTTAATATTCCCTTTGTTGATACATGATCCCAATGATTGGTTCTGAAACCCCTCAAGATAGACTTGAAAAAGGTCTTGACCGACTGAGTCCCATAAAGCTTTATAGAATTTACAAGGGAAGCCATCACATCCCGAGCCTTATCATTGGCCATTTGCATGACTGCATTGTGGAGGTCATCAATGGTGAGCATTTGGTCATAGACCACCTTCTGAGCATGGGAAAGCTTGCATGACACAACAACCAGACATTGTTCAAGGGTTGTTTGTCGGTCAATAGAGGGTTGTTGAGCCTGAAAGACCAGCTTGTAATGTCACACAAATGCTTGCAACATGAGTTGGGGTTAGTGACCCTAGCTCCACCATCAAATATTGCTCGAATTTTTGAGAAGGTTTTTGGCTCTGAGAGAAAGAAAGAATTATTTCAAAACTTGGTCACCAATTTTAAGCCAATACATGCGGGCACGGATTTAATCTCCATGAGCATTGTAGTTATCAATAATTTGAATTTTTTGGCAAAGCGTTACAACTTGAAGTTGCAAAGTTTTAGAGAAGGTGTTGCCCTTAAACTCCACCATCGCTCGGTTAAGAGCGAAGTTTTGGTGGATTATGAGCGACATCTAATTTTGGCCAACTATCTACCATAGATTCTGATGAATCTAGTAGTCCGAGTCATAGCATCCTCCCACCATTGAGTCCAGCTGGCATGTATAGGTGGATGAAAGCATTGACAATGACTAGGTCGAGGGGCCAAATTCTAAAACTGTTTGATATGATTGAGTGAGAACCCATGTTCCATCAAGGAAGTATTAAGAAATAATTGGCCTTTATGAAAAAAGTGTGCTTATCATGCCAAGTGATATGAAATTGAATGGGGGAGTGATCCGAAAGGAAAAAGTTAGGCATGACCTCCACTAGCATGGAATAAATACTTTCAAAATCAAAATAATCTTGAGATGAAAACATAGCCCACTAATTTGAAATCGTCATATTTATCACATTCATATAAGAAAGACTGGTATGTGGATTCCCTGCTCTACTATGTAGTTATGATTAGTATTACGAGAATGAGGACCCGACACTCTTGTAAATACTAGTGACGTATTTGACATCACTTAAGAAAATGATATTTCCTTCTCCTTTGGATTGGGAAGAAGCACAACTATTAAGGCTTGGGAGATAGCTATGAAAATTATGAAGATAGGAAATATTTTTCTCTATGTAAAAACCTTTGCATGTCGCAGGATCACAATGAAAATGAAGGAAGTACCTTGAGATCTTATTGCACTAATAAATTATAGCATGTACTAGTGATAAACAAAGGCCCACTTACATCTTGTTCTAGATAAGTTGTGATTAAGTTTGGTTGATGTGGAGCAACATTGTTGTATGGAACCCCTTTAGAAAGTGACCAATTTGGAGAAAAGATGTTGATCCTCATGATTCTATTCATGTAACATATATTTCAGAAATAGACTATCATCAAGAGCTATCAGTATTTACATCTACATCAATAACCCTCAAATCACTTTTCTATGTAAGGAGAAAGATACAAGTGGCTTTTGGTGTAGGAACAAGTGGTAGCAAATGTCCTTGAAGAAAAGTGTAAATCCAGGTTTATGTACTGACCTTTTCCAACATCCTTCCCACTTATGCCAAAATGGGAGCCTTAAAACAAAGTATGGGCATTCGTCACAACATTATTGATAGTGTATTTTTTCAGATGTTTTAATTGCAAGTGTCTTGGTGGATATGTATTCTAAGTGTAGAAACATGCACCGGGCAATGAACCATTTTATCAAATACAAATCTGCGACACAACTCCTAACTTTGATTTGTGATGGATGTGGTTTCATGCAATTTGTACAAAATGGATAATGGGCACTCAAAATGCATACAAGGTGAATATCTATCCTTCTTAACTATGCAAACTTTCACAAGGAAATTCTAGACTTTATTATCAAAATGATAATAGGGAAATGAATGTGAAGTTGAGAAATTGTCTTTAAGATAAAGGTAGCAAGATATTTTCCAAATTCAAGACAAGTCATAGAAAAATAATTTTTCCTCTGCCATCAAAATGAGAAGTTGACAATTACATCTGGATTGTTGAAAAATGCACCTCAAAGAATTATAAAATCCATCAAGAACCTTTGAGTATGTGTTGATTTCCACACTCCAATCAAGTTCATCTCCAAGATTATTACAATACAAATTGTTGTAAGAGATGTAGGCTAGATTACTTAATCAAGCAATCACAAGAGGAGGTTTTGTAGAATCTTGTCTAGTAATGAAGAGAGTTGGTTCTAAGTTGTACCCGGAGATGAGGTTAACTTACCTTTAGATACAATATGTCTTCATTTTGAAAAGGAAACACAAGAATTGGCAACTTCAGGTGTTGAAATTGTTAGAGAAGAGGATATGGAAAGGACATTACTTGGTGCTTGTAAAGATACAACAAAGATCATTCGATGTGCTTATGTTCAATTATTATCAAGTGGAAGCTTCTTACTCTCTCCATATTTTCATGTGCAACTTAGCCGATCACCGATAATGGTTCTTTGTGAGCTCACGAACCTTGTACAAAGGATGGGATCAAATGCCAATAAAACTTCTCTTATTCTTGGCACCCACTATTTTCTCACTAATAATTTTGACTTTCATTCTTTGATGTATGGCACTATTTTTCTATTAACTTTTAAGTTACCTTTAATGGGAGGGTGGTTTTGAAAAAAATTCAAATTTTCTGCCATCCCGCAAAAATTTCTTGCCTAAATTTTTCTGAGAAATTGGGAGTTTTCCTAACTCCGAAGTTCAAAATTCAAGTTTTGGATTTTGGAGTTCTCTTATTTTGCGGTTTTCATTATTTGTAAGAAGGAAATTTTCTCAAACTTCCAAAATCTAAAACTCCGAAGTTTCGAATTTAAGAACTTCAGGCTTTTAGGTTTCAGAGTTTTCCTTAGCGTTTCTCGTTTGTTTTCGTATTTCGTTTCCAAACTCTGAAAGTCTAAAGTTTTGAAATTTTAGAACTACTTCCTTTCAAGTTTCAAGGTTTCATTTCACACCCATGGATACTTTCATCTGAATACTTCCAAAATCCAAAAGTTTGAAGTTGTGAAGTTTCCAAACTTCACCTTTCAGGGTTTCGTATTGAAATTATCACGCTTACATTTTAGATTTCAGGATTTCTAAGGAACATTTGATGTAAGAGAAGTTTTATTGGCATTTGATGTAAGAGAAGTTTTATCGAAAAACTACCCCACACGTGTCATCCTCATGAGCATTAATTTCGGGTTTACCTATATAAACCTATATTTTCACCCGTCATTTTTACTTGGCTTTCACTCTGACACCCTGATTTTTACTATGCCATATTGTACCTTAAGGCATCGTTTTCAAGGTAATTTTTTGAGTTTATTTAATATTTTTGGTTTAGATTGACCATGGTTTTTATTTTTATCATCCTTTTCTTTCCATTCTTTCTCTTCTTGCTCAAACATGGAAGCCATTGTTGTTTTCTATTTATTTTTAGTCTTTTCAAACATGTCGTCTGGACTTTTTATTTGATTTTGCAAACAATCGTCAAACCTCATCAAATTCAAGGGTTGTGCAAAATTTTCCTTTCAGATCTGTGGAATTATTAGCTTTTAGAAGTCACCATTTCAAGAGTTACCTTTTTGGGCTTTGAGAGGTTGATATTTCAGAATTTCGAACCAAGGATTTCGGACTTCCAAAACTATTCATCTTTTAGGTTTCGTGAGTTGGATTGCTTTAGACTTTTGGGTTTTGGAGTTGGATTGTTTTCGACTTTCAAGCTTCAATTTTTCAAAGTTTTGAAGAGGTTGTTAATAAATTTTCAAGGTTTGATTGGATTTTGAACCACAAATTCATGTCAACATCTTCATCAAAAGGCAAGGGAAAGATGAAGTATACATTCTTAGGAGTATCTCCTCATACTTGTTTATCGTCAGATGTAGGAAACATTGGAGACACCAATTTGGGACAGGTGGACATGGCATATTTATGGGAGAGACTAAAGATCCCAAGAAAAAAACCTAGATGCAATCTATTTTTTAGAGTGGGCTTGATCTCACAAACCGCCTTTCCGCATCCATGCATTGCCCAAAGTTTGTAATTGCGGCAGCTCATTTTGATAAAGATACTAAGTTTGTCAAGGATGATGATGGCAATATTGTAATCATATTGGATGTTGATTTCTTTGAAGATTTATTCAAACTTTCGGATGTTGAGGAATATGCAACAATTTCTCTTGAGATGGCAATCGAACACTAGGATAAAGAGTATGAACTATGTACAAGATTCATGATGAAAAGTAACTTAGCTAAGGGTACTACTAATATCCCTAAAACATTGTTCTACTCGGAATTTATTGAGGAGGTCAATGACCTTATTATTCTCTTGAGTAGATTTTTGGGTCTTGCTTCGGTAAAAGAATTTCATGAGTGGATGTTCCTATATATCGCCTCCATAAAAAAGAATAAGGAATTCATATGATGGGGGGAGCATATTATTACTTCAATATGTCATCAATTGGAAAATGTTTTGGTTTCAAAAGATTTTTTCATGACTTTTTTCCTTATCTCATGGCAGCGATTGCTATGGGAGACTATACTAGATTTAACCCCAAAGATGTTAGAAGCACATCTCAAATCTATGAATTTTATCCTCAACTCACTATGGAGGAGGAAGCAAACATTTCGGAGAGTAAATGATGCATTCTTTGTTGTTCTTTTATATCATTTTGATAAATATTTGTATAATCGTAAAATATATGATGAGTCCTTTCGGAAGTATGGGAATGAGGATCCATTATCTTGATTTCCAACTTTTACTTATATCGGGGTTCAAGGTTTTCGGGTGCTCCAAATAAGTTACTAAGATGTCCAACTGATAAATGGGTCATGTTAGAATTGGTTTGCCAATTACTTGATTATCATAAGATTCAGAATAAGCGACAAAAATCAGGAGTTCATTTTCCTATTTCAATCGGAAGGTATACTTGTGCCAATATCTATAAAGCCAAGAACATAGATGGAGAAATGTATGAGGTCACTTTGCGGACTTTTCATCCTAGGAAAAACTTTGATTATTGGGGAAAATTTAGTGAAACAGGGTTGGCAAGCTCCCATGTTCCACAGTTAGAAGACATCTGGATCCACTGTCAAGATGAAGTCATCATTAGACAACGAGAATTTGAAAGATTAAATCTGAAAGAGGTTAAACAATATAGTATTGCAGATGTTCTAGATGACATCGAAGATGATGATGAGGTACTTGACCCGGTTTATAGGAGTGATAATATTGCTAATCAACCATTACCTTGGATCGCTTGGTATCAAGAAGAATGTTCTAACACAAAGGAAAGGGTTAGGCCCATTTTACAAAGGACATATGATTGGTTGGCTACTCAGGGTATTTCACCTAAGGATCAACCTATAAAGGCGGTTCAAATTCGACAACATTAATCCATTCCGCATCTTCGAGGAGCAAAAGATCCACTCAAAAACTACCATAACTCCAAGAAACATTTCCTTTTTAGTAGGAGGTTATTCTTCTAAGGTTTCTACTTTGCTAAGGTTATGCCCCCAAAAATACAAGTGTCATGGTTATTGATGTTAGTGCTTCTCCATTTGAGTCTCAATATTTGCTTCAAACTCCTTCATTGCCATTGTCACTACTACATGTGGTTCCTCCTCTTCGATTATCATCTTTCATTCTATCTTCCATTTCCATTTTCCATCTCCTTCAATGGCCCAGTTTTCTCATCCCTACCCATTCTCTCGCTTGGAGAAATGATTATCTCCCCACATTTTACTACACCCTCTCATCATCTTCCTCTTTATTTTGTTCCTATTTCATCCACTCCTAAGGCTATTCTAACACATACGCCTTTTATCATTACCACCTCCATTCCATCTTCTACCACTGCCACTAGTGTCATGATTTTATCCAATAGCCCAGTTTTACTTCAGAATGACATCTTCATCCACATCTGTCATACCTGATTGGCTATATCGCCAAACCCCAAAGCAAAAGAAAAAGGTGCCCCTGGTGGATGTAATTGACCTAAGTGTGATAGAACCAACTCGACAAGACATGCCAAATGGCCAAGAATCGTCTCTAACTTATCAAGAAATTAGTCATGCAAAGGTTCGTGGAGATAGCTACCCCCGCGGAAGGAAAAACCAAAGAAACTATTACTGTAGCAGATTATCAGATTTCTAGGTTTTCATTGGGAAAAGCAACACACGAAGGGGTGAAACAAGACATGTAAATGGCTCTAGGAATTTTTTTGGAAAAATATGACAAGGATAAGGATTCAAAGGATGAGTTAAAGACAAAGGTTGAGCAGCTCACTGCTATTTTGAAGAAGGTAAAACAACCCACTCCGTCTATCCACTGATCCTTCAACTACAACAATGCTCAAAATTTCTTCCATCTTGGATGATATTTCATATCATGAAATTGAGAAGATAGGTCAAAAGGGAAGATCAGTGGATGGATGGATTGAATGCATACTTCAAGAAGCAAATCCATTGATTAAAACAGTTATAGAGTTATATAATGAATTGAATACTAAGAAATATTCCATAAGGAAACTAGATGCATCCCTATCTAAAGAAAGCAACAATTTTGGTCTTAGTTTGGTTACAGGAAGAAATCAGAGTATTGATACAAATCTACTCTTTCAAGAAGGTATGGTGAGTAATTCCTACAAGTTGTTTGAATTTCAAAAAGCCATGGAGTTTAGTTCACATGTGTTACAAGATTTGATTAAAAATTGGATGAAAAATGGGTTGAAATAATAAATGCGTTGAGTGATATTTCATAAGAATTTGAGGAGATCCACTTGTAAGTTCTTCAATGAGAACATTGACGCCCTTCCAATTGATCAAGTGAAGACCAATTTTAGAAGTTTGGTAAAGAAAGATGATGAAGTTACAAAACCTTCGACATTAATTTGATCTACGACTTGTTTCATGCCATAATTTCATAAATCAAATCAAGAAATTTATAAGCAAGTTGAAAATGTTTCCATCCAAGGTTGTAAGGGAAGTAGATACATCGGATGTAGTAAATCGATGCGCATGTGGACTGAAGAGAAACAAATCTAGGAAATTGTGAAGTGCTTCGTGGAATTTAAGCAACGTATAGGCTATGCAAAGCAAGGAGAGTCGGGATAAAGATGACCAAGAAACAAATACTACAAGGCCAAGCTGAGCATGGTGGCCATTGTTGAACAAGATCTGAGTTCTTGGTTAGTTAAAGGCTATAAGGTTCACTTAGTCGACTTTTGAAACTACTTTGCTATTTTTATGGGAGCACGATCCTTTGAACTTAAATACATTCTATTTTTGCAATTAGTTTGCTAAATGTGGGGATGTAATGGCCACCTCTTGAACTTATAAATAGATCGAGAGGTGTTAAACATTAGGAGGACTTTCAGATTTTGTGAGAATACTCTTCAATATTGGAAGAGTTTTCAAGCTACTTTGAGCCTTTTGATAATATTCAAAATGATATTTTGTCGTGGCATGTGTTGTGTATTGTGTTCTAATTGATTAATATCTAATTTTTGAATGTTTAATTCCTTGATATGGATTGATTGATCTGCCTTTATATCGTTATTTTTCTTTAATCTTGAGTAACATGACATAGAAACTTTGTGTTTCAAATTGTGGAGAATTTATTTCCTTTACATTATCAAAGTGAATTATACTTACCAGTCGAAGATTAGAGAGTATCACATGAAATGTGCATATAATTGATTGTTGTGATATGTTAATTGTGTTGTTGAATGAATCTATCTGTTTAGTTTGAAACTTGGTGCATCACCTTATTTAAATTTTTATTGTTATTTATCTCTAACCTTAATCCCAAAGACTAAGTAGATTAGGATATTTCTAAGTGTTTTAGATTTGTGCTTTTATCATAGATCAAGTGCTCCAGGTTCCAAAGGTATTCGTCCTTCTACGGAGGTTTATCCCAAGGCAAAAAGGTCCCACACCTTAGGGATGTTCCAATGTTGTGCAAGATCACTCAAAGATTCAACGGGTGCATGATCGGCGTGACAACATTTTCTCATAGGTTAGCACTCCCATCATCCCGTACAAAACCAGTCTATTATGGCTTTATAGTGTTATTTTTGTGGAGCACTGCTTTCATGTTAGAGTGTGGTACACCTTCGTGTGTTATACTCGGGTATTTTACGGTGGTCCCGCTTGCACGGAGAGCGGGTCGAGGGTTTGGGGCGAAGCCCCTAAGAAAATTTTCATGGGTGGTTTATTAACCCATGTGTAATGGGTAACCATTATGGGCTATTTTGGGCCCATGGTTTTGGTACCCATTGTTTTGATACCCACGGTTTTTGCCCATTGTTTTGATACCCACGGTTTTTGCCCATGGTTTTGATACCCACGGTTCTGTATCAAACTACTTAAGAAATTATCTATTTATATGGTCTTATGCATATGATAGATAGACAAGCAAATGTATTGCGAGATGTGCTTTGAATTCGGTGTGAATTCTCAGAGAGTTTGTTAAGCATAGCTCCAAATGGATCTGGGTATTGTATTGAGAGAGTGGAGGCTTGTAATAAAATCGAGCAAGTGATTCTTGGTGGACGTAGCCCAAATTGGGTGAACCATGTTAAATCTTGTCTCTCTATGTTGTGTTATTTATTCTGCACTTTTATTTGAGATCTGTAATATTTTTGCATATTAGTTTCTACTGCTATGATTCTCAGTAAGGGATTATTCCACATATTTTATCTCTTATTTCCTAACATATAGAGCTAGAAGAGATGTTGCATCTTTGAACCTTGAGGAAGGACCAAAATCTCATTAGTGGATCATGAGTGCGGTCGGTTTCACCGAGAATAATTCACTTACCAAACAAGCACAACATAATAGGAAGGTCAAACAACTCAAATGGGATATTGCTTATTAATAAGCCAAGGTGGTGTAACAACTATGGTAATGTGATAAATCATGAATTCACCAAGGAAAATAAAGACAAGCATGATCATAGAGTACGTTTACATGGAAAATTTTCATACAGGTGAGTATTCAAAAATTGTGTGGGATGATCGTGCAATTGCATGGTTGTTAGATCATTCATATCTTAATGGCGAGATGTTTGGACTAGTGGATTTCAAAATAATATCTCAATGTTATGATAAGGTTTTCCCTCATGGTCAATGAGTTCATTTCTTATACGATTGAGATAGGAGGACTCTTGGCCCAATGGATATGACACTAATCATAGGTGTCATTTTGATGTTTAGGTGTATGTCCAAGTCACTCTAGTGGGGTCCACATGTACCCACTTAATTATTGTAATAAATAATTTTAATTAGGTCACTTATGTGATAAAATGATGTTATTTTAATAAAGTGGTTTTACTTTATTAAAATAAAGTTATAAATTTTAATGTGACCTAATTGTGCCCTAAAGTGATGTCATGTAAACCCTAACTACCTTATAACTAACTTTTGAGTTATAAAAGAAAGCTAAAAGTCGTTTGTAAAGGGTGCGGGAGGTTGGAGGAACTTTGTGTCCTATGGTCTCAAGGCAAGGAAGTAAATAAAACTTTGTGTTTAGATACTTTCCATGGAGATTGATCATTGTGAAGACTTTGTTGAAGATAAGGCAACAAGGAAACTTTGTGTTCCTTTCCAAGAAGAAATACAGGGATGCTTGTAGAACTTTGTGTCTTGAGATTCTTGTTGGTTATTTTTTTCTTATGTCAAATGTAATATTTCATTTCTTTCCTTTTCATGAAAATTAATAACATTCAATCTCTTTACTTACTTTTATAGTGTACTTTCTAGCATGTAGGAATGAGATCTGCATTTTCTTGTTCTTGCATGCTCCCTCTCTCCATTCTTTTCCACTATCTTCCTCTCTCTTCTATTCCTCTCTCACTTTTTTTTCTTTCTCCTTTCGATGATTTCTAGGTTAAAAGTTTCCAAACCCCCATAAACTCATCATACGAGGGAGCTTCCCCTCTCAAACATGTAGATTAGATCACGTTCTTGATAGGTAATCTCTCGATGTTGTAAGTTTTATGTCGGATAATGCGGTGAGCCCATTAAGAGATAAAATAAACTAAATCAATATAAAATCTTACCAACGAGATATAAATATGAAATGATAAAATGGGTGTGTTTGATTTATTGTGGTGTGAATGTAACACAATGATTATAGATACTGAAGAGAACTCATTAATGGACACAAATGCGTGCGAAACCAACATAGAGAAAACCAATGATTTGAGTAAAGTCTAACAAATACAAGGTGACATACTAGCCCTTCATTTCATTGATATCCGGTGTGTGTGTGTGTGTGTGTGTGTGTGTGTGTGTGTGTGTGCGTGCGTGTGTGCGTGCGTGTGTGCGTGTGTGCGTGTGTGTGTGTGTGTGCGTGTGCGTGTGTGTGTGCGCGTGTGCGTGCGTGTGCGTGTGCGCGTGCGCGTGCGTGCGCGTGCGCGCGTGCAAAGCGTGCGCGCGTGCGCGTCGCAGCGTGCTGCGGCGCGCGCGCGCTGCGCGCGTGCGTGCGCGTGTGCGTGTGCGTGTGCGTGTGCGTGTGTGTGTGTGTGTGTGTGTGTGTGTGTGTGTGTGTGTGTGTGTGTGTGTGTGTGAATAAATTACCACTTGAGGAAAACCATCAAGAATCCATAGATGAGGACACACTAGCCAAAATGTGGTTATGTATGAGATAATAGTTGGTGTGTATTGTGATTTTGGTGGATAAATTATTAGTCATGTATTTATTTGTTGGCATCTATGCATCTATAGCTCGACATAGATACATTTGGTTCTAGTTGCAACATTTCTCTACTACTAGCCAAACGTCCATAGCCCCGATAGAGATAATGGAAAGACCCCTTTGAGAGAGTGTTGGATATTACTTTGAGCTTGATGATTTTACTTTATTATTCTTTTCTTTTTCTTTTTTCCGTTTAAAGTGTCCTTTTATGGATTGATTATTACTTTCTTTTCTTTTAACATGATGTTCAACTCTATTGAGGGTTTGGAACCACTATGACTCTATAGAGGAGGTAGAAGTGAACAACAAATAATGTCCTTTAGTATTTGCAACAAGGTTTTAAATGTGTGTAAAGTGTGTGGATCTCTCAAAAGATGAAGTCATTCTTAAATATGCCAAGCAATGAAGACCATGCTCAAAAGGCCGGAGTTAACCATGCAGAAACTAACGTGAATGTGTCCAAACTATGTGCAACACGCCTACAAGCATTGAGACACCTATATACAAGTGTGAAATTTGGAGATATTTTATTATGGATGGATGAATATGTACACTAAAAGGTGAATGAAATCAGTAATGCACATAGATAGTCACATGACTCATTTTTTTATATTTTTGAACATTTTGTATTATTTTTGGCTTTTTGTAATAGTATATTGTGTTTGTGGTTTTGAAAATGTTATAATTTTTTTGGAATTTTCTCATAAATGTTATATTGTATTTATGATTTTTAGGCATAGAACCACCACAAAAGTGTGGAATTTAATGGATCAAGTTATTCATTTTCATCCATGTCAACTAACTTGTAAGCGTCGGACCCATATTTTTGAATGGTCATATAGGGTCCAAACTAGTTAGGAGAAAACTTTGTCCGTTGGTTAGGTATTTGCGATGATTTTTTGTTGGTTTTCCTTAAGTAAAAGATCACCTAACACAAACTCACAAATATGGACCTTTTTCCGTAATCTCTTGTTATGCAATCATGATACACTTGGAGATGATCAAGGGCATTGACATATCTTTTGTCGAGTAGATAAAGTTACGTAAGGCACTCACGAAAATAATCATAATCAGTGATAAAATCTTGAGAGTGACTCATAAGGAGTGGATCTCAAGCTCAAGGGGAACAACATCCTCGGTCCCATATACTATTGAAAATGGAGTATCTCCTATAGGCGTGTGAATACCAATATGATACCAAAGGGCATATAAAGCAACTATGTGTGCCAATCTATATGGGAAGCATTGACAACATTTTGGATAATTTTTGTAATGGATTTGTTGGAAGCTTTTGCTTTCTCATTAGCTTGTGGATAACATGGAATGGAAAATTTTTGTTGGATTTTGTATTCTTCACACAATTCTTTGACATCCTTATTCTTAAATGAACTGTTGTTATCTAAAATGATCTTGGTGGGAATACTAAAGAAACAAATGATATGTTGCACAATGAATTTGATAATTTTTGTCTTGTAGTTCGTGCAAATGGTGCGGCCTCCACCCACTTCGTAAAATACTCAGTGGAAGTAATGATAAATGTGTGACCGTAAGAAGAAAATGGGGTAAATTTTCTTATAAGATTGATTCCTCATTGAGAGAAAGACCAAATGGATTGGAGAGACTATAACTCTTGTATGGGAATATGCGAGAGATTTGTAAATTTTAAGCACTTCTCACAATGTCGAACGTATGTACAAGAACATTTTTATAAGGAAGGTCAATAATAGTCCATGCGAAGAATACATTGTGCAATAGCCATGCCATTAAAATGCCCCCACATGTACCATCATGTGTTTCAACGAGTGCAATGATAGTATTTTAGGGTAACAAACATCGTAAGAGTATACCGGCATATTCCCATTTGTAGAGAAGATCTCAAACGAGTACAAAATGAGTGGCTCTTTGTCAAAAGGTACGCTATATTGCTTTGGTAAGTCCAGGTGGTAAGGTGTTGAATTTCAAGTACATAACAAGTTCTTCATACCAAATAGGAGGTGGCATGGTATCAATGTGAAAAATATCAAGTGCATGGGTATGATCAAAAGATGGTTACAATAGCACATGAATGGAAACATGAAGAATGTTAGTTTATTTTTCTAAAGGTATATAAGATCCTAAAGAATCCATGGTGTCAAATTGAGTGAGAAATGAATCCACAAGGGTCTTGTATTGTTGTAATGTGTCATTGCGGCATTGGTAGGACCCTTGGATTTGGTTGATGATAAGTTGTGAGTCACCAACAATTTGTAAGCATTTAATCTTGAGATAAATTTATAATTAGATACCTATGACAAGTTCCCATACTCTGCCATGTTTTTGTGTGGATGGGAAATCAAGTTTGAATGATAGCGGAATAGAGGCACCTTGGGGTGTGATAAAGAAAATACTTGCGCCACCCCCTTGTTTAGTATTTGACCCATCAAAATGTAAGTTCGTGTCAAAATCCTTACTTACATAAATATGATCTTCACTTTCAGATATGATAAAGATGGAATTTTCCAAAAGATCAAGATTTAGTGGTCATGAATCAGTAAGTGGTGCCTCAGTCAATTGATCAAAAATCACTTGCCCCTTAATAACCTTTTGTGAAATGAATTGTAGGTCGCACTCAGTGAGCAACATGATCTACTTGGATGTATGAATATTGTGATATGTTTTTCTCATCATATAATGCAAGGGATCTATTTTGAAAACAACGTATGTTGTATGATTGAGCATATAGTGTCGAAGTTTCGTGTAGAATAACACTGTAGCCAAGAAAAGTTTCTCAATGTGTGCATAGTTGACCTCTTAAGTGAGGAGTATGCAACTGATATAGTAAATGGATGATTCGTGATTTTTTTACATTGCATTGAGATAACATACTTCCTAGAACGAATTTGGTAAGAACAATGTACAAATTAAATTGTAAATTTGGTTGTGGTGGGGAAAGCATTAGAGGCGTGAGGAGGTACTCTTTAATTTTTTCGAATGTGATACAAAACTCCTCCCCTTTTCAAAAGTGACACCTTTCCTAAGGATATGATTGAATGGTCAACATCGATTAGAAATTTGTGTGATGAAGCATCGAATGGCTTGAATCTTATGTTTAAGGTTATGTAGTTGTTTGATGTTCTTAGGGGGAGGTACTCCACGATGGCCTTAAATTTAGTTGGATATACCTCCATACCATGGCATGAAATGATGAAACAAAGAAAATTTCCTAATGTGACTCCAAAAACACATTTCTTAGGATTTCTAAAAATTGTATTCCAAGAGGCGCACGAAGATCTTGCATAGGAAAACTATGTGGTTTGAACACAATTTAGATTTCGCGAGAAGGTCATCAACATAATCCTCTACAATATCATGGATGTAATCATGGAATACATAGGTCATAGCATGTTGATATGTAGAACCAGCGTTTTTTAGGCCAAAGGGCATAACCTTATAGAAAAAGGTCCCCCAAGGTGTGGTAAAAGCGATCTTATATTAGTCTTTTGGTGTAATTTTGATTTGATTATAGCCAAATAAACCATCCATGAAGGAAAACATATCATGGCCAGTGTTATTGCCAATGATGGTATTAATATTAGGTAGAGGAAATCCCTCCTTAGGAAAAGCCTTGTTGACATCTCTAAAATTAGTGCAAACACGTATACCGCCAGATTTATTTCCTACAGGGACCATGTTAGAGATCCACTCACGGATAATCAATCGATTGTATAAAACTAACATCAAGGAGTTTTTTAGCTCATCTTTGACCAATAAAGTGATGTGGGGCGCACTTTTTGTAGCTTTTTCTTGATGGGTTTTGCATCGGGTTTTAAAAAAAGATTGTGGATAATTGTATCAGGATCCATTCCCAACATATCAACGTATGACCAAGAAAATAAATTGACAAAATCACGTAAGAGTGATGTGTACTCATCACGTTCCTCATCATATAGGAATTTTCCAAGGAACACAATGTGAGGTTCCTCAGTGTACCAATGTTAACTTCGATAGTTTCCTCAATGAGCATGTGTGATGCTTCGTCAAGGTGATCAAATTAGGATTTAGGGGTACATCATCAATGTCCCCAAAGTATGCCTCATTATAGAGTTGGGTGTCTTGCGTGAGGTATTTGTATTGATCCTTATCCATAGTGCCCAAGTGGCATAAGATGGCCTCTTCTGAAGAGAATTAATCAAGAGGTACGGGCTTGTTCATGAGATGGTAATCGATCGGAAAGTATCAACTTGTCGATTGTAACATTGACAAACTCACATAAGAGTGATGTGTACTCATCATGTTCCTCATAAAATGGGAATTTTCCAAAGATCACAATGCAAGGTTCGTCTAGTGTACTAATGTTAACTTCGATAGTTTCCTCAATGATCATGTGTGATGCTTCATCAAGGTGATCAAATGTGGGGAGTTCATCAATAGGATTTAGGGGTACATCATCGTGTCCTTAAAGTATGCCTTGTTATAGAGTTAGGTGTATTGTGTGATGGATTTGTAGGGATCCTTATACATAGCACTAAAGTAGCATAAGATGGCCTCTTCTAAAGGGAATAAATCAAGAGGTATGGGTTTTTCTATGAGATGGTAATCAATGTGGAAAGTATCAACTCAGTTGATGGTAACATTATTTCATAGGACAAGACAATCTATAGGTAGTGAGATGACATTTCTAGCTAGGTCATTGTTAGGTGTAGGTAGCATCCGTGGAATGGGATGATCAATGGACTAATTGAACATAGTTCCAAACTCATGAAAATTCCCAACAAAATAGAATCGTGTAGCTTTGTTAAGGAATATGTGTGAGTGATTTGGTATGAATGAGTGAATAAGGACCACATGGATGTGGATAACTAGATCTTTCCATCTAGATTGGCAACTCATATCAGTAAAAGCTTATATCATATTTTTGATGTCATCGTCAAGTTTGGTATAACCTAATCTAGACTTTTTAGAAGCCATTTTATAATGTGGATGAATAAAAGTGGAAATTCCTTATTCAATTTTTCTTAAACTGCAGCCCTTCTATTTTTGGTCGAGTAAGCAACGCATAGAGAAATTTGGATTTGAAAGATATAAAATATCATATGTGAACTAATATTTTTAGATATATATGTTTTTGATTGGTGGAGAAATTGCAATACTAAATAGGTGTTTTCAGGAGGAATACTAAATGAAACTAGAGATCCTTTGACATGTGTGTGGGATATGGTCTACCCATTTCTTTGACATTTAGAATATTGGGTAGAGATACGGTGGCGTAAGGGATTTTATATTCCCCAACACCGATAGATTACACGTCATTGGTCATAAGATCTTTACCGCGATCTTTAGATGTCTCTATTTTGTGGGTTTGCTACTAAAAGGAATAAAACTCATATCCAATGATGGTAAAGATGATGAGGGTGGTGAGGGAGGTATGATTACTTCTGGAAGTGATGTTGATGGTTGGTCATTGGATGACGATGATGAAGAGGATGGATCTTGTGATTGTGGTAAATCAGAATGTTGTGTTAAGGGTGACGGGTCAACGGTGGTAGATATATGAGTAAATGTATTAGATATATCAATGAGAGATGAGATAATTAGTGTGACTGGTGTAATAGGTACCACTCTACTGAATGAGAATGTGATATTATTGCAATACTTAAATGGTTCGGCATCGGCGGTGACATAATGTGTAATTCCATCTTGCTTGTATTTGAGACATTGATAAAGGTGGATGGAATACATTTCATTTCATGAATCCAAGGGCATCCTAATAAGATGTTATATTGTAACTCTCCTTCTATAACGTATAAATGGGTGTGGAGCATCTTGGATCCAACTTTCAATGGTAAAGCAATGGTGCTCAATGTAGCACAAGGAACATCATTGAATGTTTGTAATTATAATGTTGAGGCCGAAAGGTGAGATAACGTATGTTTAGATGACATAAGATTGTGGATGATTTGATATTAATGTTAGTCCCATTGTCAATTAATACGCGTTTGATTTTTTTGTTTGATTTCGGCGATGATGAACAATGGTGGATCACAAGGCTCAATTCTCTTGTGTTATGAGAGGGGATTCAAACTTAATCTCATATTCATAAAATGTGATTGATGATGAAGTCGAAGTATGAAGGTTTCCCACAAATTGTGAAAAGGCATTGGGATTTTGAGTGGACAACTCGATTGACTTTAAGGCCTCAATAAGCGCCTCACGATGATTGAACTATTGGATATTGAGATCATACAATGATATCTTAGTTGGTGTACTCTTCGATTGATTGGTTAGATTATTCTAGAGATTGATGACATGTTGTAGAGGAAAGACCACATTCGGTGATGGTGTGGTTATAGATGTTGATTAGGATGAGGATTTAGGTTTTGTATTGGCAGTTTGATTTCTTGTCACAATATGAATCATGCCAATAAAAGCTTGGTGAGATGATGATGATGTGTCATGGCTAACTTGATTGGTTGAATCCATGTGTGATGGGAGTGGATTTTTGAAGACATCTAGGTTTTGATTTTTCAGGGCCATGACATTATCAACTTGGATAGCACCTTTATCGATTAGGTCCTGAATAACATTAAGCAATTAGTGAAACTTATCAGTTGCATGGCCCATAATCCTATGGTAGGTACATTTTTCGGTGGACTGTTGATGCCGAATCGGCTTTGGCACATTGGGATCCTTTTGTTGTATGGGTGGGAGCAAGATGGGTTGAGGCTCTAGGAACTTTTCTAAGATACTAAAAATTATTTGGTTAATGGAGTGTATTCCCGACGCATTTGAAACGGATCTTGTGATGTGCTTTGTGTGGCTCATAACTGTGGGTTATTAGGATCCATGGAGGAATTATTGGAGGCATTTGATGTAGAGCCTTGGTTAGCTATAGATTAGAGAATGATCTGATTAACTTGGAGATTCTTCTTGGTGAACTTAGAGAAATCATTCTTCTTATGAATCTTGACATCACCGATGCTAACATGAACATCTTCAATTCACTTGGTCATTAGTATGGCTTCCTCAAATGGCTAAAATTATTGGATTTATAGAGTGTGAGATATATGTTTGGCACAAATCTTGGCGAACAATCGAGTAAGTTCTAGTTGAGAAATGGAGAACATAAGCTTATGGACAACTACCCTCTAATCCAATACATAATCAGTAAAGGCTCATCAACAAAATTTTTAAGCTATATAGGTTGAACAATGTAGTATGCTTAGAAACATTGACTGAAAAGTGATCAAGGAATAAGCCAAAAAGTTTCTCGAATGAGATGACACTTTGTGTTGAGTAATACATGTGTGCAAATCTAAAGCTTGGCCACCTAGTGATAATGGAAATGTTTGCAACATAAGCGTGTCATCGTGACTAATGAGATAACAAGCATACTTGAACATACATAAGTGATTTTGAGGATCCTCTTTGCCCTTGAATTTTTCAAATTTGGGCATCTCAAAATGTGGAGGATATGATTTCATGGGTACCAATGGGTGGATAGGTTCGTTACATAACTGACTATATGTGAGTTTAGGAACTCCCATACCTTGATTTTGAAGCTCAAGGTTATGAATTCTATCCATTAGTTCTTGATTGATGTTTGGTACATGTTGGAAAGCATGGATTTGGAGTGGTTGAGTGTATGAATGTGTAGAATGATGATGTGGTATATGGGTGTAAGTATGAGAGAATGAAGGAGATGTATAAGTGAAGGATGAGTAATTAGGTGGATTATAGTGGGTGAAAGGAGGAATTATCATATAGGAATGAGACCCAAGTGGTTGTGTAGTTCTTGTAGAAGGAATATGGTGTGTGTGGACAATAGTAGATGGCGTAGGACTAGTAGACATAGTAGTGGTATGGGGTGCCTCGGTGGTAGATGATGAAGGGTCATGGTTTGCAAAATAGATCTTCATATTGAAAGCATCTAGCTTGTAATAGTATCATCTAAGATATTCTATGAGGGCTTCCATATTACGATCTAAGGCCTCCTCAAACTTAGGATCAAAAGGTGGAATCTTGTAATCATTATTGTCATCCGGAGGAGGAGCATAAGTAGATGTAGGAATATTTTCGATGTGGGTACTAAAGACAATAACAAATATGGGAGATTCACCAACAATTCTCCTTTGGCCAAAGATGTTGTCATGTGATTATGAAGTATGATCCATGGCTTGGGATGAACCGAATGATTTTGTGTGAGTAGTAACCAATCAAAGATAATCCTAAGATGAAACCAAGGTAGGAATGCAAAATTGTGGGAAGAATGATAGTGCCATATGTTGGAATGGAAAAAATGAAAAAAATTACAGTCGTAAAGTTACGATTGAGTCTGGGAAAAATATGAGATGTAGAAAAAAATGTTGAATGAGTGAATTGTGGATCGGAAGGTTATAGACCACTCACATTTGCATGACTGCTCTAGGAAAAATATGAGATGGAAAATCACAGGAAATCGTTATTGCAATCGAGACTAGGAAAATCAAGACTCTCAACAAATTTTAGAAATTTATATGGAAGTGCAAGAGAATGTTGCTAAGAACATGAACATCCGTGGATGTGACTCAAATATAGTGGAAATTAATATGAGGTGTTTTGATCAAGATAATGTTGTTTTGTTTATTTTTCAGGTTGAATATGGGCTCGGTTGGTTTGGCTGATTATGTAAAGATCTCTCTAATTACCAATGTTATCCAAACGATTACCATTCACCAGAAAAAATCTAATTGCAGACTTTACCCCTTGATTAATCAAGATGGGGTCGTTACCACGAACAACACGACTTTACCTCACGGGTGCAACTAGTCAATCAAGTTGGTTCGTTGACCCTTTTTCATTGGCGAGTCCTCTCAATGTGCCAACTACTTCAGGGTTCTTTTGGTACTCCTCACAATGAGTTTTACGGATTATGCCCAAGTACTTCCCATATTTATGCGGATGGGTATTTACCCTTATCCAAACCTGTATTTAATGTGTATTCATTCCCAATTCATTCCCTTAAGAAGAAACAAGTGATTTTTTTAATATTTTTGCATAAACAAAATTACGGAATAGTCACGTCTACGAATAGATTGCAACCACATTGATAGATTTTTAGGAAACAAATTACAACATAGTTGCATTTATGGTACCTACGACCATTTTTTTACATTTTTAGTAGATCTACAAAACCAAGCATTAGATTTGCAACATAATCGTTAGGGAAAAATAAAAACAAAATGAAAATACTATAAAACCCTAAAGAAAACATTGTTAGATTCAAAAATGTAAAGAGTTGCCCACAACAAAAATGATCCCATTGTGGTTGCCAAAATGTATGCCTAAATTTGGATCACCTACAAAATGTATTAGTTGATATGACAATCACCAAATCAATGCTACTAAAAATAATGGGCTTACATTGTCATTGAAAAAGTGAGGGACAATCATGGGTTCTTTAATGAATAAATTGGGTAAAATATTCCTAATCTAAATCTATAACCTACACACAAACACACTTGGAAAATTTTGGTTGTTTTTGGTGGTTAGGGGACCTGCTTTAGTCAAATCCCTAACCATTTAAGGAGATAAAATAAATTTTATTGAATAAAAATGACAAAACAATGCATGAAAATGGAAAGTATACCTAACTTAGTCATAGGTGTGATTCACTGAAAATCGCACAAAGATCATAAGCTAGTATCGATTCTGACTAACATGTGTGTTGAAATTTTGCTAAAACAATGATGCAACAAGTTGCACTTATCCTTTGTGATCTGCCTTCACCTCTCCAAAACTTGTAATACTTGAAATATGCGAGCAAAGAAGTAAAAACTCAAGTATGGGCTCAAGTGCATAAAGAGTTAGGCGGTTGGAATGATGGGGTGAGTGGTGTTTTATAGTTTTTAATGCATAGGGAATGTGACACATGGGTGTAATGTGCATAGATGGGTGAGATGATAAAGGTCCATAGTGCATTGGACATACAAATGGGTAGGTGGAATGAACAAAATTAAATGTGAGTGGGTGAGGGTTAGTAAATGAATGATGATGTGTTTTTTACCACCATTTTGTGGGGTTCAAAAATACTATAAAACATCATAAAACATAACTTATATATAAGGTGTGTTTTCTAGTGTCTACACTTCCCAAAAAAATCTTATTGAAAAAGTTGGTGGTACTCATGTTTCCCATGGGATTTATTGAAGATTGTTTACTCAAGTATAACATGGCCCTTCTAAGATCTTGTTTGCCCCTTGATCTAGTTGGTATCCATAAACTCCATTTTAATAGTTGAAAATTAATATTGATTTTAGTATATTATTATTGGGGTTTTTTAAATTTTATTGGAATCTCTAACTTGCTTTAGACTGGTTTGAATATCTTTAGTCTCCCATAAGCATTTTATACCAAACTTGGTTCATTCCTATTTGCACATTCCAAGTATTAAAAATGATATGCTACTAATATTTGCACACAGTTTTACCTACAATAGGAAGATGCCTCCTATTTTATTAAAAAATAAAAAGCGAAGAATAATTAACAAAATAAAATTGTAGGGAGAAGAATAAAATAATAGACATATCTTGACAAGAAGATAGAATCACGAGTTGTGCTAACAATCTGTTTTGAATAGACAACATTGTAGTAAACAAGGTTATAGCCATAACTATCCAAGGGCTTATATGTGGCACATCGGTGGCGACAAAAAAACAACCCTTAAATACTATTGGCCAATTGTTTACATATATTCACCACTTTGACTCTTCTAAAACATGATTTATGGAAATTTTTAAAAAAGTCAAATTTGGGTTTTGTATAACTATTTTCGCTACACATTAATGTTTATTTATTTTCAAATTAATTTTCCATTTTTCCCAATTTTCATTTAAATTTACGTTGTTTTTTACTTTTTAACCAATTTTAGTATATACATTAAAAATATAAATATAAATTATTAAAAATTTGAAAAAATATCCACACAGTAGAAAAAAGTCGGCATAGTACAAACATATCATTTTTCCAATTAAAATTTATTAAAACTTGAGATATTGAGTGTGCCACAACATTATTTTAAAATCCATATAAATTGTGCTTATAAAATTAGTTAAAATGAATATTTGTGGAAAAAAAATTAGATATATATTTTGAGCTAAAACTTCGAAAATACATTATGTAATCAAAAAATATTGTTTCAATATTTATTTTTGGTGACTATAAATAAGCATGCCAATTTGTCATTCTATGTGCTTAGTTGCACAAATATATTAGTGTCTTGCACAAAACATGAAAAAGGGTATACAATTAAATTTTTATTTTAAAAAATGACAATATTCTAAATTCATAATCCTACATTTTATCTATTTCCACCAAGTACAAAATTCTAAATCAATATATCGATTATCATCACTTGAACTTAGATAAATTCTTGTTTTCAAGAAAAAAATCATGTCACTTCTCTATATAAAAATGTGCCACATGTTTGAACCCTCACTCTTTAGGACAAAGGAGCACAAATATTAGTTCCTGAAACCTTGCAACCCTTTCTTATGGAAACGAGGTGAAATCTCCCTCCTTTTGACTTTTAGCTCACTATTATTCTAATATTGTCTTTAAGAACTCTCAAAAGAGTTTAGAGGACCGAGTAACTTCTTTGTATTCGTGTTTTATTTTCTTTGATATGTTTGTACACACACATCAAAATGGGGCATGATGTAGACACTTAATGTTGGTATAGGACTAGTTATTTATTATAGATTTGCATGCCTAATATACTTGTGAGTTTATCATTTATTGGTCTAAATTAGGCTCTTATTGGCACATGCTCCTTTTCTTGTCGTCTTATGGCATGTTCCCCTTTGTTCTCATCTCTCCTCCCTTGTTTTCCTCTCTTCATCGTGTTTACGTGCTATTATGGGTTTTCACTATAATCGTATTATTTCGGTTCAGTTTCTCAAAACCATATATGTATGATTTTGGTTCCTTGGAACCATAACACTATGGTTTTGGGGATCTTTTTGGTGTGGACACTTCGACCCATATTTTGGTCCCCTAGGGTTTTGGCCCTTCTTGTTAAATTTTCCCACTTGTTGTGTGTCAATAGGCACATTAATATGGCCCTTTTTACATTCAATAAGTATATAAACACATTCTTTGGTGCATTTAAGATATGAAATCAATATAGATCAATAAAGTTAGAAGCGTTAGAGAGCGTCCTCATGCCAAATATATTTAAAACAATATTCAAGCATTTAAGGAAATCTAAAAAACATCCAACATTTATTGTGTTACATTGATTGGATCGTTAAAAGCTTGTATTACACTCGAGCTACATTTTGGTCCCCTAGGGTTTTTGGCCCTTCTTGTTAATTTTTCCCACTTGTGTGTAAATAGGCACATTATTATGGCCCTTTTTACATTCAATAAGTATATAAACACGTTCATTGGTGCATTTAAGATATGAAATCAATAGAGATCAATAAAGTTAGAAGCGTTAGAGAGCGTCCTCATGCCAAATATATTTAAAACAATATTCAAGCATTTAAGGAAATCTAAAAAACATCCAACATTTATCGTGTTACATTGATTGGATCGTTAAAAGCTTGTATTACGCTGAGCTACATTTTGGTCCCCTAGGGTTTTTGGCCCTTCTTATTAATTTTTCCCACTTGTTATGTGTAAATAGGCACATTAATATGGCCCTTTTACATTCAAAAGGTATATAAACACATTCATTGGTGCATTTAAGATATGAAATCAATAGAGATCAATAAAGTTAGAAGCATTAGAGAGCGTCCTCATGCCAAATATATTTAAAACAATATTCAAGCATTTAAGGAAATCTAAAAAACATCCAACATTTATTGTGTTACATTGATTGGGTCGTTAAAAGCTTGTATTACAGTTTGAGCTACATTTTGGTCCCCTAGGGTTTTTGGCCCTTCTTGTTAAATTTTCCCATTTTATTGTGTGTAAATAGGCACATTAATATGGCCCTTTTACATTCAATAAGTATATAAACACATTCTTTGGTGCATTTAAGATATGAAATCAATAGAGATCGGTAAAAGTTAGAAGCGTTAGAGAGCGTCCTCATGCCAAATATATTTAAAACAATATTCAAGCATTTAAGGAAATCTAAAAAACATCCAACATTTATTGTGTTACATTGATTGGATCGTTAAAAGCTTGTATTACGTTGAGCTACATTTTGGTCCCCTAGGGTTTTGGCCCTTCTTATTAATTTTTCCCACTTGTTGTGTGTAAATAGACACATTAATATGGCCCTTTTTACATTCAAAAGGTATATAAACACATTCATTGGTGCATTTAAGATATGAAATCAATAGAGATCAATAAAGTTAGAAGTGTTAGAGAGCGTCCTCATGCCAAATATATTTAAAACAATATTCAAGCATTTAAGGAAATCTAAAAAACATCCAACATTTATTGTGTTACATTGATTGGATCGTTAAAAGCTTGTATTACACCAAGCTACATTTTGGTCCCCTAGGGTTTTTGGCCCTTCTTGTTAATTTTTCCCACTTGTTGTGTGTAAATAGGCACATTATTATGGCCCTTTTTACATTCAATAAGTATATAAACACATTCTTTGGTGCATTTAAGATATGCAATCAATAGAGATCAATAAAGTTAGAAGCATTAGAGAGCGTCCTCATGCCAAATATATTTAAAACAATATTCAAGCATTTAAGGAAATCTAAAAAACATCCAACATTTATTGTGTTACATTGATTGGATCGTTAAAAGCTTGTATTACACTAAGCTACATTTTGGTCCCCTAGGGTTTTTGGCCCTTCTTGTTAAATTTTCCCACTTGTTGTGTGTAAATAGGCACATTATTATGGCCCTTTTACATTCAATAAGTATATAAACACGTTCATTGGTGCATTTAAGATATGCAATCAATAGAGATCAATAAAGTTAGAAGTGTTAGAGAGCGTCCTCATGCCAAATATATTTAAAACAATATTCAAGCATTTAAGGAAATCTAAAAACATCCAACATTTATTGTGTTACATTGATTGGATCATTAAAAGCTTGTATTACGTTGAGCTACATTTTGGTCCCCTAGGGTTTTGGCCCTTCTTGTTAAATTTTCCCACCTATTGTGTGTAAATAGGCACATTAATATGACCCTTTTTACATTCAAAAGATATATAAACACGTTCATTGGTGCATTTAAGATATGAAATCAATAGAGATCAATAAAGTTAGAAGCGTTAGAGAGCGTCCTCATGCCAAATATATTTAAAACAATATTCAAGCATTTAAGGAAATCTAAAAAGCATCCAACATTTATTGTGTTACATTGATTGGATCGTTAAAAGCTTGTATTACGTTGAGCTACATGTTGATTTACATTATACTCATTGTGTTGGATTCAATTAATTGTTCCCATCAAAAGACTTGATAATAATGGATAGATAACATGGGTCCCTCAAAACATCTCCCATTTTTAATGCAGATTTTAAAGGTGTTGTTGTTCGATTGAGGTTCCAAGGAAGGTGATCAATTTCCTAGAGATCTACATAGAATTCAAGAAAAGTAGGTGACTTTTTGGAGCCCTAAAACAAACAAACATATTCATGAAATCAAATTTGTCCTAGTTCACAATTGTCAAAATTGTACTACTATAATACGAGGATATGAAAAACAATTATAATAACAATGTGGCATTTACGTTGATTTTTCTAAGTCTTCTTCACCTTCTTATCTAGATCTACAACACTACACTACACTATCTTTTTACTAGGCTCAAATTATGATAAATCAAATACTCCTCTAAACACCCCTCTCTACCAATTATTATTACGCAAAAAATATTATTTTATACACTTATACCTATATGTATTTAAATCTAAGATGCAATGTTTATGAATAAATATATTCCAGTGTTTCACATCTACAATCAACTCTTGGTGCATTTATGTATATAGTCCAAACCAAAATTGGAAAAAGAAATAAAAGGTATACCTACCCTAGGGGTTAAATTTGACGGCCACCTATGCCTGTCAAACAATTTTCGGGTGACGGTAATTTTTCAATACTGCCCTTCAAAAACACAAAATAATGTTATTTTTTACTAATTATTCTATATTTATTATATCTTTTTGATATATATTTACATATATTTTTATAATTTATATACAAACCTATATAAAAATTGACGGTTAAGTTTTAAATGTGCAAGTCACATGTGACGGTTAGATAAGATATTTACAAGTATTTTACGTCTAAAATCACGAAAAATGTCTAAACGGCCGTCAAATTTAACCCTGACCTACCCTAAGCATTGAGAGCCCAAATGACTAAAATTGTACTTTGTACCATTTTTTGTTTTTTTAAGAATGTGTCATTTTACAAGTTTCAAACACACTTTTCTTGAGTTGTGTTGGGGTTGTCCTCAATAGTGTCTATTCTCGCATCTTGCCTTTATTGATGTTTGTCCCATGTTGTAAAGTCCACCAACCCTTGGGAAACTAAGAAAACATTAGCTTTTTTTTGGATCATCCCTCCACATATCCTCGTGGTCCACCAAAACCATAAACATTGGTGGCTTCATTGGATCCATCACTTATTGTCTCTACCTAATAATTCAATAGGTACTACTATTCCTTGTATACGGAGACTGTCACATATAGACAAAAGTACAAATTGCCCATCGCTCAAAAATCCCAATGTCCCATGAAGCCCCTCAACTCTGAATACTCGAGCCATTTTGCCTCTTCCATTCATAGTGGGAATGCACTCGTAGCATGCATAAATGGACAGATTCTTTTAGATGTAATTTTTTTTATTATAATATTTATTATGATCTTCAAGGATCCTCGTGGGATATTGCATTTGTGAAGGAAAATATATACAGGATCCAGGATCTAATAATGGATCATTTGTACTTGCACGGTACACCTCAAACTCCCTTACAAACTGGTTAACATTTTGGCTGGATTTCCTTATTCTTTTAGGCCCTATTGCCAAAAGGTGTATAGGATTGCATTTTAGGTACAGTGGTCCATTGGCTTGCATTGTGAAGCTCTTAACCCTCTTCTCAATTATTAGTCAAGAAATTCTTTTCTTAATTTCATCCTTTCATAAGTCGGGGGTTTGTGTTGAGCAATGTCTAATCTCCCTATAAAATGTATTTATGTGTATATATAAGTTCATATATACATGACATTGGCGTAACAGGTTTGACATGTTATAGTGTCAACTCAAAACAAGTTTGTATCATTGCTTCCATAACAATTGAGCTGGTTGATACATACTTTTTAAAAACACTGATCACAATTTTTAACTATATTAGTTGTGAAATTGTTTTCACTGAAAAACAATATATTTTTCAACATACTACTAAAAATTAAGTTTATTGGCGGAAATAAATGGGGTGCATTCATTTTGTAAAAAAATAGACAACACCCTTACAAGCGCCATTGTTCTAAATCATTGGATATTTTTCGATTCCTCTAATTACATTATATATGTGTGTGTGTATGTGTGTGTGTGTGTATGTGTATGTTGTATCTATCGGTAATATAATGTAATACACAAAAGATGCTATAACTACAAAGTGATCAAATTAAAAAAATAAATAAAACAAATAACAATATTCATCAATGAAGTAGAGAAATAAAATATCTTCGCAAAAATGTCATTGGCTAGATTCATACCCCTCATGCTAAAAGCTTTGCTGACTACATAGAGAGTACTTACTCGTGCAATTGTCTATAAATACCCTTTAAAATCTAAATGTACGTATCCATATCCAAGATGTAGAATTGGCATTGGATCTTTTATACGCCTATATTACATTTACATAGTTAATTTTAAGAATTTTAAAAAATATCAATGATTGTGAGTTTATATTGTAAAAACTACAAAGGTATAAAATTGAGAAATGATTGAATTGTCATATTTAGTTTATGTCGTTTGAGTTACAAGTTCCACTTTTCTACTTTCGTCTTCAAAGGGAATCCTAAGCAATTATTGCTACGGAACATCATCATTGATAAGCCAATGATAGTATGTACAATAATACAACTTCAATGCACTGTAACTTAAATGCATGGATTGCAGAATCCAACTCAAATGTACATAAAAGGAATTGTGGGCCATTGATAACTTGAAGAATCAACCTTGCTGTAATTTAAGGACGATGCAATTTAGTGATTAATTGGAGAGTCAACCTCTTCAGTGGTCCATATTTGATATTCAACTGGATAAGCATGAGGTCCCATAGAAAGGGCTTACTGCGAGACCATTCACATTCGCACACAATTGGACCACGCCTGCTACAAGAATAAAACAAATATTTTTCTACACAATTGGAGCCCTGCATTTTGAGCCAGTAAACTTTCAGCTTCAGTGGGAGACAGGGCTACCTACTTAGAAGTTCTATGTCTTAATTGGTAACTTACTTAGGATCCTAAATTTAATGGCGGAAAAGAATTAGGAAATCCACGGGGTCACTTGACTGAAATAGACTTGAAAAAAAAATCAGCAGCACCCACTTGAGAAATTTAGTTAGCTCCCGCTCCATGGGACCACCGTCTAAGAGTGCACCCAAAAGCCAAGAGATTTTAAGATGTGTTAGCTATCTTGTTTACAAATACAAAATCAATTGTGATCTGAGCCTAAAGCTGCCAAATTTAAAGGCATGATTTCATGGAAGTGCAAGAATATCCAGGTAGTCAAGATTGAAGGCAACAAATGTCAAATGTTAGTGAACCATTTCTACAAATGCCACTTTAAAAAGATGGAACCTTGTACCATGTAGCACTTGGGCTACAAACCACATGTACATCAGATTTAGATGACACATTTGATTTTCTGCCCTTAACAATCAAATTGAAATATAGTATTTCTTCATGCTTGGAAGTTCCTTTTCTATTTTTATATGCTGATTTTAGAAAGGACGATGGCGGCATTTTTGGGGCCCTACCATGTGTGTTTTTAAAGTGTAATCTCTGCTTTTGTGGCTAGTTTACATTAATGGTTTTAGGACATCATTTATATTGTGAAGGTTGAGTGCTCTCTCTTAGTTGAGTTTTCATTGGAAGAGTGCCTGCACATCTTGCTCTTAGATAAGATATGGTAATCCAATAACCTGGGGATAGGGGCATGTAGATGTCATTTTGAAATAGAATAGGGGTATACAATGAGGGTATGGCTACACATTTAAGCAGTCACCAGGTGATTTGGGTACAGCTACAAGAACAAGCTTCCTGTAACTGAACCCAAGCTTTGTAGTTGAAATCGGCTAAAAGAAGAATATGAAATCACATCAAAACATGTTTTGATTTTTCAAATATTTGTTCTGAAGTCTTTGTGGTCATTTTCTACGCATTAGTTGTCTACTTTGCCTATTTTATTGATTATTAAGTCTGGAAGTCTAGTGGGTCTATGGAATATTTTACAGTTGACTAACAGATTTTTTTGGAATGTAGTGCTTACTCAAGCTGAAGGAAACTGCCAAGAAGGTAGCTAACGTATTATCCAAAGAAACATTTTGAATTAGAGATTGCCCAACTTTAGGAAGCTACTGTATATGCTAAATGTAGATTGACTCCAATCTAATTTCAATTTTAGATGCACACTGTAAATAGGAGGTTAAATGTATACATGCCTAGGTTCATGTAAAATGCATATGTAATTGTTTAAAATGAAATGCAGATAAAATTCGGGAAAACAAACTGAAAAAGATTGGAGTCTTAACTCAAAAAGATAATTTAAGACTTGGTAAAACATAACATGTTTTAGACAACCTCGAGATAGGTTGAATGTAACATCTTAAAGGCTGAAAAAGCCCAAGGGCAAAAAAAGCTTTTCAACCTTTGAGGAAAGCCCATATGTACATACAAAGAGTTGCCTGCCTTGCAGAAACCAAAACCTATTGACAGGGACAAAAAGCTCAATCCTTTGGCACCTAACATGGAAAGAAATCTACTGCAACGGTTTCGTTGCCTCCAACAGTCACCTTGAGGATGACTGAAATTATCCTTTACAAATCTCTGTGAATGATATAAATGCTTGACTGTATCAATTCCCTTCCTGTACAAAAGGACTGGAAGAATCTCAAAACCTTCCTTGTGTCTCTTGCTCTACTCAAGTTCAACTTTCAGGCAAGCTTGAATCCTGCATGTTATATAAAACAACATTCCCGTTTTTGTGACCGATGGAGATTTACACATGGAATAGACTGTTTCTAATCAGGTTCAGATGTTAAAAGCTCTTATGCCAGACTAGATGTGCAATTATGAAAATCTAGATAATTATGAGTCATAAGCCACTCAAGAAAAGACTCAATGAAAACCATCCGTGCCACCATTGGCATTTGTCTTGTTTCTTTCCTCCAATTCGCACCCCATGATTTGGCTTCAGCAACTGCTCGTTCACGATCTTTAGTAACAGCTAAAATTCTATGCACATCTCTAGCAGCTCTCCCAGTAGTTTTAGGACTATCTTTAATTCCATCAGACCTGTCAGAATCTCCTGAATCCTTGCCGCTGCCCTCTTGAGAACCTCCAGATTCACCCATGTTACCCAAAGCCCTACGAGCAGGGCGATTATTGGGGAACCTTCCTCATGAACGAGCCTATTCCTGTTGCTTCTATTTTTACTCCCTTTGTCCTTTTCTGAATCAGAACCACCAGTATGCTTTCTCCCATTGACTCTTTTCTCGTGAGGAGGACTGGAAGGAGCAGTGGAAGGAGTGCTGCGAACATTCTGAACAGGATGAACAGCAGGATCATATGTCTGGGATGCAAGATAACCAAGAGCTGTAACTACGTCACCAATTAGGGGACGAGTGGTGGCCTCCTCGTGCAGACACATTGCGGCCACAGCAAGAGCTTGATACAATCCCCTCATAGGATACCGTCCATGAAGCATTGGATCAGCCATCTGTGGAAACTTTCTACGGTCCTTGAACAATGGTCTTGCCTGCACCACCATTTAAAACATATTTGATTTAAATTTTTAAAATGTGCATAGAAAGACAACTGAATTTACTACCAATTAGCAAATAAAATTGACAATATTTTCAAGTCTCTATATGAATGCGCAATCAGAGCAGAGAATGTTTTTAGAAAGCTAATTTCTATAATATGACAAAAGGATGCATTTTGACACGTGTGATGGAAAAACCCTTCAGTTTCTAAGGACCAACTTGTGCCTAAACAGCATGTAAACAATTATTAATCTAAATTTCCATTCTTATCCTGAGATAAGAATATTTATTGACTAAACTAAATAAAAGAGGAACAAACCATACACGGGTGGTACAGAACATACCCAAGCAACAAGATTGTGCTCTCCTGTCGGCCTAGAATTGTCGATAGCTCTCCTTCCTGTAATTAATTCCAACAAAACCACCCCAAAACTGTACACATCTGATTTTACAGTCAGCTGCCCTGTCATGGCATACTCTGGTGCACAGTATCCATAAGTTCCCATTACTCTTGTCGAAACATGCGTCTTATCTCCAGTAGGTCCAAGTTTGGCCAGTCCAAAATCAGATAATTTCGGATGAAAATCTAAATCCAATAAAATATTAGAGGATTTAAAATCACGATATATGACTGGAGGATTGGCTTTATCATGTAAATATTCCAGCCCTCTTGCCGCCCCTGTGGCTATTTTCATTCTTGTGCTCCAATCTAGAGCCTCCTTATCAGGCTGGAGATCTACATAGCCAATTTGTTGGTCTTAAACCATGGATTTTGATTTAATTCATAAAAATTAAACTCCTACCATTTCGAAAGGAAAAACATAACAATCATGCTAACAGAGAACAAACTCGGCACACATCAAAGAAAATTAGGTGCCAGTAATTAATAGAACAATACCATGGAGATGGTCTTCCAGTGATCCTAATGGCATGTACTCATACACCAAAAGCCTCTGCTCTCCATCAGCACAATATCCAATAAGGCTAACAAGATTTGGATGATGGAGTAGACTGAGCATCAAAACCTCAACAAGAAACTCCCTGTTTCCTTGCAACCCATTCCTGTCTAGTTGCTTGACAGCCACAATCTAAACACAATGAATAAATATCAATTAGTATGAAGAAAGGTTTGATCTCTCTGTACTAACTCTAACCATGTAAATGATTACTTCCTTTGGCATAATGCCTTTAACCGGGGATTTAAACCTTTGAATTTGTCAGCTTAATTATTGCTTTCACCAAAACCCATATAAAATATTCTGGAATTAGAAATCACCTGCCCAGTACTTTCAAGCTTCCCTTTGTATACTCTTCCAAAGCCTCCTTCGCCCAAAAGGCAATCTGGCTTAAAATTCTTTGTCGCTAGAGACAATTCTTTAAACAGGAATGTCTGTGCTGCGATTGGTTGTTCTCCAACCCTTAAAGGCTCATCCCGTTTGTTCTCTAGGGAGGGTTTTGGCTTAAATCTATCTGTAACATGTGGAGGGGGAATCTGTTAATAAACAGGTGAAGGATGATAACACTCCATTCATCTCCCCTTCCAAAAATCCAAAAAGCTCATAATTGATGAATCTCACGAAATGAATACTACTCTAAACCTGACAGGCCTATAACAAACATCAATTGCAACAAAAATAATACCAATTACAGTCTGCTACATGCTAAAACTAATTACTTCTCTCCCGAACTTCAATGTTAAAGAGAAAACATAGGGGGTACAATAAAAAAATAGTATCAGAAAAATGGAATTGTGTCTCAGTTCTTCAACGAAAGGGTTCACATTAAGTTGAATCTTGAACAAATGAATATTCCTGTGATATTTTTTCTTACCATAAAAAAGAAACTGATAACATACAGGTAAACAACCAAAGCATTCACTTCCTCTCCTTATCAAAAACAACTCAACAAGGATCAACCCCACAAAAACTACCTCTTAAAACCTAATAGACTTGGCAAATACATCTAGCGGTTATGTGAAAACTAGCCATGACTCTAGCAGGCTTCACTTTTGAAGGTCACACATTAAGAGACCACTGAACCTTTCATACAAAATTTTTATCAGAAATATGGTGAATTCACAAGTGGGTCAGAGTTACTCAACTCCTCAAAAAAATGATTTTAAAACAAATTAAATTTTTAATCGAACGAGTATCCATTCAGTATTTTAACTGCCATTTAAGGACTCAACCTTAACAAGGATATAGATGGAATAACTCCCATGACCTAAAGAAGCGTATATAACATCTTCCTTTCATAGGCCATAATCAAGCAAATAAGGAGCAGTGACAGACAGGTAGAGGATCTAATCATACACTTTTCCTTCCCTCTGTAACAATTAAAAATCTAAAATTTAGATTATTCTTGTTATTTTTTTTTCCCAACCCCACGAGACTGGTCAAGCACATCTATCCCTAAATACAAAAGATACGGGTCACATAGATGCTAAAATTCCTTCAATATTAAAGAGAAATCATTAAGGGGTTACAGTGTATATGCAGAAATAGAATTTTGATCAGAGATTTGATGAATTCACAAGCGCTTGAGCCCAATCAACTCCTTCAATAAACGGGTTCTTATAAAATCAAAATTTGAATACATAGGTGCTAATCTGTCTGCAAATCAATTTAAGATTAAAAATATGGGGAAAACAGAGAGATGTCTCACTGAAATCAACACCTCCATCAAATGGGCTCATGAAAAATCGAATTTTGATCATATGGGTACCAATTTTTCATTACTAGGACTCGATTTAAACTTAAAGAGAGAAAAACCTTGAAACAATTGGGGAGAGAAGAAAACGGAGGTCTCAGCCAAATCAACACCTTCAACAAATGGGTTCGTGAAAAATCAAAATTCGAACACAAAATTATCAATCCGCCGCTGCTTGAGCTCAATTCAATAACAAAATGCTCAAAAATCCTAATAAAAGTTTTTTTTTTTGAAACGCATACACAACGACCCACATACCTGAAGGTTCCTTGGCAATATGATTGACAGCGACACGAGGAGATTGATGGCGATCATCATTGCTCCTCTTAGTACTGTTGCTTTCAGACCGCTTCACAATCTTATCCTCATCCACAGATCCATAGCAAGTAAAACAGTTCATTTTTTTCTACTCTGTGAACCAGACCCAAAATCAATCAAAACCAAAACACAAACACAAAAGAAACAGATCAAATTCCTACTAATCTTGTATGTTTTGTGACCTGTGCTTTTTTTTGGGCTGTTCTGTTAGAGATCCACGGGATGAGGGGTGTTTTAATGGCGTGAAATGCTAATAAAAGATTGTGTTGTGGAAGGCATTCTTTCCAAATTCTCTCAATCTCTTTTGTTTCCCTGTTGCACAGAAGTCCCCACCACCTCCACCCGGGTATACAGTAACTGCACTGAGTAAACCTGTGGTTTAATTGACACGTGGCAGATATTTTAACCTTGGTTAGGGATAGGCAGTCAAATTTGACAGTTAAGAGTCAGCTTCTCGTGGATTTATGTATTTGGAGTTTGTTTCGAAAGGGGTATCGGAAATTGGAGTGTTGTGTGGTATTTGACCATGTGACTCTGTGTTCACACAGTGTACGATGGTTCCTTTCTTCAACCCTAAGGTCATTCATAGGGCCATATGATAAATGTGTCTTTTTAGTTTGTTTGAATTTGAAGGTCCGCATGTTTTTTTGTGGGAATGTGTTGTTTTCCTATTGATTTGGTGAAAAGCTCTCTTTCTTGGCAAGAGTGAGAACCCCACATCAACTTCAAAACTGGGGTGTATTCAACTTGGTCCTACAAAAATGGGGTGTATCCAATTTGGTCCTACAAAAGTGGGGTGTAGCCAACTTGGTGAAAATTAAATTTGAAATAATTGTTGAAAAGTTGAATTTGGCCTTATTAATTGGGGTTAGTAGGTGAAAATTGTTAACTTGACATATTGCACGAGAGTTCAATTGACCCGTGTGGAAATGTTTATTTAATTTGAAATAATTGTTGAAAGTTGAATTTGGCATTATTAATCAAGGGTTAGTAGGTGAAAATTGTTAACTTGACATAGTTACACGAGAGTTCAATTGACATGTGTGGAAATGTTTATTACCTCTTCCATTGATTCACACGAGGATGCATGTTCTAAATTAATATTAGATTTATTCATGTAGGGATGATTATTCGTATTAGTATTACCTCTTCCATTGATTCACATGAGGATGTATGTTCCATATTAATATTATCTATCTATGTGGGAGTGATTATTCCATGTCAATATTACCTCTTCCATAAACTTAAGTGAGGATGTATGTTCTATATTAATATTAACTTGGGTTGATTATATTTACCTTTATGAAAATTGTTATTTCATAATTAATTATATTTTATATTGTAATTGAGTGAAGTTGATATTAATTACACTTTGAAAATTCATACCATATTTTTTGTCAATTAAAAAAACATTAAAGCATGTGTCTTTAGGTTCTTCAATTAGATAATGAAGTTACAAAGATAATGTTGTATTCTAAGATCTTTAAGATCTCTAATACAAGTTTTTATCAAATTTCCCCTTTGAAATATTGAAGGTGGGAAGATACCAAGATTTTGTAAATTCATAATTACTTTATATTATACACTTCAATATGCTGTACGATAGTGATATCAAGCTCGTTATCAAGATCATTTAAGAGGGTAGTTGAATTTTCTCATGTTCCCATTATGTCCAATCAGGGATGAGATTTTACACCCGTTTTGGACATTTTTGCCTATTGTAACCGTATTTTACACTTTGTAAAATTGTCAAACAATCCCTATTTGACGCGAAAGAACTCGGTAAAACCGTCATTATCACTATAACCATATTCAATATAAATATAAGTGTAATATTATATAGATATTTAAATAACATATTTGGTTAAAAATGTGTTTATATCGAACATAAAATCCCTAAAACTTATCCAAAACTTGTAAATACAAGTGAAAAATAATGTATTTTTAAATTATTAAATAAAGATTTTTTTAAAACAGATAGACGGGCTATTTAAAACCTCTTACCATTATAGATTTTTGGTTTGACAAGTGGGGTCAACCATCAAATCTCATCCTCGTGTTGAATATTTCTAAAAGTATAAAGTTTAATAATTTAATTAAATATATATTTACCTTTTCCCTTTGTCAAAATATCTAAAATAAAGATTTAATATTTGATCAAATTTTTATGAAGGGAGCAATGGATGGATAACTTAAGGGTCTCTTTGCCATGTAGATGTCTTATCAAGACTTCATACTAGTATTGAATGAAAGCTTATTGAACTTCATTAATTTTTCTATTTTTAAAATTAATCAACAGAAAAATATTACTATTGATTAATTTTAAAGGGTAGCCCCATGGTAATTGCTACATGCATGGAAACCTTTGCATTTCCAACCTTTAAATGTGGATTAGTTACTTAGTTATAATTAGGGGTCCCAATTTGACGCAAACGAGGTGTGGGGGTCTCAGCGAAGGACCGCCACAAAACTTCAGAGCCCTCCTAATACAATGGAAACAATACTTAAATATCTATGCATTGAAAAAATGATGAAATGGACACAAATTTAAGAAAAATAATTTTTGAGATATCGTATTCCCGAAAACAATGTAGCATCAAATCGATCATTCACAATTTAGCCTATTAAATAATTTCACATCCGTTGTCATGTCAAATCACATAAAAAGATATCATTTAATTATCGCCTCTCATGTCGCAACTTCTTCATTATTTATATTCACAATGAGCATTAAAATCATATATCTACTCTTCCCTTAAGCATACCCTTGAGTTCTTTCTTAAACTTGGACTATTAATCCATGGTAATGTGATTTACTTATATAGTCATTCATGTCACCTCTTAAGACTCCTAATTTTATATAATTCAAATGAATGGATCAAAGGAACCAACAATAAACCCAAACATAACCAATCAATTTTTCTATAACTTATGCCTTCAACTTTAAACAACTATGAATCCATGGCATGAACAAGATTACACAGATAATGTTGTGGACAAGACCATTGTATAATAGGCTAGACACTATGTAGAAGGATTGCACATTCAACATAAATTGCACAAAGAACTTGCACACTCCACAAAATGTAATATTGAACTCCATGATCCTCCATAAATGTATTTCTTCATTGCACGACTCTAAAACACAATAAAATTCTCTATAGAATGCAAACAATAATTGAATCCACTATGCACTTTTTTCGCTTGACATATGATTGCTCGTGAGCTGCATTCTTTGTGTCACAATTAAGGGATGCTTTAGACCATGTAACACTCAAAATACTCATCACAAAAGTAATAAAATTGCATTCAACATAGAATGTGACTAGAACTCAACAAATTTATTAACTCAACACACACGCAAATCGTTATCTCATAGTGTTTAGACCCTAACTAGATATAATGTTATGGAAGTACACAATAATAAAGAGGATGTAAGGGTTTGTAATAGTGGGTTATTTTGATCTAATCAATTTACAATTAACCATTCATAACCAAAATTATGCATTAATACTTACAACAATTGATTAACAATTAACAATGGTTCAAATACGTAAGAAGAGATGAATATTTAGTTGTACATGTCATAACATAGAATATTTGGATGTGTATGCAAGTAGAAAAGATAGATTAGATATTGAATATGTTGAACGTTATGAATTTTGGAACTAGAATCTAAGGAAAGGAAGTACCGTAGAAACTATTGTGCGGTCTAGACTTGGAACTATATAGGCTTGAATTGAATAGTTTGGTCTTGGAACTTTAGTAGTTGGGATCGGAAACATCTTATGTGTTTCACTTTCATAGAAATTCTCTTTTTTGTATGTTTCTCTTGCTTACACAACTTCAAGATGACCTTTAATCACCTATAACAAAGTGGAAACCCTAAAAAAATTACAATTCCCTCCATTAAAGCATTAGTAAATCAAAATGAGAAATCATGTGTGTGGTGAGGTTGGACTACCCTTGGTGTTCAACCCTAACATCTAAACCAATCCAAGTGACACACTACATGCCCTTGCGCTGGATCAATCCTCGTGTAGTTCTCCTAGGTGCTTATGCAAGTGTGAGTGTAAACTAAGATAACCCCTAAGGATGCCCTTGTGTCTCTTAACACAAATATAATAGGATAAATATATAGTATAGAATTTACCTAGTGTAGTAGTAGTGTGATGTGTTGTACCTCAACTACAAGACCTAACCCTTTGTTCCTTGAAACCCTTTGAAAATTCTTAGAGTGAATTTTCTCTTGCACATGGGTATGTGACCTTTTCTTGCTTGGAGGAATCTAACTCTTTGATCTAGTTGAGTGCTTCATACTTTTACTAAGGGCTTCTTTAAATGATGTGCAATTGATTTGGGTAGATTTAGGAGAGCCTTAAGTGTTTTTGGAATGATATTTGCAATATGATCTTATAAGAGTGTTAGGTGAGTTATAAAGTGATATTGACTTGCTTATATAGCCTTTTGTAGGTGAAATATTATAATAAGGAAAATGTTAGGAAGATGAAACCGCCAATACTGAGATATTCAAATTGAAAATAGTGTCATAGAATGTGGAAGGTTGAGATCATACAAGTCGGTTAGGATTGGATTCCATATTGTGGCCATGTATATAATTCTAGAAAGGAGGAATGTGGTGAAAAACAAAAAGTTGTGGTATGATATACAAGGCTAATTTATAAATTTGATTTAATATTATTTCTGAATTGATTTACAATATAGAGTGTAAATATAAGAAAGACATGAAAGAGCTAGAGAGATATGCTAGTTAGATTCTAAATTTGACCATTTGTTTTAGCAAGGAGTATAACCAAACTTGACATTGCAAAAGGTGTAGACACAAAATATATGCACTTGGGTACATTTCTAGGCTCTAAAGCATACTAATGTATACATGATTCCTAAGCAAGAAAACTAGTGTTTGACAACCGTAGACACAAAATATATGCACTTGGGTAAATTTCTAAGTCTTAAAGCATACTAATGTATACATGATTCTTAAGCAAAAAAACTAGTGGTTGACAACTCCTTTTGGCCTTTTGGTTTGTTTTTAGCTTGATCGAGCTTCCTACTTGCCTTACACACCCCACAACTCTACCATCGCTTGATTGATTTACTTTTCATGGCCTCAGACACTAGCACCCAGTTAGGACAGAAGCGCTTAGGTGCTCCTATCTCTTATGGGAGCTCCTGACCCTCTCTTCCTTCTTCTTCTTACTGTTTTAAATCATTTTCACCTCTTGGGCATCTTTTCACACTTTGGGTCAGATTTTCGGTTGTGAATTAGGAAATTCAAACAAGGAAATCCTATATATACTTAGTTTCTACTCTTAAATAAGGTGCCAAACCTCATAATCATTATCTATCATCACATAAGCTTGCACAAAGGCATAAAAGCATTACAAGGCATACATCTAACACATCCATACAAGGGACAAGGGTTACATTGATATGCATACACAATAGGGGAGTTCATTCTATTCCATCACACACTTTCTCGCATACCTAGAACAATCTAGATATATCTTGCAATCATCGTCCAACTTGTACAAAGGAAACCAAGGGAATCATTACACACACAAGCACAAAAACTACATGGATTCTGAGATCTAATGCAACACTCAATCGCAAGTTTACTCTTCGGGTGACCATTGGGGTCATTCCAACACCACATTCTACATATTTTTATTAGATTTGTTGTGGTTTTGGAAATGTGCATCTAGTAATCTATTTTTCAAAGTTATAGGTGCGATCGTGACATAACAATGAAACCAAAGCGACAAAGAGAGATCAACAAAGTGAAGCTCCTCTAACCTAGAAAAGACCATACTCTAAGCATATGAGCAGACATAGGCACCTGCAGGACCGAGTCTCTAGTGCCTGGGGCACTCCTATCCTCCTTTGGGTGCTTTTGTCCCTTACATTCCTAGGATTTTGAATCCTTGTTGAGCCATTACAACATTCTTTCTAGCTTATTCCAATAGATACTCGATCCCGATCACTCCCAAGTGCATAGAAATAACTAAGTCATCTCAATTTCTCATTTACTTAGGTTTTTACATTGTTAAATGTTTATTATTTGTGCACTACCTGTACTTTATTACTCAGTATATCATTCATTAGAGTAAGTTACTCTAAAATAAAGGTTTAATTCAATTTAGATCAAATCATTTGGTGAACCCCAACTCTTGATTGAACACTCGGATCCTTATTTTTCATGCTCTACCGGTTTTGTTCTTCTCTAAACCCACACCCTAGTTACATCATGGACTCTAAAGTTCCTCGATTATCCTTGTATTAATTACTTCAAAAAATCCAGGTTTGTCAAAGATGCTCCCAAAAAAATCCATACACATAATGTACCTTCCTTATGATACGACACTTTCACAAGTAAGTGCCATTTTCAATTATATTTTAGACCTACCTATTAGTCCTGATAACACATCCTATCAAGCTATCTTAGAGTCAATTCAATATTTACACCATGCTTTTCAAGATAAATTTCAAGCTATGAAAACCATGATTACATCCCTCAAAGCTGAAATACAACATCTCAAGGATGTTTCTTATGCCCATATTAGTTATTTTATACATCATCTTGATCCTATGTCTACTACATGTGCACATGTCAACAAAGAAAAGGTATTACCATAGCAAGAACCTCTCCAGTTTGATCGGAATCTTAGACAACATGATATATTATTTGAGCTACTCGATAATCACTTAATTACTTTCTTACCTAATCATTACCACCCTCTTCATTGATTTGTTCGCACAAAGGTCAATGATATTGTAATTACCATTGGATTAATGGACATTGTGACAACGATTGCTATGATTTTTAACAAAAAATCCTACATTTGGAGTGTAAGGGTTTCATTTCATTTGCTACACATCATTCTTCTCCATGCTCATCTCTAGTTACTCAACCCCAATGGCTTCCCAAATCTGATTCCTCTATGTCTAACGAGCATCACACAATAGTCACTCATGTTCCTTCTCTAGTAATGCAAGAGTTACCACAAGCCCCATCTAAGGCCAAACCATCAAAGGAAGAACAACCAATTCCATCGCCACAAGTTGATATCCCACACCAACTTCATAATATTATATTTACACTTCGTTCTTTCGATCCAGATAAAGACTATGTTCTGACTAGGCCAAATTTCAACATCCGCCACCATGACATGACATCTTTTGCATCATCGGATATCTCCCCATCACTTACACACTTGGGGGCATCGCCTTTCTCCCCCTCCATCACCATTGGCTATCTCTATCATATAATCTTACCTTATTTTCTATAATTCATTCTCTCAGCCTTCATGGTAAATATTTCCTAACATCTCATCTCAATCACATACAATACATTCATTACCCAATGATGCACTCTTTTTATATGGTTTATGCTTGTGTGAGGGTGTAATTCATCCATGATCCTCACCTATCGTAACTTGACTACTCATGATTTTTGCTTCATGTTTATCTTTATGAGCATCACCACATCTCTAGTAAACATCATTTACCTTCATTACCCGATGACACACTCTTGGTATATAGTTCATACTTGACTATTGAGGGAGCATTCCTAAATGAACATTTTCTCACACACATACAATGGGGGAAAATGTGTCTCCTCTCATCTACACATTTGGCATATCGCAACACACCACATATGTACATCTTGGTTGTATTCACTGTTGTTAGCTTATACTACTTACATGTACACTTTATTTCATGTGCTAGTTGGATACTTAGTATGTTATTTTCTTTTTATATACACACATGCACGTTCACGTGGTATCTTGAGGTGAATGCATAACTTTTATAGATTCTTAAATGATGCATGATGTTCGACATAACTCTTTACCAGTCCTGTTGAGGCTCCTAGGGGGCATCTACCTTTGCTACTCTCATACTACACACTCACATGTTCTATTGTTACAATATTTATTACTTCTTGTCACCATTACTTTTCATTGATCTATACATTCTTTGACACACTACTTATATTTATAACATACTAACAGGTGCTTCATGTGTAGCATTTTCCTTGCAAGACTTTATACAACCATGGTTATCTGTTATTTTTTTCTTACTATTATTTGTTACCGTCATGACCTATGCCCTATGTATTACTTGATTATTGTTTACTTATGGCTGCTTCGGCCTTGATTGTCTTGTGACATTGTGAGCGATGTCCCATGTGTGCAACCTAATCTTCATGATCTCTCTTATCTACACATTTTCTTGTTACACTTTGTTTTCTATTGCAAACTAGCTCTTTTACACTAACACTTATTTATAGCCTACATTGTTTGCATGTGCCTTGGTTTCCACCATACATATCCCCTACCCCTATAGGTATCCAATCTCATATATGCATATCATTTTTAGGTCCTCTCGTTTGGGATTCCTCCTCCTACACTCGTTGTATGCACCCCAAATGAGGGGGCATCTATTGGGTAAACAAATCACCCTTCCAACAACACGTAACTCTAGAATGAACAACACACAAGGTACAAAAGTGGCTAAAGCACACAAATCACAGGTCGTCCAGAATCTAACTTGGACTAAAAATACAAAGCAAACACTAGTGCCCAAAAGAAGAGACAAGAATGGTGGGTGCTTGTGTCCCACCTATGCGCTTGTGTCCTGGGGAAAAAAGATAGTTTCTCAATTTAGCATAGTTTCCGAGGAAGTTTACAGATATTTCTACAAGATCGAAACTCACCTCCGCTTAAAAAAATTAATCATTCAATTACAACTCGAGTTACAAATTTGGTTACAAATTGGGAGGTGCCAATCTGTGTGGCACTTTAAGAAGCATTATGGAAGGATAGAAAAAACACCTCTCTCCCCAACACTCTTCTCTTGGCGTGAGATCACCCAAAAACTCACCCTTGGTGTGAGATAGTCTAAAAACATGCCTTTAGTGTGAGATCGCCCAAAAACTTGTTTTTGGTGTGAAACCACCCAAAAAAATTGCTCTTGCGTGAGATCACCCAAAACCTCACCCTTGGCAAGAGGAAGCTTGAATCGACAACATCTCCAAAGTAAACAAGATAACTTTCTATCATTTACTCTCTTATACATCAGTGCACTCTCTCATTAACTATTACTTTTTACATGTTTTTACTTATACATACATTACTATGATTTTTCACATACAGGACTTTGACTACTCTTTTTCTCTTCTTTTGTATGTCCATCCTTACAAGAAGCAGCTCACATCAACAAGCACAAGCTCCAATAACACTCTACTATGCATGCGCTTCACCCCTAGGGTCTACCTCCCTTTCCTAGTTACCATGCTTCACATTACCACTGTCCACTCCTACACGCTATCGCTTACACTCTTCTCTAAATCACAAGGTACACATTTACTATCTACTTTATGTTATTGAGTATTCACTCAACAACATAAAGTGGGGAAAATGCAAACACAAAATCTATGCTCTTGGGTACATTTCTAGGTCCTAAAGTTGAATTTAAAAATATAAAATTTGTAAAACCCTAGATATTGTAGAGTCATGTATGATAAATAAATGCTAAAGTACAGATTTGACACAAGCAATAAGCTAAAGAAAAATAAAACCCTAAGTGTAAGAGAGGGAATATAAGACTTAGCTGATTTCACATTTGATCCCCAAGTATGTTGAATTGAAAAATTGATGAAACAGAAGGGAAGACTATTGTAATTATGCTCGTAAAATTGTGTAATCTGGTCAAACAAGCTCCGGCCAGGTGCCTTAAGTGAGGCTAAGGCGCCTAGGTGTCGAGACCTCTGTCAAGCGCTTGTGAATGTGCAAGAGCTCAAAATCTGGTTTTTCTGGTATCGTAAGGTGGTCGCTAACCTTCATTATTGGTCATATGTATCTCACTGGATGATTTCCAAATTTACTCAGTAACTGCAAAGAGAATATGACCTACAAAACCCTCAAACTACATTAAATACCAAAAAGAAAATATGTAATATGGGAGTCGATTGACCCCTATGGACACCTAACGAGTGAACTTACGATCGAGAACTACACTACATCTCGGGTTCCATGTAGTTTTTATGCGTGTGTGATAAAATCATTCCTAGGAAGCCCTTGTGAAAGTACACATGATAGCGAAAGTAAAGTGACAACTAGATGTACCAATGTAGATAGATGTGTGGATGGAATTAAGAAACTTCCCCTCCTATGTGTGTATGCAGAAAATGTTATCCCTTGTCCTTGTAATGAAGCTAGATGAACGCCTTTGATGCTCTTAGATGTATTTAGATGCAACATTAGGTGATGATAATAGATGCTTAGATCTTGGTCATTTATTTTGGTCACATAACATTGTATTTATATGATTCCCTTGGTTGAATTTTGTAATCGACAACTAGAAATCTGACCCATAAGAAAACAAGATTCCCAAAAGATAAAAGAGGCCCAAAAGATAAAAGAGTCCCAAAAGAGATGAGTAAGATATAAAGAGGTTGGGGCGCCAGGTAGGGGACGAGGGCACTGGACAATGGTGTCCTAGTTGGGTGCTAGTGTCCACGAGTCATGAAAGATAAAACAATAAAAGTCATATTGGGATGTGGGGTGTGTAAGACCAAACAAAAAAAGAAAAGACATAAAAGAGGCCAAAGGAAACAATCAATTACTAGTTTTCTCACTTAGGAATCACATGAATGCAAGTATGTTGTTAGGACCTAGAAATGTACTCAATGTGCATGATTTTGTATTTATAAAATAATACTAATGTATACATGATTCCTAAACAAGAAAACTAGTGGTTGACAACTCCTTTTGGCATTTTGGTTCCTTTATCTCTTGCACTATATTATTTTTGAGCTTGACCGAGCTTCCTACTAGCTTTACACACCCCACAACTCTACCGACACTTGATTGATTTACCTTTTGATGCCCTCAACACTAACACCCATTACAACAAAAAAGTGCCCAAGCACTCCTGTCCCTTCTAGGCACACCTATCCCTCTCTCCCTTCTTCTTACTATTTTGAGTCATTTTCACCTCTTGAGCATCTTGTAACACTTTGGGTTGGCCTTTCAGTTGTCAATTATGAAATTCAAAAAAGGGAATCACATATATACTTAGTCACTTCTCTCAAATAAGGGGCCAAACATCATAAGCATTATCTATCACCACCTAAGCTTACACAAATACACAAGAACATTACAAGGCATACATCTAGCACATCCATAAAAGGGACAAAGGTGTATTGATCTGCATGCATAACATAGGAGGGGAGTTCATTATATTCCATCACATACATTTTTCATACCTAGAACAATCTATATCTAGCTCCGATATCATTGTGAAACTTGCACAAGGGAAACCTAAGGCATCATTACACATAAGCACAAAGAACTACATGCGCTTTGAGATATAATACAATGCTCGGGTTGTAATTTCAAGCTTCGAGTAACCGTCGGGTGTGAGTCTAACTCCACATTTTGCATCTTTTTATTAGATTTGATGTAGTTTTTCGGCATGTATATCTAATTATCAATTTTACATGTTACAGGTGTGACTGATGACATAACAATGAAACCAGAGTGATAAAGAGATCAACAGTGAAGCTCCTCCATCCCAAAAAGATAGACTCCAAGCACTTGAGAAGGCACAGGGCACCCAAACCAATCACTAACACCGGATGCTCCCGTCCTCCCGTGGTAACTTCTATCCCTTACATTCCTAGGATTCAAACCCTCATCTAGCCATTATGACATTGTTTCTAGCCTGTTCGAATAGATACCCGGTCTTGATCACTCCTGTGTTGCATAGAAACAACTAAGTCATCTCACTTTATCATTTTCTTAGGGTTTTACATTGTTAAATGCTTATTGGTTGTGCATTAATGTACTTTATTATACGTAGATCATTCATTACAAGTAAGTTACTCGAAATAAATGTTTAATTCAATTTATATTAAATCAATAAATTCTTTTGGCCTTTTGGGTGATTTATCTCTTACACTTTACTAACTTTACACATCCTATAGTTCTATCGGCACTTGACCGATTTATCTTTTTATGACCTCGAGACACTAATGCACGATAGGATAGAAGCACCCATGTACTCTTGCCCCTCCTTGCTTTGCTCCTTATTGGCTATATTTTATGCATAGCTAAAAACCTAGGAATTCATGAGATAAATCTCCCTCATTTAATGGTGAGGCTCCCGTGTAAGATGTTTATCAATTTGGTAAGGGTGAATCCTAATAACTATTTTTAGGGGTTTTACTTTAATTCCCATAGCTCGTGAACCATGTGTGGGTAATTTTGTAGCAACTAAGTAGTGGGAAATAAATATTTGCGAAAGGGGAGAAACAGAAGAAAGGAAGATGTGTTGAATCAACCAATAGTTAACAGAGTTGGTCTCATCCACACAAATTAAATAAACAGATAAATCATAACATTCAACAGAAAGAAAGAAATGACTTCTAACCTAGATCTGAGATAACACAAATTTTATCTAAAACCTTAAATAGAAGTGATCAACAAAGCACCATAGACACAAAGTTCTCTGGAAAATCCACCTTTTATTTAATCCCAAGCCTTCGCAACAATCACACCAAGGGTTCCAACACAAAGTCTAAAAACTCAAGAATGCTCTAATTACAAAAGCTCTTGCTAAAGCAAGTTTTGATAAAACAAGTTGTGATGATTTAACCCGTAGGCTCTTCCTCTATTTATAGTGCATAGAGGGCAATTACAAATAGGAAACTTTCAATGAACTCCCGCATGTGGAAGCTATAAAGGAAACAACTGGCAATCTTTCTCCTAGAATTCCTCTCTAAACAACATGCATCTAAAGATTAAATCAAATCATTCCATGTATAACACCTATCCTTAATTAAAGGAGCTTTTAAATAACTTGAAGTAATGAATTTTAACCAAATACTTCAGTTTTACAATTTTGTCCGAGAAAATAAGAAAGAAGAGAAGAAAGAGGAGAAGAAATAAGATATGCCATTGCTTTACATTTCATGCTTGCATGAATCTACTTTTGTTTGAGACTTCCCTTTTCCACCTTTGCTTGAAGCTTTTTCCATTGTGAGAGCTGGATCTATTTGTGTAGAAGTTGCAATTGCTTCCCCTGATTATGAAGATATCTCCAATGTATCAGACATTGACTTTTGCTTAATTTTCACAAGTATGTGCACAAGTGAATTGTCTGGAAAGAATTCAGACAAACATTCAACTCATCCTCCTTATATATATAATATTGGTAGCCATAAATTCTGGGAATTACTCCGGATGCAAGCAAAGAGAAGTGGGCTCAATTGAGGGATTGCATGCATTTATAGTGGCTACTTTGGGAAATTGCGTGGAACTTGGGAGATAAGGTTGCTTGCAATGAGAAGACTCCACCATGAAAAACCATGACTTGGCTTTAATTACTTCCCTTTTAAAATCTGCATGGATAATTGGAAGGGGCAACATGCTTGCAAGGAGAAGGCAAGACAAAGAAAAACCACGATTTGCACTTAAGCAATTGCCCCTTGGAAAATTGTGCTAAAACAAGAAGAAGTTGCTTCTAATTTCCACGATGACTTTAAGTGACTTTTTATTTTCTTTTTTAAAAATAATTGCATGAATTTCAAGGGAGGAGGATTGTGTGAAATTCCAAGGTGGAGGATGCTTTTTAAAATAGAAGACAATAGGCCAGCGTTTCATGATAATCACTTAAATGTGTGAAGTGCGTGGATTTTAGAAGACTGGGCTGCTCTTTTTCATGACAAACACTTAAGTGATTTTGCCCCTTTTAAGAATTTCGTGGATTTCTGTAGCTGAGGATTATTTGCAAAGAAAGACAAGACATTGGAAAACCACGATTTGCACTTTCAATTTCCAAATAGAATTGCGTGGATTTGAAGGAGCTTGGATTGTGTGAATTTGGAAGGAAGAGGATTCTTTCAAATTAGAAGACCCAAGGCAGAATATCCACGATTTGACTTAAGACTTTCCCTTCTAAAAGTTGCATGGATTTTAAAAGGGAAGGATGTTTTAATTTGGAAGACAAGAGCTCTATAATCCACAATTTCCCCTTAGTGAATCCTCTCTCTAAAAAGTGCATGGATTTTAAAATACTTGGTTTTCTAGAAATCACAACTTACATAAGACCTGGCTTCCATGAATCACGATTTGGTTAAGAAGCATTTTTTCCATTTTTGTATTCTTGGTGAAGAAAACAAGTATAGAATAAAATTTTCCATTTTGGGAAAGGGTCTCGAAAGATGTAGCAACAAAACTTACAAGTGCCATAACTTTCACTATGTGGCTCCGTTTTAGGTGTCATGTTTTCTAAAAGTGCATATTTTCTCGATCTCTACACATTGGTGGCAGTATTTTTCTTATTTTTATACAATCCATTATTGTAACTTTTTGGACCAAGCAACCTCTTGCAATCTCTTGAGCAAATTAGTACAAGTCAAAAAGACCAAAGTTTTAAAGGTATATCCTAATATTTCCAAGTGAAATGTTTTGGTACATGTTGTCCACTCAAAATTCCCCTACTCTTAAGAAAGTGAAAATTTAAAATTTTGAGTTTAAGTGTTTTCTCTGTTATACTGATAATGTGAAATGCCAAAGAAATTGAGAAAGTCTTGCATTTTTGGGTCATTTTGTGTGTTTTTTGGGCCTGTCGGACATTTTTGTCCCGCGTGTCCCAAGTTCAATTGGGCCCTCTGTTCCCCGATCGGCCGGTTCACCCGAAGTCTGTTCTTTTCGGGCCCGTCGGAACTTTTTGTCCCAAATGTCCCAAGTTCGCCTGGACCAATTGTTCCATTTTCGTCTGATTCGGCCGAGCCACGTACTTCACGTACTTTTGTCCCGCGTGTTCCAAGAGCATTTGTGCGTCTTTTCCCCACTTCGCTGAATCGGCCGAGCCACGTACTTCACGCTTTCGCGTCCCAAATGTCCCAAGTTCACCCGGACCAATTGTTCCTTTTTCGCCGATTCGGTAGAGCCGCGTGCATTTTGCGTACTTTTGTCCCGCGTGTTCCAAGAGCATTTGTGCGTCTTTTCCCGCTTAGCCCGAATGGCGAGTCGCGTTTCGCGGCTTCCCCCTCATGTCCCAAATGAACCAAATGCCATTCGTGCTAATTTTTCCCGCTCTACCCGAATATCTTGCTTTTCAAATTGATAGGTATATATTTAATGCGCATTTATTACCTTTTTCTCTCCTAAACGGCTATATAACGAGCGAACCCCCTATGCGTTTTACACACTGCTTTCCTGTTATCTTTGCTCGAACCTTTGCAATCTAAATTCCTGCGTGCATATCCATTTTCCTCTGCAATTCCTTCCCAAGTCTAGCTTGCAGCTTCGCCCTCCGAATTACTACCAACATGAAGATTAAATTTCAGGGGCAAGAACAAATCTCACCACTAGAGTCTGCTTGTTCACGATATCGGGACAGTGAAGTTTGCCATCTTGACTTTAATGATTTTTGGTCGAGGATGACAGACGCAAACCCTACGCCAATGGCACGTATGATTCATGACAATGCGTTTGGCTTTGTTGGTGGTTTCCCAATCTCTGTGCAATGTGTAGATACAACGCTTTCATGTGGAGCTCATTTCAACTTTGATTCAAGGGAATTGACCAATATACACGTGGCAGAGACATAGCCGAGGCATTGAAGAGATTCAGGTAGCGGATTTTGAAGTCGTGGGTCCCTCCTACCATAAGCACTGCCTTCTTCTTCTCCTTATTCCTCTCTTCTCTTCCTATTCTTTCTCTCGGATTTATTGTAATAAGTTGAGGTATTATGATTGGCAATCCTTAACTAATCTTTAGTTAAAAGAAGTAGTTACCGAGAGTAACTGAATTATAAACTATATAATGGCCTCTCCTCGCCATTTTAAAGGAGGAAGAACTTGGCTTATTTTCTGAGAGTGTAAATAAATCATAAAGAAATCAATACAGAAGGGCTTTTCATTCTTCGTCTATCTGATCTCTTTTATCCCTAAGATTTTCATTTAATCTTGTTAAGGTCATTTGTCTGTGTTATGATAAGAAGCTTTGTATTCTTGCAGATGTTATTTATAGAACTTTGTGTCTTTCAAATTTCATCTTACTAAGTATGATACAAATGATCTTGTTTCAATTCACTGTAACTTCACATACATAAAGAATTACTCTGTCATCTATAATTCTGAGTGTTTCCTTTCTGCTCATTCTCGTATTCTCATTCCTCAGTCCTTTTGTAATTGATGATCCTTCAAGAAAACACTCTCGTAATATCCAAGTTCCACAAGAAAATCATGTTTTGTATATTTATAAATAGGTTCGTTTCTCGAATAAGGGAACCTCTCCCATTAAAGAGGAGGGACTTCTTGTCCCCCCGATTGTGCTCTTCATAAAGTCCTATTTGACAACCAATAGTACACTAGTTGGCTCCGTTTGTGGACATCTTTATTTCTACCGAATGGAAGAAATGAAGATGACGCCTAAGATCTATGGTTTCATGTCTTTTCCATTGGGCTATGGAGTCGTTTTTAACATTGATCTTTCCATGTGAGAATATTCCTCCCGAATCTATGACGAATCTGCCTGATGACCGCTAGCTGGAAATTGATATGTGGAGCTCTTAATAAAGCTCATAAATTGTTCCAACTATCTTGATTTGATCCCGAAGAGAACCAAACGCAAACAAAACTATATACAAACATGTAAAATCATACATGTCCCAAGAGGAAACATGTAGAGTGTGCGCATGCATTTATTTTACTTGAAAACAAAACTACCTACTCTACTTTAGCTAGAGAAGAAAAGGAAGCTCAAACAAATCTTACAGAAGGCAGGGAGAAATAGTTGCCTTTCCTCAAAAACTTAGACCACATAATTGATTTTACATTGGACATGGTTTTTAGCAAGAGTGAAAAATTGTTCTAAAGTTGGTTCTCCACCCTTCTTACCAAAGTATCAAAAAATAAAATAAATACCTCCTTTAGTTGTTATGTATTTGGATTTGAGAGGTAATGTGGTTGATCTTTGGTGCATTATGGCTCATCCTCATGCTCTAAAATAATCACGACTGGTTTCAACTTCTCAGATGGCTCTAAATTAACCAGATATCTTATTGGGAAAGGCCTAATCCTCATGATTTGCTCGTTCCTTTGAAGCTCTTCCTCGTGAATGAGGACATTCCATGATTTTCCTTTCCATGAATAAATTTGCCTGCAAGTTGATCTTGATCCTTGTTTCGCTTCCCACGAGAACTCTACAAAATACTCTTCCTTTTCCAACACGAGTTTTGTTTTTGCAATTGTTTTATCATGGCTCTCCTCATGCAAACTAATTTGAGTAGTAGGCTCTTCTTTGACTATTTCCCCATGACTAGTTTGTGGGAGTTCTTTACAACGAAGAGGTTTTGGTATTGGAAGATAGATGATGAAAATGCTTAAATAATGAATTTTGTGGCTTCTTCTTCTTCTATGCAATCTTCTAGATCTGATAAGAAATCAACCTCATTTTCTTATTCATAATCTAAGTAGCCAATGTTGGAGTCACCAGCAGGATCTACAAAATCATAATCTTTCACCAACTCGCTTCTTTATCTCGCAACATATATCATTGGCCAACTTTTGTAGTAGTGGGTTAGTAGAACTTGCAACCTTAGGATTTGAAAGATTGATTTTACTTTCCATGATGAGATCATCCTCTACTTCGATAGCAATGTTTTGAGCTATCAACAAGTTAGCATGACGTTCTCTACGTAGCTGATATCCAACTTTAGGTGATAAAGCATTAATGAAAAATACCTTCTGATTCTCATCACTAAGAGAAACAGTAGGAGGAATCTTATAAAGAATCCTTTGGAACCCGGAAATGAAATCCCTCATGTGTCAATTGTTTAGTCGTTTCATACAGATAATCTCTTCCCAATTGATGTTTTGCTTACCCTCGCAGATGATGTTTATAAAAGGGCACATCCAAAAATGGAAGTCATTGGTAGAGGGCATCCCCATAATACGGGCGAGCAAGATGATGAAATATGATAATTATTCATTGAAATCAACTCGAACAATGCTTTGGAGAGTCAGGATGCTCCCTTCTTAGGAAACTTCAGCCATGACTTAGCCACTCGTGCCTTGTATTTCTCATTGTCTTGATCAAATAGGGTTTGAGCTTGAGCAAGAGTGAGAACAATGGATTCTTCTATCTCAGGAATGCGTAGGGTAGCGGCGATGGTGGCAACATCCAGTTTTGTAATAGTTCTCCATGAAAATTAACAACCTCTTTGGTAACCAGATTGAAATGAGCTCCACAGGTGAGCACGGTGTCGACACACTGCACAGAGATGGGAAAACTAGTAGCATATGCAATTCCACTGTCATTGATCATTTGGGCCATGGGAGTAGGGTTGTTGCATGTTAACTTGCCCCAGAAATCATCAAAATCTAAGTGTCGAACTTCACTATCCCCAATATTAGGTACAAAGGTCTCCAGAGGTGACAGATGCTCGTGCCCTTGAAACTTGATCTTCATTTTTATAGTGCACAAAGGAATGGCCTTCAAAGAACAGATTCACAATAAAAATGCAAAGGGATACAGGAAGATGAACAAATGACTCAATTACAAGAATGCGGGCAAGAAATAGTGAGCAAGAAATGTGACAAATGCATAGACGGTGGTCCCTTTAAATAGCCATTTAGGAGAGAGAAGATCATAAATGCGCATTAAATACACCTTGCACCGACTCAAAAAGGTGAAATGTAGGAAAAGTGGAAAAAACTGGCCCGGACGGTCCATGGGACATTGGAATACTTTAATAGTGATTAATTGTGAAAAAGTGCAACGCACAAAAAAACTTTATTTTTATTTTGTTTTATTTTTATAATCCTATGGTCCAAAAACACAAGTGATTGGGAATACAAAAAAACCCTAGACCAATAAGACAAACATGATGATTTGGTAACAATGCAACTAAAAGGCTATATAACAACCAAAACAAAGTTACAACCTAAAGACATTTTTAGAAGCACTTATTTATTTGAATCAAATGACACCTCCATAACCTCCACCTTAATGGGGATGAAAATGGTTTCCATAGGTGGTTCTAAAAAAGATGCTCTTTTCTAGTAATAATCCCAACTCTTTTAACCAATCATATGCCTCGCGACCTTCCTAGTGAAGAATATCCCAACATGTTGGTTCCTCTTGCAACAAAGAAAACATATCATCCAGTTAGAAAGGGGAGTGGAAAACTATCTCCCACCCTTGGTGTCTCACCCCATTTGGACACACCAGACACAAATCACATTAGGACATCAAACCATTTGTACAACTCTAAAAAAATGGCCACGTCCAAAAACCTTCCTATTTATAATGAGCCTCAGATAGCAAGGGCCATGATGCACTCATGGTTTTTTCCATTTCTACTTCCATGCCAACCCTATACGTTGGCTTGATCTAGTGATGACCCATCTTCAAAGCCCAATCCTTCGTCCTAGGTGTATGATAAGAAGATGACAAATGAACATCAAAGAAACTTCCACATTTACCCTCGAATGTCCCTCTAGAGAAAGATAATCATCTCCAAGAACTCCCTCAATAGAAACTAGGTCTTGCTCTGTTTCAATTCAAAAATGGATTTCAAATGGTGACGATGAAAATTTTGGTATAAAATGTCCATTTCACTCACCGACGCGGAAAATTACATGAAAGGAAACATTAGAAAGGCCATGATAAATGAAATGAAATCCAGTGAAATAAATATGAAAGGTGTGAAAATAAGGAGGAGAGGATCGGTAAATATGTGGAGTGACTATGTCATCACATGCTTGTAATTAATACAAGCTTTTAGGGGATTTAATATTGACCTTTATTGGAAAAGGTGATGAGTCCAGGTGATCAACATATTTATTTCCAATCTTATCACGTGATTTTCTATAAAATCCACCTTTTTAGTAGCCTCCCATATATATAAACATTTAAGGTCCAATATGTAATTAATGAAAGAGTAAAAAGGATTTTTATTCACACAAGTTTTTTTATGGTGGCGTTAGCAATAATATGAGAGTCACCTCCAATAATTAATTCATTACTATTCAATTCAATAACAATGGACCAACAATGTTCCAACACTTTAATTTATTGATTCATACATTTATTAATTTACATTGGGTGGGATCAGGGTCTGCATAATCTATAGTCGGGGACAACCTCGTAATCAATATCATGATACTACACAATTTAATCTTCAAACTATTAATAATCATTAAAAAATAAAAATTCTATATTTGGTCCTTCGAGTAATCTCAATAATTTTTACATATACTTTTAATTTACTAATTTGGGATTGATGGTGTGTTTTATTTATGAATAACATCTTATATTCTATTAACAAGTAAAATGATATAAGAATATTCACCAAAAAAATTTGGTGGTATGGAAGCACCCCAAAGCCACGAGTTCAAACTAGGAAGAAAAATCCTAGGAGTACATCCGATTACAAAACATCACAAGACAAAAAGCAAAAAAATTAAGCCTCAACTATGAATTACTTGACCAACAAGTGTGCATATTGATCATGCCATCAAGAGCCAGACAAGTCTCGAGGATAGACAATTCCTTCTATTTTTTTCCTTCAAAATAACAAATATCGGTGTGGTCTTGAACAAAAAAAAACTCATTACTTAAAATTTAATGAAAATAGTCTAAAACTTCCATACTTCATCTTGTTTCATGATACAAATCATATAGCTGGGCAATACGAACCACTATATTGGAAAAAAATTGATCGATACAATATTGTATCGACAGGGTTGGTTAAAGACAATTCCTTCTACAAAAATTATACACAACATGCTTTCCACTAACATTATTTTCTCAATACCCTCTTCAACATTCTCTGTAATAACACCTTCCACATTTGCAAAATGACTTCTCAAAATTTACTACATATCTACATACACACACACTTCTCTTACATCAATCAACATTATCAACTTCTATCAATCCAACAAACACATTCCAATAAAAATTCTAGTCATTAGTCATGTTATTAATTATGTGATTAGCATCTGAAGAAGGTCACCCTTTTTTTTGGCTATCTTTCCAAACTAGCTTCAAGGATTGGAGAGAGTCTGACACACTCATATAACACTTAGACCCAGTTTTTTTATTTTCCTTGGCCTACAAAAAGTTTGTTTATTTTATCAAACACACTATTGGGCATACTATATCAGAAATATTTGATCAATGCAATAGAAGTCCATCATTTAATACTTGCACCAAATCTTGTTCACCTTCACCCTATATGTGGTTGATCCTTTAGGTATATTTTCTTTGAAGGATGATTTTAAGAAAATATGCAAGGCCAAGATGGATAAAACATGTCTTCAGTTTAATTGATGTACATCTGTTATGATGATCTAACATTTCCACACTACGTGGCTATGTTAATTACAAGAAATTATCGATCATAGCAATAGAAAAGCCTTCCCTTTCACTAACTAATGATGCTTATCGGTTGCAAAAATTCTAGTCATTAGTCATCCTTCTCAAAGGTTTGTATTCAAGGACTTGGCTCTACCAAGGATAGTCCATCAAATATAATATAATTACAAATAATGACTTCAAACCTGTTGAGATTATTTTTTTGCATGGTTAAAATAGATTCATTGACAATATATAGGATAACAACTCGATAGCCTTCTCATCAATGAATAATTGACAAACATAAAACATGCATTGCTCTTCACGGACTCGGATCAGTCATTCTTGAGCAAGACCCATGTTCATCTTTTCCTTAAATTTTTAGTAAAATGTTTAGGACTATTTTGTTTAATGGGTTATTTCTGGAAATATGCAGGGCCAAGATGATCAGGATATGTCTTCACATTTAAAATATGTACTTCTATTATTATGCTCTAACTCTTATCTTTGTCACAAAGATAAAAAATGAATTTTATTAGCTCGATATTTTTAAAAATAGAAATAATAGAGCCTAGTGAGCCCAAGCCACTCCTTTCAAGTAAGTAATGTAGCTTAGTGGTCGCTATGCATTTTCTTTGATACGAACCGACATGAAAAATTCCTTGTGATGCCATTTCATCCATTCATATGATCTGTTATCCGAGTGCTATGTTCTGTAAGTATCGTAGCTTAGCGGTCACTAAGCATTTTTTGTAATACAAACCTTTTTTTTTTATTTCTATTTTCTTAATTAAGAAACAATTTAGCCTAGAGGCCACTAATTTATTCCTTTCTCATTTAACAATAAACAATAAGCATAGAGCACTATGTTCTATAAGTATTCGAGCTTAGCGGTCACTAGGCATTTCTTTTATACGAACTATTTTTTTATCTCTATTTTTGAAATTAATAAACAATTTAGCCTTGAGGCCACTAATCTATTACTTTCTCAAAAGACCTCCATAGCTTTTGATAGTAAACAATTTTTATATCTCACATATTTTTGCATCTAAAAATTTCACAAAAAATGCCTAGCACCCAATAATATCTATTACTATGATATGTTATTAGAGCACTATGTTCAAATAAGATATTGTTTAGCCTAGCTACTAAAAAATCATTCCTTCCTAAAAGTAATCGAGCTTAGCGGTCACTAAGCATTTTCTTTAATACGAACTGTTGTTTGATCTCTATATTCAAAATAAAAAATCAGTTGAGCCTAGTGGCCACTAATCTACTCCTCCTACAAAAGTAGCGGAGCTTAGCGGTGCTAATCATTTTCATTGATGCACACCGATGTGTTAAAAAAGAAAAGATGCAAAGGTGTGTGCCTAGCAGTCCCTATGGTGTTATATGAGCACCCTAAAAATTTTTTTAGTAATCATCTTTCTTCCCGACTATGCAAAGACCTCCATAGCTTTTGACATTAAAAATTGTCCATATCTCACTTATCTGCCATCAAAATATATTATGGAAAATGCCTAACGACCACTAATATCTATTATTAGTATGATTTGTTCATAAAGCATCTATGTTATCAAGAAATTGTTTAGCCTATTTTCCACATAATCATTCCTTTTGGTAAGTATTGAAGCTTAGCGGTCACTAAGCATTTTCTTTCACACCCACTGTTTGATTGATCTTGTTCAAGTAATGGAGCTTAGCGGTCGCTAAGTATTTTACTTGATACAAACCGATATAAATTATGTGTTAGACACAAAATAACTTATGAGTAATATAGAAGTTGAGAAATCCTTCAATGGTATGTAGTGCCACACTTGGTTGTGGAAGGAATGTATAGTCAATAAGATAAGATTATAGTTAATGAAAATACTAGTGATCGAAAAACTATAAAGATATTTATTTACATTGCTGGAAATGAAACCTAGGAGTTGTAGAGGCTAGCAAGACCACTAGGCTTCTACTCAACAAATAGATGGACAACATACGACATATGACAAGTTGTTCATTAACACGTGTTGAAGAGAATACCCTGATCCCCTATAAAATGTAAGTATTTATTATTTTGAATTCGGTGTTGCAAAATATCATTCTAATGGAGCTTAGTGGTCACTTATTTTCTTTCCTATCTATAAGGTACTCTCAAATTCTGGTGAAGCGTAAAATTATGTTTTAGTTTTTCTAGAGTAAAGCATTAATAACTCCAAAATATCGATGATCATGAGATATATTAGAAATTTCATGCCACGTGGCAACATTTTAATGGATTACAATTACAACTTAATAATGCAGATTTTTATAGGTAAAAAATATTTGTTAATTCTATCGCTAATTAAAAATTTCTTAATAAATGTGTCAATTATATAATTGTGTAATTAACTGGTTCAAACTTGCAAGATGCCACATTTTATTGGATTTTTTTTGAATTAACGTGGATGATAGCTAAAAAATATCAAATTCACACTCGATAAAAATTAATAATAAATGAGGCGTATATCGCTCTCTTAAAATTTAATTTTTTTTTCGTAATGTTCACTTCTATTTTCTAAATGGTTTTTTATTATGCTTAAATTAATATTTTTCATTTTCCCGAGTTCACAAAGAAACTTTTGACGTTGTCCCAACTAGTTTCTAAAGTAGGTAGTATTAATAAATTTGATTTCCCATATCCCACGCTATTCCCAAATTAACATGAATTATATTTATAAAATACCGAATTCACACTAGATAAAAATTAATAATTAACGAGGCGTATATCGCTCTCTTAAAATTTAAATTTTTTTTTTCCTAATGTTCACTTCTATTTTCTAAATGGTTTTTATTATGCTGAAATTAACAATTGTCATTTTTTTGAGTCCACAAAGAAACTTTTGTCGATGTCCCACTTGTTTCTAAAGTAGGTAGTATTAATAAATTTGATTTCCCCAAATCCCACGCTATCCCCTCGAATTAACGTGCATTATATTTATAAAATATCAAATTCACACTAGATAAAAATTAATAATTAACGAGGCGTATATATCGCTCTCTTAAAATTAAAATTTATTTTTGTTTCCTAATGTTCACTTCTATTTTCTAAATGGTTTTTTATTATGCTTAAATTAATATTTGTGGTTTTCCCGAGTGATCACAAAGAAACTTTTGTCGTTGTCCCACTTGTTTCTAAAGTAGGTAAAATTAATCAATTTGATTTCCCATATCCCACCATATGCCCCAAATTAAATGCAAATATTAATGACTTCTTTTTCTAAATGGTTTTTATTCAAAGTAATATTTTGATATATGAAAATCCCCCCCACATTAAATGCCAATATTTGAAATATCAAAATCCCACACTTTCTTGCTTTAAGAAGGGAAATTCAAAATTTGAAATTTCCTATTCCCACTTTTTTTTTTTCAGTTTTTTTCAAATTTCTTTTCATTTTTTTCATTTTCATTTGGAAAAATGCAAAAAACTAAATAAACAGAGAAATATATATTAGGGTTTCTTTTTTATTTTGTAAGCATAGAAAAGGAGCTCTTGAAATCAGAATACAACATGTGCATGCACTAATTTACTAGTCCGAGTGCTCGATTCCTGGAGGTTTTTTTGAATGGTAAGTTGAGGCAACGATCATAATCACATTTTGGGGGTGCACAAAAAGAAAAAAAAAAAGTGATATGGATAGATCATGGGTGTGAGTGTAGATCAGAGGCCCAAAAAGGATGGAATCAAAAGAGACAAGAAAAATAAGTTACAGATAGAATCTCATTAATATATGTGTTTTTAGAGAGAATACAGAAGCTTTAACAAACATTATCAATCACGTCAAAATATCATACAACTAAAACATGTATTTATCAAAAGCATCTATGTTATTGTATGTGTACCGTAGTTGATGGTGGGCACTTGCAACAACTCTGTATTTACCTAGTTCTTGTGTTTTGCATTGCAACCCATCCCTTCCTTTCCCTTTGGTGCCTTTGCAGTTCCATTCCATCTTCTTGTCAAAAATGTGTTGCTCTATCTGAAACCACATTTTTTCCACCCATGACCGAAGATTTTGTAATCCCTTTTAAAATATTTATTCCTTCCAAAACCCATTTTTATGTTCAATCATAGCTCAAGTATTCATGTTTGTTAAATGGGTTCCCTTTTCAGCCCTTCTATCTTCTCTCTTTTTTTTTTTTGATTTTTTTTCTTCTTTCATCCATTTATTTTTTCCCGTAAGCATTGACATCTATCTCTAGCAACAAAAATGAGTCACATATTCTTTTTTTTTTAAATCGTAATGGTTTGCTTTTTGTATAGTTTAGGTAATCATTTTGACTTCCTTTAATGATTTTTTTAATATGAAAGAAATAGTCATGACTAATTCTTCAATATTCATTCTCACTTGATTTCCATGTTAATATACATAGTTTTTTTATATTTTTTTTTTCCCATGTAGAAATAATTAAATGCATTGTCTTTACAATTTTTTTATGTTTAGAAAAAGGTAAGCACATTATATGTTCTCATAAATATTATTAAATATAAATGTTAATCATTCTATTTACAAACATATATTTCATTTACAGTTAGTAATGACTTACTTGATAAATGAGCCAATATAAAGTAACAATTTTTAAATTCTAAAATAACATATTCCAAGACTAGAGGCCACTAAGCTCGATGTTTACGACATTTCCTAGCTATTACAAGACAACACAAGGAAAAAATATTCCAAGACAAGAAAAATATTAAAGAGTTTCCTAATACATTTTTCAAACAAGAACGGAGACTAGTAGCCACTAAGATTCTAGGTTGACTCACATACGATATAACTAGGATGGCTCACCTAAAAACCGAGCTAAGCACCATTATTATTTAGATTTATATTTAATTTATCATAATCCTACCATGATATTCGAAGCCTAGTGGCCACTAATGTCAAGATTAGTAAATAACATTGGTGCAACATAACAAAGACTTGAGATTAGCGGCCTAGGATATTTTTTCCTTGCATACATGACAATTAGTAATGACCCAACTGAAAAAAAAACTAGGCTCCTTTATTATATTTGGATGTTACATTACTACCTCCTTTATTATATTTGGATGTTACATTACTACCTTCTAAGACTAGCAAGACCACTAGGGTGGATGTTTACTTTCTTTGATGTTCCAAGACAAAAAATATTCAAAGACAAGATTAATTTAAATTTTTTCCAGAATACACATATTCCAAAATGAAATTTTCTGCATTTTGAATGGCCATTGAGTTCAATATGTTATTTGAAATATTCTATCACATGATATTCAATCCTAAATGATATTTGATATAATGTCATAGATTATTCCATTTGCATTTTGTGTAACATAATAAAGACTTAAGATTAGTAGTCGCTAGGATAATTCTTGTATTTTCATTCAAGATAATGATTAATGACCCAACTAAAAACTCAAAACTAAACTAAACTCCAACACTCAATTTTTAGCCAAGTGGCCTCTAAGTACAACATGTTATTCAAAGTTTATTACATGATATTCCTAGTGGCTGCTAGGATATTTTTTTTCTTGCATTCAAGACAATTTATAATGACTGATTGAAAATCTAACTATGCTCCCCACAATTATATTTAAATTTTAAAAGACTATTTTTAATGACTATGACCACTAGGGTGGTTTCTCACTACATTTATTTCCTAAATACTCATGATTCCAAATGAAAATTTAAGCCTAGCCATTTTGAGCTTCAATAGTATATTCAAAGTCTATCACATGAATTCCAAAAAAAAATTAAGCCTAATAATTATGCATTGTGTTTTTTTAAGCCTAGTTCAGCCATTGATTCAATATATTATTCAAATTGTAGCATTTTATTTTGAATATAGTATTGTTAGAAAAAATTTGTAATCAGAGGCTTGAGGTTAGCAATATGAGGCTAGGATAGTTGTTGTCTTGTATACAATGATAATTAGTAATGACTTGATGGATATTCAAATACATGACTAGACAAAAAAATATTCAAAGACATGATGAACTCAAGTTCTTGGGCTATTGGTGAGTTACAAGTAGTTTGTAATCATCAACCCAAGTTCCATTCCCATTGAGTTCATTGGATGCTTTCAATAAGTGGCCATGGGGACACCTTGAGGTAGGGGTCAAACTTCTCCATATGGACCAAGCGAACATAGCGGGGTGCTTTGAATGTGGATCACTCGGTGGACATTAAGGACCCAAGCCCACCTCCATGTCCCCATGTCCCAGAAAGTGCTCCTCCACCACTCACAGTTCATAGATCTCGTATAATAAAAAAGTGTTTACCATCCAAAATTTACAAATAGTTTTTAATCATCAACCCAAGTTCCATTCCCATTGAGTTCATTAGATGCTTTCAATAAGTGGCCATGGGGACACCTTGAGGTAGGGGTCAAAATTCTCCATATGGACCAAGAGGAACATAAAGGGGGCACTTTGAATGCTCCCCGCAATTATATTTCAATTTTAAAAGACTATTTTTAATGATTATGACCACTAGGGTGGTTTCTCACTACATTTTTTTCTAAAAATACTCATGAATTGGATCTTTTAATATTTGAAAATTTAATCCTAAAATATTTAAATTATGAAATTTAAAAGACAAATTCTGAAAATGCTCAATATTAAATGAAAATTTAAGCTAGATGATCTGAGATCAATAGTATATTTGAAGTCTATCACATGTCTATCATGAATTCCAAATGAAAATTTAAGCCTAAATTATTGTGTTCAATTTTTTAAGCCTAGTGGCCATTGGGTTCAATATGTTATTCAATTAAATTGTTGTTGACAAATCACAAGGCTTGAGGTTAGCGACCACTAGGAGGATAGTTGTTGTCTTGCATATATGATAATTAGTAATGACTTGATGGATATTCAAATACATGACTAACTAGACAAAAAATATTCAAAGACATGATGAAACTCAAGTTCTTGGGCTATTGGTGAGTTACAAGTAGTTTGTAATCATCAACCCAAGTTCCATTCCCATTGAGTTCATTGGATGCTTTCAATAAGTGGCCATGGGGACACCTTGAGGTAGGGGTCAAAATTCTCCATATGGACCAAGTGGAAACATAGTAGGGGCAAACATTTCAAATGTCTTCAATGGATCATGGATCTTCGATGGATATTAAGGACCCAAGCCCACCTCCATGTCCCATGGACTTAAGAGAAAAGTGCCTCCATGTCCCACTTAGAGAAAGTTCCTCCACCACTCCAGTTCATAGATCTAGTATAATAAAAGTGTTTACCATCCAAAATTTACAAATAGTTTGTAATCATCAACCCAAGTTCCATTCCCATTGAGTTCATTGATGCTTTTAATAAGTGGCCATGGGGACACCTTGAGGTAGGGGTCAAACTTCTCCATATGGACCAAGTGGAACATAATAGGGTGTTTTGAATGCTCCCTTAATTATATTTCAATTTTAAAAGACTATTTTTAATGACTGACAATGACCACTAGGGTGGTTTCTCACTACATTTATTTCTTGAATACTCATGATTCCAAATGAAAATTTAAGCCTAACAAATGTTGAGCTCAATAGTATATTTGAAGTCTATCACATGAATTCCAAATAAAATTTAAAATTTAAGCCTAGTTTTGTGTTCAATTTTAAGCCTTTGTAGTCATTGGGTTCAATATGTTATTTAATCAATGTTGTTGTTGAACATCATTAAAGGCTTGAGGTTAGGCTTGAGGTTAGTAGCTAGGATAGTTTTTTTTGTATATATACAATTAGTAATGACTTGACTAGATATTCAAATACATGACTAGACAAAAAAATATTCAAAGACAAGATGAACTCAAGTTCTTGGGCTATTGGTGAGTTACAAGTAGTTTGTAATCATCAACCCAAGTTCCATTCCCATTGAGTTCATTGGATGCTTTCAATAAGTGGCCATGGGGACACCTTGAGGTAGGGGTCAAACTTCTCCATATGGACCAAGTGGAACATAGCATGGGGCACTTTGAATGTGGATCACTCAGTGGACATTAAGGACCCAAGCCCACCTCCATGTCCCACTTAGAGAAAGTGCTCCTCCACCACTCTAGTTCATAGATCTAGGTATAATAAAAGCATTTACCATCCAAAATTTACAAGTAGTTTTATAATCATCAACCCAAGTTCCATTCCCATTGAGTTCATTGATGCTTTCAATAAGTGGCCATGGGGACACCTTGAGGTAGGGGTCAAACTTCTCCATATCAAGAAAACATAGTGGGTAGTCACTTCTTTAAGGACCCAAATGCCCACCTCATGTCCCACTTAATTATATTTCAATTTTAAAAGACTATTTTTAATAAAATTTTACCATCCACTAAATTTACAAGGTTTGTAATCATCAACTACATTTATTTCATTCATTGAATACTCATTGATTTCAAAAAAAAATTTAAGCCTAAAGTTAAAGCAAATGCTAATAATGCTCCCAATATATTTAAAAGTCTATCATCATAATTTAATGAAAATTTAAGCCTATAATTGATTGTGTTTTTTTTAAGCTTTCTGATACCTAAATACATTTAATGAATTTAATCAAATCATTAGTTTTAAAATCAATAGGTTGATTGAATTTCAAAATAAAAATTTAAATCTATGATTAACTTTCATTTTAATTAGTTCAAAGCAATTTTTATTCAAATTTGATTCAACTAGGATATAATTAGTTGTTGGGGACACATTAGGGAGCAAAGGTTATTAGGAATATAATGATGTTTGATTGAATAAAAATTAGTAACATCTTAACAATTATGATTTAAATAAATACTAAAAAAAATATTTAAAAGATGATGAACTTTGTTCTTTTTTGGAGTTTGAGTTACAAGTAGTTTGTAATCATCAACCCAAGTTCCATTCCCATTGATTGAGTTCATTGGATGCTTTTTTAAGTGGCCATGGGGACACCTTGAGGTAGGGGTCAAACTTCTCCATATGGACCAAGTAAACATAACATAGGAGAAGAAACTTTTGAATTGGATCACTTGGTGACATTAAGGACCCAAGCCCACCCATGTCCCACTTAGAGAAAGTGCTCCTCCACCACTCTAGTTCATAGATCTCAGGTATAATAAAAGTCATTTACCATCCAAAATTTACAAGTAGTTTATTTAGTAATTATCAACCCAAGTTCCATTCCCATTGAGTTCATTTAGGATGCTTTCAATAAGTTCCATTAGGGAAATTGAGGTTATGGGGTTGAGGATTCTCCATATGGACCAAGTGAACATTTAAGGTGCTTTGGTTGTGGATCATTTAAGTGGAATTAATGACCCAATGCCCATTTAGGGTGTGATCCATGTACCTGAAGTTACCTGGACATAGAAAATTAAAAGTGTTTCCCATTTAGAGAAAGAAGTTCTCCACTCATAGTTCATAGCTTTTGCTCCAATATAATAAAAGTAATTTACCATCCAAAATTTTCCACCCAAAATTGATCCAAATTTTCAAAAATTTTTGAAATTAACTTTGGTGAAAGATTCCTGGAATATGAAACTCTAGCCTATCTCCATTAGGAGGTAGGTTTTAATTTTAGATGTGGAGATGGAATTTTAGTAATGTTTTTTTTCCTTTCATTTAAAAGACATGGGTACATTGAAGTATGGATGAGGAGAGGACTCAAGATTTAAGCTGAGGTCTCAAATCAGTTCAAGTCTTTCAATTTATTGGTCCCACCTCCATGTCCCATTAAAAATTTCCTCCACACTATATTCATAGAAAAATTTCAAAATGTTTTAATTATGGTTTAAAATAACTTTTTTTTTTTGAGTTCATTTTTTAAAGTAAGTGATTTTTAAAGTAATATTTTGGGTATTTTTTTTTATTTTGATTAATTTGACTTCATTTTATCCCAAGTTAATTTTTAATTTGAATTTTAATTATTTAATTATTAAAAAAAAAATAATCAAGTTTAAGTAATCATTTTATAATTTCTTCACCAAATTTTTCACAATGCATCATAACAAGGCAAGATGACCCATGATTTTTCCAAATTAATTGATGAATTAAATTCATGGGATTATTCATCATATCTTATAAAAGGGGGAGGAGGTGTTATTAATTTTTTTAGGTTTCATTCATTTTTTTCAAATCTTGGTCAAATTTTTTTTTTCTTTTGATGTTTTTTTTTGAGAAATTTTGAATGGGTGTGAGAATGTTTCCTAACATATGGAGTGACCCCCATTGTTTTTTTTAGTGGATCCTATAAGAAAAGGGTGATGAGTGAATTTTTTAATTTTTAGGGGATTTGGATTTTAGGAAACTTTTGCTTAGAGCATCATGAAGAAAAGATTATAATTATGAATCCAAGATTTGTAGGGATGAAATGCATTTGGGTGAGTTATTAGGGATTTTAAAGATCATCAAATTTGAAGTCAAGCTCAATTAGGTTTAATGTCCATCAAATTTTCCTTTAAATATATGAGTCATAAATATTTTTACAATGAGAGATATTTCCCTCCATATTCATTAAGTTTTCCCAAGGTTCAACTTTTTTTAATTTCAAAGCAGAAATTGGGATTTTCAAGAATTTTTGGGAACCAATTGATGTAAACCAATATTATTTTTTAGGGGAAATTGGCCATGGAGGAAGGAGGAGGGTGATAGAAAAATTCTTAAAATGAAAATTTTGAATGTTATGAACAATTTTATAAAATTATTTTTTTCAGGTTTGATTCATGTTTTCAGATTGTTATTTTTTGATCATTGGCATTGGTTTAAAATAATGTTGATTTGAGTTCTTTATTTGGAAATAATTCATTTTGTTCATCATTTGAAAATAGCTTCTTCAAATTGAAAATGAAATTACAATGAAATGATTTCAATTGGATGGATTACATATTCTCTGTTGTTTTATTATGTCTCATGATGTGTCTCATGGGGGAGGATGTCTCACAAGCCATGAAAGAATCATCTGGCCTCTAGTGTAATTTAAATTCTTTATCCCTATTTCATCTATGGTTATGGTCAAATTATTTTGTTGGTTTTGTTTTTTTTTGATGAAAATTTGGATTTTATTTAGCATTTTTTTTTGTTTTTTTTTTTCAAATTTTTTGCATGGTGGTTTTTTATTTTTTTTTATTTTTTTAATTGGGTGGGATCCATAAATATTTCATAAGTCCCTAGTAAGCTAGAATTCTAAGAAAAATTAAATAAAAAATTAAATCATCTAAAAAATATTCAAAGATAAAAGAATTATTAACAATATTTTCCTTAAGAAATTAAAAGAAATCCCCTAAGATCAAACTTATTATACTCCTTCATGTAAATAACAAATTTTAATGAAATTTCATGATTATTCATACATTCCAAAAATGAATTTTCATCCATCCATGATCAATTTGAAGTTCAATATTTATTCAAATTCAATTCCAATTGATATTCGAATGATAAATGTCAATGATAACTTAAGGTTCATAGATTATTTCATGGCATTGGTGTATTATAACATATACATTAAGTTCAATAACTTATTATTAGTGATTAGCTAGGATAATTCTTGTCTTCTTGTCTTGCATTAAGGCCCCTCTAACCTAAAGCTATAAAGATTGTTTTTTTACATTGACAAAAAGATATCCTAGAATATATAGATGCTAGTAGGCCGCTAGTAGTCTTCACTTCTACCAAAAAATTGACAACTTGAAACAAACCAAATTTAATAGCGAGTAATTGTTTAAATTTCTTAGTGCAACATAACATAAACTTCTACTAATGATTTCTTGTATTTTATAATTAAAGGAGGGTTGAAGGGTCCCTTTCCCTTTACATTATAGATACAATGAGAGGATCAATCTAAAAACCCAAATACAACAATACTTTTTGAAAAAAATGCAAGGGCCAATGCCAAGAAAAAGAAGTGGTTGGGAATACAAAAACCCCAGACTAGTAAGCCAGATAATATGATTCGATAACAATGGAAATGGAAATGCTATATAAAAACCAAAAAAAAATACAAACCTAATGATTTTAGAAGCACTAATTTATCTAAAACACATGACCATTCCTAACCTCTACTCAAATAGGCATGAAAAAAATGGTTTTCCATTGGGTTCCGTGAAAAAATGCTCTTTTTCAAGCAAAGAATCTCAAATCTTTAACCAATCATATGCCTCATGACCTTTCCTAAAGAAAGATCCCAATGTGTTGGTTCCTATTGTAGTGGAGAAGACATAACATCTAGGTCAGGCAAGTGGAGTGACCTACCACCCATCATTTGTGTCTCGCCCCATTTTTCCACTTCAAACAAGAAATGATTTAGGACATTAAACCATTTGAAAAACTCTCTAAAAACATCTCATGTGTGCACCAAACCTTCCTATTTATAGAAAACATCAGAAAGCAAGGCCATGATGCACACACTCAAGGTTTTGTCCATTTCCACTTCCATGCCAACCCTATTGGCTTGATCCGATGATGACCCATCTCCAAAGCCCAATCCTTCATCGGGTGTATGATAAGAAGATGAAAAATGAATGTCAAAGAAAAAAACCACATTTACCCTCGAACATCCCTCTAGAGAAAGATAATCATCTCCAAGAACTCCCTCAATAACAACTAGGTCTTTCTCTATTTCAATTCAAAAATGGATTTCAAATGGCGACGTGAAATTTTGGTATAAAATCCCATTTCACTCACAACCATACAAAATAAATTGAAAGGAAAAAACATTGGTCCATGCCATGACAAAATAAATGAAATCTCATGAAAGAAACCCAAAGGTGTGAAAATAAGGGGAGTGATAAGATAAATATATGGAGTGAATATGCCATCACATGCTTGAAATTAATACAAGCTTTCCAATGGATTTAATATCAAGGTTTATTGGAAAAGGTGATGAGTCCAAATCAAGATATTTATTGCAAATCTTATCACAAAATCTTCCTATTTAGTAGTTATCTTAATAGATAAGATTTAAGGTCCAATCTAGAGTTAATGAGAGCATACAAAGGGAATTTTAATCACACAAGATTGATTTTCCTTTCCTAGGTCTACATTTTTTTTGATGATGTTTTTTATGGGAGTTGTGATCCAATAATTAATTCATTACTATTTGAGTCATTAGCCAGGAAAAATAATGTTCCAAATGCTTAAACTTACTGATTTATACATTTAAAATTTTACTAAATTTCTAGTCATTAGTCACCCATTATTTTTCATTACTATACCATTATTTAATTAATTCTTCAATTAAAAAAATTACTAAAAATTAAAACTAGCAAAAAGTAAGTCACATCAAGTCTCATCAATAAATTATCCAATGAAATGGTGCCACATAGACAACCCATAAAAGGTGATTTTATATTAAAGTAATGGGTTTCCTTAAATTTCTTTTTACTCAAAAGTACTTATTTTAAATCCCTTAAAAATATGTTCTCCACATAATTTAAATGTCTATAAAGAAATTATATTAAAAAAATGAACTAAAAAGGGTATTTTAATATTTTTAATTTTTTTTTATGATTAAAATGGATTAAATTAAATAAGGATAATAATTTTCTCATTAATAAATTCATTTAATTTAAAAAAATCATTTCCTTATTCATGATCATTTATTTAATATTAGATCTATGCTTTTTTACTTATTTCATATGTGTCCTCTAATTATTATCTATAATTTAACTAACTAACTATTAACTTAATTTCTTTAAAACATAATTAACTTTACACTTCTTTTATTGTTAAAGCATTTTTTTTATTATATATATATATATGGATTACATTTTATGCACAAAATATCAAATGAGAACTACATAAGGCATTTCATACTTCTCAAAGGTATGTATTCAAGGACTTGGCTCTTCAAGGATAGTCCAGCTAATATAAAATAATTACAAAAAATGACAACAAAATTAAATTTTTCAGATTGTTTTTTTCATTTCTTTGATGTTAAAATGGATTCCCGATATTGTAGAGAAATATATTTACCACTTTCTTTTAATAGCCTTCTCATCAATGAATAATTGGTAAACATAAAACAAGCATTTCTCTTCATGACCTTTGATCCTTTATTCCTGAGCAAGGTTCATGTGTACATCTTCATATATTTGATGTTTTTATGTTTAGTAAATTGTTACAGACTATTTTTTTAACTGTAATTTTTTTTTAAAATATGTAGGGCCAAGATGAACATGATATTATCTTCAAAGTTAAAAATATGTACTTCTATTATTATGCTCCATGCTACTTATATTTTTTATAATATAGATAATTGAATTTTTGATTAAATGATTAAATTTAATTAATTCATTTTTTAACCTTGGTAGATTAACACAAGGACCTAAGAATTTTCATTTTTCCATTTTTTGTTCCAATCACAATTTTAAAATAAGAAACTAATATTCAAATTCAAGAAATATAACTTTACCACTTTCCTAACCTACATATAATACATTTTCCTTAAAAATATTTAAATTATGTGATATACACACTTTTATAAAAGGCACACTAATTAACACAAAATATTCAACATGTCTATTACATATTATTAAATAATCAATTCTAACCCTTATACATCTGTTGATTCTTATTTTCACAATGATGTAACTCAAATATGTTTTTTACAATGATGGGAATATATAGATGCTAGCGGGTGCTAGTCTTCACTTCTAGCAAAAAATTCACTACTTGAAACAAACCAAATTTAATAGTGACTAATTGTTTAAATTGCTTAGTGCAACACATAAACAAAAAATTATTAATGCTTTCTTTTTTTTTATAACTAAAGGAGGGTTGAAGTATGCTTAGCTGACTGACTATATGCTATATGCTAAATATTTATTCCTCCTATTGACTTTTACTCTATGAAAATAATGACATTAAGATACAACATCTCTTTTATATTGCATTGTTGAGAAACAATATTTTTCCTTTCCAATTACTTACGAAATATTAATTTGTTTAATTCCTTTTTTAGGTAATATGTCTTCCATTGGCCACACTCCATTCATGTAAAATTCCTTTGATTGAAGGAGAGAGGATTGGAAAAAGAGAGATGATGACTGGTTTGTAGAAATACATTCCCCGAAAAATTACCACGGTGATCTGTGGTTATTTTTTTGTTCATGAGGATGTTGTCAAAGAAGTTGGTATGGTACTAAATTCAAAATTTATTGATGAGAAAACATTGTGTATTCAGGTTGAATGCATTGACGTCAAATGAATAAGTGTCTTATTCTTGACATGGAGTTGGAAGTTTCATTGTTCAAGAAACTGGAAATGAAGGCTTCTAGAGAAAATAAGGCATGCTCTTGTCTTAAATATGGTTGGAATTTGGAAATTTCATGTAGTTAAAAAAAAGATTGTGGAAATGCCCTTGAATTTCATAATAACATGAATTTGGTATTCAAAAAATTATATAGAAGTGAGGATACCTCTTCTATTTGTCATTATATGAATAGAAAAAATTTCTTTCTCCACCAAACATGCAAAGCTATTTACAACATTGAGGAGATCTTATTTGTCTAAATTAGAGATAGATCCATCTAAGTCAAAGTTTCAAGGGCTTAAAAAAATAATAAAAATCAGCTTTGTTGTTGAAAGTGACCAATATATATTTGAGCAAAAAAAACTTCAAATGTTGAACAATTAAAATTATTTTTGTTCAATGGTGATGCTTTTCCAATTGAAGTTTCTAGGTGTCATTTGGCACCTCGAGAATATCAATTACATGTTGTGCATGATGAGAATGTTGACCTTCTTTTCTATTCAATGTTGATTAATGTTATTCCTACACTAGGGATGCACTTCTTCTTCCCTTTTTACCTTCTACTAAAAGGACTTTTGCAACTCGAGGATCCAGATGACCTAAAAGGGATGAAGTGCACTTCTACATTCTTGATGGTCAACATACCATTTGTGCCCAAAAAAAAATTTTTTTTGAAAAGAAAATACAAGTCATTACATACTAAGATGCAGTTTAGAAAGGCTCACATTATGTCTTCACATGCTCCTTGTGAAGTCATTGTTAAAATTTTCCAACAGAAAAATGATGTAAAAAAAAATTGGATTGATACCAATTTTATTGATGTACTCTGCAAGGCTCAAATGATTTGGAGATCCCTAGGATGTCCTCGAGGCCCGAGTGGGAAACACAAAGTCAGATGATTTGAAGGTAATGAAACTTAATTTTAGCGCATTTGTTCTTAAAATTTAATTTTGTAATATGCAAAAAATAAATATACTATTTCATCTTTCAATGCAATGTTTCGAGATGCAATGTCTTGCTATTTTCAAAGTGTCTAAGACAGAGACCCTTCATGAAAAAATGACATTTCTATATTTACCTAAGGACATATGGAAAAAATTGACAACAACCATTGAGTTATTTAAATCCAGTGGGCTGGCTTGTTCTCCTTTTAAGGATAACCAACCTAACTTTCAACCAAATTCATTGGCAAGGTTCATGATGAATTACTTCAGGCCTGCAAGAGGAATGACCGATGAGGAGATATCAATTCTACTAGATAAAGTGCAAGCAGGGAAAGTATGGCTAACTCACTCTATTGAAGCAAGCGTCATAATGAGAGACTTTAGATACTTACTTGCCAAAGAGTAAAAGATGACAAAGGATGAGAGAAAAATTTCTAAAATATATGAAAAGTAAACATCCATGTAATCATGTATTGGTAGAATGCACTGGAAAAAAAATTGTTGAAAAATATGGTGTGCATGAATGTCACTACCACTAGTTGTGTGTACTCTTGGGAGAAGAAACTAAAGGAAAAAGAAAAAGTTGATTCTGGAGGAAGTGAAAAATTGGCAAAAAGAAAAATTGATGCTGAAGTGGAGGTTCTCCCAATGGAAGCTCAAGCAATTATAGACAACTACGTGATTGCAATGGAAGGAAATATTCCAGCAAGGATGGAAGACACCAAAGACTTTACCTATCAATGTGCATATCCCTTCCAGCTCTCTATCAAACAATATCTTCTATTCCATCAACTAATCCATTCAATGCAGAATGTGTGATCATATATTTCTAAATTTTCTAGTATACTCACTTCCGATGCAATAATGGACCTGCTTATAATTGTTAGATCTAGTCTGCTAAATTGTGTAATTATTGTGCTCTTACCTGTTGCTTCTTCAAAAATGTTAAGAGACACATTAAAAAAATACATGCAAAAAAAAAAACAAGGGGGAATCAATTTGTGGAAGGTTGTTACATATTTTATGACAATGTGTGGAAAATTTAAGAGCTTGTGTCTTATGTACACAATAACTGATGTGCACAATTGTGATGTTGATGATGGGGATATAGCTGAAATCACCATGGATTGGATGGATCACTTCCACAACAAATGGTGACTGCAAGAAAATTGGCCTACGAGGAAAGACACATCCTTTTTTTACGAGAGATCTTATTTGTTTTGGTCTCATATGTTCACTCGACTCACTTCCGATAATTCTCCGGTTATAGTGTTGTACATGAGTGTAGTGTTGTGCATGCATGCTTTTTGGTTGACTCAGTCTATCTATGGTTTTTATTGTTGAATCACATGATCAAGAAATGTTTTTACAAACATTACTATTGTCATTTGAAAAAAGGTACATTGATTAAGATCACTTAAAAAATTCTATTAGTTTAATGCATTTGAACTGATACATACAATATTTATGCAGGAAACCAAACAATAGAGGAAGACACCATCTCTTCCTCTCCACATACAAACAAAGGAGATGATGTCGATCTTAGTATGTCACAACCAATTCAACTTGTTTCCCCATATGTCATGACCATCCATCCAATGAATCTATAAAAGGTGAGTGGGAAATACTCATTTTATAAATTTATCTCTACAAGATGTTTTTGATTGTCATTGTTTACATATTTTTAATAATAACTTCAATTTTTTTCAGATTTGATGCCAAATGGGGAGGTTGTTGGCACATCACGTCACACAAAACTCACAGATGGAAAATGGTATGATAGTCATATACAATTATAAAGAAAACCATTTATAAGACCCTCATAATTGAAGGAACCTATAACGAAGTAGTTTATTTGTAATATGTATTACCCTAGCGGTCACTAACATGCATCTTTTAATTAGATTTATTTTGAATTGAGTAAATTTTTGGTTTATTGGTTAATATTTATTTGGACAATTGAAAAAAATTACTTTTATATAGTTGGCTATTAGCGGTCGCTAAGCCCATCATATATTATCAACCCAAACATAGTCCAGGATTAATAGCTTTACACCTACTGGTCACTAATATACAACTACATCTATGCAATATTGTATAAAAGTGAGTTGTTTCACATATTTTTTTTTTATCACTTAAAATTTATTTTGAATTGATTATTTTTTTTATATAGAATGAGCATCACAAGAACCTAGAGGGGGAGTGTGAGGGAATCCAAGATGGAGTCTCAATCAATAAGTGTTAACATACTTGAAATTTTGATTATTTGAATTGGTTAATATCAAATTGTGAAAATTGAGAAAAAAATACTTTTGTGTAGTTGGCCAAGAGGATTATTTAATTATTTTAGATTTGGAGGGTTTTCTCTATGAGAAAAACCAATCCTACAAAGAGTTCACAATCAAGTTCGGTAAGGAGACTCTCAACTTGTGAGGTGGGCTCAAGGAATTTTTAAAGATACTTGGCAAAAAAATGTGAAGTGGGATTTTGGTCTAGCTATCTCTCTTGCACCAAAGTTGAAAAGTTGATTAAGGATTTGAAAAAAATTGCATTTGATTTCAAACCATTTATTATTTTGGGTAAAGAACATTGTTGTGTAGAAGATGAAATTGCATAAAAATATCTCCAAAAGATTTGGAGTAGAGATGGTATTGTTTTTTCGCCTTAGAAACACATTGTGTATTACAATGGGCCCAAAGGGAAACCCTCGAAAAATTTTATGGTGGGGAAGAAATCCAATGAAGAAAATTGTTTCAAAGATAAGTGGTTGATGACCAATTTGTACATAAACATAACACAGATATATTGTGTCAGGGTTTGAGTGTTACAGGAGGGCATCCAAAAATTACAGAAAACAAAAAATATATAACTATTAATTATTTCAAAATGTTTTTTTACAATGATATTCATTCATATAGTCATATGGTCACTCTTTATTTTATATGTTGAGATTACAAATTTAAAAGTAGGTAGTATTTATATCTTCACTGTGATTGAGATGATATTATAGTTTTATAAGTTGTTTTATAAGTTGTTTTTGAGTTGTGATTAAATACTTTGATGCCTTGTTTTTAATCACTTTTGGAAGCTTACATTGATTCTGAGTTGTTTTTATAGATCCTATTGGGAAGCCTCAAATTACTAGTTTTGGGAGTTGAAGGTTTGTTGTTTGGAATTTCTAGTATTGGCGAAAAATACCTCGTAATATGGTTCCATATTTTAGATCCAGGAATACTTGAATACTTTGAACGAGAGTTTAGTGTTGACTTGATAAGTACTTGCATCAAAATATTTTGACACTTTCCTTATGGTCTTCATTTATGGATTCAACAATGGTGAAATACATGTTCATCAAAAAAATTTAGATGGTTGCGAGAAACCCACTTCAAGTTCATTTGGGGATGCCAACAATGTAAGTTCAAAAAAATACAAGCCAACAAGATAGTAGACATTTATGGTAATGTCTATGGTGAAAACAATATACTTTTGATCGATGACATGAGATTCTTGTCACACAAGGTCAAAGAGGAAATTACTCTCAAAACCCCAACATACTAGAGATTTGATGGAAACTATAAGACTGATTCAAAATCTATATTGAATTATGTACATGGTTGAAACATGCAGAGAGAAAAAAATGTGTAGATCATTGAAAACATTCAAACACACAATTGGCATTTTGAATTATATACTTTTCTTCCAAATCCATCAATGTATTGTGCATTTTTATGGAATAAAGTAACTACCTTAAGGTTCTTAAAGATTCACAGTAGTGCAATCATTTTTTCCAATTCTTTTTTGGGAAAGAAAAACATTTTTCTCTAACTTGGGTGAAGAGACAATCATGGATCATGGACCAATAAAAGAATGAGTTTTCCCAGATCTACATAGTTTAAACTTTTGTTTCACACATCGATGTTGGCTTCTCTAAAATAAATAACAATTTTTTCCCCAGTTATGCATGGTTTAATCTTAAAGACATTTTGAAATTGATAGGAACCTTATTCACAAGCAATAAATAATCCTAGCGGTCTAGACCATATAAAATAGAAAAATGTTAGGGGAGAGGGGCCAATAGATGAACATGGTCCAATAGTTGACATGACTATTGATCACACAATACCCAATAGTTTTCATAGTACTATCTAGTAGTTATTTATTTTTGACATAATAATTATGTAGAGTAGCCAATCACATCATGACATGTAAGACCTTTTACCCATGTACAAGTATAAAAATTCAATGTTCAAGCATTTTCACCCATATTCAAGTATTGGTTTCCACCTTGGTTGTAGTGTAACTCAAATTTATTATTTTAAATCAATTCAAAATATGGCTTTCCCTCCAATTGAACATTCCAAAGAAAAAATATAAGCTAACAAAAATTTGAACTACATATTAGTATAAAAATCACAATCTCATGCGATAAACAATTAATTATGTGGACCCCTTAACTTAGGGTGTGCCACTACTAGCCCCTCTCCCCTATGCTTATTGATTTGTAGATCCATGGAGGCTTCCCTAAATCATAAAATGATTTTTTACTAGATCTTCATATGTTAATCTTAATGACAGTTTGAAAATGATTAAACCTTGTTCCAAAGAAAAAATAAAGCCTAAAAATAAAATGTAAAGCACATATAAAACATTTTTTGTTTATTGTTTTACATATCATTATTTTAAAGATTTTTTGTTTATTGTTGTGTGGAAGATTGCATCGTGATCATATAGAAGATTTCATCATGACCAAATGAACCATTTATCGATGATCTAGAATGAAAAAATTTCTCAAAAATCTTAGCAAGGTTTGGAATGACATTTTAAAATTGTTAAAAATGTTATTCCAAAGCAACAAATAAAGCCTAGCTTCCACTAGCTAGTATAAAATAGAAATAATGATGGCATCGATAGAGTGTGATGGGGGAGCTTAAAGAGGAGGATAACGAAGACCTATATTTTCATCATCCACCACCACCAAATATCATTGGGCCAGAAAAAATGTGAAGAAGATCATGGAATACAAGTTCAATGAGCATGACCAGAAAGGTGGTTCACACCACTATGACATGCATCTTCATAAAGTGGCCAAAGCACACCTTAACAAGCATGATCTCTAGCACCACGAGTGGTGCAAGTTTGGCATTGCTGCTTCCAACCAAGAACCCTCAACAAAACTTTACAGGCATCTCCTTAGAATAAATCCTATTGTAGCACCCCCCCCACCCAATGGGATCCAAGGCCGATGATTCAAAATCTGGTGGAGATGCATTGTCCATCCCTAGCTAGCTCCAAGGGTGGTGTGGTGCTCATGGTTTTCCATATCTATGGTAAGAAGGGTGATCACTGACATCAAAATGGACTTACAAGGATCTCACCCCCCAACGGTGCCACAAACACCTTAACAATGGATAAGGCCATCGAGGGCCTCACCATGCAGGTGGAAGCAGTGTTGGCGGTACTTCCACTTATTCCATTGTTGGGTGATCAACCTATGTCCCTCCCAGTCTCAAGGGGTGTCATGGACCACTCTGTGACACCATGCCACAAAAAATGATGAAAATTTTGTTCGAGTTACCAATCTGTTCGAGGACATGATGGATGTTGATCTACACATGAGCTTTTCAAGCCATTTGGACATATCACGTGTGTCTACGTGGCCATGGATCAGAAGATGGGGGTTAGCAGGGGGTTTGGTTTTGTTAATTTCATCAATAGGGAGGATGCACAGAGAGCTATCAATAAGCTCAATGGTTATGGTTATGATAATCTTATTCTCAGAGTCGAATGGGCCACTCTTGTGGTATTTTTCTAGATGATTTGTATTCTACTTTTTTACCCCTTAAGACAATGCAAGATGTTGAAGTTTTATATTGTTTGATGTCTTCCACCAACTTTAATGTAAATGATGATACAAATAATTTGAGTTGGTTTCTTTTTTCTTCTAAGAAACATGTTCTCCTAAGAGAGTAACTTGTGTTATCAAGTGTTATTCTATGTTGTTTGGTACTTGATGATTTGGCAGATCTGTGGGGATTAAACCAAATTAAAAAATTTATTTTTTATTGAAAAAAAAAAAAACCTTAAGCTTAAATCTGGTGGAGATGCATGTTTCCTCCCTAGACAAAGAAGTTTACGTGAGCATAAGTATTCTTATTTTTATTTGTAGGGTTTTACTATGATAACCAATGATTTGAGTGTCTACAAACCAACGATAACTTTTCTCCTAGATGCATGAGGATTTCACTGGTTTTCCCTTTTCTTGAGCTAGGGATGACAATGATTGTGTCTGATAGAGTGAGATGTGGGGAGCTTGAATAGGAGGATAATGATACACACACATGCCCCACACACATGTTGGATTATGATTAAGGAGAATGAGACAAGTGTTACATATTCCACCCTTTACAGAATGGGTTATACATTTTAAAACATAATGTTAATGACATTTTAAAACTATTATAAACATTATTCCAAAGGCAAAAAATAGATCCTAGCTTTTTCTAGCTAATATAAAAAAAAAAAGTGATGGTGTCGAGAGAGTGTGATGGGGGGAGCTTAAAGAGGAGGATAATGAAGACCTGATTTTCATCATCCACCATTGAAATATCATTGGGCTAGATGAAAAATGGCATGAATAAGATCATGGAATACAAGTTCAATGAGCATGGCCAAAAGGTGGTTCACACCACTATGACATGCATCCACAAGTGGCCAAAGTGTGCCTTAACAAGCATGATCTCTAGCACCATGAGTGGCACAAGTTTTGTGAGCATTGCTACCAACCAAGAACCCTCAAGTGAAAATTTACAGGCATCTCCTTAGAAGAAATCCTTTTGCAGTGCCCCCACCTAGTGGGATCCAAGGCCGATGATTCAAAATCTGGTGGAGATGCATTGTCCATCCTGGATAGCTCCAAGGGTGGTGTGGTGCTCATGGTTTTCCATATCTATGGTAAGAAGGGTGATCACTATTGGACATCAAAATGGACTTACAAGGATCTCACCCCATCAGTGCCACAGACACCTTAACAATGGATAAGGCCACCAAGGGCCTCACCATAGTGTGAAGTGGAAGTAGTGCTGGTGGTACTTGCCACTTCTTCCACTATTGGGTGATCAACCTACATCCCCCCAGTCTCGGGGTGTGTGTGGACCACTCTGGTGACACCATGCATGCAAAAAATGATGAAAATTATGATCGAGTTACCAATCTATTCGAGGACACAATGGATGTTGATCTACATGATATTTTCAAGTTTTTGACACATCACACATGTCTCTACATGGCCATGGATCAGAAGATGGGGGTTAGCAAGGGGGTTTGGTTTTGTTAATTTTGTCAACAAGGAGGACACACAAGAGATATCAATAAGCTCAATGGTTGTGGTTATGATAATCATATTCTCAGAGTCGAATGGGCCACTCTTGTGGTATTTTTCTAGATGATTTGTATTCTACTTTTTTACCCCTTAAGACAATGCAAGATCTTGAAGTTTTGTATTGTTTGATGTCTTCCACCAACTTTAATGTAAATGATGATACAAAGGATTTGAGTTGGTTTCTTTGTTCTTCTAAGAAACATGTTCTCCTAAGAGAGTGTCTTTTTGACATGACATGCATGCAGAGATCGAATTCCCTATGCATGTGTAATATGTCATCATCACTCTCAAACAAGGTTATCCTCTTGTTGATTACATTCAATAGGTATCCACTTTAATGAAACACATTTGTTTAATTTTATTTGTAATAGTAATTTACTAGTTAAATTCACTTAAATCTAAATAAAATATGAAGAGTCGATGGGACCGTAACCCTAAATTGTTCAAGATTTGTGGTAGAGAGAATACGGAGCCCTCATTCCCCTCAAACCCTAAAAATATTAACTCAAAAACCTTGACAAGAATTTTACGTGAGCATAAGTATTCTTATTTTTATTTGTAGGGTTTTACTATGATAACCAATGATTTGAGTGATTAACGAGAATGAGACAAGCATTACATATTGCACCCTTTACAGGAAATGGGTTATACATTTTAAAACATAATGTTAATGACATTTTAAAACTTGTTATAAATGTTATTCCAAGGCAAACAAATAGAGCCTAGTGAGTCTAGCAAGTATAAAACAGAAACATTGATGGCATGTCCAATAGAGTGTGATGGGGGAGCTTAAAGAGGAGGATAACGAAGACCTATATTTTCATCAACCACCTCCGAATATCATTGGGCCAAATGAAAATGGTGTGAAGAAGATCATGGAATACAAGTTCAATGAGCACAACCAGAAGGTGGTTCACACCACTACCACATGCATCCATAAAGTGGCCAAAAAACCTTAACAAGTGTGATCTCTAGCACCATGAGAAGTGGCAAAGCTCAATGTTTTCTACCAACCAAGAACCCTCAAAAACTTTATAGAATCCTCCTTAGAATAAATCCTAGTAGCCCCCCCCTGGCCGTGGGATCCAAGGCCGATGATTCAAAATCTGGTGGAGATGTGTTGTCCATCCTGGTTTGGCTCCAGGGTGGTGTGGTAGATTTAATTGATAACACATTTTTATATAATGTGTGTGATTGTCTCTAGTAATGTGATTTTTATAATGTGTGTTTATCAATCAGAGTAGCCTTTATTCATAATCTAGCCTTTGTTTTTGGTGTTCCTCAGACTCCCTTATAGTTGTTTCTTTGTTGTTTTGCTAGGCTTGGCCTAGTGTGCTTGTGGCTTTGGGGATTTCTCTCATACCACCCACTTATTTTGTTGAGAGAATCTTGTATCATGTTGCATTTAATATAATATAAGATCCTTTTCATCAAATAATCTAGCCAATGCATGGGAAAAATTTGATGATGCCATCCATTTTTTATTGCGTCAAACTTCCTCACACGAGTCATGGGACTATTTAATTGTTGGGTTGTGCTTTCACCTGTCCTCACTCATTTTCTCATTTTTTATCTCTTTTTTTTCCCCTTCCCTCTCATGGCATCTACCTATGTTCCATTCATCCTCTTGCACAACAACAAGTGGGAAATGGCTTTCATCTCTATTGTGTCTAAGTCTCTGATTATGTCATCTTCGTAATGTCTTCCGTATAACTCCAGATAGATGTTATGACTATGATTCGCGTGGTCATGGCATGATGCATTCTTGGTGTGGATTATCTCTAGAGCACCTAGGGAGAGCTCATGTAAACTCTAATATTATAGGCATCTTCATGTTCAATTTCCTAGTGTTGTGTGTAGATAAAGTAGTGGTCATGGTGGTCATCCCCATTTCATTTACCTAGATCATCGTGTGGGTTTGGTCAAGCTCTGATAGAAGTATGCCTTCCTTGTCTCTTTGTAAATTTGAATCCTTTTTATGTCACCTTTTTGGGTTGATAGTAGGATTTTGATTCCCTGGAATTGAAAATTTGGGTCCTACTTCAATTTTTCGACATTATTCAAAGCATTTGTCGATCAATCATATGGGGTCGTATATCTCTAGTGTGCCATCCCTGGACCGGATCATGCTCAAGGTAAAACCAATCCCACCCCTTCTTAATCACATGGTGTACTTGAAGTTTATTGCTGGCATGTCCTTTTCCTTTCTCAAGATGATTGTAATGCTTGGCTGGGTGGAACCCTAGGGTTTAGGGTTTCTACTTAAAATGATTTCTACTATCATTCCCATCTATTTTTTTGTATTCATGGATCTATGTTTTTTTACAGTTTGATTATTCATGTTACATGTTGGCCTCATTATCTTTCATACTCATTTTTATTTTTTGATGTATGCCTTTCATTACATCAAAACGGGGATGTTAATGTTCTTGTAATCTAGGTTTATTCCTCTATTGGAATCTGGGTTTAGGGGATTTTAATGTTCTTGTAATGTGAGCATTGTCAGGGTTTATAACTCTTAAGGGGATGTTAATGTTCTTGTAATGTGAGCACCGCTGGGGTTTATAACTATTAAGGGGATGTTAATGTTCTTGTAATACTTGGTGTATTGGTATTGCAGTTGTGTGGTTGGGTTTGTGTAGCATTGAACAAAGAGTTTTTCTTCGTGATATCCTGGCTATTAATAGGAATATGGGGGAAGATTTGGTTCACACTGAGCCTTGGGATCTCAATGATGTTAAATATGAGGCTATGGAGGTGTTCAACCAAATGGGATTGTAATAGTAATTTACTATTTAAATTCACTTAAATCTAAATAAAATATGAAGATTCGATGGGATGGTAACCCTAAATTTCTTAATATTTGTGGCAGAAAATAGGAAGCCCTCAAACCCTCAAACCCTAAAAATATTAACTTGAAAACCTTGACAAGAAGTTTACACAAGCATAAGTATGCTTATTTTTATTTGTAGGGTTTTATTGTGATAACCAATGATAAATTTTCTCCAGACGCATGAGGATTTCATTGCTTTTCCCTTTTCTTGAGCTAGGGACGACAGTGATGGCGTCAGATAGAGTGAGATGCTTGGGAGGGTAATGAAGATCTAAAATTTCTTCTCCCACCACCAAATATCATTGGGTTGGATGAAGAATATTGTCAAAGATCTTTCTATGGAGTCTTTTACTTATTTCCAGTTAAGGTTTTGTAGGGTTTTTAGTGTTGATAGGATAAGTTGTGTTTCACTTGAATGCAATGATTCTCCTTTTCTTTTGACTTTCCTCATTTACTATAATGATTTATTTGATTTCACTACAACAAAGCTATCAAATCTTGATTTTTAAATTGATTTTGACATTTTTTCTCATGGTGAATTTTTTATTTTTAATTTGTAGGGAGATTTGAGTGTCTACAAACCCTTAAGCTTTACTCTAGATGCATGAGGATTTCCCAATTTTCTCGTTTCTTGAGTTAGGGGTGATAGTGATGGCATCTGATAGAGTGAGATTCGGGAGCTTGAATAGGAGGATAATGAAGATCTTGAATTTTTCCTACCACCGTTGAATATCATCAGGCTAGAAAAAGAATATGGTGGTTCACACCACTACCATACACATTAGAAGATGGATTACATTTAATTATATTCTCATCATTTGGATCGACACCGTCCTCTTTAGTTTCTTCATAATATCTTCAGTCATTCTCTAGTTACAGTGAGGTTCAATCCATCATAGTAAATGAACCTGGAAGTGTCTCACATCTCTTGAAATTCATTAGCCTAGCATCAAAGCTTGTATAAAAATGATAAAAGATATCTAAATGGACGTCAAATTTAACACCACATTGTGGCCTTTGTTGCACATTTTTAAGGACAAGATAATATGTTCATTATCCCGTATAAATCATAAACATGTTTTGTACATAACATGTCATAAATAATGCCTAGCGTCAGCTAGACCATATAGGATAACATAAATAACATAGCATAAATAATGGTTGGCAGCCACTAGCCCTTATAACATAGCATAAATAATGGTTGACAACCGCTATCCCTTATAACATAGCATAAATAATGGCGCCACCACCACTAGCCCTTATAAAAAATAGAAGCATGTTCTATACATAACAAATCATAAATAATGCCTAGTGGATGCTAGCCCATATAATGGATTCCAATATTTTATTTTCTAGATTCCAATATATGGGACTTTGGAGTACATATAATTCCAATATAGGTGATTTTGGATTCCAATATATGTGATTTTGGATTCCAATATATGCGATTTTGGAATCCAATATGTGCGATTTTGGAATCCGATATGTGTGATTTTGGAGTGTAAATAATTCCAATATTTGACATTTTGGAATCCAAAATAGCAATATTGGATTTTATATTGGCTATATTTTTAGTCATTAGGGACTAGAATAAGTCCCAATTTAGTGAAATAAGCATTCAAAGTAAACTGTACATCTTCATCGTGCAACATCCTTGCAAATATATTTAAAAGAGGTCCCGACAACGGACCAAAATGTAGTCTTTTATTTTACCAAATAGCCCAAGGCACACTGACACATCACCCAAGAAAAACTGAGCACTCACCCAAAGTGTGCAAGGGTACCAGTCCCTCTTTTATGGAAGCTTTGTCAAGGAGTTAGCATGATAAGCACATACATAGATATATTCTAGATCCATAATAACAATGCAGTGATAAACCATAAATAGATCTAGATCATAACCATATGTAAGAATAACTTATACAAGAATCAAGATTAGGTTTACCATGCAAGAACTAGTCACATCTATGTCAATAACCAATATCCAACCACAAAGATCCATTGTATTAATTACTATAAAACATAGAATCTGAATACATACATAATGGTGACACCATAAGTCATGCGCGCTCATGAACCAACAACATAACTCTATTACAGAACTGACACACTAACCATGCAAATCAATACATATTTATAGGTAGTGGGGACTTTCCCTTCACTACTCATGCACTCTCCAAAATAGGCTACATGTTAAGAATAACCATGCACCGCTTACAAGATAATTACAAAATCATGCAAGCTCACTAATAATATATTATCTAATAATAATTACAGTTATAATCCTATTAATAGCCCCAAAACTATGCATGTCGCTTGATCTTCCACTCGTCTGAATCAACCTTTGCATGCTTTCCAAGTCTTCTAACAAAACATGCTCCATAATCAACATCTATGTTTAGCGGCATCCGAAAATGGCTAAGTCCTGACTTCATGCTTCCCCATGCACACCTACGTGCCCTATGTCTGCACACCTAATCCTTATGCACCTTCAATACTTAGGTTACGGTTTATCAACCCAACATTTTCTTAGTATAAGGACTTTGTAAAAACATGTTCCTCTATTTGTAATTTATTTATAAATGTCTAATATATCTGATGAACGCCTCCCCTCTTTTGAGTCATTTGAGTGTGTGGATCAAAAGAATAGTTGCGTGCCCATGTGTAAATAAGTCTATTTTTTTTGGTTTGATCATAAATAATGTTGGAATGGTGGCCGATGTTGGGAACTGTACCTAAAAAGAGGGTTGTGTATGGTGTAAGCTATGTCCTATAGAGAAATAAATGTATACGACATAAAAATAATAATATGTGTATATATGTAATAACAACTATGAAAAATGTGTCAATGATGCCATAAATTATAGTAGTAATAACATAGAAACATCATATTAGAAATAAATTGTTTCATAAAACATAGTAATAATAGTATAGAAACAATAGTTTAAAGATAAGTAATCACTAGTATAGAGTGATGTGGAGAGGGTTTGTTTTGAATATGACACCCATGTTTGCAACTCTAAGAACCACAATTCTCATTCTTAGTACAATTAGTTTCTATCTTAATTCTTAGTTCAATATTAGCTTTAACTATTCATGGCACAAAGTATGTTTATACTCCTCCTAAAACTCTCATAGAACTGTTTAACAACCATTCAAAAGAGTCTAAGATCAACCCAATTCTTGAGGTATGTCCAATTTTCCAATTAAACTTGTTTTGAATATATTAGCCTTAGGTTTCAAGTCTATTGGACTTAATCTACACTATAGACACTTACAAGACTGATTAATGGGATTTTCCACCACCCATTAACCTCCTTCATCTATCTTTAGAGGTTTTAAGTCCTATTAATTAATAAAAAGCAATCTTCCTTTATTACTTGCCATGTTGCCATGTTCATAAGGTCTCCACAACTGCCACATGGAAAATGGTAAGGACGTATCTTCGATACTAAAAAAATCACTCTCATTCCTTTGAATTCTTCTTCATGACCATAAGACAAAGTTTCCTTCCAAATTTCAATCGATTTCACTAGTTCGTTTTCAAGAAAACCTATTTTCCCCCTTCGAAACCCTAGTTGTGGTGTTTACTCTATTGTGAAAAACTCACGAGAGGCTTTATTTGATGGTTTTTAGATCTAACTCAATCTATTGCAATTATTAAAGATTATAGAGGTTTATACCAACTTGTAGGAACTCTCCAAATCCCTAAATATTCTTGAACAACTTCACATTCACTTTGTATAAATTGTGTTTGAGGGAAAACTATAACTTCCTTACCAAATTCATGTCTTGGGTCTATTGTGGACTACCTAGAGGTTTTGTTTCAAATTGAGGAGGTTGTATCAAGTTTAAAACACCACAAAAACCTTTGAAAAATAAAATTACCTTTCAAATGTCCAAGCTTTTCTTTCTACAGGTCTAAGAACTCACCGCAACACACCGATCAAGCCACAAGGTTCTTAAACTATTGTTAACAAGTAAACACACTTACCTCACACCAAGATGCTATAAATATTGCATGATTGCATTAAAACACAAGAGTTACCTTCATTCAAAGAATAAATCACTTTGCCTCCCTTACTCGGAATTAACGCATGTAACACAAACTTCACTATATAATTGTCTTAATAAAAACCGTTGTCTCCTGGAGCTTCTTGAAGATTTTCTTGATATTGCCTCAAATTAAAATGATAAAAAAGTTACAATTTTTGTTTTTTCATCTCATACACATTCAGTTTGCCTCAAATTTGGCCATTTATACCCTTCAACTATGCATACTTTTCCAAATTACATTAATTTTGAAGAGCCTTTCTAAGGCTAAACCCAAGTAGCGACCTCTAGATAAAATTTATGACTTTCAAGTCCATAATGGACCCTCACAACATTATTTCATGAAAATTAATCCAAGAAAACACAAGGATTTTTCTAAGAAACAAGCCAAAAGTTCCTACAAATTTGAATTTCACTTTTGGAGGGAAAAATGAAATTTAATTTTGGCAAGACAAGAACTAATCCAATCACACCTAATGAAGAACCAAGCCCTGCAAAACACTCTTAATCCATTCAGAGCCATTTGCAAACTAAATTTGAGAAGAGAAACCAAAATTGTCAAAATGAAGAAGACATTCATGTATCATACTCCACAGGAAAGAACAAAAGAATTTAGGGTCTTCTGTTGAGAAGCTCCTCTAAGGTCTTTCTATGTTGTAGGATGTCCTTTTCAATCATCCATATGGCCTCCTCAAATGGTTTATCCTTCCATTTGATGAGGTATTGATAAAACTATTTTCCTCTCGTCCTTTTGAGTTCCTTCTTATCTAGAATACACTCAATCTCCTCAGTCTTGACCTTTGGAAACTTACGCACCCACTATTCCTCTATTGGATTCCTCCTTGTGGCATCTTGTTTTTCTACTTCAAATTATCTTATTCTCCAAACTCTTTATTCTTTCAACTTATCGAGATAACTATCCTCCACTCTAATACCAATAATTTTGTAGAGAGTTTTGCTTCTAATCTCACAACTAATTTTGTAACCCCAATAACCCCAATTCTCCTTGTTAGTGCAAGTAGTTTCTAGCTTAATTCTTGGTTCAATATTAACTTTAAATATTTAAGGTACAAAGTAGGTTTATACTCCTCCTTATAGTCTCCTAGAAGTGTTTAACAACCATTCAAAAGAGTCTAAGATCAACTCACTTCTGCAAGGTCTCATCCGGTTATCTAATTCAACTTGTCTTGAATATATTAGCCTTGAGTTTCAACTCTGTTAGACTTAATCTACACTATAGATACTTACAAGACTGATTAATGGGATTTTCCGCTACCCATTAACCTCCATCTATGCTAGAGGTTTCAAGTCTTATTAATTAATAAAAATCATACTTTCTTTATTACTTTCTCTGTTCACTAAGGTCTCTACGATTGTCAATGGAAACTCGTAAGGATATATCTTTTGAAAATAAGAGAATCACTCTAATTCCTTGAAGTCTTCTTCATGACCATGCAACAAAATTTCATTCTAAATTTCAATTGATTTCACTTATTTATTTTCGAGAAAACCTATTTACACCAATAGAAAACTTAGTTGCGGGGTTTACTCTACCGTGCAAGCCTAAGAGGGTTTATTTTATGGTTTATTGGCTCTAACTCAATCTCTTTTGGTTATTAAAGCTTCAAGAGGTTTATAATGACTGTAGGAACTCTCCAAATCCCTTAATCTTCTTGAACAAATTTACGATCGTTGTATAGCTCGTGTTTGAAGGGAAACTATAACTTCCTTACCTTGTTCTGTCTGGTCTATTGTGGACTACCTAGAGGTTTTTATTCAAATTAAGGAGGTGTAGAGGTTTTATTAAGCTAAAAACACCAAAAAAACCTTTGAAAAACAAAATTCCCTTTCAAATGACCAAGCTATGCTTTCTACAATTTGAGAACTCTTATTACTGACACATAATCAAACCACAACGTTCTTAAACTATTGTTAATAAGTAAACACACTCACCTCACAACAAGATGCTATAAAGATTGTATGATTGCATTAAAAACAAGAGTTAACTTCATTAAAATAAAAATCACTACCTCCCTTACTAGAATTAACACATGCAACACAAAATTCATTGTATAATTGTCTTCATCAAAAACCGCTTCCAGAGCTCCTTGGAGCTTTTCTTGATATCACCTTAAATTAGAATGATCAAAACAATTACAATTTTTGGTTTTTCATCTCATAAACATTTAGTTTTCCTTGAATTAGGCCATTTAGACCCTTCAACTACAACTATTTTTCCAAATTACATTAATTGTGAAGAGCCTTTCTAAATCTAAACCCAAGTAGTGACCTCTACATAAAATTCATGAATTCCAAGTTCTTAATGGACCATTACAATATTATTTTATGAAAATTGCTCCAAAAACACACATGATTTTTCTAAGAAACAAGAAAAAAGTGCCTACAAATTTGAATTTCACTTTTGGAGGGAATAATAAAATTCGATCTTGGCAATACAAGAACTAAGACAATCACACCTAATGAAGAACTAAGCCCTACAAAACACTCCTAATCCCTCCATACCCATTTGCAACCAAAATTGAGCAGAGAAACCAAAATTGTCAAAATGGAGAAGATGTTCCTGCATCATACTCCATTGGAAAAAGAAAATACTTCAAAGCTTGTTGTTGAGAAGCTATTCCAAGGTCTTTCCATGTTGTACAATGTCCTTTTTATTCATCCATGTGGCCTCCTCAAATGGTTTGTTTTTCCATTTGATGAGGTACTAAAAATATTGTTTTCCTCTAGTCCTTTTGAGTTCCTTCTTATCCATAATGCACTCAATATCCCCAGTCTTGACCTTTGGAAACCTGTTGCACCCACTCTTCCTCTACTAGATTCCCCTGTTGGATTCCTCCTTGGTGGCATCTTGTTTCTCTGCTTCAACTTGTCTTATTCTCCAAAATCCTTATTATTTCAACTTCTTAGATAACTAGCCTCCATTCTGATACCAATAATGTTGCATGGATGGTTTTTTTAATCTCAAACCCAAGTTTACAACTCCAATAACCCCAATTCTCCTTCTTATTGCAAGTAGTTTCTAGCTTAATTATTGGTTCAAGTATTAGATTTAACTATTCAAGGCACAAAGTAGATTTATAATATTCCTTGTATCTCCTATAAGTATTTGAAAATCATTCAAAATAGTCTAAGATGAACCCAATTCTTGAAGGTCTATCTAGTTATCCAATTCAACTTGTCTTAAATCTATTAGCCCCGAGTTTTAACTCTGCTAGACTTAATCTGCACTATATACACTTATAAGACTAATTAATGGGGATTTCCACCACCCATTAACCTCCTTCAACTATGTTATAGGTTTCAAGTCTTATCAATTAATAAAAATCATACTTTCTTATTACTTTCCTATTCAATAAGTTCTTCATGATTGTCAATGGAAACTAGTAAGGATATCTCTTATAAAACTAGCGAGAATCACTCTAATTGCTTTGAAGTCTTCTTCACGACCACAAGACAAACTTTCCTTCCAAATTTCAATATATTACATTAGTTCATTTTCAAGATAACCTATTTTCCCCCTTCAAAACCCTAAGCGTAGGGTTTACTTATCTTGTGTAAACTCGAGAGGGTTTATTTGATGGTTTATTAGATCTAACTAGATATATTTTGTTTCTTAAAGCTTCTAGAGGTTTATACCAACATGTGGGAACTCTCTAAATCCCTAAATATTATTTAACAACTTCACATTAATTGTATAGCTCGTGTTTGAGGGAAAATTGTAACTTCCTTACTCTATTCCTTTCTTGGGTCTATTGTGGACTACCTAGAGGTTTTGATTCAAATTGAGGAGGCCGTAGAGGTTGTATCAAGCTAACAACACCAAAAAAACCTTTGAAAAAATCCCTTTCAAGTGACCAAGATATGATTTCTACAGGTCTAAGAACTCGATTGCAACACACCAATCAAGCCACAAGGTTCTTAAACTATTGTTGACAGTGGCACATTTACCTCACACCAAGATACTATAAATATTGTATAATTGCATTAAAAATCATGAGTTAAATTCATTAAAAGAAAAACTCACTACCTCCTTACTCATAGTTAACACATACAACACAAAATTCATTGTATAACTCTCTTCCTCAAAAACCAGTCTCTCTTAGAGATTCTTGGAGCTTTTCTTGATATTGCCTCGAATTAGAAGGATTAAAAAATTACAATTTTTTTGTTTTTCATCTCATACACATTCAGTTTTCCTTGAATTATGCCATATAAAACCTTCAACTACACATATTTTTCCAAATTACATTAATTTTGAAGAGCCTTTCTAATGCTAAACCTAAGTAGTGACCTCTAGATAAAATTTATGACTTTTAAGTCCTTAATGGACCCTCACAACATTATTTCATGCAAATTTCTCCAATAACACATACAAATTTTGCTAAGAAACAAGAAAAAAGTGCTATAAATTTAAATTTGACTTTTGGACGGAAAAATTAAATTCAAATTTTGGAAAGACAAGAACTAAGCCAATCTCACCTAATGAAGAACTAAACCCTATAAAACACTCATAATACCTCTAGAACCATTTCCAATCCAAAATTAAGCGAGATAAACCAAAATTGTCAAAATGGAGAAGATGTGTTAGTGTGAAATCATACCACCCCCAAATGAGTCGGTAAAATATTCTTTTCTAAATGGCAGATTCATTTGGTGTGATCCGCATAACATTAAGTTGTTCCCCAAAGTGTGGGACTTTGCAGATGGGAAAAAATCTCTAGATTAAAGGCTGGTTCCTATTCCTCTGTTTAGGTGCATGCATGGGAACTTGCAGAGGACCTATTCCTAATCCTAATCTAAGTTTTACCAAGGAGACAAGGATAAAAGGAATACAAGAAATCAAAACTAAGCTATAAGGTGATGCACTCAAGGAATGATGAACATTTGTTTTGCGATAGACACAAACCAACAAAATGCATACAATAACTAGATACAAATAACCATATACGTAATGAAAGACCAAATGAAAGCAAAAGAGACAAGAAAGGATCAAAAATCAATCACAGACGTATTTTATTACTCTGCAGATTGATATAATGCATTACAAATGGCCGTAAGGCGGGAACATATTTTTGATTTAAATGAAAGGTATGAAACTCCATGAGTTCCCTTGCCAGAAGAAAAGGGAGCAGTAAATGCAGAAGAATGCCCAACCCTTTACAATGAGTCTCGACCCTATATTTATAGACTCAATCAAAGAGAAGAAAGAGAGAGAGAGAGAGAAGTGGGAAAATCGGTCGAAGCTCAACCACTTTGCTATTAATGTCTTCTACAAAATCTACCCCCAAATCTTCCTTGATGCATCAATCTCGGTTCGGAACCTTGAAGGAAGAGGAAACACGAGAACAAATTGAATTTGATCTGGTTGTTGAGGCGATAGACCCGCATTAATGGCCCTAAAGACGTTTTCTCCATTTTTATTTACCTAAACTCCTAAACTTAAAATTTCAGATCTCCATGGCATGGGCGAAGTCAAGATCTTTCAACGGTGTTAGATTTGTAATATTTTGAGCTCGAGTCCTAAAGATATGCCCCTTCGAAGTTTGTATCGAGCCGTACTGAAAGGGCAAAGGGCAAAAAACCGATTTGAAAAATGGGCCCCCTTTTTAATATGGGACACGTGGTTGGCTGGCGCATGTCTGAAGGTTGCCTTTCTATTTTGCTCTTGGAATGGCGTGGGGTTAACACGTGGGTTCATCCACCAACGCGCTTAATTTCTTTGTTTCTCGGCTAAGTTATTTTCTCGGTGGGGTCATATTCCTTGACCGGGGACAAGCGACAGTCTGGTGCTTATTTGAGAACCCTCTCTCTATTCATCCCCTGAGTTAGCATCATTTGGACACTTGGCACTCTCCGTCGGCCTGCCATTATGCATTGACTATTCAACCCGACTCTGTCCCCCTCTTTGAGGCCGACGGCGCGTGGAGGCTCTACGCTTGTTTGAGATTCCCGATCAAGATTTTTCCTTTGAAGGAGCATCGGGTTAACACTTGGAAGCCTCCGTGGGTCTTTGGACTTCTCAACTATCTTTACCTTACTTTTTTGGACCCTGGGCTATGTGGCGAACTGGCACTTGTTTGAGCCTCCACATTTGGATTCAACTTTGGAGATGCACCACTCCAACACGTGGCTCTCTTCGCTAGTACTTCTATACTTAACCCTTTTTAAGGCCCACCTGTCCACCTTTTGACCTTTGTTGACCATTTTCTACGTGGAGGGCTGGTGTGAGTTTGAGTCTTCCCCTTTGGCTCCCATCTTGGGTTTACGCCGAAAATTTACACCTTGCACCTTCCTGTCTAGCCGAAGAGTTTACAACGGCCACACAACTTTTGGGGTTTTGGACACATGGAAGCATGGCGCTCGTTTGAGATTCCTGATCAAGATTTTTCCTTTGAAGGAGTGTCATTCTCGAAATGTGGCTCTTTTCGTAACATCCTCCATACTTAGCCAATTTTTGGACTCATTCTGAACTACTTTGAGCCCGAGGACTTTGGATCTTTGTTGTTTCTGCCTTTAATTTCTCTTGGCTTCTTTGACACTTCTCCTCCTCCTCTGACCCTACCGTTCTATTTCTAAGCCTACCTAAAACCTGTGGAATGGATTTAAGGCCGGATCCGCTTGATAGAGTTATCTTCTAGATTTCTCCCATACATGGTTGTTTGACCTTCGTAGGCCCCACCACTTCCATTATAGGGACCCTCGCAATCTTCTTGTAGGTTTTGAACATGATTTATCGAGTTCTTTCAAAATCTGGGTTATTCTGATCCAATATTTTGCTATGGGGAAAAATATGGATAAAAATTTGGTGGCTCACGGGGGTATCTGTATATGAAAAGACCAATTTCCTTATCGTATCTGTTGGGCATGGAGTCAAGAATGATGGTTTGAGTGCTGATTACGCCTCGATTCACGAGCACTTAATCAAGTTACACTCTCAATCTTCATAAGAAAACTTGAAACGATGGTTTATAAGAGTAGAAAATTGAAAAGTTAATATCATAATTGTATAAAGAAAATTCAAATCTTACTCTTTATTCTTGCTCAATACATATCCATTTAAATAGGAGATGTTGTTCCTATATTTAAGGAGATATAATCTCCATAAATATCTCCACACATAACTCCTAAAACAACTCCATGCTATTATACGTGAGATTTTGTTTTCTCACAAAACTAATATTGTTAATGATTTGTTTACTCAACAACTCATAACAATATTTACTCACCCACTCATAATTACATTTACAATAATGTAATTAATTATTACAACACATATTATATTATCCTAGATAATATAATCACTTACATAATATTCTATGTTCACACTACAACATAGATATTCCTAACATTCACCCCCTTAGTGTGAACATGGGGTAAGAGCTCCTGGAAACATCAACCTTGTCGGAGTATTCATTGCTACTGGATCTTGCTATCTGGATCTTGCTGCTAATGATCATCCTTGTCGTATGAACATCTTCATCGACTGATCACCTTCCACCGAAGTACCTTCCACCGAAGTATGGCAGTCAGAGGACCGTACGACAGTCAGAGGACCGTACGTAGATGATTTTCCCCTGTAAGCTGAGTCATGCAGTTTGCTTCTTCCACACCAAATAGACACTCAGGAACTGTTGTTAGTCTATGTGAACACATTAAAATCAAAACATGAAACTAGTTTCACCCCCTTGTGTATAAACACACCACATAACTGAAATAAAATATCACCACATCTGTCTGCGACCCCATCATTGGTGAATGATGAGAGGACACTGATTTTCCTCCTTCCTCCATTGCCTCCTTCCTCCAACAAGAAAAGAGTCTACCATAGGAAATCCTCATCACTAGGACATGAAAGTTCTTCATCAGTTGAGTAGACTTCCCAATCAGTTTCTACTTCAGCTAGAAGGGCTTTCTGATCTATCTTGTCATCAAGAAGATCCTGAGCTCTCTTTTTACAGTTTAGTATTACATGCCCAATCTCATTACAATAAAAGCATTTTATTTTTCCATGTGAAGGAACCTTCTTTGGTTTATGTTTTTCCTTCTTAGATGAGGAGCTGGTTTTTTCCTTCATATAGAGGAGCTCGGTTTGTTTCCTACATATATACTTCTTCATGTTCTTCATGACTGCTTTGTTCTAACAATGTAGAAATCACTCCTTCTAGACTAATAGTAATTTTACTCAAAGTAAATACAATATTTGAGTAACTCTTAGGCATGCTATTAAGAAGAATAGCTTTAGCATCATCATCTTTTACATGTTCTTTAATTCCAGCTAGTTGATTTAGCAAAGAACGAAACTTACTTATATGATCTGCCATTTTTGAGTTCTCTTCCATTTTCAACTCGTACAAGCGTTGCTTCAGTGTAGTCTTTGCCATTTCAGCTTCAGAACCAAACAATTTGTTAAGAGACTCCCAAATTTCTTTTGCAGATTTTGTGAAATCCACATGATGTAGATAGGCTTTTGATAAGCCCAGACCAATGGTACCCAATGCTCTCTGATCTTTTGCATTCCACTTTGCCAATTCATTTCCTCCAGTGGGTGGAGTTGAATTAGACTTCACCACATCCCATAGATCCTTTTCTATTAAATGTAATTGCATCTGTAGTTGCCATGTATGGAAATCTTGTCCTTCAAACTTTTCAATCAGATTTAGTTTCTCCATTATTTTGTACAATACTGATAAAAAAATACAAAATTGAATCAAGTACTTTAAAATTTTATATTGAATACCTTTTAACCTCCAAGCAAGTCAAGAACTTGTATTAACAATTCAACATTATTGAAAATTGGAGAAAACTTTCAGTAGAAGAATTGATGTGCTTAATTTGATAGCTGCATAGTAAAATCTGTATTTCTTCCAAACTACGTTCTGGGTTCTTCTGAAATTTCTTCTGTAGTTTCTTGACCAGCACGTGATTCTGCACACAAAATTATAGAAAAACCCACATCTGGAAACGAAAAATATAATATATTCTTTGAGACGGATCTGATCATGAAAGCACTGAAATTTCTTGCATCAAACCTGCTCTGTTACCAAATGAAAAGTTAATATCATAATTGCATAAAGAAAATTCGAAATCTTACTCTTTATTCTTGCTCAATACATATCCATTTAAATAGGAGATGTTGTTCCTATATTTAAGGAGATATAATCTCCATAAATATCTCCACACATAACTCCTAAAACAACTCCATGCTATTATACGTGAGATTTTGTTTTCTCACAAAACTAATATTGTTAATGATTTGTTTACTCAACAACTCATAACAATATTTACTCACCCACTCATAATTACATTTACAATAATGTAATTAATTATTACAACACATATTATATTATCCTAGATAATATAATCACTTACATAATATTCTATGTTCACACTACAACATAGATATTCCTAACAAAAATTGTTTTTACCTGGGCTTCATCAGTTCTGAATGAGCTATGTAAGAGCAACATAACAGAACCACAACTATATAAAAAAATTTTGAAATCATACATGCTCCAAGTAAAACATGCGAGTGTGCAAAGAAATTAGGAGAAAAGCAACCTAAACTACCACAAGATAATGTGCACAAGCACTTAGAGGAATGAGAAACTAAACTAATATATACAAGGTGAGAACTTCCCTTCTAGAAGCAGTGTTTAAGATAGATTCCATTAATTGGAATCCGAACTCTTCACCATCCAATGTAGACAATTGGAAGGCATTGCTACTTTTACATTTTTGACCATGTAAGGGCCACTCCAATAGCATCAAACTTGGAATGTTTTCTTGGTTTTGCACGATCTCGCATCCCATTTAAAAACCATGTCTCCTTCCCCGGAAGGTCCTTGTTCTTGCCTTCTTGTCAAAGCATCTCTTGATTGTGGCTTGATATTTCTCTCTTTGCTTGAAGTGCATGCTCTCTAGTTTCTTCTAATTGCATCGATTCTGCATACCTGGCCTTTATTGGCTCAAACTCAGACATCTCCAATGTTTCATGAGTTCCAATGCTTTGTAACTCCGGTGATACAGAAACACCGCCTCTTTCCCATAGACGATTTTAAATGGAGAGATTCTTATAGACCTTTTGGGTGTTGTCCTATTAGCCCATAAGTATCATTTGAGTTTCGTATGCCAAGTTCTCTAATTTTCATCTGGAGTTCTTCTAATGATATTCAATAGGTTCTTGTTTGTAGACTCTGCTTGGCCATTACCCTGAGGGTAATAATTTGATGAAGTGCTTAGGTAAATCCCGTTCTTAACAGCCCATCCTATGATTTTGGAACCTATGAATGCCAATGCATTGTCTGATATAATGGTGGCTGGCACTCCAAATCTGGTCACTATCCCTTCATAAAAATCTAGTATACTAGACTCATTAGCTTCTTTGAGTGTCACCGCCTCGGTCCACTTGGTGAAATAGTTTGTCACCGTCAGGATCCATTTGTGGCCTTGGCTCAAATTTGGATTGATGACCCCAATGAAGTCCAATCCCCATTACATGAATGACGGATCTCAAAATTAGATGCAATGGTAGTGCTGCTAGATTTTCCTTGCCTTTGAAGAACACATAGTTCTTGCACTTTTTGATCCACGCATAACAATCACTAAACACTTTGGGCCAATAATAACCCACCTTCATGATCTTAAGCATTGTCACTCATGGAGAAAAATGGCCTCCAACTGCTTCATCATGGAATTCTTGTAATACTCTCTCAACTTGATTTGTCCCAATGCACCTTAACAAAATGCCATTGATGTCCCTTTTGAACAAGACATCGTCAATGAGCACATATGGGATGGCCTGTAGTCTAAAATGTCTCCTCTTTGTTTTATTCATTTCTGGAGGACACAAGCCTATTTGAAGGAAGTGCACCATGTTCTGAGTCCAACAAAGAGTGGGCACATCCTCATTTTCTTCCTCCTAACTATCTGTAGGACCAAAATAGCTTATTTTTCATCACTTGCTTCTTCTTGTTGACTTGAGGCCAGCTGCTCACACAATCCCTTCCCATGGACTAGCTTAGTGACCTTGATCTCAATGTCATACTCCATGACACGAGTGATCCATCCTACACATTTTTCATTTAGATCCTTACTTGAGACGAAAGTCTTTAACTCCCTGCATGGGAGACTAACAGTTGAATTTTATTGTTTGAAACCAAATGCTTAAACTTCTTCAATCCTCTAATCACTGTGCCAAGACCTACTTTTCGATGAAAGAGTATTTCACTTCATAATATTCTAGACCCTGGATGAAGAAAGTAATTGGCTGCTCTGTATCTTCTTTGTTCTGCTATACTAGGATTGTAGAAATCATGTCACTGCCACCAAAGGCATATAGTATAAAATCCTTAGAAAAATATGGATTCATGAGAGTTGGGGCTTGTCATATAGCTTCTTTGATGGCCTCAAAACTTGCTTTTCCTTCAGCTTTCCACATAAATGCCAAATGTTTCTTCAACATCAACGTGATTGACTTGATAAGGGCATCAAAGTTTGGCACAAACATTTAGACAAAGTTAATTTTTCCTAAGAAGCTTTGAAGAGCCTTCTTGTGGCTTAGCAATGGCAATGCTCTTATAGCTTAAACTCTTTCGGGTCAATTACCAAAACTTCCTTTGACACAATGTGGCTTAGAAGCCTGCCCTCATGGGCCAAGAATATGCATTTTGGGGGTTCAATGATACCCCAAATCTCCTACACATTTGGAACACCTTCCTTAGGTGAAAAGATAGTCTGCTTTGCATCTCTGGAGAATACAATAATGTCATCCGGTAGATCAACACTATTTTATTGATCAGCCCTTTGAATGCCATATCCATTGCCCTTTGGAAAGTGGCTCGGCATTAGACAATCCAAATGGAATTTTTCTGTAGGCATAGGTGCCCCATTTGGTGGTGAAAGCCATCTTGAATTGATCATCTTCTTTTACCATGATATGGTTGTACCCTAAGTAGCCATCTAGGAGGGAGAATCTTTCTGATCTAGACACCACTTGCAATATTTTCTCCATTGAGGGGAGTGGGTAGTGGTCCTTGAGGGACACTCTATTTAAGTCATGAAAGTCAACACACAACCTAATCTCTCCATTCTTCTTCCTAACTGGGACCAATTTTGTAACCCAACTTGAGTGTTTGATTGGGAATATGATACTTGCCTCTATCAACTTGTTCAACTCTTTCTTCATTAGAGGCTCAATATGTGGATTGACTGGTCTTTTTCTGATGGGCTTAGCAACTAGATCTAGTTCGATTGTGTGTTGGGCTAACTTCGGATCGAACCCTCTTGAGGTCTTCATAGCTCCAAGAAAATACATCTGGAAACTCTTGGAAAAGTTACATGAATTCGTACCTTTCTTCCTCGGTGGCCACTTTGTAATTTTGAAGCACTTTGCCTTCTCCAACTAGAATTTGACTTTGAATCTTCTACTTTGATCTGTATATTAGAATTTTCTCTTTGAACTTGTTGTCCCCCAAATTCCCTCCATTTTCCAGGTCTAAATTGTAGAATTTTGAGTTGGTGCCCTTAGAATGTGCTTAAAAAGAAGTATTTTGAAATATGGTACTTTCCAAGGACTGGTAGACTCATGAAAACAACTTCATCAGATGGGAAATTTCTTCCCCTTTCCAGAAAGGTAAAGAAATCTTCCTAACTCTTTGTAATTTTCAAGTTATGATTCGGCAGACTTAACTTGACAAATTTTCCCTTTGGCGGAATGGCGGAGTTGCGGAGGTATTCAAGAACGTTGCTCTTTTTGCTCAAAATTCAAGTTGGTGAGTTTTGGCCCGTGAACCCGTGGGAAGAATTAAAACAAAAAAGCTCCTAAGGACCGCAACCAATCACAGGCTGCCACATGTCCAAAGGGGAGTATCGGATCTACAGGAAGATGGAGTTCAAGGTTTTGAACCTTTTTACCGAAAGGTTTAAAAAATGTTAAGGTAAGTTGTTTTCCCACAACTGTAGTCAATCAAACGACGCCATGTGTCCAAGCGGAGCAATGGGTCGGCAGAGAGGAAGACAATTTTTGTGCTTTTTTCCAAAAAGTGAAAATGATGCAACGAGAGCCGCACGCCCGTTTCAATCAACTCGTGCCACGTGTCCATGCTGAATCGGAGCTGCGGGTTGGTGGAGGTAAATGAGATTTTGTGTTTTTGCAAAATAGGTCAAAATGTTTAGAATTACAACGCGACCCCATTTCCAATCACATCCCGCCACGTGTCCAAGTCAAAAATTCAAGGCGGGGCTTCAGGGCAATTTGTTCCAAAGTGCCAAAACACATAAAATCATGAAAATGGAAAGGGGATTTCCCTGTGCCTGCTCCAATATTCTCCTTCCACGTAGACGGTCCAATTTGAATGTTTTAACAACAAATTGATGGTTCATATTGAAACTGACAAATAAAATGAAATGTCTGTGTATTTACGCAAATTGGTTTTCCGTCATGGTTTTTCTTCATGATTGGATGATTTTTAAAGGGCATGAACGATGAAATCTGTTTGCAAACCATTTTTCTCACCTGGAGGAAGTTGTAACCACTTTTGGCAAGCTATTTGATGGGATTTTTGAAGCCATTGTGGGGAATTTCTGAAATGTCGAGATGAAATTTCGGATCGAAAAAACTAATACAAGAGATTCTTTCTCTTTTTCCTCTTTTTCCCTCTCTCCTTCGATTTTTTATGAATCATTCAATCAATAACATGCTAAGAAACTTTGAGTTCTTCAAAGTGCAATTCTGAGAACTTTGTGTCTGTGTGATCGCACCTGAGTAAAAACGTGAATGATTCTTCTCTGTAATTCATTTATCCAATGCAATTAGGGGTTCTCTCTGCAATCTCTTTTCCCCAAAAGTATTTCCTTCTTCTACCTTCTCTTTCCCCTTCATTCTTCCATTCTCTTGTGCTGGTGTTTTTCCTTGGAGAAAATGCATTTTCCATATGTCAGAAGACCACAAATTAATGAAAGCTGTATATTTGTAAATAGTCTTGTTTTTGGCTTTCAATAAGGGAACCTCTCCCATCTAAGAGGAGGGACATGTTTGTCCCCTAATTGTGGTTTCATCTAAAGTGCAAATTTGAAACCCAACACAACTGATCATTGGGATTGAAGATAGACTCCAATGTCACTAAGCCTTTGGGAAGGTTTTTGTATACACAATTTACTACTTGATCTCCATATTGTCGCTCTAATCTGCTTTGATTTCTAGCCGAGAACTCACTTCCTCCTACAAAAATTAATGTTCTGCTAATCATTTTTGAACACCTACTAGCACTTTTTATTATCTGCACTCGACCTCATAACCACATGGATATGTGGCTTTTCTTTGCCCGTCTTGATGTCATCAACCACATCAAAGGTTGCTCCAACTTTGCAAGCCTATCAACGGATTTTTTCTCCTTTGGGGTATGCACGCAATGTTGAAGGCTTCAAAATCCTCAATGAGATCCCATACCCTACTCTTGTAGCTTTTCATCATGTCATTCTTGATAGTATTTTTTCCTTTGACTTGATTGGAAACCAACAAACTGTCACCAAACACTTACAGGTTCTTGATTCCTTGTCTTCTGGCCCAATGCAATCCATGGACCAAATCCTTATATTCTGTAGTGTTATTTGAGTAGGAAAACTAAAATATGAAGGCTGAATAATACTTTATACCTTGGGGGGACACGATCATAGCTCCTCCTTCGGCTCCTTGTCTGCTCCTCGAGCCATCAAAGAACAATTTCCATACTTCATTGTCATCCTTGCATTCTGTCTTGAGGATGTCAGGAAGAGGATGATTCTCCTCATGCAGACAGTAGACTCCTAGTTTAGATTCTTCCATCTCCTTATAGGGATCAAAAGCATGCCTTTTGACCACCCATTCATCAAGAGTCAGGTCTGGGATACACCCTACTTTGGTATCTTCCTCAGAAGTGTTTAGGAGGTCCTCTTGATCAAAAGCTGAACAATTTGCATTGATTGGGCTAGGCACATAAGACTCGATGTGATAATCTGCTATGGGCTCAGATCTAATTGTGGCCTTCGCTCCATACCTTGTTCTAAAGAGCATATGTGCCCAATCAGCAAATAAATATCCTCCAATTTTGACAAGAAGTCCCTAGACAAACATAATGCAAACTGTGCTGGTGTGCAAGTCTATGAGCGATATGTTACTCAAATACAATCATGTTAGAGCGGGCATGCGAGTGAGGCTCAGATCCTTGATGATTCCAACAGTGGTCATTGTTGTCCCATCTAATTGTACTACTCCTTTAGAGATGACTTCATACTAGAGACCCAGTTGATCATCTATTTTTTGGGCATTACAAAACTACTTTCCCCGAATAGATCATGTAATTATGCAACAATTTTTCTCCAATGATTAATGAAACATAAAATGGAGGAGGCTTGATTCTTACCTCATTTTTTCCATGGTTTTTCTTAGGTTGAGTTGTATTGGTAAGAACTTTCTCTTGCTGGCTAGGGGGTGATCTGAGTTTGACCAATTTTGCATGGCAATCTGTAATAGATCTCTCTTTGCCCTAGAATGGCCGTGACTCCCATAGTGAAATATTCACACTTGTCATCTTCATTTTCTTGATGATATTAAATGATCCGTCTTTCTGCTGCCCCTTCCCTAGCATATTTTTCTCTATGCATGGGTTGTTATAACCAAAGTGCCTAAGTAGATTTGGAAGGTGGCTTAGGCCCGACTCGTACATTGGGAGTTGTACTTTGAATGCCAATGCCTTGTGGAGTAATGGAGGGTTGAGGATCGCTTTGAGCTTGGTGAATGTCCTTCTTTAATATTTCTCTTCTTGGACTTTGTATTGGCAGCTATAGTTTGAGAAGGGGTATGATTCATTCCACATAAGTCTTTAGCCTACCAATTGACAAGCATAGTTTCACTTGGGCGTCCCTCTTGCCAAGCTCCTTGCTACTAATTTTCTTATTTGCTAGGTTATTGTGACACACCAACCTTTTGCACCATTAGAGCCTAATTTAGAGCAACATTGAAAAACATCAATTGATTATGTGGTGATTGCGGGGAAACACCAATCATATTCTTGTGCCATGTTATTTTGTCTTTGGAACTAATTCTCTTGATGTTGAAGTTGTGTTTGGATCATATGACTGAAATGTCTAGTAGCACTGAGGTTTCCCTTGGTGTTGACTTCGATTTGACCCGGGGTGGTGGTCTATTTTGGCGATACGGGGTCTAGCCTCGATACTAGGCACTCGGGGCGATATGGCCTAGAACTCGATCTTGCTTTATCTTTTGATGGTTACTAGATCATTTATCGGGTTTTGTAGTTGTTTCATAACTTCTTTAAGCTCTTTTGAGGTGTTAGATGATGAAGTGGAGGATTCACTAAACTTTGACACCCGAGGGTGGGTATAGGAGCTAATTTTGGTTCTGGTTGGTACACGGGTTTCCTAACTTAGGGTATAGAGGCATGGATGGTATAGGGGCAATTTTTCCAGCTGAATCAAACGATTCTCAGCTCTATGGAAAGGCTATATGTTGCGAGATAAGGTTGGTCCCCCATTGATGAATCATCAAAGAAATATCAAAATTTAAAGCTCTAAGGAAGTATAAGAAGGTACCTTCATTAGTGGGCTTTACTATCATTGGTATCTGTCCCAAGTCCATTGAAATATGAGGTTGAAATCCACCGGTTGCTCGTTCGGAGCTCTCTTGATTGTTGTCAGCTACTCTAGCAAGGATAGGTTATCTCCTTTTCTCCAAACTAGTTGTGAAGAGTTGTGCACAGACTGGTCCCAATTTTGAATAGAGCCTACTTCAAGGCTCCTGAACCATTATGAAGCTTTAACTTTGAGTGAAGAGGCTAGCAACTTGACTACAATATCCATCTCATTGATCTCATGGATTGTACAGACATTTGCAATGTCTTGGACGTGGTCACCGGACAAGTCTGGTTTTCTCCAGTGAAATATGGGATGCTCTTTAATGCTGCCACCGGCCCGGGTTTTTGCATTCAAAGCAAGTAGGTTGTTTCAGTGAAGTTGATGTAAGGATTTTTGTTGTGTGCCCTCCCTCGATCGGCCGTAGTACCCTTCTTGATTAAAAGAATGACCTACTAGGAGGAGGTGTTAATAAGGCTCTGTTTAGTGGAGATAGAGACCTTTGGGCTCTTCTTCATCTTCTCCTTCTGTCTGGAGACAAGTGTATGTGTACAAACTGTCCTTCTTCTCTTGTTCTAGACCTTGTTTTTATCCTTCTCATGAACTTGGGAAACTTGGACTCTTTGGAACCGGTGGATTCTTGTCCCTTTTGGATTCACTAGATGTGTAGTTTTTAAAAGCTTCTTAAAAGCTAGAATCACAGCAAGTACACATCAATCTTACTGTAATAAAGATGGAGACTTCTTGGTCCCACTTTGGGTGTGCCAAAACTATTAGTGTGAAATCATAACACCCCTAAATGATCACGTCGAGATCTGCTTTTCTAATGCAAATTTATTTAATGTGATCCGCATAACATTGAGTTGTTCCCAAAGTGTGGGACTTTGTAGATGGGAAAAACTCTCAGTTAAAGGCTCTTTCCTATTCCTCTATTTAGGTGCATGCTTGGAAACTTGCAAAGGGCCTATTCCTAATCCTAATCTAAGTTTTACCAAGGAGACAAGGATAAAAGGAATATAAGAAATCAAAACTAAGCTACAAGGTGATGCATTTGAAGGAATGATGAACATTTGTTTCTTTGATAAACACAAACCAACAAAATGCATACAATAACTAGGCATAGATAACCGGATATGTAATGAAAGACCGGATGAAAGCAAAAAGATAAGAAAGGATCAAAATTGATCACATACGTATTTTATTGCTCTGCAGATTCATAAAATGCATTACAAATGGCGAGAAGACAAGAACGTATTTGTGATTTAAATGGAAGTTCTAAAACTCCACAAGTTCCCTTGCCGGGAAGAAATGGGGGCCTCTGAAACAAAAGAATGTCCAACCCTTTATAATGAGTTCCGACCACTGTATTTATAGACTCAATCAGAGAGAAGAAATAAAGAGAGAGAGAGAGTAGGAAAAGTAGGTCGAAGCTCAACCACTACTATTAATGTATTCTACAAAATATGCCCCCAAATCTTCCTTGACTGCATCAATCTCTGGTTTGGCACCTTGAAGGAAGAGGAAACGATGGAGCAGTTGAATTTGATCTGGTTGTTGAGGAAGATATACCTGCATTAATGCACCAAGACGTTTTCTCCATTTTTCTTTACCTAAGCTCCCTAAACTTAAAGTTTCAGATCTCCATGGCGTAGGTGAAGCCCGATCTTTCCAACGATGTCGGATTTGCAATATTTTGAGCCCTAAGTCAAAAGATATGCCCCTTAAAATTTTGTATCACACCCATACAAAAGGGAGGGAAAACCAATTTGAAAAATGAGCCCCCTTTTTTAATATGGGACATGTGGTTGGTTGGTGCATATCTCGAAGGTGGCCTCTGTATTTTCTCTTGGAATGGCGCGGGGCTAACATGTGGCTTCCTCCACCAGCCCAGCTCAATTTCTTTGTTTCTCGGCTAAGTTCTTTGCTCAGTGGGGTCATATTCCTTGATGTGGACACGTGAGGGTCGACGCTTGTTTGAGAACCATCTCTCTATTCATCCCCGAGTTAGCACTTGTTTGGACACTTGGCACTCTCCGTCGGCCTGCCATTATGCATTGACTATTCAACCCGACTCTGTCCCCCTCTTTGAGGCCCCGGACGTGTGGAGGCTTTGTGCTTGTTTGAGATTCTTGATCAAGATTTTTCCTTTGAAGGAGCATCGAGTTGACACTTGGAAGCCTCCATGGGTCTTTGTACTTCTCAACTATATTTAACTTACTTTTTTGGACCACGCCTCGTGGCGAACCGGTGCTTCTTTGAGCCTCCGCATCTAGATTCAACTTTGGAGATGCGCCACTTCGACACGTGGCTCTCTCTGCTAGTACTTCTATACTTAACCCTTTTTGAGGCCCGCCCTATCCACCTTTTGACCTCTGTTGACCATTTTCTACGTGGAGGGATGGCACGAGTTTGAGTCTTCCCCTTGGGCTCCCATCTTGGATTTGAGCCGTGCCGACACTGACACCTTCCTATCTAGCCGAAGACTTTTCAATGGCCACACAACTTTTGGGGTTCTAGACACGTGGAGGCGTGACGCTCATTTGAGATTCCCGATCAAGATTTTGCCTTTGAAGGAGCATCATTCGACACGTGGATCTTTCTGCAACATCCTCCATACTTAGCTGATTTTTGGACTCATTCCAAACCGCTTTGAGCAGGAATTTGGATCTTTGTTGTTTCGCCTTTAATTTCTCCTAGATTCTTTGACACTACTCCTCCTCCTCGATCCCGATGTTCCATTTCCGAGCCTACCTAAAACATGTGGAATGGATTAGGCCTAGATCTACTCAAAAATATGTCTTCTAGATTTCTCCCATACGGGTTTTGACCTTTGTAGGCCCCGCCACTTCCATTATAGGGACCCTCTGCAACTGCTTGTAGGTTACGAAGGTGATTTCTCGGGTTCTTTCAATGCGGAGTCGTTACGATCCAATATTTTTCCCGAGGGAAAAATATGAATAATAAGATGATCTTGCATCATAGAGACATACAAACATATTCACAATGAGGAATAAATCCACAAATATGGGACACCCATGGTGTCATAAGAAAATTGAGACAATCATGTTGTATAGGGTAAGTGAACATAGAATTTCAATCAAGAAAGGAAATTCTTAACCATAAGCAAATAGGAAAACAACACAATAGTAAAATAAGGTAAATAATACATATAAGTAGTAACAATAATGTATTAAAAAAGTATAAAAAATAATGATAGTAAAAACAAAGATAACAAGATAGGTTATAGTTGCAAAAGACACATGTGTTAGTCTTGTTAGTACAAAAGATTTTATAGACACTATGCATATAATCAAGCATGATGAGGATGTATAAAGTATTGTATTAGAAAAAAATCACTTGTGTAGTGTATGAGATACCCCTAAAGATTAGTGTCAATAAAAGGAACCAATTTGACCTTTGTCATCGTGTGTCATCTTCTAGGTGTCATGCATCACACTCAATATACCTTGTGAACACACGTGTGTAAATAATATATAAAAGGATATGATATTTATAAAACTAACATGATAAACACCATGTATAAATTAACATGATAGTCACTCAAACTATAAACATATTTTAAGTTTTAGATTTTTACAAATTAGTGATTTATTTTATATTGTGTGATTATTTGAATGTTTTTAATTATATTGAAAATACTTATGTATAGGAAATGGGATAGCAAAATAGATACATATTAGATCCTTATAAAGAGGAAAATCACACTTAGAGGGTAAAGGAGGAACGTGCCTTTTAATTTTCATAAGAGATGAAGGATGCTTATGTGTAATCTATGTAGGAACTATAGTATGTGTAATATAAAAATGAAGAGGGATAGACACATTAGAAGTAGTATGGGTAGAAGATTGTGGAATAAGATTTGAATTTGTTTGATAGTGGTTTGAATTTTTTTAAATACACTCATAGTGATTGTATTGGTTTGATATGGTATGTGATGAGTAGGGATAATATCATAAGTACTATAAAACATATTGGAGCTCCGGGAATATGTTCCTCATGCTTTTGAAATGGAATGATACCTTTATTTAATGCAAATAAAACAAATATCGTGGGTGGAAAATAGGTCGGGGATCACACAAGAACACTCCACTAAACCTATGGAAAATTATTGCACCTAGTGCAAGGGAATAATTTGATTGAGAGGTGAGGTAAATGGAGTGAGAAATTTGAGAGAGATGGGTTAATCTTGTAAATAAACACTAGAAGATGTTTACAAGCTTTAACCATAATTTATCCACACAAAATTAGAATAAATAAACTTATATAACAATGGAAAGATACAATGAATCATAAACATAAAATTTAACTAACCCATTCATCAAAGGCTCCAACACTTTCTTGGTAATACAATATTGTCATGTGCATGAAAGCCAAAAACAAAAATATGGAAGAAACATAGAAAAGAAATGGAATAATGATATATTTTTCTTACTTATTAGTAGTGCAATAACTATCTATTCATAGACTCACAATTGAAAACCCTTTAGAATGAGGGATTCATGCAATATATAGATTTATAAAATGACTCTTCATCTAACCCACATTACTTTTCACTTACCTTTACAAATTGTGACCTTTCATGTCCATAGGAAAGAAAGTGAGATCATTTCTCATTAAATAGAGGAGACTCATTACAATGTTTGGGTATAGCTCACATTTAAAATAATAAGACAAAAAGTGAAAATTAAACCCCCTTAATGAAGAAATAAAACGTGAGAGGAGAGAAGAAGGGGGAGGGAAAGAGAGAAGAAGGGGAGATAGCTATTCCGAAGAAGATGCTACATTTTTCAATGAAGATCTACTTCTTTGAAGAATTTTGGGAGAGTGCTCTTAGAAAAGCTCAATTCCTTTGAACTCTTTAGTGAAGTGATTTGCTGCACAGAGCTACTTTCTCTGCATGAGGAATGTGCACAAAGCTTAAATCCTTAAGAAAATTCTCGGAAGTACTGTTAATAAGTTTACATTTCTTGAACCAGACTTGATGCTCCTTTTTAGTGTTGGAAATAACACATCTGATCTGTTCAAGGGATTCCAAGGTGTATTCATTGAAGGAGAAGGGGTCTCCTACCTCTTTTCTAAATAGCTCCTCGAATATCTTCAAAAGATCATTCACCAAAGAAATCTCATTCACTCCGCAAGGTGCTCCAGTTTTGCACTTCCTTTCTTATGTCCTCTTACATCTATGAAGTGAGATCATCACATGAATCAATCTCATCAAGAACACAATTCAAAATCTCATATCAAGTAACCAACATACGAGACTAAATTGGAGACATGTTGTCACCTATGGAGTTGAAAACTTTTTCCCCACCAATACAAGAGAATTGAGGTTTCTCATCTTTGGCACTAGCAAAAACACTTGATCCCAATGTTCTTTTTCTTTCTCAATTTCATCTGTAGTCACTCTTACTTTCACTATTAGGATTTATTATTTATTATGGTAATTATTCATGGTATATTGTTATTGAATAGTTAGTGAGTGATTTGTAATAAATATCATGTTTATATTTTGTGGGTATATAAGTTGTTATTAACAACTTATATTTGTATTTATGGATTTTTATGTAGGTTTAAACAACCTACACATATGGTATATTGTTGTGAGTTGTTTCCTAAATATTAGGAACAATCTGTCCTATAAATTTGGCTTTGATGTTTATGTATTTGATGTAGAGTGATAATATCAGAATATTATTATTCCATAAGTAATATTGTTTTGTGTGTTCATTCTAACCAAATTCAAGATTTGATATCGGGGCATGAGATTGAGAATGTGAGGTCTACGGTCTTGCATCTACATATTTGTTTGTGTTGCTAGATAAAGATTTACAATTTTCTAGGTGCATGATGTCTCGAGTTAATTATGCTTATCCCATGTGCCTCTAATTGATAGTCATATCAGTAATTTCATAAATTTATGGATCTATGTTATCATGTTGTTGTGTGTGTAGTGTCATGTCACACTCTGATCTGAAAGTATTTAGAACGTGTATGTTAATCTGGTGATGAGAAGATCTAAGTCGTACACCCTTAAGGGTTTCGATCATTCCGTTTCGTTCATTCTGTGAAATCTGCGTTACTTGATAGAATGTCTTTCTGCATTACATCGATCCCCTAGCTCATTTGCCTGCAATTCCTACGATCGCATTTCTGTCTGTGTCACTAGACAGAAATAAGTCATTGTTCCTGCCATTTTCATGAACTAAAGATTGTTGTTTATTTCCTTTTCCAAGAATTTGTTTCTATCAATAGACATAAGTGTGTTCTTCTCATTTTGTTGGCTCCTTTTCTTAAGCCAAATTAGATTTATCTTACCTCAACTCAATTATGTAAAGTAAAATTTGACAAAATGGAGGTTGAATGGACCAGATGAGAAGGTTGAGAAGATAGGAGAAGGAACTTATGGTGTTGTATATAAGGCTCGCGATCGAGTGACAAATGAGACCATAATTATCTCATGAAGATTCACCATAACAAGAAGATGAGGGTGTTCCTAGTACTACCATTCGTAAAATATCACTTTGTTTGGAATGTGTAGTATTCTACTAGCATCTACTTCTTTGATATTCATGTAAGTGGAAGATTGTAATTATTCATTTATTTGTTTTAGTTTAATGGTTTGATTTAATTGAAAAATAGTGAGTCAGATAAAGTAAGTGTTATAACTCATATCAATAGTGAGTCGAGTTGGTGAATGAGTCTAGGCATTTAAATAAAAGTTTGCACCTTCAAAAGTGGTAAAAGTCTTATATATCACCATTATTGTGTTTATCGTCAAGTGACATATACAAGAAAAATTGAGTCGCCATTATTATATGTCGTAGTTTGTAGTTTAGTTGCTAATATCAATTATATATATATATATATATAGTAAAATTCATTTTCATTTAAAAAGTAATCTCATTTTATTACTTTTTAAATTTCTAGTCGAGTCCTTTTGTTCGAGTAGAAAGTGTTGTCAAATTTATAAGTTGTCATCAAAATTTGATTCATTGTAAAAGTCCAAAAAAATAAATAAATAAATTCCTCATGGATGTATTTTTGGTGTTACCCGATGTTCGCAAAATAAATGATTTCAAATTGTGGGGGAAGACAAAATAAACCCAATGTAGAAACTTTTGAGCATCCAAGTCAAATTCATCTAAGCTAGCAGCATGTCACTGGAGGTTGGAGGAATAGGATAATGAAGAACAAGCAACATCCTCTCGTCGATCACCAATGACAAGCCCACATATTAAAAGGAACGATAACAAGATCGTATACCAAGCCAAGAACACATATGCTAATCAAACACCATGATCAATAAGATGAAAGAAATTTTCCAGAATAAATTTACATAAAACCTTTGCAAACAAATGAGCAACAATATCATATATTATTATGGAACTCAATGAAATACAATGAGAATGGGCCTTGCTTATATAGGTAAGGAATAACAATCTAAGAACTAGTCAAGGTCATAGATCAAGCCATAAATCATGGAAAGAACTAGTCATCAAAGAACTAGTTAAGTCCATAGATTTATGAGAGAACTAGACATCAAGGATCTAGTCAATACCATAGATCAAGGAAAGAACTATACCTAACAACTAGATAATATCCCCCTAATATCTAATAAATAAAAAGAAATATTCACACACATAAGTGGGTGAGGATAAATACAATAAAGGTAAATAAAGTACCTAGGTGAACATGAGCTAAGGTAAATACCTACTCTAACACCCCCCTCAATTGAAGCTAGGGACCAAAATAGAAGTGGCATGTCCATAGTATGAGTCCCAAAGAACTAGGCTTGATGAGGTACTCATGTACAATATATCCATGAAGAAATCTCAAACCAAAAGAAGGAAAGAATCCTGCTAGAAGGAAAGAGAAAGAAGAAGAAGAAGGAAGAAGATGTTCTCACAAACACCCCCAAGAAAAACTTCCAAAACCCCAAGCATCCATGCAACTCAAGGTAGCGAGGTGATGCAAAAGGCTTCGTAAAGATGTCTGCAACTTCTGCTGTTGAGTGGGAAGTTACTCCAAGCAAAGAACTCCATCCTGAATGTGTTGATGAATGAAGTGGATGTGTATCTCAATATGCTTGGTCTACTGGTGCTCAACTGGGTTGTGAGAAATGTGAATTACACTTTGGTTGTCACACCAAAGTATAGTCAATGAATCCTGTGGGAATCCAAACTCTGTCAATAACTGGCAAAGCCAAAGAATCTCTACTAACTCATTTGTAACTACTACTCTATACTCTACCTCTGAAGATGAAATTGCAATAGCATGTTGATTTTTACATGCCCAAGCAATTGGAGAAGAACCAATATAGAAAAGATAGCCGAAGATGGACGATTGTCATTAATAGAACTTGCCCAATCTGAATTTGTATACCCAACCAACTGAGTAGAACCCCTAGTGTAGTGTAGGCCAAAGTGGGAAGTGCCTTGCAAATAGCACAAAATCCTTTTAGCATCCTGTTAGTGACTACTATGAGGAGAATGTGAAAACTGAGATACAAGCCCTACTGCAAATGAAATATTAGGGCAAGTATGGGTCAAGTACATGAGACTCTTAACCAGCTGCCTATACAACGTAGGATCATTAAGTGGTGTGGTACATGTGGAAGTAAGAGTAACTCTAGACTAAAAAGGAGATGGACTTGGCTTACAATCAGCCATATCAAAGTGCCTAAAAAGATCATGGGTGTACTTTTGTTGACTCAAATGAATCCTTGAATCTATTTGAGAAATCTGCAAACCAAGGAAATAATGCAATAGCCCAAGATCTATCATGTTAAACTATGTAGAAAGATCCCTTTCACTATTCTAAATGTGGGAAGAAGAGCTACCAGTAAGTAATATATCATCAACATATAAGACAAGTATCACAATATCCTCACCAACATGATGGAGATACACTGTATGATTGGAGTGGCAACGAACAAAACCAGTAGATAGAAGAAAAGAATCCATCTTCTCATATCAAGCCTGAGGGGATTGTTTGTGACCGTAGAGAGACCTTCGAAGCCGACAAACAAGAGAAGAATCTGAACAACAAATCCAATCAATTTGCTCTATATATATTTTCTCTTGTAGATCTCCATTTAAGAAGGCACTCTTCACGTCCATCTAGTATACAGGCCACCCCTATGATGCAACAATAACAAGTACAAGGTGTATAAAATCCATCTTGGCAACGGGTGTAAATGTCTCGAGTAATCAATACCTTTAACTTGTGAAAAACTCTTTACAACAAGATGATCCTTATACTTGTCAATGGACCCATCAGCTACATATTTGGTTCGGTATACCCACTTACACCTAACCATCTTTCTTCCTTTAGGAAGAGATACCAAATCCCAAGTATGATTCTTCATCAAAGAATAATACTCAAATTGTCATCACATAATCCTACTCCTGTATCCCATGAGCCTTTGAAAAATACTGTAGATCCTCATAAATTGTCCGACATAAAAGTCCAGAACCCATAGAATATGTGTGATGATACCTAGTGGGTGGAAGATCCTCTATGAAAGGTGATGCCTCAAAAACTGTAGTGCGAGCCCACTTAGGCATAGTGATAACATCAGTGGGAATAGGATTCTCAACGACATCTATAACCTCCTCATCAATCTCCTCAAAGAAAGGATCCTCAAGATGAGATGAAGAAGAAGAAGGAATGGAAGAAGATGAAGAATCATGAGGAGTGAAGCACTCATCAAACTAAACATGTGTTCAAAAATAACATCATGTGTATCAGGATCTAAAAGACGATAAGCTCTCATGTCCTCACAATACCCTACAAAGATCAAGAGTTTACTCTTCTTATCCAAAGCTTTCCTTTTCTTCTTTGGCACAAAGGCCCAAGCATGGCTCCCAAAGACTCGAAAAAATGAGACATCTAGCTTAGTGTTGGACCAAGATTCCTCTGGAGTCAAATGCTCAAGTGCTCTATGTGGTGTGTGATTCTGAATGTAGTTAACACAATTAACTACTTCTGCCCAATAGATAGGAGGTAAATCTCTAGAATGCATCATACAGTTAGCTATTTCCTTCAAATTTATATTCTTCCTTTCTGCTAAGTCATTCTGTTGTGGAGTATGAGGAATAGAATGCTAATGAATAATGCCTTGAGTTGTCAAAAATTCAGAAAACTCATTGCTGAAGTACTCCCCCCATTATCAATACGAAGGTTCTTTATGCTACTAGAAGATTGTTTCTCGACCAAAGCCTTGAAGACTTTGAAGTGTGAAAAACATCACTTTTGTACTTGAGAAAATAAACCCAAGTACACCTTAAGAAATTATCAATAAATGTAAGTGCATACTTAGCTCCATTGAAAGATGGGGTAGGAAAAACCATCAAGTCACTATGCACAAGCTCAAGTGGTGAAGAAGCTCTCTTAGAAAAATTCTTAGGAAAAAGATCTTAGTGTTGTTTCCCTAATGCACAACCATGAAAAACTCCCTCAATATAAGAAACTCTACGAATACCATCTACTACATACCATGAGTGCTCAACTCCTTCAAATATCTGTAATTGAGATGTCCAAATATTTCATGCCAAATCTTACTCTTTGAATCTACATGAGAAACCAATATTATCCCCATAGAAGAAGTGTCATCAAAACCCTCAAAGTGATATAGTCTAGAACTATGATCAAAAATACCCTGAGCAATTAGTGTGAATGAGGCTCCAACAAATTTTGTACTTCTGCTCCATGTGGTGTAAAAGTCACTATTTGTCCTTGACCAGAATGACAAATTTGATATACATAAAGCAAATTTGTAGTGATTTTAGGAACATATAGTGCATCTTGGATACTTCCACCATCAAGTTGTATATCACCTTTTCATTTAACATAAAGAAAGGAAGAATCTCCAACCTCAATTTTTGAAGTAGAACTCAAACCTAGAGAAACAAAAGACTCCTTGGAAGAAGTCATGTGATGAGAAGCAACAAAATCTATAACCCAACTGTCTACAAGTGGTGAATGAGATCTCCCAACAACATTAAGTGCTTTTCATTGCTGATTAGAAGGAGGTGGCATGGAGATAGAAATTTTTGTTTCTTGACTACATCCTCTAAGGCTTCCATTCGCTTATAATACCTATCTTCTTCATGATTACTACCCTCACAAAAATAACATGAATGACTAGAGTTATTCTTGGATTTATAAGACTCCTTGGGTTTTGAGTTGTTTTCTTTGGGTTTAGGAGCATTTTGAGATGGAGAAGGTGTGAATTTGGTTTTACTTGTTTGGTTTTCCCTTGTCCTTAGGATTAGATGTAACTAATATCTTTTGAGATGTGAAAGACTCAAGGTGAGACAATTTGGATTCTTCCCTAGTAAGTCTTTCACAAAATGTTTCTAAGTTAGGCATTTTGAATGTGTCACCTAAGGCATCCATGCTAGAGAAAAAGGTAGAAGCCAAAATTTGGAATGGTCCTCTCAACTTGGATAGAATCAAGTAAACACACTCTTCATCTTTCTTATCTCTTCCACTCCCCTTTAACTGTGTCAACAAATTATTGAACTTGGTAAGATAGTCTATAATTTTTGGAAAATCTTCATGATTAAGAGAGGTGATCTCAATGTCAAGTTACATGGCTCTCATATGATCCACCTTACCAAATAAATCCTCTAATTTATCCAAAATTTTGAAAGGAGAGTCACATTTTTCTAAATGAAACAAAATATTGTCACTTACATAAGTTCCTATCAAACCCATACACTCATCAAATTTGCACTGGTACTGAAATTTCTCATATTCTCTAGTGAACACTGGTTGTTTTAAAGAAGTTAAATCCCATAATCCTTTCCGCTTGATTATTATTTCCATTCTTGGTTTCCATGTGTGGTAATTATGTGTTGTTAATGGCTCAACATGATCTAATGTAGAAGTAGATGCCATCCTAAAAAATTACCAAAAGAAATGCAAGAACCAAGCAATGCAACAAGACCCCCAAGCAATGCAACAAGAGCCCCCAGATTTTGGCACTTTATAATGAGTGCGTGTTACAATATGGAACTTTATAATTATAGTTAAATTCTCAAAATAAATATTTCCAATGGAAAGAGCACGGAAAAATAAGCACTTTTGCAAAAAACGGTACTCAAAACCGAGTTACCAATCAAAAGTTACAAGCTTTTCAATATTATGCTCTACTATTTATTTTAGATGCCACTAAAACAGAATAAAATGTGCTTGCCTTCACCACACAAATAAAATTAAAGGGGCATGGAGTTAAGCACCTACTAGTACAAATCACAAGCTTTAAGCCTCATATGACCATACCATATAACCAGGGCTAAGGATTTCAATGGGTACAATCTCCTACTCGATATCATAAAAGGAATAATAACCAAATCGTACCAAGCAAGAACATAGATGCTAATAAAACGCCATGATCAATAAGATGAAATCAATTCGCCAGAATAACTTTACATAAAATCTTTGCAAACAAATGAGCAGCAATATCATATATTATTATGGAACTCAATGAAATACAATGAGAATGGGCTTTGCTTATATAGGCAAGGAATAAAAACCTAAGAAAAGTCAAGGTCGTAGATCAAGCCATAAATCATGGAAAGAACTAGTCATCAAAGAACTAGTTAAGTCCATAGATTTATGAGAGAACTAGACATCAAGGATCTAGTCAATACCATAGATCAAGGAAAGAATTATACCTAACAACTAGATAATATCCCCATAATATCTAAATAAATAAAAATAAATATCCACACACATAAGTGGGTGAGGATAAATACAATAAAGGTAAATAAAGTACCTAGGTGAACATGAGCTAAGGTAAATACCTACTCTAACACATATCGATTATGGTGGCACATTTTTTTGGTATGAGTACTTGTTCTTTTGTTTTCAGTTGTGTGGTGTGGATTTCACATTTTTAGTGTGGTGTGAAAAATAAGAACAAATGTGGTATCTTCATGTTCTCATGTGTATGTAAGTATTCCTACATAATTTTCCAATATAATATCATTAAGAACAAATAGAATAGTAAAAAGAAACATCATGTTTCTTGAAGAGGTTGAATAATCAGATGTGTTCCTGTTCATACCTAGGTTTGTGGTAAACCTTTATAAAACCATTGAAGGTTGTATAGATGGTTCCTACTTGAGTTCCCACACTGAGTAGGTCATATGTGTTCCCTACAATGATTGGTTGATAAGCACGATGGTTCTTGTACGTGTTCCCACACTAGTTTGGTCATATGTGTTCTTGGTAGTGCTTGGTTGATAAGAAGTTGATTTTTTCCTTCTTCTACCTTCAGTTTGAGTGTTGTATGAAGATCATGAGCAAGCATGGGCAACAAGTTGCAGAGGAAGTGTGAAATTTCTTTTTCTAACATGTAAACACTAAGGGGGGAATGTTAGGATTTAGTATTTACTATGGTAATTATTCATGGTAGATAGTTATTGAATAGTTAGTGAGTGATTTGTAATAACAAATCACATATATATTTTGTGGGTATATAAGTTGTTATTAACAACTTATATTTGTATTTACATATTGTTATGTAGGTTTAAACAACCTACATATATGGTATATTGTTGTGAGTTGTTTCCTAAATATTAGGAACAACCTCACCTATAAATTTGGCTTTGTATCTTTATGTATTTGATGTAGAGTAATAATATAGAAGATTATTATTTCATTAATAATATTGTTTTGTGTGTTCATTCCGAATCAAATTCAATATTCGCAATAGTGTAAAGCATGAACTCAAATAGTGAAAGAATCTCTGGAAACAAGGTTTTACCTTTCTCAAGGATTTTATCTAGTCACTTGTAATTTGATCTCCCTTGCATCGTGTAGCCTTGTGCCTTCTTGATCGACTCTAGATCAAAGCTATTGATCGAAGTGTATTTCTCATCTCAAAGAGATAGGATGACAATAGGATCCATGAATGATTGAATATATGAAGTGAAATTTCTCACGTGTTCTTCCAACTATTCAATATTATCCTTTTATTCCTTGTTTCTCACAAGAAGGCGAGCAAAATATTCTTGGAAAATGATAATCTCCTTTACTAGTTGATGGTCCTAAGGAATTTCCATCATCTTATATTCTGATGGAGTCATATCCCCAATAGGATTTACTACCTTCACTTGAGAAACTTCTAAATATTGATTTCTGAAGCACCATTGAAGAAACAAGAAGTCATATGGGATTTCTTATCTTCACTTTTATTTCACCATCCTTTAAATAGTTTGAAATTATGGCACCAATACCTATTTTACTGTATGAGAATCACCTCCAATCTGATCTTGGATCCATAAAAACACATCTATTGTTGTGGGTTTGACACTATACATGATTTTAGTCTTAGGATCGGTGTGATGAGTTATCTCATGCATTTGGTGAGTCGACTTCGTAATGAAGAAAGGATGTTTGGAGACTAATATGGAATTGGAGGATGAGAAGGATCAATCTCTCCTTGCTCTAGATCTTTTGTAAGGTCTTGAATGAATTTTGATTTCTTATGTAAGTTCATGTAGTCGAATCTTCAACATCAATTGTTTTCCTCTTTGCATGATCTCTTAAGTGAGTATAGTTTATAGTCCTCTCGGATGCCTTCATAAATGAGAGATGAGATACTTACCTTATGAGAGTATGAATACCACCTGATTCAATAAGCACAACCCTATTTTTATTGAACCACTCCTTAGATCTTTCATTAACTATCACAATTCTTTCATTGATATCACCATATTCATGAACTCTCCATAAGACATATAGGAGAGGCGAAGCCTTCACTACTTGGTATTAAGGATCATACAACTTAGTTCCATCATCTTCCACCCCGTCCATGAACCAATAAACTTTGAATATCCTCATTTTTCCAATCATCATCCTCACGCAATCTCTTTTTCTTATCTACAAATCATTCAAATAGTTGATCTAATAATATTCAATTAGGATATGTGGTGCAACTCGGGAAGATGAAAGATTTCAAGATTGCTTCGGATATCAAAATATACCTTGTGTGTGTATGAATATAGGCTCAAAATGGAAATGAATAATTAATATTTGAGGCATAAAAAAACTTTTTAAAGAGTAGATACCAAGAGAAATAAGGAAAGACACACCTTTCTTCATGAATTTCCTGAACTTGTTATTGATATGATAAAGCTACGATATAGCTTGAACATCACTATATTATCACTGAGATATCTCAAGATATTGCGAGGAGTGAGGTAAAATGCATAATTTATTATATAATATAATGTGGATAATTGAGTGAAGTAGGACCCATACTTTTCAATCAATGTTGCGGCTTGTGAAGACAATCTCAACTCTAGGTGGCCTTTAAGCAATCAGATGACGAACATGGTGAATGCATCATTCACCTTAACAAAGTGGTGGTTTATTTCTTTGAGAGTGAGTTGAGGATATATTTCATGATTTGGTTCTCTCTATGAAAAATTCTGAGCAATATTAAATCCTTTGAATGGTCTTGTGCTCGCGAGGGCATACACCAGATATGATGTCATTGTGAACTTCTTGGTGACCTACAGCTGGAGCAACTAACGGTGGATGTTATCACTTATGATTTTTCCCTAATTAATCATCTTATTTCCTTCATTGATGATGAGGATGAATTGTGCCATATAATTTTTATTTCTTCTTTCATTATCATGCTTAACAAAATGGCTACATCTGAATAGCCCCCAAGAAAATTACTCCTTGACAAGGTTTTTGGCATACGAGAGGTTTTCCTACCTTGTCTCAACCATGATCCCAGTGAAAGGCCATGGAGATAAGATTCATTATTTTATGAGTCACTAGATGCAAACTCCTTCATGATTATGACCATGTTGTTTCCATTTGGAATTCGCATACATTGTGAGATGCCTTTCAGGGTGAGCATTGCAAGTATGGGATTATCATTTTCCCTCAAAATCCTAGATTTTGGATCATAATGTTGAGAAAATATTAGCACTAATTTTGTAATATGTACTGACAAATTATGTCCTCCATCTTCAAAAAATCCTCTTGTGAAGATCTTTTCCTCAACAGGTTCTCTTAGTCCTCTGAGCATTCTACTTTTCAAGTCCTCTAGATCCATGTGAGTGACATCACTTTCACCCACACCTGAGTACTCCATGGCCGGTGTTTAAATAGGTTGTAGAAAAATAATTTTAACTTCATGATTCTAAAAATTAGCAAGATGATTGAAAATGAAACCAATAACAAATTTCTGCACTAGAATCCAAAACTTTCTATTTTTGGCAGGTAGGGTTTAGGAGCATTATTTTGGGAATTTTTGACTTTTTCTCAATTGTTTTCTTATGAATCTCCTATCTCACTTATAATACATCCATTGACGTTGTTTTATTGTTTTTAGAAAGTTTTTTATTTTTATTAAGCTACTTTTTGGGAAAATTACATATTTTTCTAGTTTGTTATTTTCCGTTGTTTTTAAATAGTGTAAGTGGTTACTATTTTTAGTATACGAGATGCATTAATCACTTTATACTTTTATAATTTTACTTAATAGTGTTCTTTTGCAATAAAAATTCCCTCATCATATTTGGCTCTACACTAGGATCTTGCGCTCTAATTTTCACAATGATCCTTCGGATGGAACTCTTACAAACCTGAAAAAACAACTTTTGGGATGAGGGTTTCATATTTACTGATTGTTAAAAATTTAGGGCATCATAAGGTTTGCATCAATGATCTTCTCAAATGTGATGCCCCAAACTGAAAATGTATTATGTCCATAAGGTGAAGAAGGAGAGAGATAACTACAAATCCAAGAGGGTAGAAATAAGCCACATTCAACTCTGTAATGTTGTCAAACTTTGATTCTCTACATAGATGACATAAAGGATGGAAATTATAAAAAAGATAGCTCACATGCAATATACCATAATAGAAATAGGAAGGAAAGAACACAATAACACAAGTTAAAGAGCAGAAGGAGAGCCACAATAACAAGATATCATTGATTAGAATATGCACAATCTATTACAATAATGGTGAAGGCACTAAGTTCATTACAAAAAGTCTACAACTCGAATAATTGACCACAAAAAATGGTAACCTTGAATTTAGGAAAGGATGTTTTTAATGAAATTTGAGTTACATTTTATAGAAAATGAAGAGGGGAGAGAGGAAATTGGAAACTAAGGATACCATCCACTTCTTCAATCACCAAGGACCAATTAGCATTCAAGTGTGCAGGCCCAACATGTGCACAAGAGAATTTTGTAGAGTCCATATTTTAAAATGGCCACGAGTATTTTTTCATGTTTTCAACCCAAATATACACTATCATGACACAAAACTATTTTTTTAGCATGTAGTAATCCTCAATACCTTTTCAATGTTAGCAATTTTGTCTTATTTGGTGACCTGTATTAAAATCTTATAACATTTAAAGATCTCCATGTCATTATACATAGTTTATGGCCATGGGGCCATCAAATTTAACCCCTAGGTTACCCCTACTAATGTATCAACCATTCATCAGGTCTTAGAGTCTCCATCTTTGTCTCGCGGCATCCCTTTCCTTTACACGACATTCTCATGCATATTTTCCTTTGTGGTGAGGTTTTTGTCTCTTTACTCTGCAGAATTTTCAAGTGTTGTGTAGAATTTTAGTGTTCTGCAAATTTTTAGGATTACATGGAATTTTAGGGTACCATGAGTTTTTAAACTTTCATGGAATTTGAGGCTGCCACATAATTTTATTCTTTCGCAAATTTTGAGGAGGCTGCAAAATTTTAGTGTTATGCGAGAATTTGAGAAGGTTATGGATTTTAAGGTTTCGTGGAAAAGTAGGGATACACATAATTGAAGGTCAAATATTTCAATTTTCCACAAAATTTGAGGAGGCCACCTATTTCAAGGATTCCACAAAAATTATGGATCCATAGTATCTGAGGATCTTTGGAGATTTTAAGGCTTCCACGAAATTTGAGGAGGCCGTAGAATTTTAGTGTTCCACATATTTTGAGGAGGCTGCTAATTTCAAATCTTTTACAAAATTTTAGGAGGTTGTAGATTAGTATGGATCCATAAAAATAGATATATATGGATTTTATGGCTTGTGCGGCTCCCTTTCCTTACTAAGTTATCCAAATAAGCATGACTACTTATTGTGCGACATTTTGACAACTTCGGGGACATCTTCCTATTAGATGTAAGAAATGGAATCCTTTTGCATCCTTTGTGTATGAAGTCAACATATAACTTGAAATATTATATTAAAATATCTGAAAAATCACCTAGCTTGTCTATTTTTTGAGCATGTCTGGTATGAAGAATTTACCAAAAATCCCTTCCTATAACCTAATTGTAAACTACACCTTATATCTACAACAAACACCTCTATTTCCATGCTTGACACTTCATGTTTGTTTGTCAAAATCATCTTATCATGGCCCATAAACCCAATAGGAACTAAAAACTACCAACAACTTGTGAAACACAACACTTATTCAAGGAAGATCACTAAAAACAATTGAGGAACACATCTCGATCGGTGATAAAAAAGAAAGAATAAAAAAGGGATCCCCAACAATAAAACATAAAAACTAGAGAACATCTAAACCTACTATGTATAAGGTGAAATCAAACCCTCTCAATAAGAGGGTATAAGATAAATCTCATTAATTGTGATTTGAAGTACTTCCCCATTGATATTTGACAATTCAAATACGTTATCTTTCTTACAAGATGTGATTATGTGTGTTCCACTCAAGGTAGTGCATCAAACTTGGAGATTCTTCCTAGTTTTCTCTCTGTCTTCATCCCACTTCAAAACAAGATCTCCTTATTTGAAGGTCTCTTGACTAGCTTTACTATCAAACTACTTCTCGGTCATATTTTGGTGTTGTTTCAACTTGTTCATGGATGACTACCTCAACTCTTCTAACTCAGCCAAATCCATCATCCTAACTGATCTCTCATCTTCACCTTCTAATTCCAATTGATGGGATAGTTCTAATGAAGTCAATTGAAGAGATAATGAAATCCTAGCCACTCTAGCATACACAAGGATAAAGGGTGAATTTCCTATTACTCTTTTGGCATGATCTTGTTATCATAAAGAGCATTCCTAAATTTTGTGTGGCACTATATCGATTCATTTCTATTGTCCTTTCCACGATTCTAATCAAATTATTTTTGGCAAAATCAATTGGGCCATAACCTTGAGGGTAAAATTTATAAGAATTATTGAGATAAATATCACATTTTATAGCCCAATTAGAGATATTAAACAGCATAAAAAAATTTAGAATTATTAGATATTATGGTATGAGTGAATCCAAACCTAGTCACAATTTCCACCAAGAAGTCTAAAATGGATGTCTCAGTAGCTTATTTGAGTGAAACAACCTTAATCCGCCTAATAAAGTAGTCGGTGGTATTCAAAAACTATTTATGACCAACACTAGACATTGGATTGATCATGCCAATGATTTCAAGACCCTATTAGGAGAAGGAATGGTCTACTTAAATTGGGTGAAGTGGAAAGGTAGCCAACCTCTTATTACCAACAAAAAAGGTACATTCCTTGCATTTTATAACCCACATATGAACATCACTGAATAGTGTGGTCCAAAAATATCCATCCCTCATGATCTTATCGAATTGTTCTACAAGGATCAATAAATAACCTCGTGCACATCAAAGAGGGTTGCACTTCCAATGGTGATGTGAACACTCCACATAATTAGCAAGAACTCAAATCATAAAGGAAAATCAAGTATGAAAGAAACATGGTATAACATTCTCATAGATAAAAAAATAAGAGGTATATATAGGAGTGTTGTGTAACTCATGTGCATGACACATGAACACATGAAACCCTACTAACCCTAATTAAGAGAGTGACTAAGCTGCATGAGATGGAGAAGACATTGGGTGACAAAGAGAAAAGTATTATACATCAACACCCCCTTCATCAAAGTTGAGGTAGAGGTCATGGAAATTCAGAACAAAAAGAGAACTCCCCTATACAACTAAGAAAAATGTGTCAATGGGGACTAAAAACTAAAGGTTTGATAAAGTACCCATGCATAAACAACAATCTCTATGGAAAATAATAAGAGGAGAAAAAATGGGTCTCGAAACTAGGCTGATAAGGTACCCATGTACAATAAGGATCTCAAGTAATGAAGGAAAAATGGAAAAACATCCACTTACAAGAGATAAAGGACTCCCCTTAAACAACCTAAGAAATAGGTGTCATATGTGTCCTAATAACGGAGGCCTAATAAGGTACCTATGTACAAATTACAATCTTTCTATAAGAAGAAGATGAGGAGAAGAAGATAACTATCCAACTAATCTAGAAGATGATTTCCAATGAACTCTCATGAAATATGAAGGACCTAAAATTATGTAATGAGTGGTGGAGGGAGAAGGAACATGAAGTGTCTCTAAATATGGATCAATATGTAAAGGATCAAATATTAAGAGAGGAAGAGAAAACACTGTTAAGCTTGAAGAGGTGAGATTTCACAAACGTAGATACATCATCAAGGGGTTGAGCTATCATGGAAGAGAATCTATAAGAGGAGAGGAAGAAAAGAAATCTCAAAGTAGATGTATAGAAGTATTCCTGGACCTTACACTAAGGAGAGAGTACAAGTAAGGATACTTGGCTTCAACAAAGGGTTCGGTAAAGAATTCTACGGTTGGATATGAATTACTGCGAACTCTGTAAAGTCTCTAAGAAGAGTTTCAATGATATGGTCTTCCGCATGTAGATTGAAGAAGACCCATTTGCATCAAACAATTTGTCTTCCCTTTGGAAGAACATAAATGATGTCTTGAAGGTCCGAACACTCCAAAAAGGAACACGAAGGTAGAACTTTGAAGTTGGTACACAAGCTGAAGCGCGTCATCAATATGGAAAGAAGGTTCTTAAGAACAAAAGGTAATGCCACTAAAGTAGAACTATCATAGTATGAGTATGGAACATTAGTCGAAAGAATACCGTTATAAATTGAAGGCACAAAATCCTCCACGGTGGTAGAATGGTGATCCACAAGAAGAGCTGGATCAATAATGATCTCCAAAATAGTAGAAGTGAAAAATATCCCAAAATGGGCACTCCTTACAAGTGAGATGAAGGACTCCTTTGAAGTGCAAATGTGTGAAGGCCATGTAAAAGGAAAACTAACTCCTTGTATTGCAACACAAGTAGGCTATGTGAAGAGATATCTAAGATCTTGCAGATACTCATCCTAAAAAGTTTTATTGAAAAATAGAAGAACAATGTCTGACATGTATGAATCATCAACACAAGAAGTAGGAGGAGTAAAGGGTGCAATGAAAGTATGAGGCTAGGAACATGACTTCTTGGTGTCCAATGGATAAAGAGGGGTTCAACATTCTTTAAAGGGTGACCGAGAGAGGGAGGTGATGTATCCTCATCAATACTCTCATCATTAGAACTAGAAGAACAAACCTCATCATCAGAAATATGAACAAAAAAATATGTGTCAACTAAACTATCATCACATGAAGTAGGTGTGGAAACAGATGTATCAGAAGGAGTAGCAACAAATCTCTCGAAGAGTCTCCGAATAAGGATTGAAAAATGTTCCAAACTATGTAAGGACACTCCATGTGCATCACATGATGGTGAAGAGGCATGGAAATGTGCATCAAAAAATGACCAAGAACCATGTCACAAGTGTTAAGCCAATCATTGAGCTGATATGAATCACTTTGGGGATAGGTACTTTTCCATATAAGTATGGATAGAGATCTTGTTGAATGAGAAAATATTCCATGCTCGAATGCCACAATGCATAATTATCCCTACCAAGTAGAATTGGAGGAGGCTGAAGATGTTGCATGGTGATGTTGGTGTTCTCAAGCATATCATCTAAGTCTAAGTCAAAGAAATCAATGTCCTATTGTGGAGGATTGTATGAAGCTTGTGAAGAAGTGACACTGAAATCAGCGAAGCAACAGGTGATGGAAGGATCTCTAGGCTAGAATCAAAGGAATCTGTAGATGCTCATGAAGGAGAAAACCGAAAATCTGAAGCAACATGTGAGGTGGGTGAAAATTCAACCAAGAGTCTTGTGGAGAAGAGTTGCAGGAAACTCCGACGAGAGAAATATGTATGTGTGACCCTTCGTAAGAAATATTATTGGTAAAATAACTCCTCTGTGGATATAATATCATCGGAAGATCCATAACTAGATGAAGGAGGATCAAAATATCCATGTAGGTCCTAAATGAAATTCTAGATTTTGTGTGCGAATCATCGATGAACTTTACTTGATGTTGAAGGTTCTCAGGTATAGTATGAAAAATAAGTCCATAGGTCATTTCATTCTTATTCACCCAATCATTATGTTGAATATGGTTAATGGGTTCAAGTGCAATCCCAAGAAGATGGGGTAACAAGTCATGCATAACATAATGATCAAGTATCCCATTCTTCCATTCCAGGTAGTTTTTAAAATCTAGTTAGACCATGAAACGATGAAATTCAAATTCGATGACAAGATAAGCCTTCAAGGAACACTATTTTAACCCCTATTTATGACACTTAATAAACATACGTAGGTTATAATCAAGTGCATTCATGTAGTGTGAAATATTCGGTCACTCACCTTGCAATTTGCATAATAACGTGTAAGTGGAGTCTATTAATTTTTTGACACACAAACTGAAATGACACGGTAATAAGGAAAATAAAATAAAAAATGAGAAGATAAAAAATCTAGGGTAAAAATAACCACAACCACCCCGAGAACAATATTATCACCCCCTGATTTCAACACTTTATATTTTAGTGCATTGGATACAATCTGGTGAAAATGTGCATCGTGAAATATTTGGTCACTCACCTCACAATCAATGTAATAACATGCAAGAGTGGAGACACAATCAAGTTTCATTGATCGCTGCAATTTGGAAAAACAAGCACAATAAGCTAAAAAATAAGAGAAGCGGTTAAAGCAAGTCATATTGTGAGAAAAAATGTATCACGTCGCCCAACAAAAACCCCCTTGCTACAAGAATGTGGGGGGTACTCACAAGTCCGCATTTAATAATAAGGGATATTAAAATGTAAAAATGAACTCAAGATGAGTACCAGGACTTGTAAGACACCGAAAATCCTCACGGAAGGAAAAAAATCTAAGAATGGTGCTACTGAACTCCAACAAAAGTTAGTAGTAAAAATTGCCAATAATGCTATAAAACAATAATATTATCTACTAATGGAATTAAAAGATCTCTAAAATTTAATTAGATGCCTATTTAAATATTATTAAATTCCTTAATTAAATTAACTTACCCAACTTAAAATAAAATAGATCCTAACTTTAAAAAGCCAAGACTTAATATTAGATTAAACCTTACCTTATGTTTCACCACAAATGTATGATTAAGAAACATATAAGGGTAAAGGGAAAGGAAAAACCTACTGTGATAGTCGAAGAAGGTGTGCGTGTGTTATAGAAGAATCAAGCCAATTGTAGAGAAATCTTTTTTTTCTTGGAAGGACTACCTGAAATAGAACACAAGACCACAAGAGAGATTTAAATAGTATATGGCAATGGACTTCCTAGCGTGTGCTAGATCTAGGAAGTGTGATACTTCCTAAAGAGGTTTTCAATCCACTTTGTTTTTAACAATTTAGTGCAAGAAATAACGTAAACAAATGAATCCTACTTTGTATTTAATATGATTTAGGCATATCATATAAAATACAATAAGCAAATATAATCTAACAGGCAAGTTATGATTTGATTGGGAGGGTTGGTAGGTTGGTTTGGGTTTACAGGTCTAACAGAGGCTATAAATGAGGTCTGGGAAAGATTTGATGAGGTTATGGGTTGTGGGGAAAGAGTTATTAGCTCGTTGGTCTAGAGGAAATTACAGTCATAGAGACCGGTATCGGTTAGGGGACCGATGCCGGCTACTTAATAAATGACCGACGCCGGTTGGGTGATCGGTGTCGGTAGGGGCAATTGAGTAAAAATGTTAAAAATGGGTTGATGAGAGATCTCTGTGATTGCATAGAGAGTTGGGAAGTCTTGGGTGAGGTCATGGGATTTTGGTGTCTACACCTTATGAAAAATCCCCACCATTTTAAATAACACTGTGACCCCCTTAAACAAAAACACTTCCCACTTTGATTAGAACCTTACCTACAAAAATAACACATCGCTTCAAAAACCAAATAAACTATGTTATGTTTAAAAATGAAGGTCGGCGGGAAATAATAAGGTGCCTAGTTAATGACTTGATGAGGTGAGAAGAGGTGGATCCACGTAGATCTTGTGGAGTGAGATGAGGAGGGCTCGATGGCAAGCCATCTCGACTAGGTTGGCATGGTCTTTCAACTTGGAGATTGAGATGTGGAGGGTGACAACGAGTCAGCCAAACTCGAGAAGCGGCTCGGTTAATGCAATGCAGGGGATCGAGGAAGACTCGAGACAGGGGAAGGAAATTCAACCCATGAGATAAATTCTCAACGTAATGGAAAATTAACAAGGCTTGCACACAATGAATGGGGTGGTTGAGAACTATAAGCAATACACGGGTCAAGCGATGAATGCAAGGCGGGCGAACCACTCGAGATGGCTTGGCGGGAAATGGACGGGAATGGTGAGACGAGGCTACAAATATAATAGCTAACCAAGTTAAATAAGTGCATAATGCGTCGACATGGTCAAACGCAAGCATATAAAATGACCCATTAGAAGTGAGACAGAGGCCGAGATGGCTTGCCGATTCAAGAAAAGCGTAGGAAAAGAAAAAGACTTGGCATGAAACAAAAATCTATTCAACTAAGGAAAGAAACTTCGAATTTGACACAAATCAACATGATTCACACACAACCACATCCAAATCAAGCAAAGACGCAACGTGTAGACAGTGTAATTCAAAACTCAATTACATTGTAAAATGATGCAACTTGAGAGAAACCAGCCAAGGACATCAAAAATTGGCTTGAACTCCTAAGACTCATAAATACCTCAACCCAACAACAAATGCAAAAACAAACCAACTTTAAATAGGAGCTCACCAAGCTCTACATGAGCTAGGTCGAGCTGAATGGGAGGTAATGACACCACATGGAAAAAAATTAAGAAATGCAAACTACGCAAAGGATGCCAAAATAGCTCCAGAGACAATTTTTTTAAATCACTTTTAATTAAAAATTAATTGATAAAACTAGAAATGCAAAACCTACCTCTATATTTAGTTGTCCCTCCAAACTTAGTTGCAGCTAGCTAGATTTGGCTAAGAAACACCTAAAACCTACACATGCACAACCATAAAACCAACACAAACTCCAAAAATGAGATTGTTAAACATGTTAACAAGATTCCAAAAATGAATGAAAACTTGCACGAGAAGCACGAAAACCAAAAATGAAGTAATCAACAACTAGAATAATCGAGTGCATGTTTACCAAACAATAGCTCTGATACCATATCATATTGTTCTACAACGGAACCCGTGCACATTAAATAGGGTAGCACTTCGATGGTGACATGAACGCTCCATGTAATCAACAAGAACTCGAATCACAAAGGAAAATAAAGTATGAAATAAATAGGTTCTAGCATTCTCATTGATAAAAATAAGAGGTACATATAGGAGTGTCATGTAACTTCCGTGCATGACACATGGACACAAAAACCCTAACTAACCCTAATGACCTATGATCTCACTAAGTGAGATGACTAACCACATGAGGTGGACAAGATGCTGAGTGATGATAAGACCGAGTCATATATACCAACAAATATTCATGGTTATTTCTCTCAAAGAAAATTGACTATTAGTCGAGGCCTTCATGGAATTCACCGAGAATTCTCTCAATCTGATCCCTACCAATGCATCTCAAGAAAAATCCCTCCAAGATTTTCCTAATGATAACATCATCTACTAAAACATAAGGAATGGATTGTATAATAAATTTTCTCCTCTTTATTTTATCCAAAGAGGAGGATATTCACCAAGATAGCTAAGAACCATGTCATATCATCCAAAAGTTATTACCATTAGGTATATTTTTTGTTAATTGTTCTTCCTCTTCCTCCAAGACGTAAGAATCTTATTTTCCTGGCTAACCTCAATAACTAGTTACTCATACAAATATTTTCCTCTAATCATCTTGGTAGCCCTAATAGTTACATCATATTTAATTCTCCTAGTTGCCCATCCATATTTTTGTCACTAATTTTTGCCCCATTATGAGATATCTCATGTTAGGATGAGAAACTAACACCTTGATATGATTATTAGTGAGCATATGCTTGAATTTTTCAGATCCATCGTGACTATAAATGCCAACTTCTTTATATGGTTGTACCTTAACTCATAATCCTTCAGCATTTGACTAAAAAGACAATTAGTTGCTCCAATCCTTCATCATTTTGTTGAGTTAGAATGGCTGCCACACTACTCTCAGCCCCATAAACATAGAATATAAACAATATGTCATAATTTGGGTTAATGAGGGTGGGAGCATGAGTTATTTCCTCCTTGATCTTATTGAAACTATCATTTCCTTCATTGGTCCACTTGAAAGGAGCATTCTTCTTAAGCATCAAGGTAATATGCTTGACTAGTCTGTATAATTATGAATGCATTTCCTAACAAAATTAATATTTCCAATAAAATAGTGTTTTACCTTCTTATGAGCTAGCAAAAAGAGAGCAAGGATGGATGGAATTTTATCTAAGTTAATAGTTATACCTTATTGTAAAACCACATGACCTAAAATTTTCCCTTATGCTATAACAAATATACATTTCCTTGGGTTGAGTGACACACCAAACTTTGTGCACATTGCAAACACTTAAAATGTTCCATGTGATTTTCACCTACCTTTAAGAAAACAATCATATCATCCAAGAAATATAGAATAAACTCTTTTATGAAGTTCTTGAAAATAAAATCCATGACCCTCTAAAAGGTAACACCAACATTATACAAACCAAAAGGAATTTTATCATAGTCGTATGTTCCACATTAGTAGTGAAAGTTATATTATAGATGTCTTCTATTCTTTCTAAAATTTGATTCTATCCAGAATATCCATCCAAAAGGGAGAAATTTTGAACTCCTACGATTGTTTGCAAAATATGGTCCATGGAGGGTAAAAGGTAGTTATCCTTTAAAGAGGCTTTGTTCAAATATCTAAAATTGAAACATAGTCTAATCTCCCCATTTTTCTTCCTTACAGGAACTAAATTTTCCACCCATGATGAGTAATTGATAGGAAATATAATTCTAGCCTATATGATTTTGTAAATATTTTCTTCATTAATGGTTCTATCTTGGGATTCATAGGTCTTTAATTTTTCCTAATAGGTTTAGCATTGGAGTCCAATTCTATAGCATGGTGGGCAATATTTGGATCAACACATTTAAGGTCCTCATAACTCCATGAGAAAATATCCTTTTATTACACACAAAAGTTCTCTTATTTAGCTAAATTTGGGCAATATTTGGCTAAATAAGAGAACTATCAAGACACAAAAGTTTTTTTAAAATTTCACCACATACCTTTCCAAGCAAAAACTCCTTATCTTGGGAAATCATGACCTTTCGATAGTTCTCTTATTTAGCCGTCATTTTTGTTTTCTCCTTTGAACTCATCATCAGCGCTGAAAATGCTTTTGAGAGTAGTCGGACCTTGTGGACTTTTGTTGATTTTTAATTGAATAACTTGACCCTCGTATTCTTATAGCCTTTACTACAACTTAGGTGAGAACTCAACACCATTCTCAATCAAATCGGTAATTTTCTCATCACTCTCAAAGAATTTCCATCTCACATTGTTGTTTGGGGTGGATGGTCTCACCACGATCTTGACATACTAATCATGTACTTGAATGAGATCTCTAGTTGGGACATATTATGACCATACGACAACCATCCGATCAACTTCCTTGGCACTAATTGGAGATGAATAGCCTAAAAACTATGAAGTAGGTCCCAAACTCTACATTTATAAGCATTTAGGAGCTTGTTCTTAGTTTCCTCTTACTTGGTTCAAAACTAAATCAATGTCTCCAAACACCTAAACTCTTAAGATACCTCTTCTCAGCCAAAAAAATCCATAAAACAAAGCCTCATAATAATCTACATTATTAAAGCATGTAAATTTAATCCTATGAGAAAAAAGAAACTTCTTACCCTTTAGGAGATTAAAACTACACTTGTTCCCACTTCATTCCTACTCCTAAAACCATGAAAAAAAAACATCTTCCATAGGCCTTGGAAATTCTCTTCATTTTCTATTAATGCACTTGGGACAAAAGAGCCCTCTTCTTGGATGTAATAAGTACCTAATTATATCTCAGCAACAATATCATATGGATCGAATTCATACCTTTCCTTAGCCCAATCATCTAACATATGATCATGAATATATTGAGATGAATGGAATTATTCAACTAGATTTGAATCACTACTTATTTCTCCTTGCACCATGCAACTCAAGTTGGTAGGGATGGAATAATAGAATTTAACATGATAAGATGAGATAGGCTCAACTTTAATTGTAAAATTAGTCCCATACCTTGTCCTTAAGAGCATATGAGACCAATCTAAGGACAAGTAACCTCCTACCTTTGTTGTGAAGTCTCTTGACAAGAAAATAGAAAAGAGAGGAGGAAAATCCATAACCGATATGTCCATAGTAATGGTTAGAATAGGGCATACATGGAGAGTTATATAAAGACCTTTGATTACTCCAAATTTAATAACTATAATACCATCTAATTATAAAACACCCTTAGTGATTGAAGTGTACTCAATCCCCAAAGTGTCTTTTATCTTCTTAGGCATCACAAATATGTTGACCCCTGAATCTATCATATAATTATACACTATACGAGTTCTAATAATCAAATAAACATAAAATGGCTAGGTTTTTTTCATTTCAATTATTTTCTCTTCCTTGGGTTGACACAAGCTAATTGAGGAGCTTGACCTTTTCTTTTTATCTCACCTGATGGAATTAGATTCTTCAAATCCTCTTATAAGAGTTCCAACTAGTATGGAATAAACAAGGCATCCTATAGTCACATTCATATTAGTTCTATTCATTTTCTCAATAATGTTCATAGGAAAGCTTGTTTCCTATGCATCATTGGTTTCGATACTTTATTTCTTTGACTGCTAAAATATTGGAAAAGATACTCTTATTTGAGAAATAACCTCCTTTATGGGGCCAGTCCACTAAAAACATCGGAAGTATGTCTTTACTTGAATCTGCCCTAATTTCCTTCTTTTTATGAAGAGGATCATTAGGTTTAGAATAAGGTGAAGACCAAGTATCCAATATTATCTTCTCATTTCTTGTATTATCAACAACATGAAGTTTTTATTTATTCTGAGATGCCTGAATATGATTGACTAGACAAAATTCATCGAGCCCATAAAGCATGGGATTGGATTTAGGGAATACTCTTAAGCTTGTTCAACATTGGTATTTAGAACTTATATAATCGATTTCTATTGATTGAATGAATTATGCATCACGAGGGTTTGAACTTACACACCCTTTGTACAAGTATTTTGATTATGGAGCTGATTTCTTGGGAAGAAACATTCATCTCCTTAATCCATATTGGTTTGCATTGGAAAAATATATTTTCACAAGGTAGAAGTAGGTGCATGTTGCGAAGGAGGTAATGCTTGAAGAGGCAAGCTAGAATTTACATCTTGAAACCTACTTTACTAGTAACCTTTACCATACCCCTAATTTGGATAGTAATTCCTTTGTTGATAACATTGATTTTGATTTTAGTAGGGCCTAGGAGATTGGGTTTGTTGCTTCTTGAGGGAAACTATCTCATTTGACATATTCTTGACCAAGGCTCTGAGATCATCTATCTCATTGGAATAATTAGATGTAGGGGTAGATGAAATATCTTTAGATTCAGAGATTATGGCAAGAGATTGTCTAATTTAGTGGGGTATCTCTAGGAAAAGAGTATTTTGGGGTTTAGAGGTGTTTTTTCCAACTTGAACCAAGAAATTCTCATCTTGAATATCTATCTCATAAGCAATAGGAAAATACATAGCTCTCATTGACTGAATCATCCTTGCAATATCATAGTTAAGATCCCTCAAAAATATAAAAAAATGTACGTTGAGGAGATGGCCTTAAGAGGGATGGAATTTTATCCCATTTCCTCTAAAACCTAAAACTGAAGTCCATCATTATTTCACAAAGGGGTCCTTTTGATAGTTAGTTTCTCCAATAAAGAGATATTATTCGAATTTTGAATGAAATTGTAAATCATGCACTTGGGTACATTTCTAGGTCCTAAAAGCATACTTGCATTTACATGATTCCTAAGTAATAAAAATATTAATTGACAACTATCTTTGGCCTCTTTTATTTGTTTCTTGCTTTCTATTTTTTCTTGCACACCCTCTGACCCGTTGGGATTTTACTAATTTATCTTCTATGGCTTCAAACATCAGCACACAACTAGGACAATAACGCATAGGTCCCCTATCCCATCTGGGTGGGTGCCCGGACCCTTTTATCACCTTACTTTCTCCTTTTTGGTCTCTTTTGTCTTTTGGGCATCTTTTTCACTTATGGGTTATCCTTCCAGTTGTCAATTATGAAATTTAAATAAGGGAATCATATAAATACATAGTTATGTGTTCAAAATAAAGGACCGGGAACTAAATATTATAATCATCACCTAAGCTTGTATCCAAAAGACACCTAAAACACTCTAAAGCATCCATCTAGCATCTATTCAAGGGACAAGGCTTGCATCAACTCTACATATATTGCATAGGAAGGTGAAGTTAATTTTATTCCATCCACACATTCTACTACATTGTTACATTAAGCTCTATTTGGATATCAAGTGTAACTTACACAAGGGAATCCTAGGGCACAATTTCTACACACACTCATAAGAACTACATGGATTTTGAGATGTAGTACAATGCTCATTGTAAGTTCACTCTTGAGGTGATTGCCAATGTCAATGCGACTCCTATTCAACACCTTTATTTTTTAGATTTGGTGTACTTTATGGGATTGTGTAGGTGAAATCTTCTTTTTCAAGTTATAAGTACCCTCAGTGATCATTATGCATTATTGACTACCAAGTGATCAACAAGAAGAAACAACAGATACCTTACGACACAATAAAAACCAGATTCGATCATTTGTGCGAGTCATATGAACCCATAAGTAGTCGTCGGTGCCGTGTCGTTGTCCTTCCGTGGGCACCTATTTCTGGCCTCATTCCTACATTCCAAAGATATTCTAAACAATAATGACACTCTTCCCATCCTATTGAACACTTTTCCCAATTCATATTAGTATCGGACTATGCGTAAATTAGCTAAGTCCTCTCTCCTTAGTCTTTGCTCGGGGTTTTGAATATTACATCTTAGTTTTCTTGTGTCATTTATTTATTTCAACATTTATCCATCATTTTAGTTCAAGTAGTGATTGTGTAAAATTATATTTAATTCTAATTAAATTAAATCATAAGGTTGTGTGTTCGATTCACATCAGTGTTCACCAAATTATTTAATTTAAATTAAATTAAATATACTATTATAAGTCACTCTTTGGACTAAAATGATGTATAAATGATGAAATGACACAAGAAAACTAAGCTGTAAAATTTGAAACCCTAAGAAAAGAAGAAGGAGAGAGGACTTATCTAATTTTTGTGTAGTCTAGGACTGATTTGAATTTGGAAAAGTTTTCAACAGTGGGGCAGAGTGTCATTAATGTTCACAATAATACCATCGATAATTTATACAAATCTATCTCCTTTATCTAAATTCATGGATCAATCTTCCTATCTTTCTTTTACTCCATTCAAGGTTTCTTACATGGCTACTACTACTTTGGTTTTATGTGAGTTCATACTCATCATCCTCCTTACTTTGTTACTCCAATACTTGATCTAACCATAAATGTAGTCACCACCTACCACACTCATCCTCATATGGCTCCACCCATCTCTGTCCCACCACCTATCACTTCTACAGTTCCTACCACCACCTCTAAGGGTTATGACATCATAGAGAAACTTAAGAATACACCAAAAAAATCTCTCTTTATGATTTATCGTGCAATGCACTGATTATCGTCATACATTATATGATTCCCTTCGTTCCATTCATATTGAAAATAATAATTCACATGTTGCCTTTACTCACCTCATTCAATCTCTCAAAAATATACCACATGTTATATATTTTAGTGATGAGGATATCCCTCCTTCCATTGTTGACAATCCATTTGCACCTTTTCTTATCACCACTACTATTGGTGCCATCTATATTAAGTGTGTGCTCATTGACAATGGCTCTGCTATAAATCTATGTTCTCTATCCTCCTTAGGAAAATTGGAATTATTGATGACTTAATTAATAAATCCTCTCAAGTCATTCATGGTTATGATTCCACTACTCGCACATGTATGGGAACTATCACCCTACCTCTACAAGTTGGGCAAAAAATTGTTCCCACTATATTCTTTGTTATTGATGCCACATTCCAGTTTAATTGCTTGCTTGGTAGACCCTGGATTCATGTAATTCATGTTGTTCTATATACATTTCATCAGCTGCATTTAATTCTTACATGATGGTTATGAATATACTATTTCTATTGACCCAGAGCCATTCAAGTTTTTTACGTATAGATCCTATCAGCACCATGCCTATCCCTCTGTCACATCTATTCCATATCACAATATTGTTACATATAATGCAGGAAAACCTAGTGTGCCTACTTCCTCTACTACTTTTTCATGCATTACATTCATTCACACTCATAGTACTAATATCCTATCACCCACTATGTCTACCCCTATGGCTAGTACTACTCCACCTATCATGGATCCTCTCAATTCTACATGGTTTCATCCCTACCAATATTCTTGATAACACTATACAACAAGATAATGTTAGAACTGACTATCCAAATGATGAGGTTGATGTCGTTGAGCTTAATGATGACACATTACACAATCTTAACTTTTCTCCTATCGAAATTGACAAGTCCTACTTTCAGGATACTTTCGTCTCTATTGGCCCCGGAGAGTACCAATTCAAGAAGCTTCCTCCATCCACTAATGCCATGATACCTTTCCAGGGATTGTACATACATTAGATATTATATCATCTATGTATCTCTCAAGTTCATTCTATTCCACACTTGGATCCCTTCATGTGCATTAGCTTCATTCATAATTCTTATTGGCCTCATATGTCATTTGACCCTACTTACTCTGAGACTGTTTACACATATGATGGCTTGGCTCAAATAAGATTCACAATTGTTGATCTCCTTCCTCCACCTCACTCTCCTCACCTTTATCATGGTTGTGTATTCATTATTGCTACTTATGGCCTCTGCGTCTTCCATTTGATAGTCTTCCTTGCACACACTCCTCGTTCTTCTCCAATCACACTTGGGAAGTCTTGGCTTAATTACATTGGTATCACACTATATCTAAATCATACTAATATCACATTTCATGTGTCTTTTGGCTGCATCTCTATTTGTAATGACTCATTACTCGGCTATTCTAAAAATCTCACCTACTAGTATGTGCACAATTTTCCACAACCACCATTCACTGATGAAGAATATGCCATGGGTATGTACAATTTACGCCACAAGGGCTCTTTATATGATCAATCTCACACTATTTCTTACCAAGTCTCTAATCTAACTCCAATTGGATACGATCCTGACAATGATGATCTCTAGATGGTTTTACTTGATTCTTCTTCACATTCCACACTTGGGGGTACTATTATTTCTTCACCTCCTTCATTCTTTCTCACTTATTACTAGTTTCTACACATACACATTATGCTTCGTGTTTTACATCTAGTTTCTCTTACGCACATTGATACACAACTTGTATCATCATTACCCTATGATGAATTCTAGTTCCACGGTTCATATTCGATTGTTGAGGGTCTAAATATGAAATTAACCTCACCACATTTTCTTTTCACATGTTGTGGTTCATGATTTATCTTTCTAGCACACATTTTCAAACCATTTCCCGATGACACACGCTTTTCTATGGTTCATTTTTACTACTAAGGGGCATTTATAAATGCACCTCATCTCATACACACTCCTTTGGGGGCACTTGGTCCTATCACATTCACACATTTAATACCATTCTATCAAACTTATACACTACATATTACATATCTTGGTTGCACTTACTCTTGATTTGTTATACTACTTACATGATGCACTTTTCTTACTATGCTAGTCAGATACTCAATATGTCATTATATTTCTATATACACACATGCATGTTCACTTGGTATTTTGGAGTGAATGCAGATCTCTTACATATTTTCACATGCAACAATGATACTCGACATTGTATTATTTTCCAGTCCCGATGAGGCTCTCAGGGACATCTACCTATTACTACTCTCACACATTACAAGTGCTATTGTTTCATCATTTACTACTTCTACTTTCTAGCACATTACTTTCCATTGATACATACATGCCTTAACATACTTTTTATCTTTCTAACATGTTAATGGGTGCTTCATGTGTAAGATTATATGCCACCATGTTTATCTAACACTTTGTTTGACTCTATTTTCTATTGATTGCTATTATATGCCATTATTTGCGAGCTATGCCCTATGTCTTGTTGGATCACTATTTTTGTGTATTTGCCACCTCAGACATGATTGTCTTGTGAAATTTTGAATGATGTCCCATGTTTGAAACATTTTTTGTGGTCCACATTGTTTTCACACTTACGTGTTGCATTGTCTTCTACTACATGCTTATTACTTTTTCTACTAACACATGTTACTAGCCACTTTATTTGTATGTGCCTTGGTTTATACCATGCACATCCCCTACCCCCTACAGGGATACAATACATCACAACATTCAGTCCTCTCTTTTGGGATGCGCACTCCTACATTCATAACATACACCCAAAATGAGGTGGTATATATTGGGTGAATAAATCACCCCTACAATAGCTCAGAGCTACAATAAATATTTGGAAATTACATAAACAACACAAAAACATAGTAAAAAAAGGGCCCAAAATTTGGCTTGGGTCCTCAAAACAACACCGACACTAGCACCCAACATTAAACAATACCTCCTAGGTAACTGTGTCCTCCCCCGGGTGCTAATGTCTTGGGGAACATATAGTCAACTTTTCAGATCAACACAATTCACATAAGCCTTCAAAGTAGTTACACACACAATCCCATACAATATCCTTCAATCGGTATAACTCCGAACTAATTTGGAACAAATTGAGACAATAGGGATACACCATTTTTAGTGGTTGTTATCGCGAAAAGTCATAGATAGAGAGTAAAACTAGGCCTCTCTTCCCAACACTTGCTCTTAGCATGAGATCGCCTAAAAAAATCACTCTTGGTGTAAAATTTCCCAAAAACTCACACTTGGTGTAATATCGCCCAAAAAATCACACCCATCATGAGATCTCTTAGAAAAATTTATCTTCACACAAGTTTTAGGACATTTTTCTTATCATTTTACATTCTTCTACATCAGTGCACACTTTCCTTTACTATTGCTTTTACATACTTCTAGATACTTATGCACACTTTTCTTTGATTTATCATATACAAAAATTTGACTACATTCTTTCTCTTCTTTCAAAGTTTTTTCCTTACAAGAAGCAAAAATAACAAGCTACAAAAATAGGTACAATGCAACGCATACACTTCACCCCCTAGGGTCACTTTCCTTTCCTAGTTTACGCACTTCACTTTGCACTATTCCATGCTTCACTTGTCTACTCGACATGAATTTTGCCTCACACTCTATATGGTTATCAAGTACACATATCTTATCTACTTTATGTTTCGAGTATTCACTCAAAAAAATAAAGTGGGGAAAATGTAAACACAAAATCACACACTTGGGTACATCTCTAGGTCCCAAAAGCATACTTGCATTTACATGATTCCTAAGCAAGAAAACTAGTAATTGACAACTAAATTTGTTCTCTTTTTTTTTTTTTTTTATGTTCTCTATTTTCTCTTGCACACCCTACATTGATCGAAATTTTACTAATTTATCTTCCATAGCTTTAAACACCAACGCCCAGCCAAAAAAATTAACTCCTAGGTGCCCCTGTCCTTTTTGGGTGCCCTTGACCCTTTTATCACCTTACTTGCTCCTTTTGGGTTTCTTTTATCTTTTGGTCATCTTTTTCACTTATGGGCGATCTTCCAGTTTTCAATTACAAAATTAAAACAAGGGAATCATATTAAATGTTGAACCACTCATTCATTCTTGGTCAATGGTGTTGTCATTGATGTCAAGTGGCATTGATGGAAAAAGGTTTGAATGGTGAAGTAAATCTCTATAATGAACATGAAGGTTGATTGGTAATGTCCTCTAAAACGGTTTTTAAGCATTGTATTAGACCTATGCATAGGCATATGAGGTTTGTGAAGCATGTTACAGGTACTGAAGGTCCTCAAGGCATTATACTCAAATCAAAGAAGATAGTATGAGTATATATCTCAGTGGTATGTCTTAGTGAAGCAATGCCATTCTTGAATTACTATGCAACTAAGATGAAATCTAAAGGTTCGATGGATCTGTGACTGAAATAAATCTTGATGTCTATAGGCTTGAACAATTAAATCAATATACACTAAATATTTGAAAACCATATTTATAATCATACAAGAGTTTTTGGAAATGGTGAAGGTATACATCTTGTAGAACTTAGTGAGATCTTTCGAACAAGCCCAATTTTGAGTAATTTAGAGATCTCTAGAGAAATTTATGCTCGTCCAAAGATTTGTAAGTTGTGCGAGAGGACACATTCGAAGAAAGGATCACATGGAAAAATATAGATAAGACACACATGAGAAGAAGGATGGGACACATGGCGAATATGGATAAGACATGTGGTGAGACAGTTAAACGTTAGTCATCTTAAGTCAACTCACGAAGCCCAACAGACACATGGCATGGATAAACTAGATCAAATAAAATATTTTGGTACATCCAAGTAGATTGCGAAGAAAAATCTACGTGGAGTCGCTTGATTGGCTCACTTTTCAAGCCCTAACATAAATCTAACAATCTGAAACCACAAAGGTAATTGGATCTATCTGATCGGTTAAAGGTTTGCATTCTTACAAGTCTTATATCATGAAGGTACATGGAGCTTCGTTATTGGATCATGTGTTGCATTTGTCAAACATTGCAATATTTGTGAAGGAAAATAGATTTCACCTATTGGATTATGTGTCATAGTGGCCAGTGGAGGTTAAGAAAATACGACATCAAAGAGATGTGTGGAGTTGTCTTATTAAATAAAGACCGACAAAATGACTTTTTGAAGGTGTGTACCCTTCCTATTGGTTCGATCTTTGCATTTTACAAGTCCAAAACCTCAAATATACGTGGATCTTATTTATTGATGAAGAATACTGAAACCAAAGGCATGTGGAGTTGTTTTATTGGATCAAGCTTCACACTGACAAGCCTGACACCACAGAAAGATATGTGGAGTTGTTCTATTGGATGAAGACTCGAAAATATCTTTCACCTAAGGAGTACATAGATCCAGTTGATTGGTTCACATTCCAAAAGCTGAAAAATGCGAAGTATGTGGAGCTTTATCATTGGATAGAATTTCACAAATGGTACACACTCGAGACAGAAGATACGTCACCAAGAAAGAAACGGGTGGACCAAGTAGGGCGCCACTTGGCAATATGTGGAGAAAGTGAAATGGATAACTACATGAATAGTTGACAATATCCCAAGAAATAAGATGTTGACACATAAGGTTTAAACAAGTCAATAATTTTGACGTATGGAAATCCTATCAATGATCATGGTGATGAATTTGAATATGGAAATGTTATCGAATATCAAGATTACACGACTAAAATTTCATGAATTTTTTAACATAGCTTTGTTACAGGATCATGAAGTTGTTGCAAAAGGAATGAGGTTGTTTCATCTCGAAATGGAGGAGAAATTTGTAATAAATTTTTTTATCTTAGTTGGGAAATTCTGTTAAGAACAATCAATAATAGAAAATCATATCAAATTGTGATAATGAAGATAGTTTTAGGAAACATTCCTTCTACATTCATTGGTGCATGTTAAAACTAAAAATTAAGAGTTAGAAAATCAATTATACCTATCTATTTAAGCTCAAATGTTAAATGATAAGAGGTGGATAAGAAAAAGAGAACAAGGGTGCAATCGAGATCATGATTTTTCTAGAGAGAGGAAGGAGATATTGTTATACAAATGAATATCTATTGCTGAAAGAGAGGAGAGCTACATGTTTGAAGGAGGAACTGTTTCATAATGCAGATCTTTTGATAAAAAAGAGAAGAACTACATGTTGAAGAAATTATTTACGAGATAGAGAGGAGCTAATGCTTCCAAATGAAGATCTGTTGAGTGAAAATGAGGATCATGACAGAGTGAAGAGAGAGAGGAGCATAAAACCAAGTCAAATGATTTTTCTAGGGGAAACCAAATAGAGGTAACGAGAGTAATGAAATTTTGAGCATGAATATTGAATGAAGAGAGAAAGAGAAAAGTAATCATAATCTATTTTATGTGCAATATAGAAGATATATGATTAAATTGTTTGTAATATTTGTCTAAGTAGTTGCTTAGATCACAGGGGGTTGCAGACCTCCTTGTAAGTAGTGGCTTACGAAGATCAGTTGTGGCTGATTAAATTTTTGAGGGTTAAAGCCTCCTTATAAGTAGTGGCTTACAAAATAACAATTATGGCTGATTAAATTCCAGGGGTTGAATCCTCCTTGTAAGTTATGGCTTACTAAAGGTTAGTGGGTGTTGTACTAAATTTGGGAGTTGTAGCTTCCAGAAAAGTTGTATCTTGTCAAAGACCGAGTGGGTGCTTGGTTAAATTATTGGAGTTGTAGCTCCAGATTGAGTTGTATCTCAATCATGAAATCATTGTAACTCTATAGGACAATTTTCCAAGTTAGTTCTTTGTTTTCAAAGTGGGTTTTTTTTTCCGAGAATGGTTTCCCACATTAAATCTTGTCTCCTCATGTGTATGTGTGTATATTTATCTCTATATCTCTCTTGATTGATTATGCATGCTTATGAAAATCAATATATTTTAATAGTAACAAATTAAGGAAGTGGAAATTGATTGAATGTTTTTATCAACACTGATTCACCCCCTCTCAGTGCCTAAAATTCCTAATAATAAAATACATAGTTATGTGTTTAAAATAAAGGACCAAGTACTAAGCATTATAATCATCAACTAAGCTTGCCTCCAAGAGGAACCTAAAGCACTCTAAAGCATCCATCTATCATCCATTCAAGGGATAAGGGCTTCATCAACTCTGCATACACTACATATGAAGGGGAAGTTCATTTTATTCAATCCACACATTCTACTACATTGCTACATTTTAGCTACAACCTACTATCAAGTGCAAATTGTACAAGGGGATCCTAGGGCGCAATTTCTATACACACTCATAAGAACTAAATGGAGTTTGAGATGTAGTGTAGCGCTCAATTGTAAGTTCAATCTCGGGGTTACTTTAGGGTCAATCTCGACTCCCCATTCTACATCTTTCTTTTTTAGATTTTATGTGGTTTATGGGCTTGTGTAGGTGAACTCTTATTTTACTGATTATAGGTACCCTTAATGATCATTATGTTACTACTAAGAGATTAAAAAGAAGCAACAACAAATACCTTACGACATAGTAAAAACCATATTATGATCATTTGCACAATCGAGTCACCAAAAGTAGTCTTTAACACCTAGGCGCGTCTGTCACGCCATGGGCACACATGTGTCTAGCCTCATTCTTGCATTCCATAATTTATCGTGAATAATAACGAAACTTAGATCAATCCCATACTCCACAAAAATTAGCTAAGTCCTCTCTCCTTATTATTTACTTAGGGTTTCAAATATTACATCTTAGTTTGCTTGTGTCATTTATTTATTTAAGCATTTATACATCATTTTGTTCAGTATTGACTCTACAACATTAGATTTAATTCAAATTAAATTAAATCAGAAATGTGTGTAGAGATTTTCCCACATCTCATCTTATGTATGAATAGAAGTAGTTTGTAGACTCATATACCATTTTAGTTATTTTTCTTTGAAAGATGAGGCTAAGATCCTGACTACCCCATCATCTTTAGTGATAAGATGAACTGAAAAAACATTAGAAACATCTAAGATGTGCTCTATAGGGGTGGTTGAATTTTCACCAGTAAAGAATGAAAATTTTCATTAGGGAAGATAGTGACCTATGTCATGTTGGTCATTCAAAGCCAAGGTATTGATACAATTAAACGTCACAAAGTGTTGATGTATTTGATGGGCCATGAAAGTAATAAGTCTCGGGTTTCTAGGGAGATGAGAGAAAGGTCTATCAAAAGGGGAGTTGAGTAATCCTCGGTAGTATGGATGGGATTCTTTGAATAGGTCTTCCTCTCCTCCTTAGTGAAATATGTAGATATTCAAAAGGCTCTCCTCTTGCTATAATTTATCTTGTACACACTCTTCTCATGATATTGAAACACTTAATTACTAAAACCAAAAAAATTGAAGTTAGGAGTCGCCAAATGTGTTGCTTATTACCTATAAAGGAAAAGTACCACTGAAACACACACCAATATTAGTGTTGTAGATAAAATGAGCTATAGATGGTTCAAATTGGTCACACTTTGGGTGTGCCAAGAACTATTTTTTACTTAATATTGCACCCTCTATTGAATCTAGGTTCAACATCTTAGTGAGACATTGATAGACCTTCAAAGTGTGGAAACTGTCTCCTTCAAGGTAATTCTCTACGTAAAAAGGCCAGCTATTTTCACTTCAGTCCACTATAAATAATCAAACCGACACTACACTCTACTACTAACCAAATCTAATTTCCAGGAACCAAGGTTTATAAAATTGAAATAATGAATAAAATATAAGGTGATGCACCAAACTGAAATTGAATTCTCTCCGAGATGAAGAATGTGAGGTATAAATACAAATTCAAGAGAGTAGATCCAAACCAAATTCAACTCTACAATTTTTTCAAACTTTGATTCTCTACATAAATGACACAAAGGATGGAAATCATGTAAATATAGCTCACACACATCATACCATAATAGAAATAGGAAGGCAAGAACACAATAACACAAGTTAAAGAGTATAAGGAGAACCATAAGAACAATGGAATATGCACATTCTATTACAATAATGGTGAAGGAACTACCTTCATTACACAAAATCAACATACAATTTTACAATTCGGATCAATTGGGCACAAAAATGGGAAACATAACCTTGCATTCGGAGAGGATTTTTAAATGAAAACTAAGTTAAATTTTATTAAAAAAGAAGAGGGGATAGATGAACTTATAAATTAAGAATACCACCCACTTATTCAACCACCAGGACTAATTAGCATTCAAGTTTTCATGGCCAACATAGGAACTAGAGACTTTTGTAGAACCCATATCGAAAAGGATATAAGTCCTTTTCCACATTTTGGACTAAAAATACACTTTATCATGACCCAAAACTTATTTTAGCATGTATTGATCCCCAATACCTTTCAAATGGTAACAATTTTATCTTATTTAGTGACCTAGATTAAAATATACGAGCATTTAAAGATCCACATGTCGTTTCACACAATTAACGATTACGGGGCTATCAAATTTAACCCCTCGGTCAAGCCCTAATTGATATGTCAACCCTCATTGTTTCTTAGAGTTTCCATATTTTTTAAATGACATATATTTCCTTTACACAACCTTTTGTGTGGATTTTCCTTTCTAGTGTGACTTTTGGCTCTCTTCATGGAATTTTCATGTGTTGAGAAAATTTTACTGTTTTACATATTTTTAGGCTTTCATGGCATTTAAGGGTGTCATAGATTTTTAGGATTCCACTAAAATTTAGGAGGCCATATAATTTAATTGTTCCAAAAAATTGATGATGCCACATAATTTTAGTGTTTTGCAGAATTTAAGAAGGCTGAGGAATTTTAGTGTGCCACAGAATTTGAGGAGGCCCTAGATTTTAAGGATTTTGTGATAAAGTAGGGATACATGGAATTGAATGCTATGGATTTCAATTTTTGTCAAATTTGAGGAGACCACATATTTTAAGGCTTTTATGAAATAGTAGGGATCCATGAAGTCTAAGGAAGCTTGGATTTCAAGACTTCCATAGAATTTGAGGAGGCTATGAAATTTTAGTGTTCTCAAAATTTTGAGCATATTATCAAATTGTTATGATAGGATCAATACAAAATCCCTTTCACATAAAAGAGGCTACACTTCCAATGGTGTTGTGAACACTAAGCAATAGAAAGAGATCTAATCACAAAAGAATAAGTATGAAAGAACAAGTCTACTCATTCTCATAGATCAAAATAAGAAGGTACATCTATAAGAGTGTTGTGCAACTCCCATGCATGACACGTGGAAACATACAACCCTAACTAACCCTAATGACCTAAGATATCACTAAGTGATATGACTAACCATGTGAAGTGAACAAGACGCCGAGTGAAGATGAGACAAACCACATACACCAACACCCCCTTCATTAAAGTTGAGGTAGAGGTCATGGAAATTCCAAATAGAAAGATAAATCCCCTAAAAATTAAGAAATATGTGTCAATGGGCCCTAAAAACTAAATTCCTAATAAGGTATATCTCTGGAAAATTAGAAGAGGATAAAAATGGGTCTTGACAAGTAGTCTTGATGACATACCCATGTATAATAAGGATCTCAATTAATTGTGAAAAAACCTAATGGAAAAACATCCACTTACAAGAGATAAAAACTCCCTAAACAACCTATGAAATATGTGTCATGTGGGTCCTAATAACTAAAGTCCTGATAAGGTACCCATGTACAAACTACAATATTTCTACAAGAAGAAGATAAGGAGAAGAAAAGAATTAGTCACTTGATGTAGTTAAGGATAAAAAAAAATCATAAACAACTATCAAAGGGTTACAAAACCAAATTCCACCTTACTTAGTACTTTAAGGATCAACAATGAGCCAATCATGGCCAAAGACTTGTTTGTTTTGCTTAAATTTTGTATGACGTTGCAAATATCTTTTAAATGGTATTTATCAAGCTCTCAATGATCTATACCATGTTAAGGTCTTGTAGCCCCATTTGGTCCATACTAAGCTTCTTGTTACTCTTTACTTATTCACGATCTCAAAACATTGTTATAAATCCCATCATTATGAATTTAATAACCGAAAATACAAATTAACTCCTTGTTGACCAAACTGTCCTTTAACACTCTTCACTAGCTCTTGTTCTCAAATAGCTAATTTAGCATTTTTGACTTCAATGAAACTTCCTTTTCCTTAAACCTATTTAAACATTTAATAATGATGTTATGCCAATCCTCTTCTAGATTCAAAAGGTTCTTAACATCAAAATTTCACCCAATTTGCCCAAACTATCTCCTAGTGATATCGAGACCAAGTAATTTGCTTAGTGCATGGTTAGAATAGCCCAAACATACCCAGAAGGAAATGGACACATATATTGTTACCTTATATCATCATCATGGTGTGCCTAAATTTTCATAGGCTAATTCAATATACATTTTTCACAAACCTTCCTTTTCACCTTTAAGTTTATCTAGCTCTTCTAGGCCTACCCCTGAAATCTATTAGTCCTATCTTCTCATACCTAGGGTCTCAAAACTCAACCCAAACCTTTTTGGGAACTCATTTTCTCATTCTAATTATATATCAAGTTTAAATCTTGTAATCTTCATATAATTCCTACCTCCTTTGTGAATGGACCCTTCAAACTATGCCTCTAGTTGTGCACTTAGCTTTATACATGACTGTCATAAAAATGTCTAAATGCACCCAAAAAAAGACTCAAAATTCCTTTTTAATATTCTTCAAGGGTATGTTGGTATATTATTTTCCAAGTTGTGAAATGACAATTCAAGTTTTAATGGTTCTAGGGCTTGTTTTCTTAAACCCTACCGTACATGATTGTGAAATCTCGTGAATCACTCAAAACCTTATATATTTATTTTTCCTTATCTTCAAGTTCCCAAATTTTTTTAAGGTCTACGTGTAGTTATCTAACATATTTGGGTCATCAGTAACTTCTATCAAAACTTCATCCATGGATATGGAAAACTTCTTTACTTGACTTTGACTTGTGGGAACATGGTTTAATTTTCTCAAACCCTCACTCTTCACTAATCACTTACTAAGCTTCTTTATTTCATTATTTCCCTATACTAAGGCACCCATTCCACCCATACTCTATACAATATCACCCTATATTTCTACTTTTGTAGGCTCAACAAGATTACATTGTCATTACATCATATCTTCCATGAAGAAACACAATATTCACTTAACTTGCACATCTACAAGTAGGCCATGAATATAGTCTCAGTCATTTTCAAAAGAGATTCAAACATACAAAGAAGTAACGTATTTCATCCTTCTTTTCATTATTATGGATAAGGATCTTAACCATTTGAATACTTCTCCTACTCTAAATCTTGCACACGCGGCTTTCGCACATGCATAGACATTGAGCTCCTTCACACACATAATAGAGGTCCATTCATTCTATCTAATGAGAGTACTCATGTAAGTAAAAATCCTATGAATGATATTTTGAAAGAAAATTCACATTTTTCAAGCCACCAAAATATTAATGCAAAGTTCTATCATATCACACGCTTTGCAAATTACCTCACAACTCAAGGAATCAAAAACATACTTTACTTTAAACTCAATATATATCCCGCATAGTTTCAAGAAATTTGAAGGGGATCCCAAAGTAAGGTTTCATACCAATTTGAGTGTCAATAATTTAATACCATAAGATTTTATTACACTATCTATATGCAAAAACCAGGGTTTTCCTTAGAAAAATTGTATCTTTATACAAAACTCCATAGTTCAACGATATAAAATTGAAGAGTCGAATGCATAAAGTACACAGAAAATTTTTTTTAATATCACAATATTATATTACCCTCTATTCAATATTAATTTTACCAGGTACAAAGAAAATATATAGAGGGAGATTTTCCTATAAAATAGGAAACCTCTTATAACAACTCTCCAACAACTCACTATATGCGTGAAGTTGTTTTAACAACTTCACTTACAAACCATATTACGTTTATTATAATTATGATTTGTTTCTCAACAACTCATAATATAATAATAAACAAGTTCACACACATAAATATTAATTACAACTAATTTTAGCACTAAAAAAAGATTTCCTAACATTCCCCCCTTAGTGCGAACATGGGAAGAAAACACATTCAAGAACTGGAAATAGAATTGTATGCCTCTTGCATACTTTTAGGTCTACATATTGTTGGCTTGGATCTTTCTACACATGACCAATCCGCTTCACCATAGTGAATCCCATACCAAATGATCACACTTCCACCGATTCACCTACATATGTGAACTCAATAGTTCCCGCTTTCACTTCTAGTGAACACTAGATTTCACCATCTGATAGATGTTAGAAGTATGACATGATGATAAATCTCTAGATTTGCATAAATAAATTAAGTAATAATTAATTAAAATCAACTCATGAAATGAAAACTACATAAGATAGAAACCAAATATAAATAGAATAGAGAATTTCTATTGAATATGAGAGGACATTTTATACAATTTCTTGCTCCTAAAATCATGGAGTCGAGTCTTATCATTTTATCTCTATATCCCTCCTTTATTCCCTAGTCTTACTCTCAATCCCAAGATATTCTCACACATTTCTATCTCTATGAGTTGTGCATGACAACTAATTGTGCACACTCATATATTATTTTATAAATATTAAAAACTATTACTACCAAATAACCCAAACCACTCCTAAGTGTTCACACTATGAACAATATTTCGGTAATAGTCACCCCCTTAGTGTGAACATGGGGAAAGCTATCTCATGTACCTGCTCATGATCTACAAAGAAATGAAGGTTTTCAATGAGTACCAAAAACTCAAACAATATGAGGTTTTCAAAGAGAACCTCCAACTTAGAAAATGGTTTTCTAGTGGAACCAACCACTACATAAAGAACGTACATTATTTTGCTCACATCATTGTTTCTAACTTAGAGGGATTACAAAACATAAATTATGCTCATGCAGGAGCTTTAAATAGGAATGTTACATCTATTCATTATTATAACATAAATTATACACACCACACAACAACAATAAAAGGTCACCAATACCATGAAGAAATCTCTTTGTTGGTGACTAACAAGAGATGTCAATTTGCCTCCATCCTCCTCTGCCTCCATCCTCCATTGTGATGTTGCTAACTCAGCCAAATTTGTCTTTGAGGATAATTTTACAATTATATTGGGTGTCACTTCAACCGATAATGCACCCTTACAATAGTAACCAACTTTATATTTAACCAAAATAATAAAGCATATCAGATTTTTATTGCTAGAAATCACTCACTATTTTTTTACAAAATAATTAGAAATGTCAAAATTGTTTCCACGATTTATCTTAAAATACAAAATGGGTTTCTGTAATATTTTGACAAAAGTTTCCCATAATACAAATAAACAAACCCAAAAAAATTAGAAAATTATGAATCTGGGTTTTTGAGAAAAACACGAATTACCAGTATTTTTAAGATCAAAATCCAAAAAATGGCAATGGAAGCTTTAAAACTCTCATATCTGCATCCTTGAGGCTGCGGTTTTGTCCTGAAATCACTCTCATAAATATTCCTAACCTGATCTGATACCAGATGATGATAAATCTCTAGATTTTCATAAATAAATTAAGCAATAATTAATTAAAATCAACACATGAAATGAAAACTACAAAAGATAGAAACCAAATGTAAATAAAATGGAGCAATTTCTATTGAATATGAGAGGGAATTTTATACAATTTCTTGCTCCTAAAATCATGGAGTCAAGTCTTATCATTTTATCCCCATATCTCTCCTTTATTCCCTAGTCTTACTCTCAATCCCAAGATATTCTCACACATTTCTATCTCTATGAGTTGTGCATGACAACTAATTGTGCACACTCATATATTATTTTATAAATATTAAAAACTATTACTACCAAATAACCCAAACCACTCCTAAGTGTTCACACTATGAACAATATTTCGGTAACATGACAAGAGAAGAATATTTACAAATCAGAGGATCACTCCAGCTTCAACCGCCTCCTATAAAATTGTTCTCAAATTCCAAAATACACATCCTCCTCATTTCAAAATTTAGCAAAGAATGAAAACCATGTTTTATTTCTGCACATGCCACTCAAAGAAAACAACTGAAATAATAAAAAGGTGCCACTAAAACTTTATGCAACCTCATCATTGGTGACCGATGAGAGGTAATTATTGCCCCCATCCTCCATTTCCTCCGACCTCCAATTTGATTTATATCTCACTTAAAATATTTATCAAACCATTCCAACATTTTTGCATGCACCACTTCAACATTTTTCATAGTAATTTCATCATTCTCACCATATCTTACAGTCCAACCATGAGAAAATCAAACATAGATGTTCATAGAGCTAGCTACCTCATGTTTTTCAAGAAAAATGACTTCAAACTGCTTTACAAGTTTAGGTGGACAAATCATCAACTTCAGCTCCTAATATTACTATTGGTAATTTAATTACTTTTATATCATCAATAGTAATAAAGGATGGATGTAGTAACACTCTCACTTTTATATGCTCCCCTTTCGCTAGCTCTCTGCTAAAGTTTGCAGCAAAGATTATCTCCTCCGATTCACAAAGAAGTATGTCTGCCGTGAAAAGATTTGACAAATCTTCAAGAGGACCTAAATTAATACTAATATCTTCTCGAATTACAGCATGTGGGAAACCTCCAGTTTCAACAACATGAATCCTTTCTGTAGAAAGAGCACCATGCTTCACCAAGAAATCACCATCTTCTTTGGTAAAAAAATCATTTGTAATCGTTATAATGTTATACTTGTCTCACAAGTCCCGACATAGTGCCAACATCAAAGCAATTTTCCACTTGTTCACAATGGGGCCACCAATGCCAATAATAAAAGCTCGCTCCTTAAAATCCCTATTGGTAAGTCGGCGTGTCCTTAAATCGAAATATCTTGGAGAATACAATGGCTCATGTGAGTGGGCGAGATAATGTAACATCTTCGTATGCCATTAATCTAATATTACCTTTCGAGTGCACATAAGCAACATGACATGCATGCATAGATGGATGGCATAGAACAAATAGATTATCAACAGATTTAGGGTGTGCACATGGAAATTGAGATGTTCATACAAAATTCCCAACCAAGGTGAATTCAAAGGCACCAAGAAATATTGTACCACCACGGAACCGATTTACACAAAATCGATAGGATGCAACGATGGTACAATCAAGACTACATGCTAAAACTAGTTTAGCTTACTCCATACTAAAACAATTAAATCAAACAACTTCTATACTTATTGATCTCCTCATAAATCAGGACAACCAAAGTTAATATAGTTGTCCCTATTCAAAACTTATTCTTCCATCATGCAGAGGATTGGACATTGCTCTGATACCACCGATATAAAATTTAAGAGTCGAATGCAAAGAGTACACATGAAAATCAATTTAATTTCATAAGATTATATTTCACTCTATTCAATATTAATTCTATCGGATACAAAGCAAATATATAGAGGGAGAGTTTCCTATAAAATAGGAAACCTCCTATAACAACTCACTATATACGTGAAGTTGTTTTAAAACTTCACTTACAAACCATATTACATTTATTATAATTATGAGTTATTTCTCAACAACTCATAATATAATAATAAACAATTTCACACACACAAATATTAATTACAAATAATGTTAGCACTAAACAAATATTTATTAACAAACCCTTTATTTGCATTCCTCTCTCCTCCTTTCTTTGAGGAATCCTTATTTTCCTCCTCGGAGGATAAATAAATCTCTCGTGCTCAAATACATCCTTCCTTTATCTCATTGTGTTACATCTTTTCAAAGACGTGACTAACTTCTAGGGTTTTTATGGAGTTTTTTATATGTCTTACATCACAGGTAATCATATTTACAACTTTAGACTTTTCTTGACTCTTATTCACCACCTAGGACATGTATTTACTTACTTAACCCCTTACGTACCCTTTCTAAATTCACTAGGCTCTTTTAAATGCTTTAGAGTTCTATTCCTAACTAGAACTTTATGACCTATAAACCCTAGATCTAGCACAATGACACAAATTAGACATCTTATGAATTATAGGTCCTTATTACACTTATTCCATGCATTAAAAATAGCTCAAAATCCTATACAAACCCAAGACCATCATAATGCCTTTTAGGAATTCAAATTATATTTTTGAGGGAAACCTCCTAATTCAAATTTCTTGCATACCCATACCAACTTAGGCATTTGATAGACCTAATAGGACTCTACACACATCCCTCAATCTTTACTTAGTATAACTCAGCCCAAAATTGACCAATTTGACCAAAAACTCAAAATTTCTTCTTGGTGAGAAGATGCTTTGCATAATAGCTCCTTCGAAAGATAATTTTGAATGAAATCCCATGGAATCTAAAGGACCTGAAAGTCTATAATCAGTGGTGGAGGGAGGAGGAACATGAAGGTAGAAGAGAATCCTGAAGAGGAGAGGAAGACAAGAAGGCCCAAAGTAGATGTGCGGAAGCAATAGTGGACCTCACCCCCAATGAAGGGTTCGGTAAATAATTCTACGTCTGGATCTCGAAGTTTGTAAATCTATGAAGTCTTCAAGAAGAGTGTCAATGATGTGGTCTTCCACATGTAGATTGAAGAAGGTCCATCCACATAAAACAATGTTTCTTCCCTTAGGAAGAACAAAAATAGTGTACTGAAAATACACCCACTCCATGAAGGAACACAAAGGAAACAATATGAAGAACTCAATCTAGTCCACGTAAAATGTAACAAAGTAATGGAAAGTAAGTGCACAAGAGCTGAAGGTAATGCCATGAATGTAGAATTGTAAGAGTATGAGAGAGGAACATCCGCTGAAAGGATTCCCAAGTGAAGTGAAGGCAAGGTAGCAACCCCCACAACAATAGAAAGAGGATCCACAAGAAAGGGTGGATCAGTGATGGTATCCAAAATATTGGAAGTGATAAGAGTACCAAAAGGGGAAATCACAACAACGGAGATGAAAGACTCCTCTAAACACTTATAGAAGGATGATAAATTCCATATATGGTAACACAAGTAGGCATTGTGAAGAGACACCTAAGGTTGTGAAAATACTCACTCCAAGAGGGTGGTCCGTGGATCGATAAACAAAAGAGCAATGTCTCGACAAGTATGAATCATCAACACATGGAGGAGGAGGAGTAAAAAGGGCCTCATAGAGAAGCAAAAAGGAAGAAGATGCAATTGTGGATTTAAATAAAGATTACATCATAACATAAGTAAATAAAGAAATACTTACAGAAAATAAATAACACAAGTGACACAATATTTATAGTGGAAAACCCCAATAGGGTAAAAACCACTTTGAAAATAACCTTTTACTTCAGAGAACTTATTTTACATCCAATAAGATCACCTCCTCCTTTGAAACCCTATTTACCAAGGGTAAAACCAAATCACTTGATTTGCACACCTTTGATATATTTCCCGAATATATCAAATGAGGACCTAAAGTCCTTTTTATATAAGGTGATCGGGTATGTCTCCCGACCCACCTTTTCAACCTAAAATGGTTGACACATACACCTAGGTTTATAATATTTAATATTAGAAATATAATCATTTCATGATATTAAATATTTAACCTAAAGTATATACCTAGGTTAGCATATTTAATAATAGAAATATAAATATTTCATATTATTAAATATTAACCTATATATTAGTGATGGACCCATATACATTAAGGGTTGGCCAGACCACTTAATCATTATGTTCCAACACTCCCCTTAATGTTAAGTGGGATAACATAACATATGCCAATAGATTACCTACCCATGGTACACTACAGATTTACAATCCTTAAACCATAAAGGTTTTAGGCTAGCATATCGGTTGAAGGAATTATAACACCTTCATCATACTCAATTTACCTTTTGGTACAAAAGGATTTGGAATCCCAAAGATCATCCCATGATCAATGGCTAAGTATGATTTGTGAGTTTTACATGTTCTCACAAGTTCTCATAAAAGTTATTGAACCCAAGCATATAGGAGCCTTTTACAACCAAGGACCTCCTTAACAATATGCTTGTATTGATGTTTACCAGTAAACTCAATAGCACTAAAGAGTTTACTGAAGACCACCTTTAAGATCTTTCTACACTTCTTTCTAAAAAAAGAAGCCGAGGAGGTATATACATGCCCGAAGGTCTTTTTACACTTGCCCAAAGGTCTTTTTTACACTTTCCCAAAGGTCTTTTACAAATGCCCAAGGTCTTTTTACAAAAACCAAGTTCCATTAGGAGGTGACATTGTCATGCACACTCCCCCTCAATGGAAACTCCAAAAATCCAAGATTTTCACAAAAGTGACAAAACTTTGCAGCACTCAGGACTTTGTGAAGATGTCAAAGAACTCCGCTCTTTCACCAACATGAACTTGAGATTTATCTCATCACTTTGCACCTTCTCACGGGTGAAGCGTATATGTATCTCAATGTTCTTTCATCCTCGATGTTGAACTAGATTCTTAATCAAGAGTAATACAACTCTAACCACCACATAGAAGAGAAATACTTCCTTTAGCTTCCATGTGTATCTCTACCAATAACCATTACAGCCACATGGCTTCTTTACTTCTTCCATTGTACTTCTCTACCTCAAGAGAGAAATGGAGACTGTTGATTGTATTTTTTGTTCCAAGTAATGGTTCCTACACCAAAAAACTTGAACACATATCCAATATATTTTATAACACAACATCAATATGGTTAGAATCACAAAATCCATATAAGATAGCATTTTCATTCTTATTATAATGCAACCCATAATTGATTGTTCCTTTCAAATATCTAAAAATTCTTTTTGCAAGATTCCAATGATCTCTAAAAAAGGTTCCTACATAAACCTTGAAGTAATTCCTACTGTATAGGAAATATTTGATCTAGTTATAGTTAGATAAATCAAACTATCAACTAACAACGTATATAAAATAGGATCAACCTTTTTCATATGCAGATTTAGATCAATATTTATTCCAACTTCCATTGAAGTAGAAAATGGTTTACAATCAATCATAAGAAACTTTTTCAATACAATGGTTGCATATTGTGTTTTGAAAAATAACAATAGAATGAAATACAATCATACAAATAACATGATGTGAGAGACCTAACTCATTCATTTCAAAGTACTACTTCAATTTCTCTTTAATCCTATGAATTAAATCAGAATTGTCACTAGTAACATAAGCAAATCATCAACATATATACATATAATGATAATATGTGAGCCTTATTGCTTAATGAATATATCATTGTTAGAAAGAACAATTAACAAAACCTAACAATTTAAAGAAGGAAACAATTTTCACATACCAAGCTCTAAGAGCTTGTTTTAAACCATACAAGGATTTCTCAACTTACAAACATAGTTTTCTTTACCAGTTTCTTCAAATCCTTTAGGTTGAAACATGTAAAGTTCTTCTTTTAAATCACAATTCAAAAAATATTTTTCTTATCCATTTGGTGGATTTCCCACCCAAATTGAGTGGAAATTGCAAATAAGGCCCTAACAATACTCATTTTAGCTACAGAAATGTCTCAACATAATCAATACCAGTTTTCTGAGTGAAACCTCTAAAAACAAGTCTAGCTTTATGTTTGTTAATACTACCATCAACATTATATTTTACTTTGTATATCCACCTAGACCCTATAATACTTCACGGCTCAGGTTCATACAAGGTAATTAATGCATGGTACATATGATGGCTTCTGGTCATTTTCCTAAGGTTAATAGGATTTGAAATTTCTAACATAGATTGAGCCCAATTTAATTTCTTATCTAGGAAGATAAGAGTTTCAGAAACATCTATAACATCAAAACATCATCATGACCATTTACTAAATCAAAATCAAAACCATCATTTAGAAGCATTTAATGAAGTAACTTCAAGAGAAGAAGACAACACATGTAAACCTTTCACTAGATTATATCTATACATTTCATATAAGCTTCGATAATTAACATGTCCTAACCTTTCATGCCATAGTTTTGAATTATTCAAACTTTGAGATATAAAACAAGATGCAGAAGAGAAATCATCAAAAATATACAGACCATTTCTTTGAATTCCTTCAGCTATTATACTCTCATTACTATCCTTGATATACCAAGTATCCTTCATGCATGGATTCTAGTTGTGTCCATACCTCTTTCGGATGTTCGATATTACCAATGTGTAGAAGGTACTCATCATTCACATTGCATAGAATCATAGAAAGAGCCTCTTACATTCATTGCAAGAATGTATTCATGTTATCTATAGTTTTTGACGACCGATGGGGGAGAAACCTTAGATCCAAAAACAATCATCTAGAGTTTCCTTGCCATAAATTTTGTTTTGACCCAAATGTTGTAGTTGGTTTCATTCAGATCTGGGTTTTGTCAAGACAGAAATAGTTGGATGCCATTGTTTTCCTAAACTTGTAAAACACACCCCATTATAATATACAATGTACCATAGAGTTAGATACATATTTATCGATAATAAAAAAACACTTTTAATAGAATCATATCTAAATTTTATAGATCTAAAGAAACTATTTGATCATAACTAATTATGTCATTACAATGCATACTAATTAACCTCCCATGATCAAAATAATAACCCACAATATAAAGGGCTCTGCATTATACCCCAGATTTATATAAAAAATATTTCCGACCATATAGAAGTGAAGAAGAGACCCCTAAGAATGCATAACAACTTCAAATTTCTAAAAAAATTAATGTAGACAAAAATCGGCCAACTTAAATTTGACGTCTAAATGACCGTCATAATGGCTTATTTTTTGTCTCTATCGTGATGGTCATTTGACCATCAATTTTAACACAATGAAAGTTTCTAGAACCTACGAGCTTAAATTTGACGTCTAAATGACCATCATATTGTCTTATGTTTGGTCTACCATGATGGTCATTTGACCATCAAATTTAATGAAGCCAAAACTTGTTGTGTATTTCTAGAATGTGAAATTCTAAAATTTCTTCTTCTGTATAATATTAGGGAGGTTATATTTTAACACATTATAATAACCTATTATAATTTATAATGTAAAAATATATACACTTTTTTTAAAAAAAAAAGTATATAGTTTATAGAATGTAAATAAAAAACAACATATAGTTCATAAAAATTATAAACTATAGTATATTTTTTTTTATAAAAAAAACATAACCCTTATTAAAGGGGTTTAAAGGACATAGACTAGGTTAAAAGAATTTTACCAAGTGCAAGTAGATTTATGAGAGTATAGATTAACCTACATATTTTACAGAGGGGACAAGTAATTTCACCCGACCAATGAAATAAATTGAAATCCCTATTTTCATGAACCTTGTCTCCTCCCTTCATTTACTCTTAATTTTACCCCGCACACATTTAAAACTATGGAAATATTATAAAATATTTTATATAATTCCTACAAGCTAAAAACTTTAAAACTTTTATGTGGCTATAACTACCAATATTTTAATAAATATTTACCACACTTCACGTGGGCCACCAATAAACTAGCCCCCTTTTTTTAATTCTCCATTTATACTTGAGAGTTCCACATTTATACCTGAGATATTATCTCATTTTATTCTCCACTCCCACTCTTATATAAAAGAAAACCTTTAAATAGGTTTATTTATATAGTTTTTATAAACTATAAGATATAAATGAATGGGGCCGCCCCCTTACATGGATAATATAAATGGTTAGGGACACATGTTAGGTTTTATTTAATAAGTATTAAGATTTAAAAAGTAATCCCTTCATGGCCAAGCAATAAACACGGGCCCCCCTTTACTAAAAAAAAAGTAACTTAAGTTTTTTTTTTTAAAACATATATAAACCAAATCTAATAAAATTTATATTTTAAGCGGTTTAAACTAACCATATATATAAAATATGATTCAAACTTAGGTTTGTTTCTTTTTTTTTTAAAAAAACTATATATGCCTAGATTTATAAGTTAAGTTTAAATATGATTTAAACTTAGGCTTAGAATATGGTCTGTTGACTCTTCCCTCAATCCCATGTAATTTTAATATGGTTTAAGGCTTTTAATATATAGTTTTTTTTTTAAAACTATATAAATTTTAATATGATGTTTATATAAATTATTATATAAACCTTATTCTATATTATATATATATTTATTTAAAAATAATAATATATATAGTTTTCAAATTATATAGATATATAGTAGTATAGATAACTATAAACTATAGTTTTTCAAATCAATCCTTTTAGAGGGGACCAAAGAACACGGGTATGAATTTACCTTCCAAAATATTTAACCTACAAACATTTGAAATTATAGAAAACATGAAAATTATTTCATATAGTAATAAATCCTTTCCTTTTTTGTATGTGATTTTCACGCAGGTAAATATTTGAAGCCCCTTTCACCTGTGCACACATCAATCTCCAAACAAACATTAATTCCATATAATTTACAAAATGTAAATGAAAGTAAGAATCATATCATATTACATCTCCCCCAAAATTATAAAAATATGAAAATTATTTCATAATTTTATAATTTATGTGAATTTCACTGCAGTAAATTTAAATAAATTTCACTGTGCACAAGAATCATTCCATATAATATTAATCTAAATGAAATAAAATAATATTACATCTCCCCCAAAAATTTTTAAAATTGAAAAACCCTAAAAATTTTTTAAAGAGTTTAATTGCACAAATGTAATGCCAAAATAAATTGGGAAAAAAAAAGGGGACCAGATACTTTTAAATACCCTTTTGGGTTGGTTGAAAAAACCCATACAAATTAAATAAATAAAATACAAAACATTTGATCTTAATTTATTTAATTTACCTCGCTTTGTTACCATGTTAGAATTTGAGGATTCTAATAAATACGGATTTAATCAACTTACATATTACATAATGTTACAATAAATATTTAAATAAAGATTACATCATAACATAAGTAAATAAAGAAATACTTACAGAAATAAATAACACATGTGACACAATATTTATAGTTGAAAACCCCAATAGGGTAAAAACCACTTTGAAAATAACCTTTTACTTCAGAGAACTTATTTTACATCCAAAGAAGATCACCTCCTCCTTTGAAACCCTATTTACCAAGGGTAAAACCAAATCACTTGATTTGCACACACTTTGATATATTTCCGAATATATCAAATGAGGACCTAAAGTCCTTTTTATATAAGGTGATCGGGTATGTCTCCCACCCACCTTTTCAACCTAAAATGGTTGACACATACACCTAGGTTTATAATATTTAATATTAGAAATATAATCATTTCATGATATTAAATATTTAACCTAAAGTATATACCTAGGTTAGCATATTTAATAATAGAAATATAATCTTAATTATTTAATATAAACTTTAGATTATGTTTTATTATTTATTAAATAAATAATTTATTTCACTTGGGGTACACACCTATCACTTAATTTTTTTATGACCCACAGGGTCATTTAAATATGGTCGTGGGCCATATTTGGTTAATTCACCGAGGTGAATTGAGAGAGAAGTGATGGAGGGAGATTTTGGGTGTAATTGTTTCTCGGTAAATGGAAATTTCTCTTTTGCTATGGTTTTTACCCCTCGGGGGTTTTCCACGTTAATTTTTTGTTCTGTGTCATTTCATTTTATTGCAATATATTTACTATGTTTTTTTGTTTATTTATATGTGCTTCATATTCAATGTTCACATTAGTAATATATTCATTGGTTAATTAATTTATCCTTGACCAAACATGGTATGAGAGCGGGTAGTTAATGGGTGGTTATAACCCATGGGGTATTTAATAGGCCCCATTAAAAGAATACAAATTTCCACAATACGAAACCTCTCTCAATTTATTTTACCCTCCGCGTGAACAAGGCTATGATGGTGAAAACTATGTGAAAATAAAGGTAAGGGTTAATTTATTTGAAATATTTCATTAAATTTTTCTATAGTTCCTAATGTGTGTGTAGGTGGAAGTAATTATGTGGGGTAAATCAAGTAAATCCAAGGTCTCCTTCAAGAGACAACATTCCTTATAAATAGGAATCTAATTTTTCCTCTGGATTCGGTTAAACAACAATTCACTCCAAGTTTTTTATATTGGGTATCTGGTGTGACCCCTTTACCCCGAGTGAACTAAAAACAACCTATGTCTAAAGGACCCTTTAGTATTAAGGGTTGGTTTAAATATCAAAAATATAACATAAATACTATGTTTGTGGTATTTTTAAAAAAGTAATTTGTCGAATGTAGAGCATAGACAAGTCCAATATTAACTTAAGGTGTCGTTACGAAATATATTTTTAAATAATTAATTGTGTATTCATCTATGTTCCACATAAGCTTATGACAATAGATACAATTTTTTTCATCTACCGAACCTACGAGAATAATAGTGACAGTCCCAAGGAAAGTTTTGAATAAGAAGATTGTTATTATAGGTAAAGAAAATGAAAATACAATCAATGGAGACTAATTTGATTCAATAAATATTTTAACCACATAAAAGGGTAGAAAATAGAAATCATTTTCACATGATTAAATATAGCATATATGTTCCATGAGCTCGGGGTTGATACCCCATTTCTCACATGTAACTTCTCAAGTTTATGGGAAAAGTATCTGTAAAAAATTACATGATCTTAAATCCTTGCATTGTGACAGATGTGGAGGAAACAAAGTTGATGATAAGAATCCTTTCAATTTTGGTGACTTGCCATTTTTCCGAGCACATTATTAACATGATCGAAAAAAAAATTGAAGCAGAAACTACTCTGGATAGAAAAATGGGTCCCATTTTTCAAATTCCGAAAACAAGTATCAAAGTATTTCTTCAAATATCACTTCTATTGTCGCTAATAATTTATGATCAATTCTTGGTGTCTATTTGCTTTGAAGATTCACAAAAGAATCCACGAGGCATAATGATGAAGACAAAGATGGGTATCAAGACCTTGCATCGTTTGAGAGGAGCCATCAATGTTATTCTCCTATTTATTTTGAAAGGTTGCATATTGAAAGAAGAGACAAATTTATACTTTGCCTCCATCTCAGTACTTTCATAGTGTCATCTCCATACACATAATTTCCATTCCTTTTTAAATCTTCAAAACTCAGTCACACATATCAAATCTCACATTGTGGAGTGCTTGAATTCATGGCAAAAGAAGGTGTTATGTATATGCCACTTCGGATGATGAAAAACATGATTTTATAAGTGGGAGATACATTGAAATTGAAATATTTCACTCCTCCAAAAGGCACATATTTCGATTCCATCCGCATACAAAGAAGTTTTTGGACATATCCAATCCAATTTTTTTGGAGGTTTCTCTAAGTAAATTTTCCTATCTAACCACATGAGACACCATTAATATAGATTACAACAACAACACCTACTACATAGATATATTTTATAAAAAAACATGTTTTAGCCATTAGTGCCATCGAGGCAGTTGTGAAGTGTATTTTCTCCTCCTCTTGATTACAGAGGGCCTAAAAAGAGTAACAACTAAACCTCTTTCTTACACTCCACTTGGCCTCTATGTGGAGGATCACTAAACCTCTCCCACCATCGACTATCCCTTATAGGGCCGCCCAAAATTTTTGCACAGTGCATTAAAAATAGGACACATGTCCCCTCCATAGGCTAAACATGTTTTTCTTCCTTTTAAGTTAGCCACTTTGTGTGCATTGTGTTGGCTTTGAATGTTTTAACAATGTGGGGGTTTATTCCCACATTCAATATGCTAGGGAAATTAAAGTATTTATAACCCTATGCACTACATATGTTTCATGTGGATGCAGCCATGCTTAACATGTTTTCCACCCATATAGCTTGGCCACTAGTTTCTTTTGTGAACTACTGAGGTTAGACTAGCCATGTTGTATCATTCATTGAGATGTGGATAAGTATAACTTTCTTGAGCTATGTCTAGCAGTCGCATATGTATCATGTGGTTGTAACCATACTTAACATGTTTTTTTCCACCCATGTGGCTTGGCCACTAGTTTGTTTCATGAATTACTAAGGTTAGACCGGTCATTCGGATGTGGATAAGTATTACTTGCTTGAGCTATGTTTAGCAGATTGCATATGTATCATGTGGTTACAGCCATGCTTAACATGTTTTTCCACCCATGTGGTGTTGATAAGAGAGCACACGATAGAAAGCACACAAGAAGTCCGCGCAAGGAAAGCGGTCATATTCAAAGGCACGAATAAATAGAGAGAACACGCGTGCGGAGCAGAGGTTCAGCTTTTGGACTTGGCCATTTTCGCTCATGAAGATCTATTTTTAGAGATGGCATGCAGAGCACACAAATGAGGTAGAGACATGCACGCCATGCATTTGCTATTTTTGGAGGATCGGATACAAAGAACTTTGCATGGATACAGGCTAGGAATAGGATTATCATTATAGTTAACTAATAGTAGTCTATTGTTAGTGCACTTGCATGTGTGGTTGTTTTTGTAATGGTGCGTGGCTATTAATAGCATGCAACCTATTTTTGGAATGGATAAGTGGTGAAGGGAAATTCCCCACCCTTATATATATGTAGTAGAATGTGTAGTAGATATACATGTATGATGGTGAATATACATACATAGAGAGAGTGGGATATGTATGCATGTATGCAAGATTGGATTACTGAATCAGATCTATGCGCGCATAGGCATAGATTTCCATTATTGTAAGAAGCTTCCATGTAATTGTTATCTTTAATAGATGGAGGATATTGGCCAAACCTGAGTGTTATTCTTGTGTGTAATTGGATATTGCATGTACACAATTCCATCATGATTATTGTTTAAAGTCTAGTCTTCCTTAGATCTAGAACTGACGTGCACTATAGAATGATGTATTAGTTATGGATCTGTAAGCTTTAAGTCCTCATCATGCGAACATCCTACTACAAAGTAACCCTAAAGAGGGACATGGTACCTTTGCATGCTTTGGGTGAGCACTCAGTCCAGGACGAGTGATGTGCCAACGCGTCTAGGGTGTTAATGGTAAATTCTAGGCTGCATCAATGGTTCCATTTCCGGGACCTCTTTTTCAATTGTTTCCAAGATGTTCATGATGAAGACGTACCGGTTAACTCTAGTATGTGTTGAGGAGTAGATAAACAATCTGGAGGAAGAATACACATGCAGGTTCAACACTGGATCTGATTTTAACACACGCGTGTGGGTGGTACAGAATCTGTATGATAGTTTATATGAGATCTTTTTCACTATCTTTCTAGTATAATTGTACGAGTGGTTGATTACTTATGCATCTAAGTGGAATTGGGGGTATCACGCACTTATCTGGACATAGGAAGAATTCCAGGACCTTTATGATGTTGATATGATTTGGACTCGAGTTATGGATACATGGTTCCATGGTGTCTTGAACAGTTATATCTTGGAATACTCAATTTCCACTTATTTGTGTCCAGAGGTAGCTAAATTCTAGTTTTTATGATATCCAAGGGGAACTTACCTACAAGGAATTCCACTGGAAATCAAGATCCTGATGGTAACTTTGAATCTGGAGAGTAAACCGATGGCTAACTAAACCCCACCACGTATGGGGGCAGGAGTAGGTTTGGTGAAAGATGGCAGACTTAGCGGTGGCAAGGCAAAGGGAAGAAAGGCGGCTTAAGTATAATGAGGCACGCGAGAGGGAGATAGAGAAGCAATGTGATGTTGCAGAGTGGATGGAGTTGAGGAGAGAGATGGCTCATGAAGGATTTAGAGCTCATGTAGAAGACGTGGAGCCAGAGTGTTAGGAACTCTGCCATCTGGGAAAGCATGATAGGAAACCCTCCTCGGCCTCACAAGGAAGCACGCCAGTAGAGATGACCTAGGCCGCGGGCGTGCATCTGAACCTACCTAATAACCTAGCCCTTGCACTTGGTTTTCTAGTATCTAGTACAACAAGTAATCAAGTAAGTGAGTTTGAGAAGTAAGAGAGAAAGAACATCAATGGTAGGGTAGATGGCTTCATTGTTATTTGGAGGTACGGTTTCAGCGCATCGTCCACACAGAACATGAGCGCATAAAAATTGGATTCACCTCTGAATTGAACTACTTCATAGAACATAGGGGTTCGGTAGAGAGTACTCTTGTCGGATCAACGGTGAGTACATCTACAAGTCCTATTCCAACTACAGGGGAAGGATCAAGAGGTATGGGTCGCTTCTAGTTCGGTCGATCCGGTGGTTCTGGATCGAGTGGGAAAGGCCCTTTGCAACCTCAAAATATTTACATGGAGATGTCTCTTCATCTCTCGGAGTATAGAGGAATAGAAGATACTACTAAACATGTGCACATGTGTGAAATACTATGGCGTGTAAACAGGATCATGGCTTTAGAGCACAAGGCAAGCCAATTTGCTACCACATTACAGGGATGTGCACACAGCTGGTATAGGAAGTTTGACCCTGATCAAACTTGTGTGGATTATGCAGCATTGAAGGATGTGTTCTTAAAATAGTTCTATTGGAATTTGAGCAGAAGATTATAAGCACGCTCAAAGATATCAAGCAAGGCACTAGTGAGAGTGTGCGCGAGTATGATGCCCATTTTAAAACGATTCTCGTATAAGCTTTCTTATGATATTCACGTAATCCAGCATGCACAATGGTTCATTGGAGGATTGATTACACCATTTAGAAGGGAATTTTCACATAAGACATGTATTGATCCATGTGAGGCATTGGAGGCAGCCCTACGTGCTGAGGTAATTGGGTGCATTGAAACCGGCATTAGCCCATTCTTAAAGGCACATATTGCAGCTATGGAAATGCGATTAGAGAAATTATCGATAATTCCTCCCATGAAACGTGCTTAGGATTTTGTGTATGGATTGTGAAGTGGAGGGGTACACCAAGGATAATTTTCCTCGCAGATCCATACGTTCATTATCTTGATTAGGCTGTGAGATCTATCATTTGAATCATGATGCTTAGCCATTATCTTTTTCTACAATACGATAAGAAAGAACGTATCCTCGCTATTGTAAAATTTTCCAGATTCATGATCCATGATGCTATATAGACATTGGGGTATGCCGGAAAAGTGTAACGGATAGTTCTAAAAACAAGAATGAGCACTAGGATCGGGATCACAACCAACCGTGCTATGATAGGAATGAGGGCATTTTGACAAAGGTCATGGAAGAGGACGTGGATATTGAGGTGGATTCGGAGGACGAGGCTGTAGTGGTGGGAGAAGTGAGTTCCCTTGCAGAATGTGTTATACATGTGGATCTCCTAATCACTATAGGCGTGAATGTCCTTAGAATATTGCATGTTCTTTCTGCGAAAAGAACCATAGCTATGAGGAATGCCCCGACTTATATGAGCATCTAAGTAAGTAACATAAACAAGAAAACAAATGTGTAGGGATGTTTAGGATACAATGCGTTGTTTAAAATAAATGGATTTCTAAGATGGAAGTAGAATCCAAAGCACTACAAGTGAAGATCATGACCCGCACTGAGGTGGCATGCACCAGAAAGCATTGCAGCAGAAACCTACCATCACTAAAGAAGAAGTTCTTCATGCACGGTACCCAGATCCTGCCTATCAAAAGGAGGTTTATCAGGAAACCATGGAAGTTCTAAGGAATATTCAGGGTGAGATACAATACTTAAAGGAGAAAAAGAAAGCATCAGAGATGGTCCAAACTAATATAGATGACTTGAGGGAAGTGTGTAAAATGTTGTGCTAGGAAAACATCATTCCACTATTAGGGATTTGGTTAAAAGGAAACACTCGTGCGCAAGTATTGAGACTGGACGACAGATCCTACATGTGAATCTTCCCCCTCATAGCCTAGATTATAACAAGGAGATCATTTTGAATGCTATTTTGGATGGATGACTATTAAGTAATATACTGATTGATACAAGTGCGGAAGTCAATGTTCTTACCTTGGATGCATGGGTCCAAATGGGAAGACCCCCATTGCAACCATCCTCTAATTTTTTATTCATGGCTAATCAGACTAAGGCCACTCCCATTGGAGTTTTGAAGGATGTGTCCATTACCATATAAGGAGCCAAGTTCACTAGAGACTTTGAAGTTTTAGCATTGGCAAAGTCAGATAGCTTCCCAAATCTATTAGGGCGTCCTTGGTGTTATACAAATAATTTTGATCTTCGGTTCAACAAGGGCTATATCAGTTTTGAAAACAAAGAGGAAAGAGTTATTATCCCTTTGACAGATGGAAAATCTACGCCCTATGTTGAGCCCTTAAGAAGATGTGAATAGGATTTATGTACGCGCCATCCGAGATCAAGAGATGATTGAACCAACCAGAGAAGGACTAATTGATTAGGAGGATGTACAATCTATTAGTGATACTACAAGTATTTCTTGTGATAATTGGGCTCACAACACTTATGAGTTGGTAGGGAGCGAATTAAAGAGCATATTTCCTCGAGACACAAAACCACGTTATGTCAGGAGGATAGGAAACAACTCGGTACCTTGTTACATAAGAGAAGGGGATCCCATGGTATTCTGGCGCCATGGAAGAAAAGTGGATAGCCCCAATGTAAATAAGAAATATGTTAGTATATACACTACGTGGGACGAAAACACACTTTGGTGGGTGGTCCACAAGGATAATATTGTTGGATGGAATGAAATTGGGATTGATCTTACTACTAGTTTTTCAAGAGCAATGCACCTACTCAAATAAGTAATTATCACGATAATCAACATATTCAACACCACGTTCGAAGTGTGAGATACTTTGTATAGAAGGAAAAGAAGCTTTACCACCTTCGCTTTATGGGTGCACCAGCTTTTATTCCACTATACAAGGTTGCACACGTGCTTCATATGTATATGCATAAGTCCATAGTGAAAATGGAAATAAGCATAATTTAATTGTAGGAATGGCCCAAACATTTGAATTCTTCTCTACAAAGCCTCTCGTGGAAGGAGCATTGAAATTCATAAAGTGCTTAACTATAGGAGATAGTACGAAGGTGAAGAACTCCTTCAAGAGTTATTAGATAAAGAAGACTCAGAGTACGTCTTGATAAAAAAATAGAGGCCAATGTAACATTACTTCAACATGCTTTCCTTGAGAAAGAGAAAGGAAAAATGGTCTACTTAGTGGATGATGAAGAATTAGATAGCACGGATACAAACCATTCAACGAGAGGTGTGAGGTATTGACAATGCGGATAAGACCACACACACCTATCATGAACCTATAAAGACAAAGCGGGTGAATATTGGAGCAGATCATCGAGCCTAAGGAAGCCATAATTAGAGACTATTGGTCAAACTCATAAGTGGTAAAAATCATAGAGTTACTAAGGGATTGATAACAATGGTATAGCTCTGATACCAAATGATAGAATAGAATTAGATTGCAATGACCAAAGAGGGATGAAAGCCTCACAAATATTATTGATCATGAAATCAGATTACATAACAATGCAAGAGTTGTAATATTTATAGATATTAGACAGCCTCATATAGATAGACATGACACCCTATTAGGCACCAACTACGAGATGATAAGACCCATCTCACATGCACATGTAATTACTACTAATACCAATATTGAATGTTATCCAACATAACAATATTGAATGCAAGTCACTAGACTAGAGTGCACATGTTACACATTATTAAATAAAAGACAATGCAATAAAATGTAATAAATATGCCTATGCTAAATTATCCTAACAGGGATTACCGGACTTATTCCCTAGGGAGTACCATGAACTTAAAGGAGTGCATGAATCGTTAGGGTAGATGAAGATAAATCTTAAAGAGGGTGTGTGCCTAATTAGAAAGAGACCTTACAAAATGAACCCCAATTTGTGCGAAAAGTTCAAAGAAGAGATTGATAACATGTTGAAGTCTAGGATTATCAAGCCCCTTGATGATTCGAATGGGTTAGTCCAATGGTGATCAGTATCAAGAAGGATGGATGGATTAGAATATGCATGGAATACAGGGAGCTGAATGCTACATGTGTAATTGATCCATTTCCTACGCCATTCACTAAGGAAATACTAGGAGTTGTAGGGTGTGAAATATATTCATTTACAGATGGGTTCTCTAGGTATCATCGTGTTCGAGATTGCCCAGGGAGTATCAATAAAAGACTACGTTTACTACTTAATGGGTTAGCTTCACCTATCTTGTAATGCCTTTTGTCCGAAAAATGCGCTTTGTTGTATTTTCGCGCATAGTTTTCCGGGCATTCAAGGAATTTATTCACAACTTCTTACAGGTATATTTAGACGATTGGACAATGTATGGATTAGTTAAGGATCACTGTGACAATCTGCACTTAATGTTTGAATGGTGTAGATAGTTGATTATCTCTTTGAACATCAAGAAGTACATATTTGCTACACCATTTGGGATACTCTTATGACACATAATCTGCAAGGAGGGTTTGTTGGTTGATCCAACAAAGGTTGCAGTCATTATAGACATAAGGGAGCCTACTAGTCAAAGTGAGATGCGCAAATTTTTGGGTCATACAGGATATTACATAAAGTTTATCAAAGGCTATGCCAAAGTTACCACACCATTAGAAGAGTTACTGAAATGGAAAGGTACATTCTACTGGGGAGAACAGCAATAAAGCGCATTCGATACATTGAAGGAGAAACTTACTACCATTCCTATTCTGTGTTTTCCTTCATGGGAAAAACCATTTCATGTACATGTCAATGCCTCTGGCATGGCCATTGGTGTGGTGTTGGCTCAACCTGGAGAAGGTATTGTAGATCATCCTATCTGTTTTGCTAGTAGAAAACTAACTCCTGCAGAACAAAATTACACAACTACAGAGCACGAAGCTTTGTCAATGATTTATGTGCTACATAAATTCCGCCAGTATCTACTAGCTACACCATTTGTCTTTTATACAAATCACATGGAATTGAAGTATTTGGTATATAAACCTATTTTGCAAGGGCACATATGTTGATGGGTGCTCTTATTTCAAGAATTTGATTTCACAGTTTGTCGTAAAACCGGAAAAAGTAATTACGGATCATACCATCTATCAAGGATACAATCGGAGAAGAAACCCAGAAATTGAAGACACCATGCCGGATGCACAAGATTACAGAGTTACAATGTGTGCCACCGTAACTAGAGGACATTGTTTTATTTCTATGAATAGGGATGGCACCGAAGGAATGAAATCCTTGGAATAACTTGCTATACATGCCACACCTTATATGTTAATCAGTGGTGACTAGTACAAATTGGGCTGAGATGAGGTATTACGCCGATGTGTATTGGAACATGAGTGCACATATATTATGGAAGAAGCTCATGGTGGTATTGCAAGTGGCCACTATGTCGGTGATGCCACAAAGACAAAAATTCTACTTCTTTGGATTATGGTGGGAGACCCTCTATAAAGATTGTAAGGTATTTTTGTAAGGCATGTGATCATTGTCAACGTCTTGGAAAACTAGGTCAATGAGATGAAATTCCTCTGAGACCTATTACTAGCACAGAACCATTTGAGAAATGGGCTATAGATTTTGTGGGTCCTATTTCACCAGCTTGCGTGCAGAACTAGATCATGCTACATTATAACTTGCACAGACTATCTGACAAGGTGGGTAGAAGAAGCACCTACAAAGGACTATACAATGGCTACAACAACTTGGTTTCTATGGGAACATATTATTACAAGGTATGGATTCCCTTTGAGTTTGACCAGTGATAGGGGCACACATTTTCTTAATGAGATAATCAGAATTTTATTGGATGAATTCATGATTTCACACCATAAGACTACACCCTATCATCCTTAGGAAAATGGAACTGCTGAGGCTTTCAACAAAATTTTGAGCCAGACATTGACAAAAATTTGTGATGTTGGAAGAAAGGATTGGGATGAAAAATTGTATGTTGTTCTTTGGGCATATAGAACAACTTATAAGAGGTTGAACAAAGCCACACAATTTCAGTTAGTGTTTGGAGCAAAAATCATTCTTCCTATAGAATTTATGTTACCTTCTTTGCGTATTACGTGCGTTAGAGGTCTAGCTGATGAGAAAGCTTTAGAAGAATGGATTGAAAATATAATTAAGCTAGATGAGTGATGAGCCATAGCACGTTGGAGTCAGAAGTAAGAAAAGGCCAAGCAGAAATCATGGCATGACATAAATATAAGGGATAAGAAGTTTGAGATTGGACAAATGGTACTTCTCTATGACTCTAAGTTCTTACGCCATCCAGAAAAACTTAAGGTACATTGGCTTGGGTCATATGTTATCACTTACATCCTTGAAACATGTTCTTTCCAGTTAGAAGCACTTAATGAAACATGGCTACCTTGTTACTTCAACGGAGTAGGCTGAAGCCCTACTATAAATAAGTCTTCTTGGTGTTTGTAATAAGGTAGTATTTCCATTTAGATTAGGTTTTCAATTATGCATTCCCTTAATGTGTTTCCTTCTTTGTTGCTATGCTTTGTCAATTTAGTTATTGTTCTTGTGTAATAAGCACGCTTGCATGCATGAAGCTAATTACTATATGAAGCATGTTTATGCACAAAGGACTGCACATACTTTTAGTGTGGGGTGGTTGTTGATATCCATGTACAATATTGTGGGAATTAAAAGGTGAAAGGAATAAGCTGCTACGGGTGCTTTCCAATTCAAAAGGATTGCTTCTAAAAAGTGACCAAAGATGGAGATGGATTTTCTCGAGGGAAGGATAACTTCAATGTCCATCATTGTTTTGGTCTTGCAGAATGAGAAAGGAGAAATTGTGATGGAGGAACTAGAATCTATTACTATGGACATCCCAGAAAAAGCAGAGGAAGCACTTGTTGAGTGGCAAACCTTGGAGGCTAAGATAAAGGAGGAATATCCTGAATTAATTTGTCATGATGAGGAAGAATAAACTGCATGATAAGAACATTCTTTCATTCATTCAAATTATTTTTATTCTTCTATTCTTTGATTCGTTTTGGATATGACCATTGTCGGGGTGACAATGAAATTAGTGTGGGGTAATGTTGATCAAAGAGCACTTGACGAAATCACAAAAGAAGTCTCGAGCATAAAAGTAGGTCATATTCAAAGGCGTGAATAGATGGGGAGAACACACACGTGGAGAAGTTCAAATTTTGGGGCTTATCCATTTTTGCACATGAAGGTCTATTTTTAGAGATGGCGTGCAGAGCACACAAATGAGGCAGAGACGTGTGTGCCACACATTGGCTATTTTTTGAGGATTGTATTTAAAGCACTTTGCAGGATATAGGCTAGGAATATAATTATCATTGTAGTTAACTACCAGTAGTCTATTGTTAGCGCACTTACATGTGTGGTTGTTTTTGTAACGGTGCGTGGCTATTAATAGTATGCAACCTATTTTTGGAATGGATAAGTAGTGAAGGAAATTTTCCACCCATATATATATATATATATATATATATATATATATATATATATATATATATAGTAGTAGTAGAGAGATATACATGTATGATGGTGAATATACAGACATAGAGAGAGTGGGATATGTATGCATGTATGCAAGACAAGATTACTGAATTAGATCTCAGGCGCGCATAGGCATAGATTTCCATTACTATAAGAATCTTCCATGTAATTGTTATCTTTAATAGATGGAGGATATTGGCCAAACCTAGTGTCATTCTTGTGTGTAATTGGATATTGCATGTACTTAATTCCATCATGATTATTTTTAAAGTCTAGTCTTCCTTAGATCTAGAACTAACGTGCACTGTAGAATGATGTATTAGTTATGGATCTGTAAGCTTTAAGTCCTCATCATGCCAAGATCCTACTACAAAACCCTAAAGAGGGACTGGTACCTTTACGCACTTCGATTCGCGCTTAGTTCAGCCGAGTGATGTGCCAAAGGCGTCTAGAGTGTTACTAGTAAATTCTAGGTTGCATCATGTGGCTTGTGCACTAGTTTGTTTCGTGAATTATTGAGGTTAGACGCCACATTATATTAGTCGTTCATATGTGGATAAGTGATTGGCCACATTGTATCATTCGTTCAGATGTGGATAAATAACTGGCCACATTGTATCATTTGTTCATATGTGGATAAGTATAGTTCACACGACCTATGTTTAGCGATCCCATTGGTTAGGTCGGTTGTCGGTTGTGTATATGCCAAGTTGACTCACCATTGCTAGAAATTATTAAAAAGATGACTCACCGAGTTGATACATCAACTCAATCGATCTAATGGGTGTGTTTGGCCATCTATATGGAGCTAAGCTCCTAATTTATAAATATATATATACCTAACTTTTATTTTTAGGCCATTTATTTCTCTCTAAAATTAAAAATTATCAAAGAACTTTTTTAGTAAACAAGATCCTTGTCGATAAATAAATGTGTTTTATGAAATAAGTAATAATATTTTCTTTTATGATACGAAGAGTAAGTAAATCGTTTTCTCACAAAACTAAAAAAATCACTTACATTTGAACGAATTTTCCTTATTAACAAACTAATATATTGTATGTATAGAATACTTATTTGAGAGTTTTATTTTCGACGTGAATCATCAAAATACGACCACAATATGCACTTGAATGAGAAGGGGACTGTCTCTAAACTCATTTTGTAATGTTTTTCCTCCATTTATTATTGAAAATTTGATCATACAAATTGCACTAATAATCATGTTTTTTTCTCACAAACAATTGATTTTTTTCAATTTTAAAGGAGTAAGTTATAAATTGTGCTTGGCATTGAGGTTCGCTCCCCCTCGACCATTTCTGTGTATCGCAACAAAGAGCGCACAGGGCACTTCCCTAGACCCCACGAGGGGTGCTGCCCTCAACCCCTGGGACTACCTCCCCAGGACCCCCGCTCCTTGTTCTTATGTTTAGTACCTTATGTGAATAAAACCTCACCTTTGTATATGTAGTGATTATTCTTGCATGATTTGGTTATCTTTTCAGATATGTTATCTATTAGTCTTATCACATTTTTAAAGGCTTAGAATAGATAATGAAGATATATATGTTATTGATAAAAAATTTCTAAATTCTAATTTAGTATGTGATTACTAAAAATATTATTACGTACATATTTAATGACACTTGAGGACACCTTTGTTTTTGTATTAGAGACTTCCAATATTGATTACATCTAATATATATTTTATAAGACTAATATGTTGAAATTTTTCAACATATTTTAACATGGTTAAGCATATTGTTATGTAGTTTTTATACAACCGGTGTTTAAATTTTACAGAGATGATTAAAAGTGAAATAAATAATGATTTATATTATGCTTATTATGATATTATGAATCTAACCATGTTGATGTTGTGTTGTATATAAAATATACATATGGATTTTTGTTCAAGTTTTTTGGTGCAAGTGTCATTACTCGAAGCAACAAAAAGCAACAAATAGTCTCCATTTCTTCTACTAAGGCATAATATAGAAGTGTAAATGGAAGAAAAGAAGAATCCATGTAGTTGAAGCAACTGTTGGAAGAGATACACATGGAAACTAAAGGAAGTATTCCTTTTCTATGTGATGGCCATAGTTGTATTGATCTTGCTAAAGAATCCATTTTAACATCAGAGAACAAAGCATGTAGATGTTCATATTGTCCTTATCAAAGATAAAATCCTCTAAGGTGACATAGATCTCCAAAGATCCTGGTTTTCTGAAGATCAAGTTGAAGTTATGTTTATGATCCATTGTGTGCTGTAAAATATTACAAGTTTTGTATAATTCTTGGCCTTTTAGAGTTGTCATTGAGGGGGAGTGTGCATGGAAATGTCACCTCCTAATGGTTGGCCAGTTGATATCTCCTTCTCTATACTTCTTCTCCATTGTAAAACATTGTAAAAATATCTTTATGATCTTTGTAAACTTATAACTCTAAGTTTACGGTGTACAGTCCAGTGTGTTGCATCTATTTGTAAAGGATGTCCTTGTGTTATAAAAGGCTCCTAGAGATGTGGTTTTAAGAATTTTCCATGAGAAATTGTGGGATGTAGTCTCAAAAATCATGCTTAGCCTAAATCATAACTTTTGATTTATGGATTCCAAATCCTTTTGTACCAAAAGGTAAGTTGAGCATGATGAAGGTGTTATAAATCCTTCAAAATTGATATGCTAGCCTAAACCTTCACTAATGGTTTATGGATTTATAAATCTTGTTTTCCAATCATGTAATGTTGGCATATGGTTTCCACTTAATATTAAGGGGGAATACTAGGACATAATATTAAGTGCTTCTAATATTTAGTTTATAATTAAATAATTTAGAATATATTTTATATTTTAAATTATTTAATATAAACTTTAGATTATGTTTTATTAGTTATTAAATAACTAATTTATTTAAATTAGGTACACACCCCGTCACTTAATTTTTTTGACCCTTGGGGTTATTTAAATATGGTCACAGGACATATTTGGTTAATTCATCGGTGTGAATTGAGAGAGAAGTGAGGAGGGAGATTGTTGGACCGTAATTGTTTCTCGGTAAATGGAAATTTCTCTTTTGTCATGGTTTTTACCCCTCACGGGGTTTTCCACATTAATTTTGTGTTCTATGTCATTTCATTTTATTGCAATATATTTACTATGTTTTATTATTTATTTATATGTGCTTCATATTAAGTGTTCACATTAATAATATATTCATTGGTTAATTAATTTATCCTCGACCAAAAACTTATGCACCACATAATGGTTGAGAGGCATGGAAATGTACATCAACAAATGACTAATGACCATGCTACAAGTGTCAAGCCATACTTCAAGTTGATCAGGATCATTGGGGGCAAGTACTCATCCATACAAGTAGAGATAAAGGTCATCGTGAATAACAAAACATTCCATGCTTGAACGCCACAGTGCATAGTTAGCCTACCAAGAAGAATATCCAGAGGTTGTAATGAAAAAATGGTCCTATAAAGTGTAGGTTTGGGAAAATAAATCCCCATGGTGCATCCAAAAAAAATAAAGAAGTGCAGAATGCAAGAAAAAATGGGTGCAAGAATACACACAAGGTTGCAAGACTTCAGACTCAGCTGGGAATGTGTCTGCATGCAATACAACACCCGAGAAAAATGATAACCCCCTGTTTTGGGAACTTTATAAGAAGTGTGTTGATCACAATAAGGTGTGTTTGTGTGACGTGGGATCGTTGAACACTCACCTTGTAGCGAAAAAGGCACGAATCGTGCAAGAGTGGATGCCATAACAATATTAGTCAAAAGTAGAGGAACGACAAGTAACCACATACAAAATGGCGTAAGCAAGGAACAAGGGAACAAAACAGTGTTTGGTTTGAGAAAAAATGTCTCACGTTGCGGTATAAACCCCATTTCTATAATATTGTGGTGGACACGGTCACTAGTCTCGCAAGAATAACAAGGGTCATTACAATGCAAAAAAAACTCAAAACGAGTCAAGAGGAGCCCAAAACACCAAAAAGATCTTAAAAATGCACACAAAACAACCGAGAAAATGCCAAGGACCTCCAAGCCACAAAACATGCTACACATTTCCAAAAATTATTAGCGAAAAAAAAACACCCAAGAACCCTAGTTTCAAAATATTTTTTTGCGGTTTGACTTAATTTTTGAAAAGTGAAAAATAAAATTCACTAGGGTTATTATTAATAAACTAGGATTACGGACTTAATTAATCTCCTAAATAACCACTATATGACCTTAATTAACCTCCATTAGAATTAATTAGATCCTAATTAAAATATAGTAAGACCAACTAATCATAAATCTTACCTCTTAATAAACCACTAAATTAATTGACCCGCTTTAAAAATTAAATTAACTCCCTTAATTAGAACAATCCCACATAATTAAATTTCCCTAAACTTAAAAAAATAGAATATATAAAAAATAATAGCCTAAAGTTTTAAACAAGGCATGGAAAAGTGGGTTTAGATTTTGGAGGGAGGAATTGGTCAAAGGAGTGGCTCGGTTAATAGAGGGTGAGTTAGAAAAGTGGACAATGTTGCGGGTTAGTTGGGGACAACTTAGAGATGGGCGATCCGGAGGAAATATCTTGGGGGTGGAGGTGGCGAAACGGTGAGTCAAGATGAGGTAGAGATCACTGTGTGGACAATGGAGTGGGAATGTGGGCGGGAATGACATTAAAGCATGGGTAAACCAACGAGCGATTAGAACGGTGACATGACAAACACATGAATCTAGGAAGAAGTAGAGATAAGCAATTAGTATTGAAACAACTCTAAGGAGAAAAGGCAAGAATGGGGAACCAAATACACATAAAGGGCCGAGATAAAATCACATGGGATGAAGGTTGAGTCCAAATCAGGTTGTGTGTGAGGCAAAAACCGAGAAGAGTTTGGAAGAGAAACTTTAAGGGGAACCAACAAGAAAACAGGGTTAGAACTAGGAAGGTTGGTGATGAGATGGTACAAAGCCTATAAAGGAAAAAATTGGTCCCAAGAAAGAAACCAACAACATAATAGGACATGCTAAGTAAGAACCCCTAACTCGCAGGGCAAGGACAAACCCGAGATAAGCCAATTTGGTGACAAGCAACAACATGTAGTCAAAGGAAACAACCAAGAAAAAAATAATAAGCTAACTCACCGAGAAAACAAGCCAACAACCAGGCCAAGAAACCTAACTTACACTTTAAAACCAAACATGAATTAGCCCAAATCTCCCACGAAAACCGAGATTGTTAAACATGTTAACAAGATTCCAAAAAAATTTGAAAACTTACACAAGAAGCACAAAAATTGAAACATAAGTAATTAGTAACCGAAATAATCGAGTGCACATTGATGAACATTATCTCGATACCATATCAAAATTGTTCTACAAGGATAAATATGAAACCTCATGCACATCAAAAACGTTTCACTTCCAATGGTGACGTGAATGTTCCATGCAATCAACAAGAAATCGAATCACAAAGGAAGCAAGTTTGAAAGAAGAGATCTACTCATTCTCATAGTTCAAAATAATAAGGTACATATATAGGAGTGGTGTATAACACTTGTGCATGACACATAGACACATGAAACCCTAACTAACCCTAATGACCTATGATCTCACTAAGTGAGATGACTAACTGAGTGAAGTGGACAAGATGCGGAGTGACGACGAGACAAGTCACATACACCAACAGAGACTACAAATTTTAGGGCTTTCGTAGAATTTGAAGAGGCCACGTAAAATCAACGATCCGTGTAAAAGTAGGGATCTACGAATTTAAAGGCTTGTGCGGTTCCTTTCCTTATTAAGTTGTCCAAATAATTTGAAAACAATTATATATATATATATATATATATATATATCAATGTTTTTGTAAGCAATATCACAAGAAAAATATTTCTAACATCCATAACCTATCAAATTCTTAGAGAAAGATTCGAAACTACAAGAAATAAATCAGTTCTTATGAAAAGGTGATTTGATTATGCCAAATAAAAATTGAATTCACAAGAATAGAAATTGAATAGTCAATAATAGAATTAGAATCATAATAAATGCTCAAAATATATCATGTGAAATGTGGAAAGTGTAATATACATGTCTTTTCAAAATGATGGCATCCCTACACGTGTTATATGACATTAAGTAAAGGTCTCTACAACTATAGATGAAAATATTATTTTTATATATGTAGTGCTCTACAAGTGGAATGCACTATAACAAATATAGTTCACCACAAGCCAAAATAAAACCTCACATTTATATTTTCCAAATTCTTTTCTTTGTAAGTAAATTATAATATTAGTTTCATGTCATCAAAACATGTACATAATTTAGAAATCATAAGAGAGTACTAAACACTTTAACTCAAAATACAAATATTTATGTATAGTTAGGACAAGATAATGCTCTTAAAGTGCAATTAGGGGCCTTATCTTGATCAAGCTTTTCTTTGTTTATTCTTGTTTAAAACCATCCAGGTTGCATATAATAGTATGCATAAATGACATTGAATACATTTGATGAACTCGGTTATTCAATATTTTTATTATTATGGTTTCATATTAATATAACATTAAAGATACAAAATCAAATGCATATGTATTAAACCAACATATAGTTGGTTAGTTATTATTAATTAATGCACTTAACACTTGCACCACCGATTCCACAACTCCATCAACAAATGTCTCCTAAGAAATGAATTTTTTTGGAGGTTATAAATGCTTGTAGGTACATAACTACCCTAAGTTAAATTATGATGTTGTTACAGTTCATCCTAACTATGGACCTCAACTACCTATTGGCATGCAATTGTCAATGTTAGCATTGATCACCGTGTGATCCAAAAGTTTATGTTATTACATATTTTCTAATCAATTACAAGTTTTCACATGGACTATAGTTATAATAAAGTATGTGATAGGTCACCGTAAAATAGGAAAAATGGTAATGATGTGTGCATAACAATACAAATCTAAATACCCATGAAGTAATCAAATGATTTCTATTCACACAAGAACATGTATTTTCTTTCACTTCTATTTGACTTAGAAAAATAAAAATGAGAAATTTCCATAATCATCTTTGTAAAATAATGGATGGCCAAAATTCCTAACATGATGTTCTCCATAAAATGATTGGACAATAATATGCTTACATAAATGTGTATTTGCAACATTATAGATATTAATAAAGTATTTATAAAACTGTAAACATTAATAAGTTTGATGAAATTAAAGAATTCAAGATTAATACATAATGCATTTTGGATACATAAGGCATGCATATGTTAGCATATTATAAGTATTTTTTTCTTATTGAAAGTAAAGCATTCCTATTTGTCAAAAATATTAATGAATATGTTTGATCGTGGTTACTACCATGGATTTGAGCAACATTAAAATCTATCACATGAAAAGAATGTCTATTTATACACATTTCAAATAAATAAAGTTTTCATCCATAGTTTCTCCTTTCGAAAACATAGCTTAAAGTTGAAGGATAGATACATAAACACTAACCATGAATTTTTATATAAAGTAAAGGAAAATGGTTGATGTTTTGCACCCATTTTATTGTTAAATCATATAATGTTTCTTTCAAAAGGAATCACTTTAGTATATACTAATTTTGTATTATGTAATGATATTCCAATGACTCAAAAATTCCTATGTTTGTAACTCTGAAAAAACATTCAAATATGACATATTTTTGTTTTCTAAAAAATCAAAATGTTATATTATCCCATAACAATAAAGATTGAGTACATGTTGAAATAAAACATGCAAAAGCTTTAAAAAGTTAATTTTAATGCATAACTTATACTATTTTACCAACTCATATTTTCTTTCATGCCCATTTAGTAGAATATACGCTGGAAAATAGTACTAGAATGTACTAAATGAAATAATATTAAACACAAACAAATTAACAAGGCCAACTTACTCATTCATATGTATTTTATTTCACACTCATTTCACATAAGAAAATATATACATTTGTACAAGAGTGCACCAAAACAAACATAATCATATTTTAACAATGCAACAATATATTTGTATACCCTCTTTATGAGAAAATTAAAAGAGGGGAATTTTTTGAAGGAACGTTGTTTGATGTATCACCCGCACCTATGTAGAAAATGGAAATTGAAATAGATGTAAATAAACTAGACCACCGCAATTCACTATCAAGGTGTCCAAACAAATGCATCACAACACAATGCCACAATAATATAAAAAGGTTTGAGATAAATGCATTTGTATTAAAATAATACTCACTTCATTATAATGTATTAATCAATTCCCATAACACCTATTCTTATGATTTAATATCTCCATAAACCTACCTCTCCCAAGAAAAATATCCCCACACATGTTTTCATTGACGATGTAATATCAAACACATACACCTCAATGAGGCCACTAGTAAAACTTGCACACCTAGACATGACACCAACACAAAAAAAAATATTGTTTTATAAATGATAAACAAATTAACGATGTCAACTCGCTCAAACATGCACACTTTAGCAAGAAGTAAAATACATGATAGCAAAAATTTAAATTATATCACATAAGACAATCAAACCCATTTTCATAAGCTCTCCTAACCCAACAAAAGACATTATTTTAGAAACACATTTTCTATTCACATAACAACGTTTATTTTTTTAGACACTTGTTTCATAGAAAATATTGGCATCAAGCACAATAATGCACATCCTAAGAAACAACACAAAACATCACAACAAAAACTTTAAAAATTAAAATCTACGGCACATCCAAAACAAACAATATTTTTTACAAGCGTCTTTCCATAACCATCTCTCAAAAAATAATATAGATCCCTCGTCATTTACATATAAATGTATGCTAACTATGAACATGTATTAGGTAACAACCACCCCATGTACATCATTCCATAACCACTCGTATACATACATGTATTTTCTTTCACTCCCATTTAGCAAAAATATGGTGGGAAACAATACTTGAGTGCACTAAATGAAACAACATCAAGCACAAATAACTTGATAAGGTCATCCCAGATCAAAAATACATACCTTGATGAAAAGCAAAAAAATTTACAACAAAAAATCAAAATATTTTTCACAAGCACTCACATTTCACACCCATTTCATATAAAATGGTTCACAACAAGATCTTGGAGTGCACAAAATGAGATAACATCAAACACAACATGCACACCTCAATAAGAGGCATAAAATCACAAGAAATTTTCAAAACCCTTTTCATAATATGTCCCAAACCCGTAATAAATAATGGTTTAGAAATGACATTAAATAACAATCTTAGCAAAGCAATAGAAATCTAAATACATGAAAAGCAAAAAAATAGTCATTCACATAACAACATGTATTTTTTGATGATACCCATTTATAAAAAAATATGGCCATGACCATAGCTCAAACCTAGCAAACAAAAATATGTATTTTCTTTCACACCCATTTCATAGTTAAAAAAGGCATGCACCAATATTGTAGTCTACTATAACAAACAAAATAGAATTGAATGACAAAATAATGTTTTTTAACACCCTCTTGACAAAAAATGATGGAGGGTAGTAAATAGTTGAAGGAACTTATTCAATGCATTACCCGCAAAAAAAACGAAATTATTTTAAATTATATTATTGAAAATAAAAATTTCATACTAGATTGTCACCTGTGCAAAAATCCAAATACATGCAAATAAACCAAACCACCACCATCTAACACCAAAGGCATCCAAATTAATGTACCATATCACTATTTTCTATATTTACAAATTAATCTCCATAACACTTGTACTATCAACTTAACAACTCCATCAAGTTACCTCTCCCAATAAAGCATCCCCGCAATTGTTTTTGTTTGGCGTGATTACATCAAACACAAAAACCTCAACAAGGCTAGCACAATCAAACACACATTTCTCCATTGGATTCCATCATTAGCCATATTATACAACCTTAATTAAATGTCCGTAAAACTCTATATAAAATTTTTGATTAAAAAATCACTAAATTATTTTCTTACAACGCCATCAGTACAACAAAGCATTAATGTAAATATCAATACTATAGTCCACCACAACCCCAAAAATCTTGCATTCCTATCGTTCCATGTTTTTTAAATCAAAATAACTGAAAATCAGGTTTGTATGGTTGGGAAATTTTCCATCGATGAATCACCATCCAAAAAATCAAATTTTAAAAAATCAAAAATAAAAGTATTAATCAAAACTATAGTATGAACCATACAAATGAAATTTGATTGACAAGGAAAAAAAGAAATGGTAATATCTATCACTATATAACCTACCTTTGACATGATAATAAATAGGATTTATCACATTATAAATTCTAATCATTGGTGAGGATTTTAAACCACTTGATAAAGAGAACAAATTGTTTACAAAATGTTTTTGCTAGGAAAAAAATAACACCATTCATAATTTATCACTTGTTATAGGCCAAATACATTTCACGTGTTAAGTTGAATATTTTCATGAGTAACTTAATTAGATTGTGTGTGTGTGTGTGTGTGTGTGTGTGTGTGTGTGTGTGTGTGTGTGTGTGTGTGTGTGTGTGTGTGTGTGTGTGTGTGTGTGTGTGTGTGTGTGTGTTTAGTTTTTAGAAGATTATTGTCGTGAATAATCATTAATATAATAATATTTTGTTTTTCTCGACTCCCCCTTGGGTCCAAACCGATTGGAAATGAATCTATATTCTTGTTTGTTTATCCATCCAAACCTATTAGTTGGAGGATTTCTTTGTTTGGAGACCATATTGAATAACTAGTTTATATTTCTTTTGTTTGGAATGTGTTCAAAGCTTATATTTTGTTTCATCTTTGGGAAATTCAACAGCTTTACAATAATAATATTTTTATGTGCTCAACTTTGGATCATTTTAGATGCAGGGGTAGGTCAAAAAAGTGTCCTTTGATTTTTAACACTTGTAAGTTTATATCAACCATTGGGGGATTGTTCCTTGCACAATAACGATAATTCTTCATAATAAATTGTTGTAAGGTTTTCCTCCATTCACGTAAAAGAAACATTATACTTACTTAAATAGTTATTTGCACCCTTCTATCTCGATAGGGAGGTTGTAGTCTACTTCCTCATGGTGTGTTTGGTATTAGGGCATCTCGATTGACCTTTCCCACTTGTGATGGAATGGAATTCAGAGTGCTCATCCCCCTCTTTCTAGGTGGGGAGTGTTGTTTTTACATCTAACTCTATAAGATAATTAGGATGATTGGGTGATTTGAATCTTCCATTAGTGAAGCCTTCTTCTTAGGTTGTTATCCCTCCCTAAGATAATTGCACACCTCTTCCAGCTAGTATTGTTACATATGCTTAGTATGGGTGTAGACACCTAAATTCCACTTTTGAAATATTATTTCCAAAACACATACAAATCACTCTTATTCTTCCCAATTCCATTATAATTAGTAATCTTTACTAATTAACTAACATTTCTTGCCACTTTAGTTGGTTAACAAGCACTTCAGTTATCACCAAACCTCTTTCACATTCAGGATACCACTTTACGATGAATCGTAAGTCAAAATCCTCTTCAAAACAGAAATTAGCGTTTATTAGCTAATTAGGCCTATTTTTCCTTGATTTGGTCAATATACTCTAGTATGGACTCAAATCCCTCTTCCAACCACTAAAACTCACCCCATTCACCTCTCTGACGTCTCAAAGAAGCTTCAAAATCTTATCCTAGCCTCCTAGTTGACCCTAAGTGGTTGATTAGGGCTTCATACCTCTTAATCACTTGGTAATTCACTAATTGTGATTAGCAAGGCCTAATCATGATTAGAAATTCTAATCTAATTTGGGGCTTTTAGTCCCACATACACCAAAATACAAGTTTCTCCCAAAAGAAAAACTATAAAAAGGGTGCACCTCATTCCTTTATACTTTACACCATGCTTTGATTTGCATCTCATATAATAAATATGATATATAGCCAAGTTCAATCCTTGATTAAAGCCTTCAATGGGTTTAGTAGATGGATATACAAAATGACCAAGTAGTCATTTGGAGAGGCCATTTCACCTTGTTTGGAGTAGCAACCATAACCATTTGACTTTCCCTGTTAGTTCTATTTAGGGCCATGTTAGGTAATTTAAGCATATTAGTAGGCATGTTTAGTTAGATTTTGTATTGTTTTCATACTAGTTAAGCATTCTTTTAAGCTTCTATCTTAATGTTACATTCCTAGACTTAGAACCTTGGCTAGATGGATGGCAATGGTGTTAGCTTTCCTTGTTTAGTCATGCAATTTGCTTTGTAAATTTTAGGGTGTCATCATTTGGCACACCCGGTGGGACAATACCCCATTGCATTCAATTTTTAAAGCTTTTTAACCTAGTTTTAAAGTTTTTCATTTCAAGTTTTAGATTAGTTTCAAGTTTCCTAGATTAATTTCAAGTTTTCTAGTTTAAATTTCAAGCTTTCTAGAGTACTTTTTAATCTTTTTAGATTAGTTTCTCAAGCTTTTTAGATTAATTTCAAATTTTTAGAGTAATTTTCAAAGTTTTATAGATTAATTTCCATTTTTGAAAGTTGTTTCAACTAGATTAGTGGTAGAAGTTGTGTTTTTATGTTCCTTGCAGGATTCAAGGAGGCAAAGCCCTATCAAAATTGCCAAAAAAACCAAAGATTTGACCTTTTTGAATAAATTCTTGTCAAAAATTGAATTTTGGCCACTTTCATGAAGGGACACGTAGGCATTGAACCTGGGAGCGCGGGCATTAAAGCAGAGTGCACATGTGGACAAGGAGCGCATGCATTGAAATAGGTGTGCACCCGCTTCTCTGGAAGTGCACACATTAGCTCATATTTTTCAACTGTCAGTCATTTTTACAAAGGGTAAGTGCACACGTCGACAAGGAAGCGCGAGCATTGAAATAGGCGTGCGCACGCTTCTTTGGAAGTGTACACGTTAGCTCATATTTTTCAACTGTCAGTCATTTTTATAAAGGGAAGTGTACACATCGACATAGGTTCCCATGCATTGAAATATGTGTGCACACACCGAGAGGCATACAAGTGTCTATATAAATTTTTCCTGCAAACTCAAAATTTTCATTTTTGGTTTTTAGGATTTTTGTTACTTTTCAGAGGTTTTTAGATGCCATTTTTGTCAATTTCATATATTTAGAGTAAGTTTTCTCATAAAATCACTTAGGGTTTGAAGGAATTAATCTTGTTTCCATTCTTTGTATGAGTTTGGGTTAAGGTGTGTATGCTCTTCTCTTGCTCTTTATGTGATCTAGAGAATCAAAAGTACTCTTAAACCTGCTTTTGTTATCACTAGAGTAAGTAGGAAACTTTGTTAATCAAGTTTTAGTTTAAATGTTGTTTCACTTACAAATTAACCAAGGCTAGAATTTGTGTATGTTATTCCCTCGCACCTATTGTGATCTTGGGAATCAAAAGCAATTTTAGTATTTTCATTAAAAAGCACTTCGATGAATTGGGAATAAACCTTATTTTTGAAAAATTTGATGGTATTTAGTTGATTTACAAGCATTTTTCATGGTTATTTTCTTATGATATTGTGAATCTATTTTGAAACTACTAACCATTTTTTGAAGGACCTAACGCTAGTCAAAGAAAGGAGGACCTAAAAAAATTTCTAACTACACGTGTGATTGTAGGTTGCCAAAAGGAGTACGACAAAAACCACATTAAGTCTAAAAGATAAAAATACACCACAATCATCACATTGTACTTACAGGTTTTGGTTAAGAGCTACGACTCATCCGCTCAACTAGGACATAACCCCTTTAGCATAAGCCTTAAGATACAACAATGGGGGTGGTCCTAGGAACCCTAAATTAGTTCATGCAAGAGGGAACCTTGTGAACAAAATAAGAAAGTGCTCCACACTACCGACTTGTTTAGTACGCCTTGGTGAGATTAGCGTCAAAAATATTTGTATCGCGGCCCTAATGAAAGTATAACTAAATGCACTTCGGTGCTCATTATATTGAAGGGGGTAAAGTAAAGCCGAGATACTCCCAAATTAGTTAGTGTGAATTTTTGGGTAAATCAAGCTTGCTCTAGATATCTTGTGACACCTAGAGAGAGAACCACCTAGGAAGATTTCCATCCTGGAGCCATTGTTTTTTTCTTAGATAGTATACTTGAGATATCTCACAACGTGACAAATTTGTTAGATTCAAAATCTTGTTTTTAGAACAATGGAAACAATCTCTTAAAGTTGAAACCGCATGACATTTCATCATGAAATATACTTCATGTCATTTTTGTCCTAGTTTTTCACTTTTCCTAAGGCAAGGTGAAACTATGCCAAAATAACACCAAGTTTATTTCAACATCGCTTGTCTACACCTTATTTTCTTATTTCCCATTTTTGGACATAAGGAAACAACATATACGGATACCACTAGATATCGCGTGTCCACCAATTTTGTATTCTACTTTCGCAACTAGGTTACAATGCTTTGGAGCGCAAGTGTTGAAAGTGTGCATGGTACGTACTCACAATCTAGTAGGCCCCCTTATCTCAAAACCCCATATTTGAGACTTATCATCATCATAGTTAGGTGATTTCATGCTTGTCTTATTTTTGAATTGTTACGCTACCCACATTGTAGCCATACAATTGGAATATTTACGTCTTGTTTCCATTGTGAAATTAGGCCTAAATCTGTATATTGTAGAGTTACATTGTTCACACGCATAACAATTTCTTGTTATACTCAGACGTAGTTTTTACATCCTAAGTTTTTCTTGATTTTTTGAGTGTTGAGGATACATTGTTAGCATCGCGATAACATCATTTTGACACTAGAAATCTTGCTTTCTGAAAGCTTGGTTCACGTGTCCAAATAGTGTCATTACGCTACTCACATTGTTATCGTCCATTTTATGAGACTTGGACTTTGCTAGTGTTTAGAAACTGGTTTTTAGTATATCTTGTTAGAAGATCACGTCAACATTATCTTATCATTTAGGCCTTGTTTGTTGAAAACTCGACCTAACTAGTGATATTGTGTTGTCACTATTTGGTTTCAAACCTATCTAGATGAAATATTAGAGAATAAACTATTTGGTGTAAACCAAATTTTGAGCATTGTACGTCATTATATTATTCTAAGGAAAACTTGTGTCATATATTACCTTGCTAGGGTAGCTTGTTCATTATTCTTTAGTTTGTACGTTCATTTTGACCTATCACTTTTGTGGCTATTCTATAGTCACCTTGTTTTAACAACTTAGGGTCATTACGCTACACAAATTTGACTAGGGTCCCTTGTTAATAAACCTTAGTGGAAATCTTTCACGTTGTACCTTTTATTCTAAGTAATGCCTACTACAAGAATGGGGTCAACTTTCCTATAGCTAACTATGGGAGGATCAGTGACTAAGATCTGGTAGTGTGATCTCCGGTAGTAGCTGAAATGACAAAGGGGAGATTTAGAGGCTATGAACGGGTAGCATAAATTCCCTATGGTTTATCCTCCTAACTAGGATCTAAGTGTTAATCTAGTTTTGAAGTCTCCGAATTAACTTAAACTGAAAATAACAATTTATACTACTGCTGAAAGGGAAACTAATCTAAACAAAACACAAGATTGAAACATTATAATTACAAACAACAATTAAAATACTTTTATACTAAAACTAAACAAGCAGAGATAACTTGGTGTGGTTATTCACCTATGTAAATGTGTGAATCTAGATGAAAGACAACTAATTAACTTAATTGAAAACCTTCAATCTTACCTCAGAAGTGAGGAACAAATCATAGCTTCTCAGAAACTATCATTCCCCATAGCTTCCCTGGCAATATTGAAAGTGAGCTTAACTGAAATAAAATGATTCACTACTCTATTTGATATGTTTGCAATTATAACTTTGATGATTTAAACCTGGAATTTATAAAGCAGAGGAAAATCTAATTGTGTTGTAGCTTGTCCCCTCAGTGTGATCTCTTCATTCTTGCGTGTTCACGTGAATCCAGAAAGAGTAGGAGTATAGCAACATCGGTAAGAGAAGGCACTGAGACAATGGTAATTTGAAGGTAAATTGAATGAAGCACAAGTAGGAGAGGGATGGCGCAAGTGAACTGAGCTTGGCCTATGTGATTCCTAGCAGGGTCATTGCAGAAATGATGAAACAAAATGATAAATAGTAGGTACTCAAACAATGAGCAATAGAACTTCGGAGAAACACAAATGAAGTACAAGTAGGAGAGGGATGGCGCAAGTGAACTGAGCTTGGCCTATGTGATTCCTAGCAGGATCATTGTAGGTATACAATGAGGCATAACTAAATGTTCAGGGTTCTAATACATGCTAGTGGGATTTTTCTATGCAATGTAGTAATAATGAAGTGATTCATAAACAAACCTGGAAGAGATAAGAAAAGAAATATTCTGATCAAAAGCTTCTCCTAGATCCTAAAATTTTGTCTCTCTATCCTTTATCTATCCCCTTTTTACTTAAGTGCAAGCATGTTATTTATAGCATTTGCAATCACCAGAAGACAAGTTCAAATTGAACTCCTCTATCATTTAAAATGGAGAACTACTATTACAAAGTGGTTGAAACTCTAAACAAAGAAGAAGTGGTGGAGAGTTGCAAGTGCAACTTGATTTTTCATGTTGTTGAGTGCGTGAAAGGTTCTGGAAAGTGCGGGTAGGACCACACCCTACGCAGGGCGGTGGTTACGGGACCCGCCATTGCTTGGTGGTGATGGGACCCACCCACCGTAGGCGGTGGTCCTGTAACTAATGACAAAAATGCAAGGAAAAAGAGAGAAATGGTTAGAACAAAACATGTAAAAGGCTAGATAAGGCATTTTAGGATGCAAATGTATACTCAATGAGCTTTCTAGATTTTGAACACCTTGCGAAGAGATCTAAATCATCATTGGGGTTTTCATAACCTCTTTCCGATAGTATAATACATACAATTTTGGGTACATACATATTGCCCCCTCGAGAAGCATTTTTAGCCATGAAGGGGCATAAAATGGTGGGTCCGAGTATGGCGGTCCCAAAATGGGGAGTTAGAAGCTATACCTGACATGCCCATGTGTCACAATGTCGCCATCCAAATTCCCGCTATCTGTAAAAAAAAAGGGGACTCAAGTGTAGATAGATAAAAGAAATCAAAAATAAATACTAAATTAAAATGAAATGAGGACTCACCATTTGCACAGGGGATAAGAACTTACCTCCGTCGGCACTCCAACTCTACATAAGAACACTCAAAACAAGATTAGAATTATATATATATATATATATATATATATATAATATGAGCTCATTTTACTATTCATTTGTGCGTATTGATTTGGTAATTTTTGAGCTCTGGGACCCACGGTAACCATTTTTGATGAGAGTGTAGTCAAAAACATTCATTGCGAGATCGTGATCATGCCTCCGAGAGCAGGAGATCGACCCAAAGTCTCAAGTTAGTTTTTCTCAATTTATTGTTTTTAAACCTAAAATATAGAAATGTTGAAATATTTGTCTTGGGGGTTATTTTTGAAAATGTTAGTGTTAAATGAGTCTCTAGGGGGTGCCCATAGGGTAGGTTTTATTTTGTCAAAAATGGTGTATTTTTGTTGTTTTAAGCATTTTTAGGGCTTTAGGGGTGTTCGTCGATTCGGGACAGGACCACCGCCCTACACAGCGGCGGTCATGGGACCACCGCCCTATGATGGCGGTGGTCATAGGACCACCACCTCAAAGATGGCGGTCACGGAACCGCCGCCCCACAAAAGGTGGTTTTCCAACAAAAGCAAAAAAAAAGATGTATAAATTAATTGTTTTTGCATTTTTGACATTTTTCTATGTTTTTGATGAGCTTATCTATTGGATTATGTTACTAACTTGCTCTTTTTCTCTGTTTTGGGTGGATGCGAAGAAAGAGGGAGTATATTCGGTGGAGTAGAGAGAGGGAGTGTGATTGGCTCCCAGCAGTGTTAGACTATGCGACCTAGACAGAGCGAGACACTCTTGCAGAGGGCCGGTATTTTGAGGATTTCATAGGTTCCTCATGTTGCTCCTACCAGTCACATATTGTGTGACTTATTCTCATATTGGGATGCAGACCGGAATACTTTCCAGGTTACTAGTGTTAGGGGTGAGTGGACTATCACCCTGGAGGACGTTTATCATATACTGGGGTTCCGATTCTTGGGAGGCAACTTGTCTCTTAAGACAACAGGATCTAGGTCTCAAATGATTAAGTGGGCTACTTATATGGGAGATGTTGTTGTCTCCTTTGGTTCGAAGAAGGGGGTGAAGGTCCATCTATTATGCTGCTCCTATCCCCACCATCCGTAAGGCCATTATGGGTATCTTGGCCTCACGGTTGATTGGGGATAAGGGAGGAGATACTCTATTATACTACTAGTTGGTCTCCCGTGATTACACAGATTGAGGCTCATGGCCATATTTATGCTTGGGGAGTAGACATTCTTGGGACCACCTACCATGACTTATACAGGGTGGTCAAGTTATAGGGGTAGTCTTTGAGTCACCCTACTCTAGTTATGAGTTGGGTGTATGAGTGTATCATTCCCTATGGGAGGGGTGTACTAGCAGAGGATCCAGGGCTATCAGGGTAGCGAGGTGGATGGGGATGATAGTACTCAGGATGCCACATCATCCCAGTGGCTTCACTGACTACTGCAGACATGGAGGCCACTCCTTATCAGGCCATGGTAGGACTGTGGGGAGAGGAGATGCATACATTGATTTCTTGCTCTACTACAGGTCAGCTTGGTAGATAGGATAGGGAGGTTGGAGACCCACCCATTTGATCGAGTCCCCAAGCAGTTTGGCCTCCCTATGTTGATATGCTTCCTCCAGTGGGGCCAATGTATAGGTTTGTTCGTGAGGCCGGGGAGGTCCTAGAGGAGGCTGAGGTTGGACCATGGTTACTCTGGAGTTCCTATTGTGGTTAGGTGGGTGGTTCATGCTCGAGGGGCAGCCGGTGCTCCTCGAGCACCCTTACTTCAGATCGGGCTGCTCCTGCTCATAGTGGAGAGGGAGATGAGCCCATTGATGTGGACTCAGACTCTGAGGAGTTCACAGAGGGGAGAGACTAGGAGGAGACGATGGGAGAGGGGGTTGGAGGTGAGGCCAGTGGGATGGATGAGGAGGAGGATGATAGTGATTCTAAGTGGCATGACACTCAGGATATCTTGAGGGTGGAGAGGGCGGAGATGAGTGCGAGAGAAGGAGACCTTGGTCTCAGAGAGATTTCCTTCTCAGGACATTGAGGGAGATGATGAGTCCATGGCGGGATGTCATTTCATTCCAGATTTTGGGGAGCTCTGCACATCGGTAGTAAAGTAGCATCAATAGTAGGCAGTGATCCTAGAGACCCCACCTGGATGCCTAGAGATCCAGTGAGTTACTACTCTTCTCTCGACTCTTGTTAGCTAGAGATGTTAGTTGATATTTCTTTTTGTTGTTTTGCTTGTTTTTTTACTTTTTTTTGGTGATTTTCTAACTTGTTATTTCTCTTTTTATTTACAGTGACTACTCAGGGATGGCGGGATTTGATTCACTGGGTGTGTGCATGGACACCCTATTTCTCCCCTGGGGAAGACTTGGCTCGAGCTTTTCGAGGATGTCGGAGAGAGAGCCTTCAACAGCCGGCCAACACACCATGTGTGTTTTCCCCTATCTGGAAGGTGGCAGAGTTAGTGTCCTCCCTTCATACTGAGGTAGGATATAGGACTATTGAGCACCTGATGAGGCGGAGCCATTCTCATAGTGAGACCACAGCCAATGGCCATGATCATGAGCACTCCCATCATTCATTTTCAGCATCCATCATAGCAGTAGAGAGCCTAGATGCGATCATGCACCCTCCGAGGGATCCCACAGGGATTGAGAGGCCATTTGGTCTTTTTGTAGTGATTTTTCGATGTTTATATGAGTTGTTTTTGTATTTTTGGGCTCATTGAGTGTTTTGACCATGCCTAGTGCATGATGGCATTGTATATAAAACATATATAAACATGATATATATATATATATATATATATATATATATATATTTTGGATTTAGATCTTCTTCTTCAGTATCTAGAGTTTTTGTGGTTTGTTTCTCATGTGTACACTAGATGCTTTTAAATCTCTATTTTTATATGCTTTTTAGAATGTATGCAATGGATGACAAGTGATAACAAATGTTGAACAAAATGTTTTCTTTTTTTTGTTTTTGTAATACTGATATGAGATGATGCAAACATATTGTAGTACTGAACTTTTGGCTTCTTTGGGCAATGTTCATTGCTTCTTCTTGTTTTGGAAAAACGTGATGAATATGTAGTGATAATGAGATGAACTTTCCCCATTCCTAACTCCACGCAACTAGTAAGATGCGAGGGCTCAACACCAAGAGCTAGGAAGGGCACAAATTGTATGAGTTTGACTGAATGGAAATGATGAGAGAAAGACAAAGTATTGACAAAAACCAAATTTAGACCTACGTACTTACCTTACTCAAAACTACTACATAGCTCAGAATGCAACTTACTTTCTAGTTTATCTAGACTTAGATCCATAAATGGCAACTTGGTTGACAAAATCTGGTTTTGAGGATTTGATCTCTTTGGAACTTGGATGCTTAATTTCACTTTTCACAATACACTTTGTTTTGAATTTTAAAACACTAAGATTCATTAATTTGCATGAATGGACCCCCTATGCCCTGCCCCATGCTACTAGTAAGAAGTATGGGCTTATCACCAAAGGTAGGACATAGGTGAGTAAGGGCACTTCTTTCCTTTCCCAACCTCGCACCACTAGTAAGAGATGCGGGCTCATCACCGAAGATTGGTAGGGAAAAGAAGTGTGTAAAATAAAATATTTTATTTGTTTAGTATTTTTGATTCAATTTGACTTTGACATTTGTGATCTGTAATTTTGGAGTATCCTTGTTTCAAAGAGATGTAAGAGGGATAGATGTGACACCAAGAAGCTTCTAGAATAGACCGTAGGTAAGAACAACTTAACCTAGTAGAAGAAAATGAGTATGACCAAGTATGCAAGCCTTGGTATGGTTTTTGTCAAGATTTTGTCTATCAATTGATGAGATGATTTCAAATCATTTGATGATATCATGAAAATTGAAGAGATATGATTTGAATGTTTTGCCAATATTTTTAGAAGCTTGTAATAAATTGCTTAAGAATAAGTTCCTTGACCACAAAATTTACAAATGAGTGAACATAATGAACTAACTAAATGACTAATGCAATGCAACTGCAACCAATGTACATATGAAAATGTAGGTGGAACTATATGTCATGATGTCTAAGGTGAAGAAAGTTGATGAATATCAAATTCTTCACCCCTAGAAGTACATAACAAGAGAACCATTATCCTCAAAATTTTGTTCTCTTGATGAGGGCCTACCATTCTGGGTTTGAACTTACAACCCTTTCCCAGAAGTGTATATGTCCAATTATTAAAATCATTTTTCTGAAAGAGACATTCGCGTGCCTCTTTGTCACATTTTTGAGAGATGGTATGTGGGTGAGCATGACTATGTTGCTCAACCTTTTCTCCCATATAGAGCATTGTGTTTATTTGTAACTCTTGTCGAATGATGAGGTCTTGCCCCATGGATATGGAAAACTTAGTTTCAGATGCACATGGGTCAAAACCAGGGTTTTAGAATAGAGCAACACCTAGAGATGGTTTTGATGGGCATCATTTCAATTTCAAATTTCCCTTCTTCATTTGTTAATTCTATCATGTTCATACCTAGACCTAGGTCATCGGAGGGAAGAGATGTTATACCGAGAAGACTACCCATTCCCTGTGGTTCAAATGGGAGGAAGATTGGCTCGTCATTCTCCAAGAGTTTCATAATTCCTGTTGTGGTTTTAGTGGACACTGTTTCCATAGATATTGATTTACCTTTATCTTGTCTTTGCCACCTCAAATGTTTTTGGGTCAACAACTTCAACCTCTGGACTGTCCGGGGTGACCGGGACTAACTCTTTTGTTGGAGGTGGTTTGTTCAATTGATTCGTGGGAAGCTCATACTCTGTATGGACTCCTTTCTTTTTCTTGAGGTTTTCTAAGTGTATATCGAAGGGTTTAGGATCCCCTTGAGTGATGAAGACCTTTCCTAGGTGTAAAAACCTTACTTCTTGGAATAACGTGGAAGGGATTGCCTTCATGCGATGTATCCATGGGCGACCGAGAATCATATTATAGTTGGTTTCCTGATCTATAATATAAAATTCAGTGAGGATTGTTTTGGGTCCTAAAGTGACTGGTAGTACTATAGTCCCGATTGAAGTTGCCTTGAGGCTATCATAGCCCCTTAGCGTGTTTCGTGTCGAGGAACAATTTGTTTCTCCATATCCTAGTTTTTGAAGAAAAGTGAAGGGGACTATGTTAACTACTGCCCCATCATCAATCATTACACACTTAACGTAGTTGTTATAAATCCAAACCTGCAAATGTAAGGGTGGATCACCTCTACATGTGAATTTCAGCGTCTGTTGGCATTTTACTTATGTCAAATACAAACTCAGTATCCCTATCTAGCTGCCCCGGAGGGTGGATGTCAAAGTCTACATGGTTTATTTGAGTGCTAGGAGGTGGCGTAACATGTGGTTTAGATGACCAAGACCTAATGCATTGAGCAACGCAAAGCGATGCGCGGGTGAATTCTTCAACAAATCTAGGAATGAAATGTGAGAAAAGGTTTTGTTCAAATCTGATATCAAATCATAGGATCCTACTGGTTTAGCGATTGTAGGAACTTCATCCCATGTGAAGAAAATATCGGTAGGGGTTGTGAAACATACTCCTTTGTCTGAGTTGTTGCATTAATTTCATGCTCAACCTCTAGCTCAATTAATCCCAAGATTTTTGTATTACCATTTGAACCTAGGTTAGGAGCAATCCGAGAGTTGTCAGGAGTTGAGGCATCTTGATCATTATTTCCTATTATGATACCTTTGTTTGTCCCATTTGGATCTAACCTGTTATTGTTAGAATGATTCGGGAGAGGATCATTGAAAATCTTGAGAGGTGCATTTTGAGGGGAAACTGATCCCATATAGGTGTTTGGCGTGGGTAGTGTAGGACTTGCCAAAAACATATCTATAAAGAGTTGTTTGATCATCTGGTAAACGTTGTAAGAATTTTTTGTAGTCATGGCAGTCCTAGTATCATGACCTCGATTTTGTGAAAGCCACAGTATAAATTGGGATTATAGTCCCGTGGTCGTTGGTTTGAACCTTGTTGTGGCCCAAAATTTTGATTGGGCTGTTGGTTGTTATAGTTGTAATTTTGAGGTTGTGGCCTTTGGCTTTGGTTTTGATATCCATCTGGGCCTCGAGCAAGGCCTTGTGACTAGATTTTTGTTGTTGTTGTTGTTGTTGTGGAGGATGATTAAAATCCACCATATTGATCACTTGGAGTAAAGTTATTATTATGTTGATTGTTAGCAGTGTGCGGGTGTTCACAACATTTGGTCTTTTGACTTGATCAATGACTCCATCTATTGTAACCCCATGGTTTTTGTTAAGGATCTTGGGTCCTTGATTGGTATTTCCCATATTGGGATAAGTCGTAGTGTTTTGATTGGGAGTGATTAATCTCCCATTTGTTCCATAAGTCTTACGACCACTTTGTCTATCACCGCTTGATCTATTCGAGAGCACTCTCAAGTACTTCATCATAAGTCCTTAGTGGGAACTTCTAGACTTCTTCCTTTATCTCTCTATTGAGAGAATGAAGGAATAAATCACATAGTTCCATCTGATCCATGTTTGGAGCACTTGCTGAAGAGTAGAGGACTATACGCCATCTTTGAATGAAATGGGCAATAGATTCATTGTGCTCTTGTTTAATGTGTAAGAATTCCTTGATCCCCATTCTTAACAATTTGTTCATGTCAAAATCTTTGATGAATTCTGACACAAGTTGTTTGAATGAGTGTATCGAGGCTTCAGGTATTCTATAATACCAATCAAGGGCAATACCTTCTAAGGTTTTAGGGAATATTTTAGCAACAACCACATCCCAAGGGAGTAGTTCTCGAATGGCCATGGCATAGGCCTTGATATGTGCATTTGGATCTCCCTCCCCCTTGAATTTAGGAAAATCGGGAAGAGGTCTTGGAAGCATGATGCTTCATATGGTGAAATCTAAAGGCTCTTTTAAATATTCTGAGTAAGTCCCTACCGCATAGGTTTCAACCATAGATGGTGCTTGTTGAGGGAGTGGAGGTGGAATGGGTTGTTGATATGGCATAGCATATGTATTTGCAGGGGCGTAAGGAAACCCTTGTGGTTGAGAAAACATCCCAGGAGAAGAGAACATATCTCCTGTGGTGATTTTGAATAAATGTTTAAGTAGGGAGGAGCATTGCTCTTGATATGGATTGTTTGGTACTAAACCGGGAGGTATCATATTTTCAACTGGAGCAACATTTGAAAACATGGTTCTAGTTGGTGTTTGTTGTGGATAGCTATATGATTGTTGAGGAGGCATGCCTAACGTGCCTATGTTCCCATAAGGAGGTCAACCTGGCTAGGATGATGCGAGGGTTGGGAGTTCCTTGCTTGCCCCGAGTGTGAAGCTTGATTTGCTTGAGCAAGTTCTAGCCCTCTAACCCTTTCAACTAAAGCCAAGATGACTTCATTGGTGATGATACAATGTTCTGTCATGATGGTTGTTGTGGCACCCCTTGAGGTTGCTGAGGGGTATGGTACCCTACTATGAATTGATCATTACTCTGCCAAACCTCACCAAGAGTATTTTCCATAGGTGGAGGAATGGGGGTGTTTTCTTGAGTAGGGTGTCGGGTTGTGTTTGCAAACTTCCTATAGGTGGGTACATGTTTTGGAAGCATTGTTCACTTCTAGCATAGCATGCTAAGTACTCCTCATCCAAAATGGGAGTGGATCTGACTACCTACTGATTTGTGGTCTAGACAAAAACCGAGGAGATGAAATGGATTCTCCAATAAACGTCATATTGTTAGAGCCTGAGGGCTCTAGTTGTTGTGTTTGTGTGAATGGTCCAACTCCTCAATTTGAATGAAGAACTAGAGCTAGTTCTTTGAGGAGGAGTTTGTGATGACAAGTAGTTGCTTGAGTAGTTGTCAGCCCATGCAAAAAGTGATGGTGATTGTTGTCTACTCTTCTAACCATAATATGCTTTGAGACCTGAGAGAGGTCTTCCATATGCATCATATCCCGACATATTTGGGGGGTATATAAATACCCACAGAATAATGGGAAGGAGCGAAGATGGATGAAAGAAATGGAAATGAAAAAGGAGCAGTTGTTAGTTTCACGTCGGGTTCACCAATTTTGTTGGTGAAGCCGTGAAAGCCAAAAGTGAAAAAGATGAAAAGTGAATCAATCGAACAAGTGAAATATGACTCTTCCCCAGGTTACGTGTTTTTTCATGTCGGGTTCACCAATTTTTACCATGCGAGGATGATAATCGGTAAGTGACCTTCCATCATACTGCCGACCTCCCGAGGTCGTGTCGAGATAGCAACAGTGGTTTGAAATGTGGGTGACTTAGATGAAGCCACAACCGGGATTATGGCCAATTTTCTATGATAGAAAGCTACATGTGAGGATGAGAATCGACAAGTAAAACTTTCCTATAGCTAACTATGGGAGGATCAGTGACTAAGATCTGGTAGTGTGATCTCCTTGGTAGCTGAAATGACAAAGGGAGATTTAGAGGCTATGAATGGGTAGCGTAAATTCCCTATGGTTTATCCTCCTAACTAGGATCTAAGTGTTAATCTAGTTTTGAAGTCTCTAAATTAACTTAAACTGAAAATAACAATTTATACTATTGTTGAAAGGGAAACTAATCTAAACAAAACACAAGATTGAAACATTATAATTACAAACAACAATTAAAATACTTTTATACTAAAACTAAACAAGTGAGATAACCCGGTGTGGTTATTCACCTATGCAAATGTGTGAATCTAGATGAAAGATAACTAATTAACTTAATTGAAAACCTTCAATCTTACCTCATAAAAGTGAGGAACAAATCATAGCTTCTCAGAAACTATCATTCCCCACAGCTTCCCTGGCAATATTGAAAGTGAGATTTAACTGAAATAAAATGATTCACTACTCTATTTGATATGTTTTAATTATAACTTTGACAATTTAAACCTGGAATTTACAGAGCAGAGGTAAATCCAGTTGTGTTGTAGCTTGTCCCCTCAGTGTGATCTCTTCATTCTTGCATGTTCACGTGAATCCAAAAAGAGTAGGAGTATAGTAACATCAATGAGAGAAGGCACTGGGACAATGGTAATTTGAAGGTAAAATGGCACGAAGCACAAGTAGGAGAGATGGATGCAAAGTGAACTGAGCTTGGCCTATGCGATTCCTAGCAGGTCATTGTAAATGATGAAACAAAATGATAAATAATAGGTACTCAAACAATGAGCAATAACAGCTTTGGAGAAACACAACAAAGTACAAGTAGGAGAGGGATGGCACAAGTGAACTGAGCTTGGCCTATGTGATTCCTAGCAAGATCATTTGTAGGTATACAATGAGGCATAACTAAATGTTTAGGGTTCTAATACATGCTAGTGGGATTTTTCTATGCAGCAGGTAGTAATGAAGCGATTCATAAACAAACCTGGAAGAGATAAGAAAAGAAATCTTTTAATCAAAAGCTTCTCCCTAGATCCTAAAATTTTGTCTCTCTATATCTATCCCCTATATCTATCTCTTTTACTTAAGTGCAAGCATGTTATTTATAGCATTTGCAATCATCAGAAGACAAGTTTGAATTGAACTCCTCTATCATTTAAAATGGAGAACTACTATTACAAAGTGGCTAGAAACTCTAAAAAAGAAGAGACAAGGCCTTTTGGGATGCAAATGTATACTTGGAGATCTTTCTAGATTCCGAACACCTTGCGAAGAGATCTCGAATCATCATTGGGGTTTTCCATAACCTCTTTCGATAGTACAAGACATACAAAGACCATGTTCATCATGCACAACCTCCTCCTAACAAAGATCATCATGAAATGCCTATTATAGAGGTGACGTTAGAACAATAGGTCTAAGCCATCACTCACCAATTAGAAATTTTGGCATTGCATATACAAAAGGAATAACCAACAGTTTTGAAACAAATTATACCAAAGAAAAACCTAAAGCTTCATTTTATGAATTCCTAATAAACACTCCTCGACGGAGGCACAAAAAGATCCTTATGAAGAGATTCTCGCAAAAAAATGGGGTGGGTATACACCTAGGCTTAACCATTTGTATAGACCTATGTTGCCACACACACAAGATCAGTTTTTTTAAACAAGAGTGGTCAATAATGAAGAATGACCTTCAAGCGTTATAAGAGGGCTAAACTGGTAGCAATAACAAGAAGTGTCGGTTCAACGATTTATGACCTTAGCCATTTTATAAAGCCATGTTGTAGATACCTTTCTGAGACATTTTGATTTTCCAAAATTTGATAAATATAAGGGAAAAGGTGACCCGTGTGATCATATAAATGACTTTTATATGGCATGTCAAGAGGTAGCATTTAGCGACATTTATCTTATGTGTTTGTTTCCATGAAGTTTAGGAGCAATGATGCTAGAATGGTTTGTGCATATCCCTAAGGGATACATATCAACATGGCCATAATGAGCGAGAGAGTTTCGTATGACACTTCTCTTTTAATACGTAAAATGACGTTACCATTTTAGATCTTTGTAATGCCCGTAAAGGAAACAACGAAAACTTCACTGCGTTTTTATAAAGATGGAGAGGGCTAGCTAGTTGCTTTCTTTTCTCCCTACCTGAAAAGCAGCTGATAGGAATATTTTCTCCCAACCTCCATCCAGACATTAAATTCCACCTAAAAATTCATTGTGGTAACATGTTCGAAGAGGTAATAGAAAAAGGGATTCAAATTGAAAAGACATTGTTAGCTAGGGGGACTCTAAAACCTCTCCCGCAAACACAATGATTCTAAATCTAATGATAAAACAAAGTTTGTTCCTAATAGAAACAAAAATTTTGTTAGTGATGGGATAGTAGACTCTAAACAGGTGCAAGCCATGCAGAACCACACACCTTTGAAACTTGCAAAGGGTAATCCACCTACCGAGTATAAACGCCACACTTTTACTCCTCTATCTGAATCCATATCATCTATACTAAAATAGTTAGAGGTCGTAAACATGGTAAAATACCATAAAACAAAACCCTATGGGAAGATACACCTAAACCATCATGGTTTAGGGAGAATGAATTTTGTGAGTTCCACCATGTAAAAGGTCACAAAACGGACAAGTGTTTAAGATTAAAACACTATATTCAAGACCTAGTCAATAATGGTGATATTGAAGTAGATTTTGTTGCAGCTACAAAATATCCAAATGAAAAATTAGGTATCTTCAAAAATCCTTTTCCCAATCATGATGAAAATAAAAAGTTAGATCAAGGACAATCGTCTCATAATAAGAATGCTAACTATATGTCAAACAAATACCATTTCAATGCCTTGATAGGTTGTGTTGACCCACTCATTGAGAAAATCAATACAATTAGAATTAAGACAAGAGAGTGCGTTGTAGCAACATGGTGGGCTCACCTCATTATAAATTCTGAACCTACTCCCCCTCCTCCTCAAGAGAGTCACTATGATGTGTTAGATCAACTAGAAAAAACTACGCTAATATTTCCATCTTAGACCTTCTAAATATCTCTAACATCCATAAGGATATACTTTACAAAACCTTACAGGGATCAGGAGTATCCATTGATGTTGACCCAACACATTTACAAGCCATGGTAGCACAACTTGTTCCTTTGGAACACATAACCTTCAACACTACAAAATCCTTAGTTGAAGATCCTTCACATAACCTACCATTACATATTGAGGTTATCATCAAACGTAAGAAGGTTAAGAGAGTGCTTATGGATGGTGGATCGGTCTTAACATATGTACTCTCAAACTAGTCCACCAACTAGGCTACACAAAAGCTGATCTAGAAACAAAGGTCATCACCATTAAGGCATATGACAATGAAGAATGAAAATCAGCTGGAATGATCACTTTCTCATTAGAAGTGGGTCCCATAACACATGATATGAAGTTCCACATCTTGGACCTGGAACTCCCTTACAATATCTTGCTCGTCGCCCATGGATTCATGCCATGCAGTCGTATCATCAACATATCATCAGTGTTTAAAGTTACAATATGAGGGACAAACACTCACCATACGGGGGACCCTCAACCTTTTGCTCATTATAGAGCGTTGTCAGGATTTTTCCCTACAATCTATGAGTGTCCATCTACAGAGATCACTATTCCTATCCAGTCAGAGGCCCTCGCTTCATGAGTGGATCCAGATACCCTGTCTATCAATGACAATGGTGCTTCCACCTCAAAAACTCCTTTTTCTACATGGGAGATGAAGGTCAAACCAAGCGGTTGTGGAGAGTATGATCTACAACAAGCCCTAATGGTTCACAACACCTGCTATCAGCCCAAGTGCATGGTAGGCCATGTTTCAAAGTTCAAAGATCAAGAGAGGCTTTCCCTTTCAAGAATTTTACTCCTGACGACTTGTTAGAAGATGAAAGGTTTCTTATGGACATTGTATTTTATCTAGATGATGATGACATGGCTACATACTATAAATCACCTAAGTATCCCATTCCTAATCAAATAATGCTTGTCATGGGGTATAAAGGACATAGTTGTGACCGCCAAGAACAAGGCCCATTAGAAGCTCTTGCAATACCTTGACATATAGTAGGTAAATCAGGTATAGGAATCCATTTATATGAGTCTCACTCTTTAGATGATGAGTATGCTTCTTCTGAGAGTGAGGATAGTTTGTCCGAAATGAAAGTGAAACAGATTCCCAATGTAGTCTTTACAAAGACCTTTCCTCTACGAACCTATTCACCAATATGGCTATCCTTACTATAACCCCTATTATACCCACCATATCCCCTATAACTCAACCATTAACCCTCACCTACCCATCACTCATGAATTGGGATCAACAACAACATGTACCTATTAATGTGTTTCAAAATGATGAGGCCATTGGTGAGTTCTTGGGAATCAGAGACAACATTCCAAGAAATGATCACAAGAAGGGGTTCTCCATTCAGCTTAACACATGCACATACTTTGGAGAGGAAGTAGAGTTGTGCGGGCATTTAAGTAAAAATTGAGTAAGGGAAAAATTTCCAAAGAAAATCCTTGTGGAAATAAAAAGGGGAAGTGTAGACACCGATTTTGGTGTAACACCCCACCGTCATCTCGCATTCATTCAAATTTCCCTCTCACTTTTCTTTTCCCTAAATTTGAATAAATTTCATCCATTTACTCACCCAAATTTTAATTAATTAATTAATGGGCTCCATATAAACCCATCTAATAATTAAAATTTGGCATTATCTCATATATCTCAAAATTATTCAATCCATGGGAAATAATATACCCATCCGACATCCCACTCTTAATTTCAAAAATGGAATCTATTATTTCACCTAACTATGTCAATCATACTCCCCACTCCATATCACATCCTTATCTTTTTAACCTCATAAGTCAAATTGTGAGCCCCGCTGAATCACATCACCTCTTTTAATCAGGGTTACTTTACCCAACCCTGATTACCTAATAACCTACAGTCTAACCTCACCCTTAGGCTATAAATATGGGCTTTCCCCCTCAAAAGAAGGTGGGAAATTTTGGGAAAATATTGTTTTGAATTTTAAGCTTCTTATTTATCATAATATCCTCATGATGTCCTTGTAATGACACTGTAATCCCCATAATACTCTGCTCATGATTTTTTGGTTCACGTAGCGTGGTTCATGTTGCACGTTGTGTTTGGATCAGATCAGTAGCACCATCTACATACCAGCAGCGTCAGGTTCCTTTGTTCATCAACTTGCATGTTATTTGTTTGTCTTGTATTTTATCATTATTCTTTATCACACGGGGGTTGACAGCCACCAAGGAAGTTAACGCTTCTTAGATCCACTTTATTGGGCAGCCCCCGCATAAAATATCTAAACAGTTTCCTCTAGTGTCTTTGAGTTGTAGGTTTGTTGAGATCGCAACGAGGAACTCATCATATACTTGGCACCAGTATCAGTCATCACCATCTCCAAGGTACTAAGCCCTTACATATTCGATGTTGTTTTTTGTTTATTGATTTCTCGTACACTAATCTAGACAGGAAGCAAGAAAATCTAATCAACATTTGGCATGCCCAGTGGGACAAGACCCTAGATTTGGTCATTTTTTTGGTTACTTTACTTGTTTTGTGCAGGTTTCGTGAGTATCACAATTATCGTGTTTCATAGTTTTTGCTCATTCATATATATATCTTGCGAATATTTCATTTTTGACTGACTTGTTTACAAGTTGTTAGCATGGTCTCCATCAATTTGGTATGTCACTTGCATTGCTTAGTGTATATCCTCCATGAGGTATGTGATTTTCTTGTTTTCAACCGGTTTGTTATCTAGTTATTTATAATGGGTATAAGTTTTTATTGTTATTATTATTAAAATAAAACAAAAAAATTATTATTATTATTATTATCCTATACTATCCCCTATTTTCCTCTACTCGGCCAACTCGACCGAGCTATTACCCACACAAATCCACCACCTATCTCATCTCCCACATCTCTCCCACGAGCCACCATCCCCACACGTCGAGCTCTCCACCGCACCCACACCGATCCCATTCCAACCCCATCGCCCACTCCCCGTCAACCCATCCGACTTACACCACTTCCCTTATCCCATTGTCATTCCCCCTCACAACACCATCTCCCTTCTAACCACCTCCCTCTAATGTCTTCACCGCCGAGTTACTCCCAACTCCCACATAACCGAGCTACCACAACACATCCCATCACAACCGAGCTACAACAACTTCCACCTTACTCTCTAATTCTTCCCCCTTCCTACAACTCCTCTCCCAACTTAGCTCCTTGGCCGAGCTAACCCCACTACACCCTACCTCGAGCCTCACCCCATCCCCACTAAACTCCCTCCCCTCACCCATTGAGTTTCCTTTGTTCTCTGCCCAAAATCTATCCTCAATACCCCTCACCACTTCACTCCAACTTTACTCACCATGACCCTCGCTGCTATGTACACGTTGCATTCACTTTACACTATCCACCCGAGCCATCCTCCTCCTTCCCCTTACATCCCGACCCGCTTTATCGTGTGCCTTCCCAAACTTGGCTTATAGCAACCCATCCTCTGCACCTCCCAACCATCTACCCATGCCAAGATCATGTCTTCCTCTCCCAAAGTGAATTCACATCCAATCCTTTCTCCCAGCCCTCGGTTAGCCCCTATTATCCTCCAACACCGATTCCGTCCTCAACCTAAGCTTGAGGTCTGCACATCTTTCCCTGTACTTACCTCGTCATGATCCCATCTCACCAAGATTCTCCATCTCCCAAGATCCTCACCATTAAATAATCTCTCCTACCCAATCCATCCCTCTCGAAAACTCCCATGCCACCGTAGAGCTCCAAACGGCATATCCCAGCCACCTCCCACATCGACTATCTATAGCCTATCACGTTTTATGCCATAGTACATTTCCTTTCAAATCTCCCTTCGACATGCACTGCCCACGTGAGCTCCACATAGCTCGACCACACATAGGTTGACTTTTGACACAACCATCTTATATCAAAACACCATATTTTTAACACATCACATCCGCACATTATATTAGGATAATTATTTTGTTATTAGTTAATTAGTTATGATTTGTTAATTAGAATTAATAGGATAATTCTTTTAATGCTAATTAATTAGTTCTGATTTGTTAATTAGAATTCATAGGATAATTGTTTTATTGCTATCTAATTAGTTATGATTTGTTAATTCAAATTCATAGGATAATTGTTTTATTGTTATCTAATTAGTTACGATTTGTTAATTTGAATTCATAGGATAATTGTTTTGTTGCTATTTAATTAGTTACAATTTTTAATTAGAATTCATATGATAATTATATAAGGCTAATTATTTTGTTATTAGTTAATTAGTTAATTAACATTCATAGGTAGGATAACTATATTCAAATAATTATTTTGTTATTATTTCCATAAGTAAACTTTGTTGTTAACACCTAACAACATCAGGACTTCAAATTGTTTTTCTTATTTTGTCAACCACATCCACTAATTGTCTTATTTGATTTTGTAGGTGAATTCCACAACGTTGTGACCACAACATTACACTTGCAAAGCCAATTATTATAAAAAACACACATAAAATCTCTTTCATTGACCCCTTCTGCAATCATGCATGGTGCAATTTAAGGGTACCTAGACATTCCTATTTGCTTGACCATCACTTTCGAATATGACATCATCAAGTACAATCAAATAATGGGGAAAGCGTTATCTAGGTATTCCTCATTTTTTCCATATTTTCTCCTTTCTGCATTGTAATTTCCCTTTCCTGGGTGATTGTCTGCATCGAACTTCATATTTCGAATTTGGTCTAAAACAAACCCCATGCATCTTGCCTGCTCACATAGCTTAAATAGGGGTTTAACTCTCTGCATCACATATTTTATCACACACTTCCTAAAACCTCACAAATTAATCAACACACTGAAACATTCCTTTCACCTGGTTCATTGATTGGGATTTGATCACCCAACAGGAAACCGTTTTAGACATTTCCCAGCCATAACTTACCTGAAACCAAACATAGTTTACCTTCTTCTAGGTCCTCTTCCACCATTTTATTTTTCTTCACACACGTGTTCTTAATCAAAAACAAAAAACAAAAAATGTTTCCCTCACTTGTTTGTTAATATAACAATAATTTAATTAAAGCAAAATACCTAAAGCATCAGTCTTTGTACTCCTTTCTACATGATGAACAACTCCCCTATGGTTCCATTTTTTGGAACAATTTGGTTAAAAGCAGAAATTTCATCAGGCAGGGCAGTAAATGGAAAGTGGGGGATGGTAGGGACATAAACTTCTGGGAGGATAATTGGTTTAATGGCAATCTCATGGAGAGTTTTGGGATGGCCAAGGACAGTCTTATAAACAAGTATGGCATCAAAATCAAGGACTATATTGAGGAAAATGGTACCAGAAAGAAGTGGAAAAAACTTACTGTGGAGAGAAATGATCTGAAACAAATTACTTCCTCCCTTCAAGATCAATTAGATCTTATTCCATTAAGTCAGATGGATTCCAAGGATGAGTTGGTATGGATTAACTCCAATGATGGGAATTACTCTGTCAAAACTGGATACAATAACTTCTTTCATTGTAATCAAACAGAGTTCAATTGGAACAGGATTTGGATGTCTGATTTAACTCCCAAAATAAATTTTTTCCTTTGGCTGGCTATCAGAGGTAGAATTCTTACCAATGACAATCTGATGAGAAGAGGATTAATAATCCCTAATAGGTGCCATCTTTGTAAGAAAGATTCTGAGGATATCATTACCACTTGTTCATACATTGTGAGTATGCCACTAGATTATGGAGTTTTTCCCTTTCTAAATTTGAAGCTCTCTGGGTGATGCCGAAGGATCTCAATCAGCTATGGACTCATTGGAACCCACCCTTTAAGCATTGTGTTGTTAAAAGGATCTGGAAGCTGGTTATCCCTCATTTAATCTGGAGAATATGGAAGGACAAAAATGATATTATCTTCAGAAACAAAAAGCAAAACTACAAACTTAGTATTGGGAAAATTTCTAATGGTATCAAAGAGAATATTGCTGGATTTAAACCCCCCAAGAACAAGAGATATCCATAAAAATGAAGAATACATTCTTTCCAACTGCAGATAGGATCAATTAATAGTTGGAACAATCCCGGGAATAGCATTGATAGATCTTTGATTAAATGGCATCCTCCTGATCTAAATTGGTATAAGTTGAACTTTGATGGGGCTTCTAAGGGAAACCCTGGGAATGCGGCAGGGGGAGGAGCGATACGGGATCATAAAGGCAATCTAATAGCTGCGTATGCTGGTAAAATGGGAATTCAAACTAATCATTTTGCTGAAGCTTTATCTGCTCTTTGGGGTCTGAGAATTGCCCAGACACAAAATATTCAGAACCTCATTATTGAAGGAGACTCCCTAAATATCATTAATCTTCTTAAGCAGTGCTCATCTCCAAGCTGGAGCATCAAGGATTTTATTGCAGAGTCCATAAGTATTAGTCATACTTTCAATAACATCAGGATCATGCATACCTACAGGGAGGGTAATAAATTGGCGGATGTGCTGGAAAATTATGGCATTAATGTTAACCTTACAGTTTGGGACAATAATAGCATCCCTAAACAGCTTCAAAACAGCATTCAGGCGGAACTCCATACGTAAGCAATATCTTGAAATGAGTTATGAATTTTGGGTGTGGATCAAAAATACTCCCACACGTGTTGATTTAAAGTATTGGTTTATGCAAATCATGTCTAATAATCAAGATAGTGTGAATCATATGGGGAATTTCAAGTGGAGATACACGGTTTTGAAAATCGTGCATGCGGGCTGCATTGGATCAAGTTAAAAGGTGGATTCAAACCTCCACGGAAACCGAAGGTGGTGATAAAGTGATTGATGGCAGGGAGTGGGCTATTCTCACACGCATTTTTCAGCAGGCTCAGATCAGCAGACACGCAGCCGATCGTGGGAATAGCAACGGCTCTCATTTCCAATATTGTGTGGATTACTATAGCAAAAAGTGGACTGGCTTTAGCAATCAGTTAGGAATTAGTTGCAATCAGTTCAGAACAGAGAAGATGGGGGGTCCTCCTTGTCAAATTGAGCCTAGTGTGGACCCAGACTGGAAAGATAATATTGAGTTGTGGAGCATTCTTAGCAAGGGTGGCATAACAAACTTCATGGAAAAGTTCGGGGCATGACCGAGCATCTCTGTGTTTTGCAAAGGATTGGAAGGAGAGGACAGTGGATTATGGGGGGTAAGGTCTTAATCAATGAAAACTTATTGCTGAAGTGACCGGCCTTGGCTTGGAGGGCTTCAGATTCTTTAACAAAAGGGTCGATAGAGATGTTGAAGAGAGGAGATTTGTTGAGGGAGAGGAGAAACTGACCTACATAACAGCGGGCCTGCTTGTTAGCTCGATCCCTCCGCCATATGATGAAGTAACCCGCATGATGATACGGTTCATCTCCTTGGAAGGAAGGTTTGTCACTGTTCCTGCGAAACACCTTATTTTTCTTAATCATTTTCGTAGGGATCGTTTGGTTTGTTTCCCCCATTACTTGCTGAACTCTCTTGAACGCTCCATTCTTGAGTTTCAAAAGCATTCCCGGGTGGTTCCTTTACACCAAGGGCTCATTTTGTTGTTACACAAATGCTGTCTCCTCAGGTTTCCTGGTCTCCCATCCTCCCCTAGCTCGATTCCCCCTTTGCCGAGCTCTGCTGCTGCCAGCCCTGTTTCTCCTTTCTCTGCCCCTGCCACCGCTACTGTCACCCCCATGTCGGCCGTTCAGGATTCTTCTCCCGTTCCCCTCTCGATGCTCCCACCCCCCACTTGGCCTCTTCCTCACGGAGACCGGTTACCAGGGCTTCTAGGAAGCTTAACCTTGAGACCCTTGCTGTGGAGAAGGGTTCTCATGAATTTGAAATTGCTCATGACCTCCTGCATATCAGCGAGCGGCCCAGGAAGTGCAATTGGAAAGCCCTACAAAAAGGCTGGAAGCCTTAGAGGTAGATATGAAATTGTTAAAGGATGAAGTTAAAAACTTGACAAAACAGAAAGGAAAGAGGAAGAAGGAGGAGGAGGAGGATGTGGACAGCAGCCAAATTGAAGATATATACAAGAAATTGCACTCCTTGGACTCTCGCTTAGGGAAGGCCAAGACTAGGCATGATTACAACATTGCCATCTTTAGGGCGATTGAGGAATTTATTGAACAACACGTCAGAAGTGTCTCCAACCTAAGCGGAGTGCCGGCAACTCTTTGGGGTACTGATAAGGAAAGCAAGAAGACCTTGGAGCAGCTGGATTCTAATGACGCTGCCCATATGACTACTTTGGGTATGTTTAAATCCTGGAAGAATATCAAAACCATCATAGAAAAAGCTACTAAGAAGTAGCTGTAGATGCTTCTGCTGTCCTTGTTTGTTTTTTTGTTGTTTTTTGTGATCCTTTACTGCTTTTTTGCAGTAATTTTGTTGTTTTGTCTCGTCTTGGTAGCTATTTTTTAGCTACTTTGAACATCATTGTAACATTTGGATTCTGATCCTTTTCTCTCTGGTTCTCTTGCTTATTCTGGCTTTTAGGCCTTCTTTTGTAAACAAGGGTATAGTCCCTTTCAAAAAACTATTTGCCAATAATAAAAAAATATAACAATAATTTTCTTTTTTAATGCCCGTAATTATGCGATCCACCACTAGAAAAATGGAACACAACCTCACCTCACATAGTGCTTCATCCCAACCAATTACCACCTCAACAACTTCATCCTCCATGCCTCTCCCTACCTCCCTCACAGAACCCATTCTCTCACCAATATACCTCATCCAATATCTTTCAGTCATACTTTAGTATTAGACCATCATTCCATCCCATCTAGGCTAGCCACTCCACCTTCTGTCAGATCAGAACTTGATGATACTCTCATCTTCCCTCTCGGTGATCCAATTCCAACAAATTCTTGACGCCAATCCTGTAGCTCTTCAAGACTATCTTCTGAAAAGATACATACAAATTCCTCTAGATGGCCCTCTCGCTTCAGCAAGTTTACCCTTACAATACTAGTTCTGAAATTATTCCATCCACAACCATACATGATTTTGCTTCATCCTCTATCAACCCCCAACCCACCAGACTACTCAGATAGTCACACCCATTCCACCTAATCTTCCCCAAATCAACACAACCATTGTAACTACCATCCCCATCACCACTGCAGCCGCAACTATCACTAGTACTCTTATCCAACCTCCCCATGTATCATATCCTTTATCCGAACAAAAATTCCTTTCACATCACAAGTCTATGCCATTACTTCTCAACCTCCTTCGACGTTCCCTTTACAATATTCAGTGTCCCCTCTAATCTATCAACCTATTTATGCCCATATCCCCACTCGTGATTACTATAACAACCTACACAATCCCAACAATCACATCATGCTCCCATTTCCCAACAACAAATATTATATCAACCTCCACCCCAATCACAAATTTACCCTCACCCATATCAAGTTCCTCAGACACCCATGCATCCACAAGTTCAACCACCACCTCTCATTTCTCAACAAGCGATTCCTAATGATCCCATGCAGGTCTTAGTAAGTCGGTTAGCCAACCTAGAGGCCGCTACTTTAGGATCCAAAGTCACATTATCTTATGAAAAATATGTAATGAACCCATTCATCCATATGTTCCTATGAAACCCTATCCTCTACACTGGGAGTTTCCAAATTTAACAATAAAGAGGACCCACAACAACATCTCTGAGCATTCAAACATGCGTGTTATCTTATCGCACATGACCAAGATTTGATGCTTCGTACATTCCCCATGTCTTTGGCTGGTCCTGCCTTAGATTGGTATAATAATATTCCCCAATATTCCATATTTTCTTTCTCTCAGCTTGCATAATTATTTCTCGAACATTTCTCAATTAATATTACATGCAAGGTAACCATCAATGATCTGTATACCATCCGACAATTTGAAGATGAATCCATCATAGATTTCATCACACGATGGCACAATATTATAAACCAATTATCTTTTCCTCTTCCTCAAACTAACCTAATCGAGCTCTTTGCATGCTCTTGTGCGAAGCATATTTCATCGACTTTGTAAATTCAATCATTTCACACTTTTGAAGAAGCTTTCACCATGGCTCGCAAGCTTGAGACACATGCCCTCGAACAAGGGCATTTAAAATTAAAGTCAAATAAGCCCAAAATAGAATTTATCAGACCATCCACATCAAATGATAAGTCAAAAACAATGGCCAACACTGTCATTATCAAATCATCTCCTACATCTACATCTACTACAATATCCCAACAATGATTCACACAACCAATGCCCAATTATACTCCTCTAGGAGAATCATATAGCACCATCTTTGACAAATTAATAACAACACATTTGATCATGTTGCCACCTATCTAACCAGTTGAAAAATCTAGACCAAGACCTATGTGGTATCATGAGGACCATTACTGCAAATACCATCAAGTCTAAGGACATGACATAGAGAGATGTCAAACTTTCAAATTTTCAATCCAAAGACTCATCAATTAGGAGATATTCAAGTAGATAATCCAAATACTTTGCCTAATCAACCACTAGATATTTTTAAACAACCATTTCCAAACCATACACCCACATCAATAAGTCAAACCACCACTGCTTCTACATCGCAAGTTCCCAATACCCACACCATAAATACTATACATACTACTTGGTATAAATCCGTTTCCATCCACAAATTTACCTTCTTCATCAACCACCATATCCACCTCACTAGAAGCTCCCCCTTTCTTCAATCCATTAACCCTCACCCCCATACCAACCTCGGTCCTATCTATGTCCACCTCAACACCTCTTCCCACATCCACCATTGATTCCACATCTGAATATACCTCATACACTCCATCATCCACATCTATTCCATCTTTACCCATAATGCCAACCATAGATCCAATCCCAGTTCTTGCACCTACCACATCAGTCATTGAGACCACATCCACATTGTCCTCCCCTCCTACATCATTTGAAGAACCTTTGAAAGAACTTCAAATGGATTCAACTTCAAATAATATTTCTACCTCATCAAGCATAACCAAATCAATTTCCACCTTCCTTAGATTCCAATGAACAAATATTCCTTCCTATGCCTCTATCAGTACCACCTCTGGATTCTCTGGTAGAAATTATTGTCGTTCCTCCCAAGGACGGAACCTCTCAAATATTGCCTCAAAATTCCCTTATACAGAAATTAATATTCCTTCTTCTAAACAATCCAACCCCAAACCCCTTCAACTAAAACCAAAATCATCCAACACTATGAAAATCATGACTAGCTTCCAACCATCAAGACATAAACATGCTCAAACTTTGTCCTTAACATCCGAATTATCTCAAACATCCACTCCTTCTCCAAAGACCAAGAGATTCTACACAAACAAAGCACCTCCTAACGCTTTCAATCGAATCATGTATGGAGGTCTTCTCGACACTTGTTACAAATTTCTGCAATCACACTTCTACCTATTAGGGCCTTTAACCCCAGTAGCAAGAAGCCATCGTGGTTTAATTCCCACCTTGTTTGCACATATCATCATACCCCTGGACATGATATTGGACATTGCAGAGAATTTCAATCCATTTTTCATGACTTCATTAAGGAAGGATGCATCCTTCCCAAACCAAACCAATCTATTCCTTCCACTTCAACATCTGCACCTTTGACCTCATCTATCCAAATGCAAATGTCCCCTCATTCTTCACACACTTCCACAACCATGTCACCTCCAAATGAAGAATATTTTAAAGAGGATCCTTCATTTTCCATCAAAGTTATTCAAGTACCTCCTCATTCTGGTTCACATGACCCTGAATCATCAACTAACATTAAAACTAAAACCAAAACATCAAAACAATAACACAATCCATCCCCATCCTCAAAGCATCTATACCGGTTTATAAATCGACATCCCGGATTTCCACATATAAATCCAAGCCAAAGCAGCATCTTAAAACCCATAAGACTTATCTTATTTTTGACACTTTGATTGGGTCCTACACAGACATCCTTCACCATCTAATTCAAACTTCTGTGATCATGCTTCCTCCCATTAGACATGAGGATCCTTATAGTAGGAAACCTCCATGGTTCAATCCCAATTGCATTTATGCCTATCATCATGTTCTAGGTCACGACATTGAGTAGTGTAGGGCCTTTTAGACCATCATCCATGACCACATTAAGGAAGATGATGCCTCATTCAAGGGGAATGTCCTTCCCCATCCACAACGAGTACAACTCATCATTCTACATCCTCGTCCATCGGGTTTCCTAACACTCCTCCATACCCATCTATTATGCCTTTACCTATCATACCATCTATTGATTTTATCTCAATTCCTCTTTCCACGCTTCTAATCATGCCAACCACATCAAGTAGTGTGACTGTTACCACATCATCCTCTTCTTCCACATCATTTGAAGAATATTGGATGTAATCCTCCAAGACAGATCATACAACCACATCCCAAGAAATTGCATCAAGATCTAAGTCAAAGGATTCCCAAGAAAATACATATACTAATGTATCAATTGAATCGTATGCGGAAACCCTTCAACACTTATTAAAAATTTCCGCCATCACACTCCCACCTGTCAAGGCATTTAACCCAAATAGTAAAAATCCATCATGGTTTGATCCCCACCTCATTTTTGCCTACCATCGTACCTCGGGTCATGTCATGACACTAAGTGTTGTAAGGCCCTTCAGACTATCATCCATGATCTCATTGAAAGAGACAACCTTTTTTAGGATTTTCCCTCTACCATTTTATCTACAACTAATTCCACGTCTATCGAAGTCTCTAAGTCTTCTCCTCCATCCTCCATTAACATATCTCCTTCGTATGTTATTCCTCATACATAAGGTCCTCCCTTATTCATCAACATTGTTTTCCTATGATCCCCAACTCATCTACCTAATCCAAATCTAAGGTTATCATCATCCAATCTCTTTCACCTATCCACATCTAATTTTCCTACAGTGATATAATCTCTTTCATTGGGGAGTAGCCTCCCCTTGTCCTTGAGCATATCATCTGTATTAATGCATTTCATATCTAAACAACTCTCTTTTCGCATTGAGAAACTTTAAGCCTTGACATTTTTTTATTTACCTCACCTAGATACATCCAATCTAAACTAACCCCGTCCAAATCTTCATCTCATTTGAAGCCCACTTTTGTGGCCATATGCATCTATCCCTTAGGGGACCATTTATTTTCATCTTAAGCCCACTGTGGTGGCCATGTTTGTCTCTCCATTAAGAGACCATATTTCTATCTTTTTCATTAAATTCCACCTTTGTGGCCATGATTGTGTCATCAAAGTCCTCCTTTGAGGCCATGTTTTTCCTTCCAATAAGGACCATATTTTTCACCAAAGTCCACCTTTGTGGCCATGATTGTGTGCCTCTTAAGCCCACCCTTTTGACCATCTGTTTGTCTCGTTAGGGATGCATATTTTCACTTCCTGAAAGGGTAGTGCATAGTTTTACCTTCACTCATCCTCCCAAAGTTCTTATCTTATCTCGGACGCAGCGTTAATCAAGGAGTCTATGAAGAAAATTTTCTCCCAACTGGATCGGACCATATATTATCACACATAAGTATGGGTCTGGGCTTATCATTTGGCTTCCCTTGATGGTAAACTAGATATCAAACCCCTTAATGCATTACACTTACAACCATTCTATTGTTAGTACATGCACTTATGAGCATAGTCTTATCTTTAGACCATGTCTCCACCATTAGCCCCTTTTGTCTATCATGGTAATGATATGAATTATGTGGTCTACCATCACTGCTTTGATATGACCTTGAATATGAGTACCACAGCTCTACTCATAACATATTCATTATGGATAATTTCTCCCATTTTGTGAGAACCCCATAATCATTACATCCATCACCCTCTCATTTTCCTATGACAGTCATGTAAAGGGTACAGGGGTGTCTCTTGTACAATCATCATCCCCTCCTAAGTGGTATACTTAGTTATTCCTAGCTCTCCCCCCATATAAAGCTAAAATTCATGCATGAAAAAGAAAAATCAAAGTTATTAAAAATAGATTGATCCTTCGAAGGATAGTTGTTCATGTAAAAAGAGAGAGAAAAAGAGGAAAATAAAAATAAAATCATGCAAATCAAAGTCAAAAGAAACATCATAAGAAATAGACTGATCCCTTGAAGGATGGTTGTCATTATTTCCATCCATATTATGTATATAGTAGACCATACCCTCGAAGGATGGCTACTCTTTTGTTATGGCATTTGGAAGACTTCCCACTTTGATCAACCTTCTTTTTATCAAGCATTCCCAGAAAGCTTCCCGCATTGATCAACTTTCTTCTATTATTGTTCTTTCCTTTCTCGAGTTGGGGCATAGACTTAAGGAACACCACCTTTGGAGAACCTTCTTCCCACATACAAGTTACATCTCAAATCCCTAGTCATGTCAATATTAGGTTTATGAGAATCTTTCATCCATATTTCCCTCATGGTATTTTGGTATAACTAAATATCATTGGTTATGTGTTAACACTGCTTTATTGGTTGCAAGTGCAATGCCTTGAGTGGTACCTTATTTTTTTACCTCCTATCTGGTTTGAAGCATGGTTTTCTTGCATGCCCCTTGTTACGGTCATGTGACACTCATCTCCTCAAAGTCATCTCTCATCATAATCACATTCTTCAAAATCAAATTTCAAATCATAAATCTGCATCCATATATTTACTCCTAAGGATGTCCCCTATTAGCATCATCCATAAAATCATGAAATCTGTTACTATTTCTACACACTCTCTTTGATACACTATTCAGTTTGGGAATTCTACTTGATCTCCATTGCAGTTTGTGAATTCTACTTGAGAATATCTCTCAAGTAGCATTCATTATCCAACAGCTCCTCATCCCCCACCATGACCAATGTGACCTTTCTCCATCCATCCTCCTCTTCTCACCAATTATCCACCCATTACCCTTCTCATCACTCTTATTCTTGTCTATCACCTAGCACAGACATCATCTTCTTCACCATTCCAGGATTTTCATCCCCAGCTTGGCACATCTACGTAACTCCCCATGCAACATGAAAATCCTACTCAAAGTAGACCTGTCATTTTGGACAAGGTCTCATTCGTAATCGCGTCTGTTGACCATTCCTTCCTCCTAGTCTCCTTTTTCAACCCAATTTTCTCCTAAAATTCACCCCATCTCATTCTCCACTGCTCTTCTCACCCACTTTGTCCTTCTCCATTGTTTCTTTGATCCTTCACCCGTCCTCCACCTAGATAATTATTTTTGTGTTTTTTCCCTTAATATCCTTTTACTGGCATCTATTTTATCATTTTGTTTCCCTTTCATTCTTATTCTTCTTTGGCTTGATGATCTTACTTAACCACCCATTTCACGCAGGCTTCTTAATTGCAATATATCTCTTTCCTAAGATCCTGCCATTGTAGAAACTCCTCCACCATTTTCTATTCCATTGAATGAAAATCATCACTAGAAATGTCTTCCCGCTCCATAATTTCGCTTAATGCTCCAGCATCATCACTCGCACAACATGGGCATCCTAATTAAGGATTCCCCTCACACTCTCCATCCTACACTGCATACATTCCTCCATCCATTTATGTTACACTCCTTTGTTTCCTTTTTCCTTATTATCATCTTAATATCCATTTTCTCCTCGATCACTTTACTTACGCACTTTCACAGTATGAAAAATATACCTAAGGGTTCCCCTTCACTCCACTTTGTCATACACTCTTACCATCAATCTTTTCAACTATCCACTTCTTTTCATCATTCTTCTTCTTCTTCATCTTGGCGATCCTACTTAACCATTCTTATGGCATGGCGATCTTACTTAAGAGTCTCTCTTAGGAATGATCTGTCTCCTTGCCTTTCCCCTTCACTCCACATTCCCACCATCTGCATTTTCTCTTCATTCCCCATAAACACATCCTCTTCCCTCCTCTTTCTTCCTCACACAAAATATCTCAGACTTTCTCAAATATCATCCCCATCATCCCTCATTTGGAAATCTAACTTAACCACTTCATACCATTTCTTACTATGTCTTGTTCCTTCATCTTTACTTCCTTCATCTTCATCCACATCCTCATCCATTACATCCTCTCCTCATCGTCATCTCCACACCAATCATTATCCCTCCTTTCTTTACTCTTTCCACTCCATTTTCTAGATTTCTCCCACATATCTACCCCCATACTTACCCGTCATTGTCATTGTTCATCTCCTAACATTATTTCATCATCATCTTCCATTTTCACGCTAATAATTGTTAGGATATTAATGTTTAGATTATAATTGTGTATTCAATAAGTATTAATGTTATTAGTTATATTATTGTTATATAAACAATAATATATTAGTGGAGTTGTTTTAACAACTTGTATAATTTGAGTTGTGTATTGTTACGTGAGTAACAATCATAACTAAATAGGATTATTGTTAGAGAAAATTCCAAGTTTATAAGAGTTGCATATTCCTATATATTTGTAATCTACTCGTATGAAAATATAGAGAGAAATAATCTAATTATTCTGTGTGTTTTTCCTGTGCAAGTATAATCCAAAACTTACATTTGGAATCAGAGTGATCTCTGCTCTTGTCGTGTGATGGGAATATGAATTCTTGTTAGGGGAAATATCTATATCAATTGTTCCAAATTTATGTAGTTCATTTGTTTGAAAACAAATATAGTATGCAGTTTTGATTGTTGTAGGCACATTTGAGAAGGTCGATCGTCGAGGATTTCTATGCATACTGGAATTTCATTGGGTTCTATGTTTGCGTAGTACCCACATTGACATCTATTTTTAAGGGATAACGTTATCCTCCATTGGTTTAGTGAATCAAACCCAGACGGACCTCTTTGCATTCTTTGTTTACGTTGCCATCAAATCGTGCAAGGGCCAACATGCGTATGAGAAGACTGGGTCATTAAAAGTCACGCTGAGCATTAGCATTCTAAGTTTTTCAAACTATTATTTTTGATATATCATAAATGCGTGATTTGTTAACATGGATAAAATATAGCATGTACCAATGTGTTAGATCTGATCGAGCCTCAAAATTCTTCTAATGTCATGAAGACGTTCTGCTTGGATCCATTATATTAGTCTGTATTCTCTTACATTCTAAAGCTTCCAAGGTCTATTGTCATGCATCATTGACTTCCAGTTGTGCACACTAAATATTCACCATTGTGTAAGCTCTGAGTATCATTCTATCATCTACAAATTTGTACCACGTTACCTGGTCTTGTGCACTGATCAAACAAGCATTCCTCTTATTTGTAGTATTCATAATGCACCGAGCTCAGTGGATATTGGTTCGGCAGTGTGGCTTAACACTCCAAAGAAGGATCCGCAGTCTGAATCTCAGACGACATTTGTGCATTTAAACCACCTTTCTGTTGGACACGTCATAGCTCCACATACATCTTCACCTATGTTGCTAGCAGAGTTTAGATATATCAAATTTCTAACGCTGGTCTTCAAAATAGTAGTCGTCCTATGCATTTTAAAGTCTAAAGGTATTTTAGTTTTGAGTCGAGTTATGTTTATATGTGTTAAAAGTCACGTATTTATTAGTGTCTCTTTGGTAGTGTTTAGTTTGTTTTTATAAAAAGTTATTAAGTGATCTTTTTGAGTGGTTATTTATGAAAATTCAATATTAGAATTTTCACATATATTGTTACCATACGCAATATAGTTTTTATATAAGAAACAATTGCCATTTTTCATCAAGGTATTTTTAGTCAAAAGTGTTTTAAAAAAGTCTTGTTAGTCATTGAGTATTAAAATCTAATGTCAGTAAAGTCAAATTTTGTCGCTTGTAAGTCATGTGTCAAAATTCTAGTCAAAGTCAAAAGGTCAAGTTAAATCGGTCATAGTTTCAATTTTGAAATAAAGTGTATTGTTGGTCAATGCCATTGTAAACAAAGTCTCGTTGTCAAAAGTCCAAAAAAAAATTACCTTACGAATGCATTTTCGATGGAATCTGACGTTTGGGTAAGGTATGTAATTATTGATCCTCAAAGCCAAATTTGTTGAGCTAGCAGCATGACATTGGAGGATGGAGGCAACGGATGTTGGAGGTCGACAATGACCTCTCATTAGTCACCAAAAACGGGGCCACATGAAGCTGTGGTAGTATTTTGTGGTGTGAATTTTCTTTCAGTTGTGTGCTTCAGTTTCATAGTACATGTTTTGTAGTATATTGTGCAGTTTTCATCTTTTCAGTGTGAATTGAAAAATAGGAACATAAGTTCATTCATGTTCACTGGTATGTGGTTATTCCTACAAATTTCCTAATGGAAAAAAAATAGTGAAAGAATAGATAGCACAGTGAAATGCAGCATCATGAGTCTTGAAGAGGTTGAATAGTCATATGTGTTCCTGTTCATACCTAGGTTTGTGATTAGCCTCTGGAAAACCATTGAAGGTTGTTCAAATATGTTCCTGCTTGATTTCCCACACTGTTAGGTCAGATGTGTTCCCTAGAGTGACTGGTTGATCAGCAGATGATTCCTAAGAGTGTTCTCATCCTCGTCGAGTCAAATGTGTTCCTGAAAGTGCATAGTCGATAAGAAGTTGATGTGTTCCTTATTCTACCTTCAGTTCAAGTGTTGTACCAAGATCATGAGCAAGCATGGGCAGCAGGCTGCAGAGGGAAGTGTGAAAGTTCTTTTATTACCATGTAAACATTAAGGGGGGGAATGTTAGGATATTAATGTTTACATTATACTTGTGTATTCAATAAGTATAAATGTTAGTAGTTATATTATTGTTATATAAACAATAATATATTATTGGAGTTGTTTTAACAACTCGTATGATTTGAGTTGTGTATTGTTACGTGAGTAACAATCACAACTAAATAGGATTATTGTTAGAGCAACTTCCTAGTTTATAGGAGTTGCATATTCCTATATATTTGTAATCTATTCGTATGAAGATATACAGAGAAATAATATAATTATTACGTGTTTTTCTGTCTGCAAGTCCAAAACTTACAATAATTATTAGTGGACTTCTCCTAAATTTCATTTATCCCCATTCTACACGTCCCTGTTCACTCCTTTTTACCTCCTCCATTTTCTCTTCCTTCCTTTTTTCTTTTGTGCCCTCTGATCATTATTGGAGGATTTCTCCTAACATCCATCCGTTGGCATTGCCTTTCCATCTTCCCTTTGCCTTCTTCAATATCTCTATTATCTTCATCATACACCCTCTCCCTATTTTCTCATCATCAATTCCACATTTTTTCAATCTATGTCATTCCTCCCCTCCAGCTTCTCTTTACATGCCTTATAATGCTCACTCTTCACTTCTTATCTCCCATTTTGGTTTCCTCCCTTTTGCATCATTTTCTCTGTTGTCCTCTCCTCCTTTCTACTCCTGGTTTTCTTTCACTTCCTCTGTATCATCTTCATCCCCTCTTCTCCTCACACTTTCATCTTACTTCTCCATTGATAACCTGGCTCACCAGCATTGTCCCATCTTTTTTATCATCCCACCATCCACATGCATTTCCATGTATTCTGTTTCATATTCTTTACCTGGGTCTTACCCCTAACACCTTGGTTCAATTCCCTTCCTGTTTCGGCTCTATCATCTCTTCTTTCCCTCTTATTTCCACTTCCCCATTACCAAACCTCTTTCTCTACCACCCCTATCTTATTCCATCTCTATACATCAGTTTATTTTCTGTTCTCTCATCTCCTCTATAACCTCCTGGCTCCTCATTGTTCCTTTCTTTCTCTTCTCTATTCTACCTCCCCTCTCATCTTCTTTAACTTCTTCATCTTCTTCATCCCCTTCATCTTTCCATCCTTCTCTTCCTTTTCCTGATGTTATCCCCTACCCTCATCACATCTTATTATTCATCTCTCCTATCATCCTTCTCTAATATTCTTCACCTCTTCTTTTTCTCAGCTCTGTCATCTCTTTCATGATCCATTCTTTCTCTCCCTTTATTTTTTGATCTCCATCTCCCTTTCACCCTCTCTTCTGTCATTTTCTTGTCTTCTTCTTCTTTTTCCTTCATCATTTCTTTCTCCCACCATCTCTCCTCTTTATTATATCTGTTGCTTCTTTACTATGGTACATCTTTGTACGTTCACTATCTCCTCTAATCTCCTTTCTCTTCTCATCTCATCTTCTTCTTGTTTGTTCTTCCTCCTTCCCTTCTTCTCCTATTCTCTTTCTCTATTTTCTTTTTCTCCAGGTCCATCATGCCTTCTCTATTTATTTCCCCCTTATCTTTTCCCACTACCTTCATATTAACTATCATTCTCTCTCTTTTGTGCTTTCATCTATCTTCTCACCTCTCTTATCATCCTTCTCTATTATTCTCTTCCTCTTCTTTCCATCACAATCAAGCACAATTCACACTCCTCATTATCCATGGACGATGGTTTCTCCGTCCTATTACACCTCATCTCCTTTATTCTCTTTCATTTTCTTCCTCTCCTCCACCACGTCTGCTCTACGCCAACCATGTCCTCTTCCTCTTATCTCTATCATCTATCCTCTACATCCCTCATCCCATATTCCTTTGAAATTTTTGTCTTGGAGGATACCATAACGGCCATCACCTATCTGATCTTGTTCTCTTCCATGAATGTTTGTTCTACTTTTTTGCGAAATTAGCTTGACTCCTTTTCCTATTTTTCAAAGAAGCGGAACTACTTCCCTTTTCTCTTCGCCCCATTATTCATCTCGCCTTCAATCGAAACCTTTCTTAAGACACATGTATTCAACATCCTATTTAACTTCATATTGGGGAATTTTATCCAATTTGTTCTTCATATCCACATTTGTGGCCATACTCATTCCCCTAAGATATTTTATTTAAACATTCATCTCCCATTATGTCATTTTCGTGTCCTATGTTGGGGTACCTTTTTATCCTTGTATTATTAATGCATATAACTCACTTTTTTTTCCTTCTCGTACTTGCCTGTCTTTGGCGGCAGCATTATTTTCATCCTCATCCCTGTTGCGGATAATTGATATTTCACTCATTTCCTCATGAGACAAAGTATTTCACATATCTTTTGCATTCGGTTTTGCTTATTTTGATGTTTTCCTATCACCCATTGGTCATCGTGTTTTACATCCATCTGCAGTGGTCTTCACCAACTCACTGGTCTATAGAACCTTGTCGCGTGTCTCTGTTGAGACTACAATTTTCCTCTACCGATGTGATATTGGAGTCACCACCATATTTTACATTGTCATTGTGATCCTTTTTCACTTGGGGCATCTTGCCTTTGGTCATGTTTTTATTCATTCCCATCCCTTTTACGGGCACATATTTCATTCAACCCTTTTTTTACCTCGCGGCTTGCTATCGCAAACCACTCAACAAAAAAAAGGGGAAAATGTACACACCATTTTTGGTGTAATGCCCCTCCATCATCTCACATTCATTCAAATTTCCCTCTCACTTTTCTTTTTCCTAAATTTGAATAAATTTCATCCATTTACTCACCCAAATTTTAATTAATTAATGGGCTCCATATAAACCCATCTAATAATTAAATTTTGGCATTATCTCATATATCTCAAAATTATTCAATCCATGGGCAATAATATACCCATCCGACACCCCACTCTTAATTTCAAAAATGGAATCTATTATTTCACCTAACTATGTCAATCATACTCCCCACTCCATATCACATCCTTATCTTTTTAACCTCATAAGTCAAATTGTGAGCCCTGTTGAATCACATCACCTCTTTTAATCAGGGTTACTTTACCCAACCTTGATTACCTAATAACCCACAGTATAACCTCACCCTTAGGCTATAAATATGGGCCTTCCCCTCGGAAGAATAAGTTGGGAAAATTTGGGAAAATGTTGTTTTGAATTTTAAGCTTCTTGTTTATCATAATATCCTCATGATGTCCTTGTAATGACACTATAATCCCCACAATACTTTGCTCATGATTTGTTGGTTCATGTAGCGTGGTTCATGTTGCATGTTGTGTTTGGATCAGATCAGTAACACCATCTAGATACCAGCAGTGTAAGGTTCCTTTGTTCATCAACTTACATGTTATATATTTGTCTTATATTTTATCATTATTCTTTATCACACGGGGGTTGACAGCCATCGAGGAAGTTAACACTTCTTGGATTTGCTTTGTCGAGAAGCCCCCGCATAAAATATCTAAGTAGTTTCTTCTCATGTCTTTGAGTTGTAGGTTTGTTGGGATCGCAACGAGGAACTCGTCATCTACTTGGAATCCGTATCAATCATCACAATATTTAAGGTACTAAGCCCTTCCATATTTGATGTTGTTTTGTGTTTATTGATTTCTCGTACACTAATCTAGACAAGAAGAAAGAAACTCGATCAATAGGAAGTCCTATAGCGAAAACCTCTTTGAGGCACTTGTGGACAAACAAATAGAACAACCTATGGAAAAGATAATGTACCCACTTCAAGATGAAGAACTTCCTGAGCCACCTGTGATAGAGGAGGATCTCAATCTCCCTCCTGATCCTACATGCATGGGGGATGAATCAAAGTTATTAGTGGAAGATACAATAGATGTTAATATCAAGCACGGAAGAACTGCATGCGGATAGTTAAGTTGGGAGCTTCCCTCTCAGCCAAAGAACAAAAAACATTCACAGGACTCTTAAGAGAGTATGCAGACATCTTCGCTTGGTCTTATGCTAACATGCCAGGACTTGATCCTACACTAGTGGTGCACAATCTTGTGGTACACCCAGATGCCAAGCCCATCAAACAAAATCTCTAAAAGATGCATCCTCGCATCACCTTACTAGTAAAGGAAGAGCTAGAAAGGTTACTAGAAGTAGGATTTATTAGGCCTATCAACTACTCAGAGTGGATCTCCAATGTGGTCCCAGTTCAAAAGAAGCCAGTTGGTATTAGAGTGTGTACAGATTTTAGGGATATAAACAAAGATTTTCCTAAGGACAATTTTCCTCTTCCAAACATCAACATGATTTTCAATTCTACAAGTAGGCTATGAGATGCTTTCACTCATGGATGGATTCTCAAGTTATAATCAGATAAAGATTGTGGAAGAAGATCAGCACAAGATGGATTTCACAACCCCATGGGGGACATTTTGTTACCAAGTCATGCCTTTTGGCCTTAAAAATGCAAGCGCTACATATCAAAGGGAGATGACTGTAATCTAGAACCCATAGATGATAAGTGAAATCCTGGAAGATTACGTAGATGATATACCGGCTAAATCTAGAACCCACGAGGAACACCTAGAAATTTTACAACATATCTTTCAGCTTTTCTAAGGGATTAGAATCTCTGACTTAACCCAAATAAGTGTGTCTTCGATGTGCTATCTGGGAAATTAATAGGATTCATTGTGTCACAGAGAGGAATATAAGTGGACCCTACAAAGGTTGCGACTATCACATAAATGCATCCCCCTAAGAATATCAAATTGTTGTGTAGCCTATAAGGAAAAATTTAGGCCATCAGAAGGTTTATTTCACAACTAGTAGACAAGTGTCATACATTTACACATATTCTTAAGAAGGATGTTAATTTCAACTGGGGACCGAACAACAACAAGTGTTTGCTTTGCTAAAAGAATACTTGGCCAACCCCCCTGTTCTCATGCCACCCACGGTAGGAGAACCCTTATTACTTTATATCTCTACTACACATTTTGCAATTGGAGCATTGTTGGAATAGTATGACAAAGAACAAAGAGAAAAGGTTGTATACTATTTAAGCAAGACATTGGTAGCATATGAGCTAAATTATCCACAAATCAAGAAGGCTTGCCTAGCCGTGGTGTTTGCTTTCCAAAAGCTACGTCATTATATGCTTAACAATAAAATCAAGATAATTTCAAAGGTTGACCCTTTGAAATATTTATTGTCCAAACCAGCACTAACTAAAAAGATGGCTAATTGGATCATCTTATTAAGTGAGTTTGACATTGAATACATTCATCAAAAGTCAGTAAAAGGACAGTGTTAGCAGATCAAATCGCAAGTAAGCTCCGCTTACAGTGCACCGAATCCTTGAGTCTAGAACTACCGATGCATCCATTATGTATCTCAAAGAATCTGATTTGCAAATGTACTTCGATGGCTCTTTTACCTTTCATGGTTCAGGTGTCGAGTTGTGCTAATCACTCCCACAGAGACTTGATTCCGCAAGAATTTCGAATTGGATTCGCTTACACAAACAATATAGCATAATATGAAGCTCTCATTATAGGAATGAAGTTGGCCATCAAATGGGATATCAAATAAGTAAAATCCATTGGTGATTCAATGCTTATTATCAAACAAGTCACAAATGAATATAAAGTTAAAGATGAAAAGTTACTTCCATATAAAAGAATGGTCGATTCCTAGAAATAATTCTTTGAGCAGATAGTTCATTTGAGAAAATACCAAGAGCTCGGCATGGATCGGCATATGTCATGGCTATGGTAGGATCTATGTTGAGAATTATGCTAGAAAGCAATGATATGTCATTCTTTGTTGAAAATCTAAGAACAATAGCATACAACATACCAAACTCTTGTTTAGTGTGTTCATAGGGAAGGTTCCTATGAACATTTCCCATGCTTCGAAAAGTGTAACCTAATCCAACGTATAGCCCCATATACCCTACTTAGGGGCACCCTCTTCTGTCGAGGCTATGACGGGAATCTGTTGCATTGTTTAAATTCTGACGAATCTATCCAAGCAATTAAGGAGGTGCACGAGGGAATTTTGGAGCTCATACTAATGGGATTTTCCTTGCAAAGAAGATACTCGAGTAGGTTACTATTGGCCTACCATGGAGCATGATTGTTGTTAACATGTAAAGAAGTGTGTGGATTGTCAAAAGTATGGAAATTTGATACATACGCCAAAGACAATCCTTACAACCAATCATGACACCCTGGCCATTCTCAAAGTGGGGTCTTGATCTAATAGGGAAATTTAATCCTGTCTCCTTGGATGGCCACAAGTTCATTATAACGACCACTAATTACTTTATAAAATCGATAGAGGCACTTCCTCTTACTTATACAGAAGGTCCCCAAATTAAAAATTTTATAATGAATCATATCATCTGCAGATATGGTATCCCTTCTTCCATTATCACTGATAATGGTAAGTCATTCAAAAATAAAAATGTGAAAGCACTCTACAAATGCTTTCAAATTTCCCTTAAGTTTTCAACCCCTTATTACCCTCAAGGTAATGGGCAGGTTGAAGCTTCCAACAAAACCTTAATTCACATTATGGAGAAAATGGTGAATACCACAAGCCGTAACTGGCATCTACAAATTCACCCTACCCTCTAGGCATTCAAAACTTATATCCACACCCCTACAGGTGCAACTCCATATTATTTAGTATTCGGTTCCGAAGTTGTCTTGCCTTTAGAGATCAATATCCCTTCTTTGTGTATCGAGCTAAGGGATTACCTAAATGAAGAGGAGGACTATAGAGTAGCTCAACTAGAAGAGTTAGAACTATTGGATGAGAAATGCCTTCGTGCCCTCAATCACCTGAAATTATATCATGATCGAGTGCAGAGGATCTACAACAAGAAGGTCATACCTCGTCAGTTTGAGGTAGGGGACATGGTGTTGAAAGAGAATCAGAAGAACACCAATAAAGATCGAGAAAAGAAAGGGAAATTTGAGCCCAACTGGCTAGGACCATACATTGTGGTTGCCAAGTTCGGTTCAGGTGCATATAAGCTGGCCTATTCAGATGGCCAAGAGCTTCGAGAACCCATGAACGCAATGCATCTTAAGTGCTTCTATGCTTAAGTATGGGGTCTCTGCAGAATACCAAGAAAAGTAAAACAAAAAAGTATAAAAATAGAAAAATAAAAATAAAAATAAAAATAAACAGTACATCCAATAGTGAAAACCACACAATGGTGGCACTTTGGACAAGTCCTTTGGTGAAAACCACTTCTCGCACCAAGGAGGGTCCGTTGTTCACAAGCAATCTAGGTTTAAGGAGTACGACAAATTTTCCCTAAGTTAATCTTTACCTTCGTCTGAGCCCCTTGTGAGCCTATCCTTCTTTTCCCTGATCCACTAATCTAACCTTCTGAGTGTGGAGAAGTTAACATTGAATGAACCCATCTCACATTGGGGCAGCTTCGCAACGTCACTTCTGGCATATACCACGTGGCATTCTGCCCTTGTACATCCCATCTAACGCTGGGGGCATCCATGTTTCTTTATTTCCTTGCACGTTTGCTTTGGAAAACTGTTGAGAAAATGTCAAAAACATTCGTATAACTTTTGAAAATCCCAAAAACATATAGATATGTCCTTTGGAAAAATCAAAACATTCAAATATGTTTCTTAGAAAACTCCAAAACAATAGAAAATTGTCTTAGAAATAAAATAAAAACAATGAAAAACGTCCCAAAATTGTCCCACAAAAACAAAGTAGTGGTTCACTTACTTTTAGTTATTGGTTTGTATGGTTTTGGTTGCATTACTTTTTCATATTGTATGCTTTAAATTGGATTCACTTGCTTACTTAGATTGAATATCACTTTAGTCTGTAGTGTATTGCATTGAGTCCATTTTGTATTGCATACTTGTAAATAAATGTGTTGCTTTGATTAGATTTGTTTAAACTTGTGCTTGTTAATTTTTACTTGTACATTGTGATAATTTCATCATCATATCACACATATCCATCACATTTATCCATCATATATCAAAAATATGTTAATTCTACATCACACAAGTATACTAAAAGCTAATCATGGGCAAGAGGGGTTGCGCATGATCACAAATCTATCCCCCCCACACCAATATCAAAAATATAAACATGTTTCTCAAAGGTATCTCATCAAACATACAAGTATGATATCAACTAAATTTATCTCATAATCTAACAAGGTGATACAAAGCATATAACAGTAAAAATTGTTTTAAATAAATTTAAAAAAATTGATAAAATCATAAAAAATCCAAAAAAATTGTAAAAATTAAAATTTTACAAAAATTGGTAAACAACATATACACAGTTAAATCCTGTGTCAATTACATCATCCTTAAACGTTGAAATATGTCTTACAAAAGTGTCTTTCTATGGTTATTTCTTGTTCTAGTCTCAAACGACTTACGGATCATCGTGATCTACCTCCATTAACAAAAGCTCATTGCATACTACATCATTACTCCCATGCAACAGTGAGTTTCTAGAGACTGTGTCGTAGTGCACGAAGGTTTTTCCATAGGACTACTTATGTCCTCTGTTTTCCCTCGCATGTGTTATTGCTTGGGGCATCATTTTTAACCCTTGTCATTACAACACGAACATTTGGGAACTATAACTTGATAACAAAAACATGGGTGCAACACATTATTTGTTTGAATACGTGTGATTGTACTAGTTTCTTTGTTAGGTTATTTGGTTTACTTCCTCGTATTGCATTGTGTAATGTATGTTGCATGGAGCTAAATATCATTTTACTTTATTGTATTGCATTGCATAATGTATATTGCATGGAGTTACGTATTTTTAACGGTAAACAATTGTTAGTAATTTATCTTTTCATGTTATCTTAAACTTTTGTTTATTTTAAATAAAGGTCGATAATGTAGACCTAGGGGAAAAATGATACAAATAAGTTGCTTATTGAAAGGTTGGATGCAAAGATTGGGCGTGTCCTATACTTCTCCTTTATCATTTATTACCATTACTAATTTTTCTCCTAAAACTCACTCGGGGTAATAAACGACCATGTTTATCCCCACCCTTATTCCTTCTCAATACCTAAGGGTTTCGTAACCATTCTGACCTATTTCGTTTATCCATTTCGATAATATTTTTGATCGTCGATTGACTTCTTTAATCACCCCATCGACACTCGAGGGGGCATCCTTCATCCGAGTTAACTTTTCTTCAAAATTTTACATGTTTATGCTTGTCTACTATATTTGAAGTGAAGTCACTAACTTCACCTCAAACAGGGGCAAATATAGACACCTAAATTCTGTTTTACAATCTTATTGCCAAAATGCACACAAATCACTCTTATTCTTCCCAATTCCGTTATAATTAGTAATCTTTACTAATTAACTAACGTTTCTTGCCACTTTGGTCGGTTAACAAGCACTTCGTTGATCACCAAACCTCTTTTACATTCAGGATACCACTTTACACGAACCGTAAGTCAAAATCCTCTTCAAAACAGAAATTAGCATTTATTAGCTAATTAAGCCTATTTTGCCCTTGATTTGGTCAATATACCCTAGTATTGACTCAAACCCCTCTTCCAACCACTCAAAATCACCCCATTCACCTCTATAACGTCTCAGCAAGCTTCAAAAGCTTATCCTAGCCTCCTAGTTGACCCTAAGCGGTTGATTAGGGCTTCACACCTCTTAATCACTTGGTAATTCACTAATTGTGATTAGCAAGGCCTAATCATGATTAACAATTCTAATCTAATTTGGGGCTTTTAGTCCCACATGCACCAAAATACAAGTTTCTCCCAAAAGGAAAACTATAAAAAGGGTGCACCTCATTCTTTATACTTTACACCATGCTTTGATTTGCATCTCATATAATAAATATGATATATAACCAAGTTCAATCCTTGCGTAAAGCCTTCAATGGGTTTAGTAGATGGATATCCAAAATGACCAAGTATTCATTTGGAGAGGCCATTTCACCTTGTTTGGAGTAGCAACCATAACCATTTGATTTCCCTCTTAGGTCTATTTAGGCCCATGTTAGGTAATTCAAGCATATTAGTAGGTATGTTTAGTTAGATTTTGTATTGTTGTCATACTAGTTAAGCATTCTTTTAAGTTTCTATCTTAATGTTACATTCCTAGACTTATAACCTTGGCTAGATTGATGGCAATGGTGTTAGCTTTCCTTGTTTAGTCATGCAATTTGCTTTGTAAATTTTAGGGTGTCATCGATGGGTTAGTGTTAGTATACGCCTTGTGATGTACTATTTATATTTTTGAGACTCTCGTTTTATAGATGTAATTATTAACTAGTTGTCATTTTTTTGGGTTGAGAATACCGACTAACCACCTTTTATTCTAATGATAGGAATAACCTTTATGATATCCAATGGTAGTGAAATAAGTGAGCGTAATAGTGTGAATTGTCAATAAAAATGGTCGAACTTGAATTTGATGGTTATTTAACTATTATAGGAAAAAAATCTTCTTTCTTAGAGAACAAGATGAAAAATCATAATATATTATATAGAAAATATAGTTTGGATCCCTTTTTCAACATTTTTGTATCCCAATACAATAGTGTAACTATACTTAAGGTGTAATTATTGGTGTCTCTTCATTCCATTATGCATTGTTGGAAGCGGAGAGGTATAATCTATTAAAGTCTTCCCCTCATCCACAAGTTTATCCATTAAGGATTCCCATGACCATTGTGTACAAGGAAAACTAAAAAAAATGAAATAAAACAATAATAAACAATGTAAACCTTCCTTCAAGTCCTCTTGTAACCTCAGATGAAATAATTGAAGTGTGGAATGGAGTACCACACTTGTTGGATCCCTTTGGATGACTGGTTGTGGATACTCCAACTTGGTTCCAAATGGATGAAGAATGCTATGAGCAATGGATGATCAAATGGACAACCTTACAATGTGAAAATTCCAATGGCAAATGGGTAGTGTTGCTGCAAATGCTTAAAGCTTCCAAGATATGGATTGTGAAAGATTGAGCCTCTTATTTATAGTTAAAGGAGAGACCATGGATTGTAGATCCATGTTTGAATGAGTTACAGGTAAATGAATGCATTTTCCTGAATTGACAAGTTGATTTGGTCTATATATTTGGATGGTTTGAATATCCATTAAGGGGCAATGAATATTTAGTTGGCTTTTGATTTTATTCCAAAAGGTGGTTGTACGTGAATATTTTGCTTCCACCTTTATAGGGTTCTAGAACTTGAGTGGAGTGAGCTAGTTCAACTTGAGTGAGTTGGATGGTGAAGTGTATATGAGTGGAGGGTGAGTGGATAATTAGATATTATTTATTTAAATACTTAATTAAATTAGCCAAGGGGTGTGAGTGTATACGATACATGATATAATTAATTAAATTAATTCTAAAGGGATGTGGGTGAATTCTAATGAAATGTGAGAGGGTAGTGATCTAAAATACATTCTAGAACCGATTTCGCACTTTGTGCAGGTAATAGGGATGATTAGGAATAGGTCTCGTATTTTTAGGGTGTCTACAACCACAATGTCCTTTTTGTGGGCACATTTAGACCTTCATGCACATTTTCTAGTTTTCCTAAAAGCTCAACTTGTCTAGTTTTGGATTCAACATTTTCAACCGTTTAGACCCGAGCCTTTTTATTGACAACACATCCTTCTAGGACATTGGAAGGCCATCCCTATGGCATTTGCCCAAATTTGGCGTGATTTTGCATTTCGAAAGAGAGGAATTCAGTTGTTTCTCATAGTTTTTAAGATCTTTCAACTTGTAACAAATTTGTGATTGTTTACAATGTCTTTTTACAATTCCATGTGCAATCCTAAAAGCGGCTTTGGAGATAGCTCGTCTCCATATTGTACTTGATCATTAGAGCGATGCTCCCTATATTGTTACACTCTCTTCAAGGTTTCTACTTAAATACCTTTGTTTTTTTAAGTTTGTATTGATGTTTTTACAAGTTATTCCTATACCTACAAATTAGTGCGACACTTAATGGAATGCTTTCATATCATCATCTTTTTGGTAAATAATTATCTTTGTTTTATTTTTAGTAATATAATTACTATTTTATCAATTATATTACAAACGTCCATCATATGAATTATTAATCAATATAAAAAATAAATAAACATATAACTAAAGACATCAACATTAACACATATCGACATTTTAAAAATAATTATTTTATATATATATATATATTAACACTTTATTAAAATTTATCATATTTTTATTATACCCCACTCACTTACGTATTAAAGTGATAACAATATACTTATATACTTGTATGCTTATGGATTCAAGTGATAACAATATACTTATATGATTTCTTATGTCATTTTGGTTAAAATGAGCCCACCAAGATTTTAATCTTCAATCTAGGCAACTGTGGCGTCTATTTCACTTTTTTATAATTTTCCTTAAATTTAATGAAGAAAGAGACAACTAACTATTCATAAAATGAAGATCATGCCATGATCTCGGAAGCATGAGCCCACCCAATTTGAGGCTTAAATGCCTCTAAATAATTCAGTGGTTTGATTTTTTTATTTTTTTTTTTATTTTTTATTTTTTTTGGCTGAGTGAGCCCTCTTTTTGGGTTGTTATCCTTCCCCGAGATAATCTCACCAAAAAAATTATTGGTGGTGTTATCAATGATTAATATGGTTTAGTGTTATTTTGTCTTATATAGCGTTTTTGGTTACGTTCCCTTAATTTTGGTTTCGATTTTTATTCTAGGGAGTTTAAGTTTGGGTTTGAATTTTCGATTTATACGTAGTGTGTAGAGTAAGATGTCGGTGTTAAAGTCTTATTCTTTGAAACTTTGAGTCGATGGGTCTTTGTTGTTTACTCTAGATTATAAAAACATAGTGTTTATATGTTTTGAGACTCATTTGTAGTTATAATTATTTTTGGCATGTAAATATCAACCTACCAATCTTCTATTCAATTGATATACATAGTTTATAATGATAATCAAAGAGAGTGAAAGAAGTGTGTAATAGTGTGAGTCGTCAATCAAAATAAATTAATGTTGAAACTTTGATGTTGATTTGATTATTATAAGACAATTTTCTTCTTAAAAAACATAATTAAAACCCAACATAATGATATAAACATGGAGTTTGAATTTTTTTATACATACATTTTAAAACCCAACATAATGATATAATTTCATCATTAATTAATATAACTTTTATAAATTTAAAAAAAAAAGACATTATTAATCAACATAAAATATTTTAATAAATAAAATATGTAAATAAACATTTCGAAATTAATACATATCCACATTTTTAAAATAAATATATTTAAAATCTACTTATAATTATAAACTTTTATTAAAATTTATCACATTCCTATTATATGTTTTTGATGAATAAGATCTTATATTATATTAACAAGTAAAATGATACAAGATAATTTGATAAAAAGTGAGTGATATGGAAGCACGCTTGAAGCCACAAAATCAAACTAGGTTAAGCCTAGGAGGTTCAACTATAATATAATAACAAAAAACAACGAGAAGATGATATTAAGCCACCATCACGAGAGCGGAACTCGGGGTCGGTTGACGAGCCCAACCGAGCCGGTGGGGAGGCGGAGGAGCCCCACCTTAGTGGCGAGTTGAAGGTGGAGAAGATGGGGAGATAGAGGGAGCCCCAACCTTAATGGTGAGTTGGAGGTGGAGAAGAGAAACTTTTTACCATGATTAACCGCGCTAGGACATTTGAACACGACTAAATGAGTGATAAAAACCTATTATATATTTAAAATATATATATAATTATAAACTTTTATTAGAATTTACCACATTCTTATTATTCTCCCACCGACTTACATACTAAAGTGATAACGATATACTTGTATGCTTCCCTATGTCATTTAGCTCAAAAATGAGACCACCAAAATATAAATCTTGAATTTGGGCGACTATGGTGTCTATTTCACATTTTATTATTTTTCTTAAATTTAACGAAGAAAGAGACACGGAACCATTTACAAAATGAAGATGATGCCATAATCTCGGAGCACGAGCCCACCCAATTTGAGGCTTTAATTGGGGCGATTGTGGGGACTCTTTCACTTTGTTTTGTTTTTGTTTGTGACTATCTTTTCTTTTACTCAATTTAATGAGTCGCTCAATTACACATCTCTTGAAATTTTGATGGGTCCTATAAAATGGACATACAAGACAAATATATAAGACAAGATCAAATATATTTTATTATATAAATAAAATCTGATTCATGTACAAATGATATGAAGAAGACTTTGTGCCCAATCTTAGCACTCACACTTTCCTAGATATCTAAACTTACGCCCTTAACATTTGGATATAGTCTATACAAAACAATTATATTTTCAATATTTTAGTGTATGTGCCGGTGCCTAAGTAATTTTTTTAAAAAAATACAACATTGAGAAGTGTAAATATCCATATTGTGTCAACGATAAATCTCAAGATTGGCATAGTTGGAAACAAGAAATAATACATCTTATAGGTAGAAAACAAACATACATTGGTGGAGTTTGGTTTTTAAATATACATTGTACGCACAATTTTAATGTGAAGTTTTTAATTATAACAAATGAAAGGTGGTGGTTATGGGTAGCCACTATGAGGGTGACCCTAATGATATGTGTGTGTGGATGTCTACATATATATTTATATATGTACATATATATATATATATGTACATATATATATATATATGTATATATATATATATATATATATATATATATATATATGTACATATATATATATATATATACATGTACATATATATATATGTATATATATATATATATATATATATATATATATCATACATATATGTATATATACATCTACATATATACATACACACATCACACACACACACACACACACGAGTCTTTCTTAAGTTTATCGTTGATACCATATTCATGAATGAATCTTTGCATTTTAATTTTTTGATCTTGCAAATATTAATGAAACTAGTATTTTGCAACTTAGAGAAAGACAACAATATGTATTACATCAAACAAATTAATTTTAAAATATGATATTGCATATTACATCACAAGTACATTAGACAAAGATAACATTATCTATTGCATTACAAGCGAGTGACATTTACAATGTAAGGATATTCATATATATTAGACAAATATTTGTTTTGTCCCAAATACAATTATTACCATCAAACATACATGGACCCTCTAATCACATGTTGATCGTTTTACTCTAATCTATTATGCAAATGCTAATGTATAGCAAAATACTAGTTGTATCGAGGCATATCAATCATGTTGCAAGGAAAGTTTTCCCAACATGCAATAGAGATTACTCATTACTAAGTTTGTGTGTTCTCAAGTCGTGTTTTAAGATATGTGGTAAAGTTACGTTTCACGACACTTTTGATTTAACTCTAAATTAAATAGTGTGGATTAAAATCATTAATTTAGGATTGGAAATCTATAAATGATGTATTTTTACAAATTACAAACACACAAGCACACACACACACACACACACACACACACACACACGACACACACACACACACACACACACACACACACACACACACACACACACACACACACACACACACACACACACACACACACACACACACACACACGCACACACACACACACACACACACACACACACACACACACACACACACACACACACACACACACACATTTGATCGATTATTGAGCAATTGAGCACATAATAAATATAGAAAAATACTAGAGGAGATATACTTAACTTTTTCAATGTTTCATGGATTGATTTGAATGCGAATCTAGGAAAATTGGGTTGTGATAGAGATGAAGATGCTTCATCTCCATAACAAAGTGCTCAAGCCCTCGGGGACAATATAGCCAATTTTAACAACTAAAGTGTAATTTTTGATCAAGTTGTACGGTTTGGACTTAGTACACGGAGATGGGGGCCAAAATGTGGCCAAAATTGTGATTTTAAACAAAACAAGTACAAGGTTTAGAAAAGCACGCTCACACTTTAAATTACCATGTTCGGTGATTACTAAACCAAAAGTGTTTGCGCACTATAATGGGCACACGCTAGCGTTCCTCTTAGTAATGTTGTACATATGTGTATTTGGAAGCTATATATTTACTAAAATAATTGTTTAAGTATAAGAAATAATAAAGTATAAAGAATAATAAATGGCTCACTCTGCGCACCTTATGGAACTAGTCTCACAACTCCATGAGTTGTGGTTTAGAAGATAGTTTTTCATAACCTTTAATATAGTCGGTATATAGGCATTTTCCGTGGATTTTAACATTTAGTCTAAAGATTTTAGGGTTTAAATTCTAAAATTGACATTTGTTTTATGAAAGAATATAGTCATGTTTTAGGTTTTGGGGCCTTCTAGATTGGTTATTGACATTTGTAGGAGTTTTAGATGTGTCAAAATTATATTTTACAAACCTCACAACTCCCAAAGGTAGAAATAGTTGCTTGAATATATGGACTCATGAATTTTCCCATGAGCGTGGAGTTGAAGCCCTAATTTCATCTTGGAATCATGGTAGAATCATATTATAGACAAGTACCTATCTTACAGGCACAAGAAATGCATCTTTAAGAGAACCACTCAAGTAACCCTCACAATCAACAATATAAGAGAGTGACCATGGTTCTATGCGGGAACATATATAATCATTTGAGCATGATAATATAGATTAGCAATAGTAAGGGTTGGGCAAGAAGATGATCTATCTAAGGACCCCATGATATCTTCATTTGTTCAATAGAAGAACAAGAAATAAATTAAAGATTTGGAAGTTAAAGGAGTACATCACATAAATATCATTATAACTCTCAACAAAAGTCACGGTAGGTGTTGATGGAAAATGTGCCAAATATTCCACACATTCTTTTTTTCTATGGAGAAAGAAACTCAAGATCTTCATCAAGATTTGTCTTCAGAAACTTAGTTACATTCTCACTTCTTGTAATAGTAGGAAAGTTGATTCAAGTGCCACATACTTTACAAAGAATAAAATCTACATCAACATTCAGAGAAATACTTTTCGAGAGATTGTTAAGTGTTGTTGTAAGGAAACCATTGAAATAACTTTGTATATGTCCAAGACACCATTGACATAATTTTGTGCATTGCAAAATTAGGAATTTGGTTAAAGTGGTAAGAAGGAGATAATAAATGAGAGTGTACCAAAAAAATCTCATCATGTAGTGCTATGTATTTCGTGTATGGTTAGAAGAACGTTCTAAGGTTGTTAGGTTGTAAATAAGTTCATTGCATACTCCTTCGTGTAAAGTAACGATCGATAGTCGTAATGCTCCGATTGAGTGTCTTTTAGAGTTATCTTGGGAGCCTCATCACGTGGCTATTTGTGCATGTATGTAGGTGACAATCCATTTTATTTTATCTTGTCAAGTTTCTTTTTTATGTTGAAAGTGCAATGGACGTCAAACGATCATTGTGGAAATTATTTTAATAACGATTAAAATTGTGGTTAACATTCGAGTTTCGATTTTCGATGACAAATGTCAACCAAGTGTTACGAGAACCAAATAATGTATAGATACCATTTAAATAAAATCGTAATAATCATCATCATCATAATAATAATCAAAATTTAACGTCTAAACTAATAACAATAATAAATAAACTAATAAAATAGAATAAAATGAAATGAAAATAAATAAGACAAGTTTTAGATAAAATATATTGATATTATGAAAGATTTTAAATGAAATAAATAATAAAATAAGAATTATATATATAATAAAATATAGAAATGTATTAAATGAAGGAGATAAAGTGATTTTTTCGAAAAAATTAAACATTCACATGTACATATATAAATATACAAACAATTATTGAGAATGATTTGATCAATTAAGCACATACTAAATATAGTAAAATACTACTTAAATTTTTTAGAGTTTCATGGATTGATCTAAATCCGAATCTAGGAAAAATGGGTTATGATAGAGATGAAGATGCTTCATCTCCAAAACAAAGTGCTCAAACCCTCGGGGACACTAAAGCCAATTTCAACAACTAAATTATAATGTTTTAATCATGTCGTATAGTTTGGTTTTGCACTATTGGCTAGTGTATGGAGATGGGGGCCAAAATGTGGCCAAAATTGTGATTTTAAGAAAAACATGTACATAGTTTAGAAAAGCACGTTTGCGCTTTAAATTACCGAGTTTGGTGATTACCAAACCAAAAGTGCGTACACGTTATAATGGGAACGTCTGCTAGCGCTCCTTTTAATAATGTTGTACATATGTGTATTTGGAAGCTATGTATTTACTAAAATAATTGTTTAATTATAATATATAATAAAGTATAAAGAATAATAAATGGGTCACTTTACACCTTATGGAACTAGTCTCACAACTCCATGAGTCACAATTTAGAAGATGGTTTTTCATAACCTAATTTGGTCAATATATAGGTATTTTCTAGGATTTCAACATTCATCCGAAATCTTTTTGGGTTCAAATTCTAAAATCGATGTCTATTTTTGGAAAGAATATAGTTGTTGTTCGGGTTTGGGGCCTTCTGGATTTGTTATTGAAATTTGTAGGATTTTTAGATGTCTTAAAATTATATTTTACAAACCTCACAACTCCCAAAGGTAAATGACAATTTCTTGAATATATGGATTCATGAATTTTCCCGTGAGCGTGGAGTTGAAGACCTAATTTCATCTTGGAATCATGATAGAATCATACAATAGATGAGTACCTACTTTACAAACCTAAGACATATATCTTTAAGAGAACCACTCAAGTAATCCTCACAATCAATAGTGTAAGAGAGTGACCCAGGTTCCCATGCAGGAACGTATATAATCATTTGAGCCTAATAATAAAAATTAGCAATAGTAATAGTTGGGAAAGAATATTATCTATCTAAGGACCCCATGATATTTTCATTTGTTCAATAGAAGAACAAGAGATAACTTGAAGAGTTGGAAGCTAAAAGAGTGCATCACATCAATATCTTTATAACTCTCAACAAAATTCGGGTAGGTGTTGGTGGAAAATGTGCCAAATATTATACACATTCATTTCTTTTCTATGGAGAAAGAAACTCAAGCCCTTCATCAAGATTTGTGCTAAGAAAATTAGTTGCATTCTCAGTTTATTGTAGGAGGAGTAGGAAAGCTGATTTAAGCGCCACATACTTAAGAAACAATAAAATTTAAATCAACATTCGAGAAATTATTTTCAAAGCTCCTTTAGTGTTGTTGCAAAGAAACCATTGAAATAACTTTGTATATGTCCAAGACACCATTGAAATAACTTTCTCGCATTACAAAATAAGAATTTGGTTAAAGCAAGTAAGAAGGAGATAGTAAATGAGAGTATACCAAAATATTCTCATCATGTGGTGCCCTATTTTTCGTGCATAGTCAGTAGACCGTTCTAAATCCGTTAGGTTGTAAATAAGTTTGTTGCATACTCCTTCATGCAAAGTATACTTGATTAATAGTCATAGTGCCTTGTCTTTGCCACTTACATAATGCCCTATTGGGTGTGCCTTTGAGAGTTGTCTTGGAAGCCTCATCTCGTGGATATTCACACTTTTATGAGGGTGACATCCCATTTTATTTTATCTTGTCAATTTTATTTTTTTATGTCGGAAGTGCAATGGACTTCAAGTAATGATTGTGGAAATTATTTTAATAATGATTAAAATTGTGGTCAACGTTCGAGTTTCGGTTTGTGGTAGTGAACGCCAATCAAGTGTTAAGGGAACCAAATATTGTATAGATAACATTTAAATAAAATAATAATAATAATAACAAAATTTAACATCTAAATTAATAACAATAATAAATAAACTAATAAACTAAAATAAAACAAAATGAAAATAAATAAAACAAGTTTTAGATAAAAATATATTGATACGATGAAAGAGCTTAAATGAAATAAATAATCATATATATATATATATATATATATATATAAATGAAATATAGAAATTTATTAAATAGAGGAGATAAAGTGAATTTTGTAGAAAATTTATGATGGCGGAGTGGACATTAATGGAGGTGTGTGGGTGAAGGCAAGACACTGGTCGATTTACAAGGCATGGGTGCGCTCACCAAGCATTTACTAACCCACCAAATGTGTTAAACTGGCCTCCCACCCAATTAGTTCCCTTTGACCAACACCCTCTGAGCATGTGCACCAATGGGAGCTTTAGAACAGTTTTCAACTATTTTTTTGGTTGTTGGTTCACCAATTGAGGTATAAGTAGGGTTGTAGTGCCTCCATCTCATCCCCTCTACACCATGTTGTGATTTTTATATTTGTAGTGGATGACATTGGCATTGGGATTGTTTGATTTAGTTACAGCATCTCCTTCCCCACACATTTGTGCTAAAATGGTACCTTTGAAACTGGTTTTGGGAAAACATCCTGCAGGTATATATATTGCAAAATTTTGAAGCAAACTCAAGGAATGTCTACTATTTGAAAAAACATCTCAAGAAAATGTGGTCATGTGGGAAAAATTGTTTGTAGGATGTGCATAAAATGGGGTTGTTAAAAGTTTCCTCGAAAAATTTCAAGCGAGACGCAACCGACATGTGTAAAGATGCCCTCCACAACCTCTATCGTCATCCTCCATACAGCCAAAATAAGAGCTTTGGAAAAGGCATGTTCATCCATCAAAGCATAGTGGAAAAATGATTTTCATAATTTTTAGCTATAAGTTCTTAGGTAGACATGTATAAAAATATGGATGCATACAAAAGGCACATGGACTATTTGACTAAATTCCTAAAAATGTTAGGGGATGCCCTTGACCATGGAATCTTCTTGCTATTTTATTCGGGAAGCTCATGTGCGTTGGATCAAAGGAGAGTGTTTTGAGAAGAAGGTTCACGTCAGTCATCTTGAAGAGACTCTAAAGTTTCTTTTTATTTCCAAATGAACCTACGGTGGTTATGTGGGTTTTTCTACTTGGTGTTTAAGGAATATGCTATAAATGAGAAAGGACACATTTGACTAAGGCCGAGGGTTTAAAACCAACATCCAAACTATTTGGAAACACCTCACATCCTATGGAAAACAATGGTTTTATAACAATGTCTAAATGGTCAAACAAATCTTGGTGATGATTCATGCCAAATATGGAACTTTGATATCGCTCGTGAACTGCTTGTTTGTGAAAACCTCTTCTATTGCATGGTCTTGTGGATCATGAATGTGGACCTCTTGGAGTCGGTGCACCTGGTTTGTAGTACTGCATGAATTATTTTCTCACCTTGACTTGCATAATTTTCGTATTGATAATTTCCTTGTTTGCTATGAAATCATATTTTTAATAAAATTAAGGGCAAGCTTACGGTTTAATTAAATAAAACATAGTTAGAAATGACAATAAAAAGGGGGCTTTTTCCTATGTAATCTGATCTAATTTTTATCATAACCATGCTTACAACCATCAAAACCATACATCTATGTCCTCTTGAATTGGTGAGGTTGAGTTGATTCATCAACTAAACTACCTTTTTTGTTTCCGTGGAAAATTTAATAAAACCCGATTTTCCGGGAATCACAAAACACCTCTAAAAACCCCGGAATGGGAAAGTCAATTTTTTATTGTGTTCCCTTTCATGTGGAGTATCGTATCAAACCTTATAACACCCTCGTATGATCATTCGTGCATTTTTTGTCACCCTATAGGAGTCGTATTAACCTTTTTCTAGTTTTGGGAAGTGCTTTGAAAATCAAAAGTTGAGTTTGGTTTTGGCTTGCTATTTGAGCCTTGAATGAAAATAGATATCAATTTCTATATACCTCTAGTATTTATCCATGAAAATTTATTTAAACCCTTAGTTATGAGAAAATCCTATCATCATTTAGTTCTACAAGGGGTTTTGCGAGGCCTCAAGTCGTTGGGTAACCGATTCAAATTGGTCCAATTAAACCTATGGCTCCAAAAAAGTAGTCTCCATTCATACCCCATACCCCATTTTCCAGTTCTAAGTTCCTTCAACTCATATGAATTCCATGTATATAGGAGAGTGTATAAGATTTGCCTCATTGTGTGTTCGCCCATCGGAAATCATTTTTTGAACATAGTTTCTTAGCCCTCAGGGTTAAATTTGGATGTTTTCACAAACTTGTAGGAAAATGTGAAAGAATGTCGTGGGACCCTCTCCAATTCAAATAATTTATGAGAAACTGATAGACACTTATATATGACTATATGGAACTCTCTTTTGTTGTTTTTTGAGAAATTTGATTGTCGGAAAATGGTGTTTCTCTTCTCTCTCTCTCTCTCCCCCCCTCTCTTTCTCTTTGTCCCTTCTAGTTAGGAAACAAAATGAAATGAAATGAATGTATCCTTAACTCTCTCTTTTTTTGTGCTAATTATTATAATAATGTGAATGGAAAACTATGAAAATGTGAATTATGCTATATTTTGGGTAGATGTCATGTCAGCGGTTTGTGCTAACCATGTGGTGGTTGCAGTACCAGGACAAGGACAAAGTGAAGCATTGCTAGTGTTTGCATAATAACATGTGATTTTGAAAATAATGTAATTTTATATGATGTATTGGTGCTATTATTACAAATACATTCTCCATTTATTATTTTCCATGATGAATATGACATTGTTAGCATATTAGGAAAGTGTGTTATTTTTGTACATAGTTGCACTTTTATATGTTGACTAATTCCCTACTTGGTCGTACTTTTATATGTTGGTTAGGTAAAATAAGTTGATTGTATCATGTTTTTATGGAAATTGATGTCAAAATAATTCCTATAGATAGTATTTACAATCAGTGTAGGGGATGAATTTGGAAGCTTTCTATTTAAAACTATTAGAACCGTCGTAATTTAAAATGTTGCATGTACCAGATAAAATTGATGGTAACAAATTGAGAATGGATTATTTTATCTATTTTCTAGTGATGTGTTGACCTAGGGAACTCTCTTAGTCTCCTAAGAAAAATAACCACTTGTAGTTGCGTGTTTTCTTTTAGGTAAAAAAAATCAAACTTATAGTTAAAAAGATTAAACCTTGTCGTAAGGAATGGCCCCCTTGAGTTTACCCCGTGACTTATTTCCATAGTGGAATTGAACTTGGTAAACTTTGAACCATGTCTTTCCATTTCTATATCAATAATAGGTCCTACTACATGCCGAGGAAATGGGTTTTACCTATGCTTTCATGACCGTCTTGGGGTAGGTAAACTTTATACCTCGTCCATCCTTCGTGCATGGTCCATGAGAATGATCCTTCTCTACCATTGTGGGCCAATTTTTACCTTCACAAGTAATGAAATTGAGAGTTGATAATGGGGCCAAATCACATCATGAAAGAACCCCATAGCAACATTTCTAATCCTTAAGGTTAAAAAATGTTCCCTTAGTATGTAGTAATGGAATACCTTAGGATTTTACAAAGGTCTTGTCAGTTAAGGATATTGCACTCTAGTTTGATTTGTAGTAGGGAGTAGAACCCTTGGGCATAAATGGAAATATATTAAACCTAGCTCCGTTTAAGAAGTTTTTTTCCGAAACTAGTTTTTAACTCAGTAACTATCGATATTAAAGTCTTAAGATGATGGAATCAAACTAAAGTGAAATTTTAGGCTCATTTCTTAAACTCAATGCAAACCCTCTTATATGTATCACAAAATGATGCAAACTAAGTAGTTAAATTCACAGTTAGTTGTAATAATTTGAAAGTGAATAGAGTGTATCCTTAGTGTTTAAGCGTTATTATGAATGAGGAACATGTAATTTATCTACTCTTAGACCTAATAGTCTACCTTTTTACTTCCCATGAATTTTCCTCCTTGTAATGAAAGTATAATGTTATACCAAGTAAACATGCTCTTGAGAAAAGAATCAAATTAAATAGTACCATTATAGGTGAAATGTTAAACAAAATAAAGAAAATGGAATCTAGATAAAATAATAATGAAGGTTTACATGTTAAGTTATCTTCAAATAATTAAGGTCAAATAATGAAATAAGATTGTAATAAATATGTAACCATGAAAGTGTTGTGTCATGGAAAGTGCCTATCTGTGAGTTTATATTGTAGTTGGATCATTGTTTTGTACTTTTTCATTTGGGAAGATGTGGTTTTGATGTGCATCATATGTTTTCATGTGGATATGTTATCTCCTTATTGGGTAAGGTTTTTATACGCACTCAAAATTACACGTGATACATTGTCGGAAAACGATTACAAAAGGTCCCTAATGATGATTCATATCCTTTCAGAAGGTATTCGAGTTCCTAAATCCATTTACAATGTATATTTGTAGCCTAGAAATCCCTACTTGTCCCTTGCATGCTTTTTCTAGCTTTCCACTTCATTTTATGCATGTTTTGACCTTTAGTGTCAAAACCATCGACTTTGTGTGGGCAGCGGTTTTGCAACCACCACCGCCCGATTAGGGTGGTAGTTTTGTGACCGCCGCCCTAGTTAGGGTGGTGGTTCTATGTTCATCACCCTACACAGGGAGCCAGTTCTACGTGATTTTTCCAGAAACCTTCATGTGTAAATTAGACACACGTGATTTCAGTTAACTTCACTTCCAAGGCACGTTTGTGAACCAAATTAGCTAAATTTGGGCTTGATTGCATAGTCTTCACTCCCTCTTCTATTTTTAAATAGAATTAATCAGTTTGAACTACCTCTTCATGTGATGATTTGGCATCCCATTGCTGCCAAGTGTGTTTGTGCACTCTATAGCTAACTTTCTATAAATTAATCGCTTGTTTTCAAGAAAATGGCCAGAGAAATTTTGAGTATTCTTGTTATTGCAAAGCTACTTGCCTTTCTTGCTGGAAATTGCCAAAGCCAATCTCAGTTCAATTGTGCTTGCATTCTTCCACCTGTATTGTTTCCTAGTCTGCCAATTCAAGTTGTTGTTACTCCTACACTTTCTTCCTCTATTTTCATTGCATTCCCACCCATTGGACTCATGTGGACATAGAAATCAAAAGGATAAGATGAGGGGAAAAATATTCACACAACCAAATTTGCCATTGTTCTTGCATATCCAGGTTGGAGGTGTTGTTTGTTTGCTTCATTGATTCAAATTGTCAATTCTAAATTTATCAATTCAAATTCATATCAAATACAATAGAAAAATTGTTTTGTTCTTTCAATTATCAAGCAATCACAATAGATCAGATCAAATTAGAAAGCTTGCTCTTCAATATTTCTAGGGAAGTTATGGGGAATAATAACTTCTTTGAAGCTGTGATTTATTCTCTAGCCTCTGAGGTAGGATTGAGAGTTTTGATTAGGAAGGATTCAATTAATTCATTGTTTTAGGATTAGATTAACACCATCAATTTAGATTCATTTGTTAGATTAGAAGTTTGTTCAAAATATCGAAAAGATCAAAAACATTTAATTTCACTAGATTAGTTGTTTTCATTACTTTTGTTCAGTCTATATTGTGGAAAATACCAAAAACATAGTTTAGATTTACTTTTCTTACATTATTTTCTTTGTTAGATCAATTCAATAGTTTCATGCATGAAAATTATAGGACCTAGAGAACCTAGAGATTTTGTATTCGAACCGATAGTGCCTCAACCGAATTTAGTAGTACCATTAGCAGACATTGACCAAGGTCTTAGGTTCAATGTTTTGAGACAACTAGAGACATACAAAGAATCAACTAACAACTAGATGCATTAAATATTGAAGATGACAAAGCATTTGAGTTTTGGTCAAAACAACCCAACTATGAACTACATTGAGATATTGTCAATTCATGACCATTAAGGATACGTAACAATATAGAAAAATAAATCTTTGACCCGTTAGTCCCACAACCAAACGGACCAAAATTACTTATGGACATAGATACGGACTCCATCTTCTTGTCCTCGAACTCGGCTTTGATACACCAATAGAATTGAACAGCTTGAAGTGTTAAACATTGCAGCCAATCAGGCTTACAATTACTAGACGCCCCTAAATGTAGATTTATTAAGCGCCCTTGGGCTTAGATTCTAGATCATACCACATGACCATAGAGGTACCATGACTAGAAATAATTTACTGGTTGTGATCCTACACTCCCCAACCAAACGGAACCAAAAACTAGTTGGATGTAGACACTGGATTGAGAGCGTTGGTATTTAGAACCTCTCTATTACCACCTGACATCATTAGGTAATTGAACATCCTAAAGGAATAATCTCATTGATCCATCTTGTTTTGGACCAAACCCGTCAATCGTACATAGAGATAAATGCAATCACGCCTCTCGCTCTTGCTTGTTCCATGACCTTGTCTGGACAAATTTATGAGGCCCATTTTAGTTTCCCACGAGTTCCAAAACCGATAAACAGGATATCCCTAGAGATCAATATCGGTCGATCCTCCGCTTTACCATCCTTTATGATTTCTCCATCCGATCCGCCTAGGTTAGAGAGGCCTTCATTACACTCAGCGAGTATATTCCACTATTTCCATTTAAAGACGTTGTATTTCCTTGACAACCTATTCACACACGTTCATCCACTACTACGTTCGCTACCATTTATCCATCCATTATTTCCACATCGGTTTCCTCGACACGAGCTTGGGGAGTCGAGTGCGGTTGAAGGTCACATGTCAATTTTCATCTATATAGTTTCATCATTGATTAGTGGAGGAATAAGGTGTAGGCTGGAGAAGGGAGGAATAAGGGGAAGTTTTGGAGGAACCAAAGGAATTCATGACTATTATTAGTAGATGGATAAGGTCATGTTATAATGGAGGGATAAGGGACCCGTTGAAGCTTATGTGGTGTGTATGCTTTGGAGGAAACAAATTCTAGCTAGGATTCTTTCTTTGAGTGAAGAAGACCTATTTGTGTGTTGATGGAGTAAGAGTGTGAGCGAGCAATAAGGTGTTTTGGAGAGGTGTAGAAGGTATTTTTAACCATCAAGAGAAGGCAAAGTGGTTTTATAAAGATAAAATTGGTGGCAAGCATATGGTGTTCAACTAGTTGAAGAAGTTCTTGAGCGAAGAATCCTAGAGGGAAGATTTGAGGAAGATAGAGTAAAGGAGAGATAAACAATTTTCATCATCATTTGTTGGTGCAACATTCTAAAGGTGACAAAAAATTAGGTGGATTTAGTTGGTGTTGAGTAATCTAGGGGATTGGTGCTCCTTGTGGGGTTGGTGTCTAACTAAACTTAGGGGTTAGTCCTCCTTGTTGGGTTGGTGCTAGAATAAATTTGAATCATTGTTGTAATAAAGATTTGTTTCAGTGGGGTTTCTTCCCTATAAGGTTTTCCCACTTAAATCTAGTGTTCATATGTTCTTATGTCTCATTTGCATGTATGGATGTTGTAATGTTTTGATGATTCATGTTAAGTTGGTTTATATAATTAAGTTGAATTGAATGATTAATGGATGTTGAGTGATAAGTGAAAGAAGTTTATAATTTCACATTGATTCACCCCCCCTCTCAGTGGTTTTTCTTTTAACAATTGCACCAACATCCTACACTCTATGTCTATATCAAGTACATCATTAAACATGCATGCCCCATTAATAGGTGGACCTAGTATGATAGGTATATCCTCTAAGGTAAATATAATATCAATGATGTATCCCCCACCCTCCATATGAAAACATGATATTTGATCTTCTAAAACCCGATAAACATATTTTTCATGTTTGCATTTAAGGGATTGTGGCACGTCTACACAATACCACAAAAATTAATGGCAATTAACTATTATCTATCTTGATCATAAAAATCCTTTGTAAATATGGTAAGCATATATCAACAACCCATGAAAATAGAGATAATCTGTGATGGGGAGCCAAAAATGAAAACCATGAAAATTTTGAATTTTTGCATGCGAAGGAGACTGCTTTTCCCATTGGAGGATCGAAGTGAATAACGAGAGGTAAATATTTTCTCACTAGAGTGAGCAAGATTCCTATGGGAATCGGGGAGGGAACATAATGGAGGGGTGTTAGGAGCTCTTCCCAGGTGGAGGCGGAAGTTTCATCTTTGGTTCAGAAGCTCGGCCTTGGAGCAATCATCAAATCCCTAACTACCTTGGTTGGGGTGACAACCCTAGAAAATCTAATAGTTGAAGTTCTTTTGGACTCAACTCAAGGAAATTAGGCTCTAGGAAAATCAGCTCTATTATTGTATTGTGGAGCTCAATCACTTCGGATTAGCATGCGGTATGAAACTTGTTGGAAAACACAATAACTAACATCGGCTATGGAGGGACCGGCATCGGTTAGGAAAGGAGTAACCGACATCGGTTAGGTCTAACCGGCATCGGTTACCTATGTGTGGGTGTTTTAATTAACTCACGGGAATTAGATCTACTTTTAGTATTAAATAAGATCTATTGATTGTAATTTCATGGTTAAGTGCCTAAGTTTGTATAGGCCTATATAAGCATGAAAGTTAGGGTTTAGAAGTAAGAATTAAGAAGAACTTGCAAACGTTGATGATTATTTTGAGAATAATTGTGAGAGAGAGAATTCTAGGAGAAGAAGCAAAAGCTTGGGTAAAAGACAATATTGTACATCTGAGAGGTGTGGAAGATTGTAAATCTTTAATTTTATATCTTGTTAAAGCTTTATACAATAGATTGGCTTATTTCTTGGTGGATGTATCCCACACTAGGTGAACCACATTAAATCACGGTGTTGATTTATATCGCTTGTTTTATATAATTCTTCTAGTAGAATATTCACTTTCATTTCATGTATGTTTAGATCTGATATATTATCTATACAACCTTGTGCTAACCACGAGAATTGGTATCAGAGCTTTTTTTGAGGGTTTTATGTGTTGATAGATTTACTCACAGAGGGTTTTCTCGCTTGAAAGTGGGAACTATATTATTTTTATTTTATGTGGATGATATGCTTATTGCAGGATCTAGTATGCAGGACATTGGTGAGCTTAAGGTAAAATTAGCTCACACATTTTCTATGAAGGATTTAGGAGCTGCAAAAAGAATCCTTGGTATTCAAATACATAGAGACAGGAAGAAGAAGAAATTGTATTTATCTCAGGAGGATTATATCTACAAGGTGTTAGAAAGGTTCAAGGTGCAGAATGCAAAACTTGTTAGTACACCTATGGTGGACACTTAAAATTGAGCAAAGATCAATGTCCTTCATCACATGAGGAGGTCAAATACATGACACGAGTGCCATATGCTTCAAAGAATTGGGAGTCTCATGTATGTTATTGTTTTACCGCTGACCAGGACATTGCACAAGCAGTGGGATTTGTGAGTAGATATATGGCTAATCTAGGTAAAGAACATTGGAAAGTAGTCTAATGGATACTCAGGTATTTGAAAGGGACATCTAGCATGCGGTTATGTTATGGAGGTTTGGATATTTCATTATGTGTATAGATTGATTTGGATATGGTGGAGATCTGGATGGTAGAAGGAGCACTATTAAATATATTTTCACAATAGGTGGGATGACAGTTAGCTGGATTTAAAGATTACAGAAGGTTGTGGCTTTGTCTACTACAGAGGCAGAGTATGTTGCAGCTATAGAGGCTAGCAAAGAGATGATATGGATGAGTAGGTTTGTTAAAGATTTGGGAAATGAGCAAGATGATTGCAAATTATTCAATGACATTCGAGTGCAATTCATTTGGAAAAGAACTCATCACTTCATTCAAGAAAGAAACACATTTAGTTGAGGTATCACTTCATACAACGGGTATTGGAGGATGGGCAATTAAATCTAGAAAATATTCATACAAGTGAGAACCCTGTGGATATGCTAACGAAGTCGTTATCAAAGGAGAAGTTTGAGCTACACTCCACTTCTATTGGTCTTCGAGTTTGAGACTTGAAGAGGAAGAGACAAAGCTAAGGAAGGATCCAAGAATGGCATTGTACAAGTATGGTGCAGTAATTAATCTCCAAGTTGAAGATTATTGAGTTGTGGAGCTCAATTACTTTGGATTAGCATGCAGTATAAAACTTGTTATAAAACACAATAGCCAACATCGGTTATGGAGGGACCGACATCAATCACCTATGACTGGCATCGGTCGTGGAAAGGAGGAACTAGCATTGGTTAGATCTAACCGATTGGTTACTTGTGTGTGGGTATTTTAATTAATTCATGGGAAGTAGATTTATTTTTAGTATTAAAGCAGATATATTGATTGTAATTACATGGCTAAGTGCCCTAAGTTTTTATATGCCTATATAAGCATGACAGCTAGGGTTTAGAAGTAAGAATTAAGAAGAACTTTCAAAAGTTGATTCTTGTGAGGATAATTGTGAGAGAGATAATTCTTGGAGAAGAATAAAAATCTTGGGTAAAAAAATATTGTACATCTAAGAGGTGTGGAGGATTGTAAATCTTCAATTGTATACCTTGTCAAAATTTTGGATAATAGATTGGCTTGTTTCTTGGTGGATGTAGCCCACACTGGGTGAACCACATTAAATCAGTGTTGATTTATATCTCTTGTTTTGTATAATTATTCTAGTAGAATATCTACTTTCATTGCATGTATGTTTAGATCTTATATATTATATGTACAACCTTGTGCTAACCACAACATCTAGTGTTGATGGGAGGTATTGATTTTAAAATCTCCTCGGAAATGTTAAGTGTGGATCTCTCACCAACCCTGCATGGAGTTTGTTGATGTTAGGTTGAGAAGAGCTATTTGTTGTAAATTTATAGAGCAATATTTTCAAGAAGAAATATCTTGGACTGGATCTTTTGGTTTTGGGGCAAGGAGGGGAAGCCTAAGGTAAGATTTCTTGTGAATGGTTTCTTTCAAGTTCTTTTTCCTTCAGTGGAATCTTTGAATAAGGTTTATAAGGAAGGGCCCTAGTTTTTGAGCTCCTCTAGCCTTTGTATTTTCGTCCTTGGTCACCGGATTTCAATCTGATGATGGAAAAAATTTCCCGAGCTCCACTTTGGTTGAGTTTTCATAATTTTCCACCTGAGTTCTGAAAACAGTTAGCTTTGAAGGTGATTGTGAATTCTCTTGGGTCATTTGTTCCTATCAGAAACCCTTCCCTCTCTGCTTGGAGAAACACTTCGGCCCATGTGTGCGTGGAGATGGATTTGTCTTCCCCACTCCCGAGTTCCTTCAGTTTGAAATCTGATCGAGGTTCCTGGTCTCAAGCTATTGATTATGAGGGTCTTAATGTGAAGTGTTTTTATCATGGGAAATTAGGATGTATGAGGAAGGATTGCCCGGTCAAAGCTAGGAAGGAAATGGGTAATCCCTCCCCACAAGTTGAGAAATCACCGCCCCTTCTAGATTCTTCATGTGTAATTTCCTCTCCATAGGTTTGTCCAAAGCAAGGTAATCTTCCATGTGTTTCCAATGTCCCTCTTTGTATCTCAACTCCCTCAAGGATTTGTCTCCTCGCTCTCTATTTGAAGGAAATGAAAGAAGTTCATAGAGACTTTGGTGAATTAGTTTCCATGATTAAGGAAGGTATTGAGCAAGGGCAGACCTCTTCGTTGGATGCTCTAAATGGGTGGATTTCCAATAAAAAGGGTATGGAAGTTTTTAGTCTTCGGATTTAGGCATTTTTTGAAGATGGGGAAATAGATCCGAGGTCTTAGTCTCATATTTGGTCTCCTCTAAGTTAGTTGTTGGTCAGGATGGATTAAAGTCAACTATTTGTGGCTCTTCTGGTAAAATAGGTAGGAAATCAAAGCAGAAATCACTCGAGAGGAAGTAGATTCAGGTAAACAAAGCATCCTAAATTTTGATAAGTCTGATTCCAAGGAAGGTGAAAATCCTTCCTTGTTGTCAATGAAGCTCTTTTCTTGGAATGTCAGGGGCCTGAATACCCCTGACAAACAACACTTTCTTAAGTGTTATCTTTTCTCCTCGGAAGCTTGTGTGGTTATGTGCAAGAAACTAAGATGTTCACTACTAAAGATGACAGTGTGTGGGGTAGGGCTTGTAAAGGTTGGAAAGGAGTTTTTAACTCTAATGGTGCCTCTGGTGGTCTGGGAATCTTGTGGAAGGAGAATCATGTTAGTGTGGATTTTTCCTCAAAATTCTAATTGGAAACTAGTTTGTGTTAGTCCTAGGCGTTCCCAATTAGTTTTTCATCTCTTCAACGTTTACGCTCCCAATAGTGTCATTGGAAAGAGGGCTTTGTGGTCGGATCTTTCCAGATCCTTAAATGCTTTGGAGGAGCATCTTCTCATTTTGGGTGGTGATTTCAATGTGATATCCTCGGAAAGGGATAAGAGAGGGGCATCAGTAGAAATTGCAATCTCAGTTGGATTTTTGTTCCTTTATTAGAGACAGTTCCCTTCTTGATATTGAACCTAAGCAGGGGTGGTTCACATGGAGCAATCAAAGGAGAGGCTTCAGCAATATAGCAGAAAGGTTGGATAGATTTCTAGCTGGGACAAATTGGTCTCTTAATAATATTGTTCTTGAAAGTTTTGTGTTTCCCTGGTCTGGATCTGATCATTTTCCTATGTCCCTTATGGTTAATATTGATGTTTCCCCCACAAATCCCCTTTCAAGTTCGAACTAATGTGGCTCAAGGATGCTTCTCTCGAAGATAAGATAAATTAGTGGTGGAATTCCTATCAAATAGAAGGAACAAATATGTTTGTGCTAGCTCAGAAACTTAAGAGGCTTAAAAGGGATTTGCTGGTTTGGAATGTGAACTGATTTTAAAAACATCTTTCAAGAGAAAGCTCGTGTGGAATCGGAGTTAAAAGCTCTTAATTTGAGAGTTTTTAACTCTAGCATGGGGCAGTTGAGTTTTCTTTGGAGAAGTCTCTTCTAGCTGAGTTGGGTGAGTTGTTGCTCAGGGAAGAAGTCTATTGGAAGAAAAATTTGAGGGAGCTTTTTGGCTCAAGGATGGAGACAAAAATACAAAAAAATTCATGCCTCAATAAATCCAGGAGATGTTTGAATTTTATTTCGGAAATTAAGAATGGAGATGGTGTAGTTCTTTCATATCAGAAGGCTATTGCGGAGGAAGGTATCTAGTTTTCTCTTCTCTATTGGGGGAGATTTAGCTTCCTTTGTTGATGTTCAGTCTTCCCTTCTGGAGTGTATTCCTTCGCTCATCAATGGGGATCATAATGCGGCCCTTCTCAAACCCTTTTCCTTTGCTGAGGTGGAGAAAGTGGTTTTCTCTTTGGAGAAAAATAAAGCTCTGGGCCCTGATGGTTTCCAAGCTGACTTCTTTCAGTATTTTTGGAATATAGTTGGGTATGATGTTTGGGTGGCAGTGGAGGATTCTCGAAGATCCTATTTTGTGCTCAAAATGTTGAATTGTACTTTCATTAGCCTCTTTCCTAAGCTGAATCAACCTTCCTCCTTTGTTGATTTCAGGTCGGTGTCTTTATGCAATACAACATATAAAATTATCTCTAAAGCCATTGCATTAAGGTTAAAAGCGGTGTTGAATCCACTTATCTCTCAGGAGCAAATGGGTTTTATGCCAGTAGGTCTATTTTTGAAGGCATCTTCTTGTCCCATGAGCTGACTCACACTCTCTCCTCGAGTAATGTCCCAGGTATGATGTTGAAGTTGGACATTAGTAAGGCATATGATAAGATTAATTGAGGTTCCTAATCAGAGTTCTCAGAAATTTGGTTTCTCTATGCATAGTTTTGTAATTGGATTTTAGTTGTATTTTGGGCCTTCTTTCTCGGTTCTGGTTAATGGAATGCTTGAGGGTTTCTTTGAAAGCAACCGGGGTATCAGGCAGGGGGATCCCCTTTCTTCCTTTCTTTATATTTTGGTTGTTGAATCTCTTGGTAGGTCCATTAGGAAAAAGGTGCTAGAAGGCAAGTTGATGGGTTTGAAAATCACAAAAGGTGTAAATCCTTTCTCCCATCAACAATTCACGGATGATACATTTTGTATTTGGCAAGGCGAGTGTTCGTGAAGCCAAGGAATTGAAAGGTATTATGGATGCTTACTCATTGGTTGTTGGTCAAGAGGTTAGCTTTCTTAAATCTTTTATCTTCTTCTTCAATGTTTCCCCTCAGCTTGAAGCTCGTATTTTGAATATTTTTCAGTTCAAGAAAGGTAGCTTTCCTGTTAAGTATCTTGGTGTCCCATTGTTTAGTGGGTCAGCAGAATAGCCTCTTTGTGGAAGGACCTCCTTTCCTCAATAGAATCTAAATTAAATTCTTGGAAAGGGAAATGGCTTTCTCTGGCTAGGAGATTGATTCTCATCAAGTCAGTTCTTTGTGCCTCTCCTTTGTACATGTTATCGATATTGAAGATCCCCAAAGGAGTATTGGATAAGTTGAAAGGAATCATGAGAAATTTTCTTTGGCAGGCCATTCTGCGGATAAAAAAATTCCTTTGATTAGTTGGGAGTCTCTTTCGAAACCCAAAGATCTTGGTGGTGCTGGTATTCTCAATCTTGGTCTTCAAAATATGGCTCTTGGGGCAAAGCTGGTATGGAATCTTATTTCCAATCCCAACAATTATATTAGTCAGGTGGTGGAAAAAAATATTTGGGAGCCCCTCTCCTGATTCCATCCTCTGTATAGATAATCCTCCTAGGGGCTCTCATATTTGGAATTTCATGGTTGAATGTAGATCACTATTTTTAAATAATGTTACTGGAAGATTGGTAATGGAGAAAGAGCATTGTTTTGGGATGATCCTTGGAATGGGTTCCCTGTTCTTGGTGATAATCTTGAGTTCGAGGAGGTTAAAAGGAGATTGATAGAGGATTGGGGTCCTTATGTCTCTAATTATGGGTTGGGTAATGATCATCTTCCTTCTTTGCAGCAATGGAAAAGTATTGGCCACTTGGACTTCCCTGATGATGTTAAAAATAGTTTCCAGTCAGCTCTTCAAGAGAGGCAAGTGTTGTTGACTAATCAACAAGATAAAATTGTTTGGACTGCTTGCCTCATCGGTTCCTACTCCCAGAGTTGTGGCTATAAATTGTTGCATTCAGAGATGGCAGCAGAAAATAGGATTTGGAAGGATTGTTGGGCTTCCTCTTGTCCTCTAAAAGCTGGTCTCTTTGCTTGGATGGCCTTTAAGGGTAAAATTCTTACTCAGGAAAGAAGGAAAAAATTTGGTTATCAGGTCCTTCTAGATGTTACCTATGTGAGAAGAATGAGGAAGATAGAGATCATCTATTGTTGCACTGTCCCTTTGCAGTTGAATGTTGGAATTGGTTGTGTGCTAAACTCAATCTTCCTTGGGTGCAACTAAATTCCCTACCCGAGGCTATGTTGGCTTGGCCTAAAAATTTGCATCCTAGTGCTCTTTCCTCAATTTGGTTATACAGTTTAGTGCTCCTTTTGTGGCATCTTTGGTGGGAAAGGAACAAAAGGATTTTCAGGGATGAAATAAATTTTGTGGATCATGTCTTATTCAGGTTGGAATGGGAAATCTCGAGGCGGTTTCTTCAAATTGGTCCCAATTGTCCATTCTCTAATTTTGATAGAGAGATTGAAAAAAATTGGCCCAAGATTGTTAAACCCAAAGATGGTGCTATGAAATCTTCGTTTCCCTCTTCTTCGGTCCAGAAGAATGTTAAATGGTCTCCCCCTTCCTCTGGTTTTTTCAAGCTCAATTTTGATGGGGTGGCCAGGGGTAATCCAGTGCTTCTGGAGTGGGTGTCTGATTCGTAATGATTTGGGTCGGTGGTTGGGGCTGCTTCGTATAAGCTCAAGGATGGAACTTGTAATTCAGCTGAATTACAAGCTCTTAACAAAGGTTTGGACCTTGCTTTTCTCTTAATATTGAATATCTGGAGATTGAAGGTGACTCTATGGTTATTATAAATGCCATCATTAATAGGAAGGCTCTGTCTTGGAAGCTTGATTTAGGTATTCAAAAAAATTATATGGAAATTATCAAATTAAAATCCTGGAGCATTAAGCACGTGTATAGAGAGGGTAATCATTATGTTGACTAGTTGGCTAATGTGGGGTCGATCAAACTCAATTGGAAAAAGTGGCCTTTAATTCCAATGACTGGGAAGGCCTTGATATGATTGCTTTGAGGGATGTGTCATAATGGGGATTCATCTGCGTTTCTCTCACTTGTGTGGTGGGTTTTATGTTTACTTAAGGTGGGAGTTGGCCGGTTTCTTCTAAGTTTTTCTCTCTTTTTTATGGATCCTCCTAGAGTTCCATGTATTTCTCTATTCTGCAAAATGAGGGAGATGGATTTTAGGTCTGGAATTTCTAGATAATCGTTTGAAGATAATCTTTAATATCTCCTGCACGAAGGATTTGGTGGACATAAAGTTAGTTTTAGGGGAAGAATTTTTGATGGTGAAAGGATGGTCGAGGGTTAATAGTGGTGTGGCCTCCGTCTTCATGGAGAACCTGCTTATTCTTCGTCCTTCAAAGGAACGTGGTTAATTTAGCATTGCATTCAAAGGACGAAGAATTGCAGTCTCCATACCCTCTTCTCCTTTGAAAGTAATTTAGCGGGTTCTCCATACTTCATTCAAAGGACGAAGAATAAGCGGTTCTCCTTTGAAAAGTTTTCACCAACATCCACCGCTTAGAATGCCATACTACAATGCGGTGGGTGTTGGTGATCAGGTTTATCTTTTTGTGGATGTTGTATCTTCAAGAGATGGAAAATTGGTTTGGGATTCTCGATGGATTTTCTAAGAAACTCGGTTACCATTTCTCGGGAGAGAAATTTGGGTCGTTCTCATATTAATCTTCCTAACTTGAAATCCCTTAACATGCCTCTGGAACTTGTGTCGAGCTAGTGGTTGAAGATGAGGGATTGTGCTGGTGGCACCTATGATTATCTCTACGGAGGGGTTAGGTGAATTCTATGTTTCGACGTGGATTTTAACATGGAGGTTAATTCGGGTTGAGTGTCACCTGGTGGCTAGTTTTTCTGTTTCAGTCGAATATGAGGAGTAAATGGTATAGGTCAAGATAGTAGTATATAGAATAAATATCTAGTTTTTGCTAGTATGTTAGTTTGTCCTAGTTAATGTTTTGCTTGATTTTCCATGAATATCTGAGGTTCGGCCTTCGTGTTATGTAAATAGGGAATGGGTCCCTTCAACCCGCCTTATCAAAAACAACCCATGAAAATATGACCCATCTCAAAATCTATAAAATAGGTAAACAACAATCACCCATCGGCATCAATCAAATAAACATCCAACAAATTAATCAAAGAGATAAAAAATTAATATAAAACTAACATTTCATGCACCATCAACCATTTAGATAAAACATAAACTATATCAAAAATCTACCTTGTCCTACAACATCGACCATCCTACAAAATGACATTGCAATCCTACAAATTAATTTTTAGCATGGAAAATTACTTTTTTAAAAGGTCACACACCCTTTTTAAATATTAAATTCAAAATCCTAACTTAATGACATCCTAGTACCAAAAATATCAAATATTGGTGTGTTTACACTATTTTATAAGTTTTCTTCAGCTATCTAGACTAGTTTTATCAAGGTTCACATTATAATAAGGTTAAGCTTGAATTAGCTCAAGTTATTATTATTTGAGAAATATTTTTAGATTTTTATATATGTAATAATTTATCCTTAAGTTAATCATTTCCTTAACCTCTTTTAGGTGTGTAACAAACTCATATTGGTTATTTATTTGAAGGTGACTATTGTATAGTTTAACGTGAAAAATACATATTGAGATAATTAGACTTTTGTTGTGTGTATGGATTTGCATTATAGTAATGGTATGTAGAAGTCATCTTGGATGATATTGTTATACACTTCAAAATCAAACCCACATACAATTTGTTGACACCTAAATTTTCACACCTCTTGGAGTGAGTAGTGTTACCTAGATTTGACTTGGGACATACCATACATTCTTATGATATCTACTCTTTCCCAATTTAATAGAAAAACTTACTTGTGGTTATGCCCTCCTCGGCCTCCACCTTGATCACCTCCTCTTGTCCTCACCCTAGAATCCAGTTTCATAAAAAAATGCTAAACCTAGAGTTATTAAATCTGAAAATATTTATTACCAAATTTACAAATGAGAGGTTTAAATTCATTATATATATTTCAAACTATATTTGATACTTTTAATTATTTATGCTCGATTTTGTAAAATCATGGTATCTTGATAACCATAACTCTTATTGAAATTCTAGAAGAAGCATCACGTTTGTAGGGTCATAAATAATTTCACAATATGTTATGTGTATTTTCTCGAGAAAATAAAAAAACTCTTGTTTTTCCCACCCATAATGAGATCAACAACAATCTAGGGTATCTTGATGAATCTTTGCAAGGGTATATTTTTCTACAAAGGCATATTTATTCTCTCCCTAATTCTAGCTAGATTTTATAAATAATTAGGGAATAATATAGAAATTAGGGAATAAATATATTGAAGGATCTATTTACACATATATTGATAGTTCAAAATTGAGCCAATGGGCGGTCTTATATAGCTTCATTTCCAATAATTGTTACGTTTGGTTATGTAGAAGCTTAGTATATTCTACAATATTGGTCAAGATAGGTCTTAGGAAATTCCTAGAGATTTTTACAAAAAAATTCTCAAAGGCTATAATGAATACCACCTTTTTCCTAAAGTTTTTAATAATTCCTAATAAAGGAATGTTTTATTATTTCTTATTAGGTTTTTCCAAAGATCTAACTTTGAAATTCATTTTGAGATTTTTTGGACAAAAAAATTCTCAAAGGCTATAATATGGGAAAAAGGATTTGAGGTATTATGTGGTATTAGTGAATTTCCTCCTACTTTATATATGTTTATGTATTAAGGATGTTTTTATTCTAACTTTTGGGTTATTGGGTAGGATGCAAATAACTTAGATAGGCATTCAAGCTTATTCTCCTTTGCGCTGTCCTTGGGGAGGGGGTAAGGTTGTATATTATAGCTTTGAGGGAGTGATTAACTTAGAGTGATCCTCTTAATTTACACCAGATGGGAAAAAGGATTATAAAGCTATTTGGGCATTAGGACGAAGAAGGATGTCCTTTGCATGATTTGAAAATGTGGGCAAGATTAGAGTGGTTGTATTTAGGGGAGGGATTAATTTAAGTAATCATGGTTTGAAAATGTGGGCAAGATTAGATGAGTGGGGGCCACGAAGAATGGGTGAGGATTTGAATTATATTTTTAATTCATAAGTGGAGGATTTTAGGTGAGTGGGGACCATGAAGGGTGGGTGAGGATTTGAATTTGAATTTTTAATTCAATAGTAGAAAAACATGGAGAATAATGACATGTGGTGAGGATTGGGTTATTTTTTGATTTTGAAATGGATAATTAATCAAATTATATTTGATTAATTCGAAGTGTATTTTGTGGGAAATGAGGAAGGGGAATTAATTGATTTAGGATAGATGTGAAATTAGGGTGTCTACATTTGCCCCTCTTTGGAAGGGTACTATGAAAGTAGTGTCCTTTCAAAGAAAGTAGATGGGATGGGGGAAGAATTCAATCTACTTTTTTTAAGCAAAAGGTAGAGCGAATGTTTGTTGGGGAGAATAGAAAGTGGTGAGTGATGGATGTCATAGTATCCTCCAAGACAAAAATGTCATGAGAAGATGTGATTATGGATAGATGTGGTGATGCCCCCTCGAGAGGACTGATGAGAATGGAATATACGACAGAACTCTCGAAAAGAAGAGAAATGAATTATGCGGAGAAGAGGACGATAATGGAGTGGAAGAGACTGGAATGACCATGACGCAAATGGAGAAAGGATTCAATCGGCCTTGAATGCTAGGTGTGAGGGTGTGTGGGAAAGAGAAAAGGGAATGGATAGGATTGGGGGTTGATTACGAGAAGAGTAAGGGAGATAGGGGAGGGGAAAAAGAATGAAAGAGGTAGAAATAAGAGAGAGGGATGATAGGGGAAGAAGGGAATGATGAAGGACAAACAAGGCAAAAATAGGAAAATGACAGAGTAGAGGGTGAAGGGATAAAATAGAGAGATGTGCAAAATGAAGGAAGCAACAGAGATAGTAAAGAGGGATGCGTGAAAGTGAAATAAATGATAGAGCTGAGAAAAGTAGAAATGAGAAAGGATAAATAAGAAGGAGAAAACGAGGTGGGAGTAGGGGGTGAAATGGATGAAAATGGAAAGAGGACGAAAGAAGAAGTAGAACGGAGAAAAAAAAAAACTATGAGGGGCGAGGAAAGTGTGAAAAAGAGGAGAGAAAAGAAGAGAAATATATACAGAATGAACGAAAAGGTAGGGGTGGTAGAGAAAAGGAGAAGTGGTCAGAAGAAACGTGAAAATTAGGGGAG